>SIJG01000074.1:11252-617910 GCA_023374025.1 Heterodera schachtii | reverse complement strand
TACCGCAGTGGGACATTTGCGGACGGACATTTGCGGACGGACACTTGCGGACGGACATTTGCGGACAATTTTGGGAAAAAATAAAAAAAATTTCATTAAAAAATTTTAAAAAATTTCTGAAAATATGGAATGGAGACTGAAAACAAAATAAAACTTTGTTTTAGGCTTTTAGGCCTATTCGGTGAGAGTGCTATTTTTATCTTTAAAAAAATTCTGAGACATGCTTAATCGCAAACAAAATTTGCTGGCAATTTCAAAATGAACAACCTATTATATAAATGCTGAACATCAGCTGTACTAAAATCCGATTCCCGACATTTTTGGGCATCGGATTTCCGATTTTGTTTTCTGAAAATTTGTGGGGCCTCGAAATGATTTCCCTGCTGATGAAAACCAAAAACAAAATTTTATTTCGTTTTCAGTCTCCATTCCATATTTTTGAGAAATTTTTTAAAATTTTTTAATGAAATTTTTTTATTTTTTTCCGAAATTGTCCGCAAATGTCCGTCCGCAAGTGTCCGTCCGCAAATGTCCGTCCGCAAATGTCCGTCCGCAAATGTCCGTAAGGCGTTTTCACGACTTTTTAGAACAAAAGAAATTTTTAGACTCAATTCACTCTATGTGTATGTAAACTTTTTTGTCTTAGATTTTTTAAAGTTTAATACCTATGTATAGCAAAAATTCCCAAATGTCGGGTAGAAACGGATAAAAATGAGATTTGAGATTTTATTTATTAATTGAGCTGTTTTATTTGCGCAAAAATTTAGCTTTTTGTTATTTTTGGTGGATTTTTTGGCAAATCTAAATTTATTTACTGTTGATGAGGATCCAGATTTTTTGGTTGTTGACAAGACAAATTGCATTTCGAGCACAATTCCTTGGAGTCCCAAAAATGGCACGGCTTACCTTTTGCCATTTGACGATACGTGGCAGTAAAAGTTTGTGAAGCAGCCGACAGGACGAGAGCGAATTTGGGACGGCATTTTTGCAAGGACGAAAGGCACAATTTCGTACAAAAGTTCGGGCGGAAGGCATTTGGACGCCATTGTCGGGAGAAGCAGGGGACAGTTTTGTTATTTGAGGTTAATTAGTGGTTAATTAGCTAATGGCATTAGAAGGAGACGCTGTAGGTTGTGTGTCCCAGCAGAAGAAATGGCCGTTCGCTTTTGTTCCCCCGAGGGGCTTTCTCTTCTGCGTTGTCTCTTTTTCCTTGTACTCTCTCTCTTTCTCTGTGTTCAGTAGTGTGAGTTCACTTTCTCAATGTCTCTTTATCTCTATTTTTTCTTTCTTTCCTTTCGTTGTCTGTCTGCGTTTTCTCGCTTTTCCTTTCGCTTCTCACTAACACTATCTCTTTTTCCTTGCTTCTCTTCTATGTTCCCGGCTCGATATTGGAGAGAATTTGTAGGAGAAAATTGCGTGTGCCGACAAAATCCCTACATGACAAAATCCCTACTCAGCCAAAAATGACAAAATCCCTACTGACAAAATCTCTACATGACAAAATCCCTACCCAGCAAAAAATGACAAAATCCCTACTAACCTTGAAAATGACAAAATCCCTACCCGATAAAATCCCTACTCAGATAAAATGACAAGTTTCAAAACTTGCTAGCTCTGATAGTCTTGCACGGGAGCAACATATTTTTTTATCTTAAGATTTGTTTTATGATTCATTACGTATTTAGAGCAAGAGTCAATTTCTTGAAATGAATTGCCGTGAACACCTTGAAAAGAATTTAAATTTGAGGAAACGGCCACGCATTTGAATCAACAGACGACACATTGTAGTTGAGGAGCGAGCAGTTGTGCGGGAGGCAGACGAACACAATCATTGCGCTGTTTTGGCACAACAGTCAGCAGAGACGGGAAGAGCGCAGATCAAACAGGCCATCAAAGACAACCCACAAATGAAACCATCCCAAACGCGAGCACAAGTCAGATCAGGAACTGCCGATGAAACCTTTGACCAGATGGGCACTAACGACGCATTAATGGGAATGATGAGGAAGCGGAAGAGGAAAGGAAGAAGGTCCACCGGACTTTCAGGTACCTTTTAAAAATTTCACACGAATTTTGGTTGGTTTTTCTTTTTAGGAAAGTTTTGACATTGGCACTTCTGCCACCCATGCACGTGCGCAGAGCGTTTGCTTTGACAACAGAAAGGGCGCCACTGGGTATGCAGGCGTGGCTGTCCTACGTAGCCAAAACGTTTCATTGATCTCACGTAAGCTGAACAAAGGCTCGGTATTGTGGCTTTTGAGCCCCAACACATTTCCTTCTTGAGCAGGTCTGCTTTCTTGGCCGCGTTCGTCAAGGACATCGACAAACAGAGACATTGCGCAAGCTATACGCTTACGCAAAATCAGAAATCGTCGTCCCATACACATTATCAAAGAGCAGCGAGTGGTCGAAATTTTGGAAACAGCAAGGTTCGGAACGAATGAAGAACTGATGGAAGTGTGCAACCTTTTGGGCTTGGTGATGCAGGGATTCGTTGGTGGTCTCCATATGAGGAACAATGAAAACGATATTGATTCGGAAGACGATTGACATTTGATAGATTTGTCCAACATTTTTTGTTTTTGTTTATCGCATTTTCTGTTGTCAAATTATCTTTTTCAAATCACTTTTTGCCAATTTATTATGTTAGAATAAAAAATTCTAAATGTTCGGTGTTCTTAAGAAGACGGATTTTGTCGTTTTTGGCTGAGACGGGATTTTGTCGGGACGGGATTTTGTCGGCACACGGCTTTTTTCACTTTTGGTTTAAAAATATATTCGAAAAAAGAACTTTTTTAACTGTCGGTGTTTTTGGTAGGGATTTTGTCATTTTTTGCTGGGTAGGGATTTTGTCATTTTTGGCTGAGTAGGGATTTTGTCAATTTTTGCTGAGTAGGGATTTTGTCATGTAGGGATTTTGTCAGTAGTGATTTTGTCATGTAGTGCTTTTGTCAGCGCGCCGAAAATTGTTCATGAAATTTCAATCCATATTATTATTTGCTTATTTTGGGATTTTTGACAAGTCTTGATAAATATCAATAATTTTGTCAAGACTCATGACACCCCTATATTATGCGACAATTTTCGAGAGTAGAAACTAAACCCTGAAAAGCCGAGAATTTTCCGGATATGAGAACCCTGAACCTCTCGACTAGGAAAGTCTAAAGCATTTCGTTTCACAAGGCTCTCAGTTTAAAAGCAATTTCAATTTCCGGTGGGACAGCAATTCCAAAGGATTACCGACTTGAGAAAGTTACGCTGACTCAGAACAATTTTAATGTTCTAAAAAATACCGTTTTTCGCGAGAAAATCCCGACCATAAAACAGCCCCAATTGAAATGTAATAAAATATTTAAAACACATGTTTATTCATAAGACGGATATACCAAGCAGCGAGAAAAAGCAAAAGCATGAATAAAAATACGCAAAAAGCACATAAACAAAGGAAATGTAAAACAGACAAAAGAAAATTATCTAATGAGAGAGACTGTCCCTAAAAGCACCAAATTAAATCTGAAAGCACTAATTAACATCATAAAATTAATTTTATGGTATTTATCTTTAGGGACAGCCTCTGAAAATTGCATAAAATGGAAAAAAACACTCGCCAAAGAAATTTTAAATGAAATGAAACAAAGAGGAAGAAGACTTATGCATAGAAAATCACTAAAATTTGGAAAATAAAAAGAAATGGACAATTATTTGACATCGGAACATGGTAAAAATTGAGTAATGCAAATTCCAGTGAAAAATTGTTCAAAGTAATCAGGTCCGTAACAAAAAAGAAATAGGGGAAATTTGAAAACCTTTTTATTTTTTTAAATTTATTTTCAAAAAAATTAAAGCGGCTGAAGTGTTTTAGTAAATTGAAGAATTTAGAAAAATTTGCTTTGGGGAGAGATCCCTCCCCCTCGCCATTCGGTTACGGGCCTGTATGAGAAAAAATGGACAAAATCTTGACGAGAATGTTTCTCTTTGTCGGCACCGGCGCATTATTTGACCAATCATTTCTCACCGCCGCCACCTTCCGCGGGAGGGGGCGGTAACTGCTTGAACTCGTTGCTGTTGTTGCAGCGACAGCAATTGTTGGCGGTGCAGTTGCAGCAAGAGGACAGATTGACCACGATGGACACCGGCGGAACGGTGGCGCTGACAAAGTGCCGATTTGACGACGAGTGCACCGTGGTCATCTGTGCCGTTTTGATCGTTATTTGTATAATGACAAATTTAACCCCTTGGATGGACAGTTGTTCCTACTTCACTTTTTATGGCTTACAATTAGTAATAAATTAGAAGATTTCACCCCCCTCAAATTCAGATTCCGGCGATGCCAATTGAGGCACCGCTGTGGGAAAATAGGCAATTTTTAATGGAAATGGAATTTGTATTAAGAAAATCGTGCCAATTTCCCAACTTTCAATTTTTCAAATGTCTCTAACCGAGTCAACAAGATATAGCCAAATTTGTGTGCGTTTCCTCTTTTAATAGTGGACCCAAGCCCGTAGCCAGAAAAAATTTTCGGGGGGGGGGAATCTATCTGAAGATTTTTTTTAGTTATTTACAAAAAATTTTCGGAGTCCGGCGGTGCCGACAGGCGCCGCCGGGAAAATTTTTGAAAATTTGACTGCAATTTGTACGATTTCGGGTGCACTTCATTTCCCCCCATCGTTTCCCCACCGAAAAATTTTTTTTAAAAATTTTCAAACCTAGAAATTTTTAATCTTATGAAATTTCTTAGTAAGAAAATTTCAAGAAAATTTTTTTTAACTTTTAGCGATTTTTTCGAAATTTTATAATGAACTACTAAGTTTTTTCGAAATTTTCCAAAAAAAAAAAACGCCAAAAAATTTTTTTATGAAAAAATTTGTTTGAAAAAAAAATTTTGGGGGGAAACGACCGGGGGGGGGGGGGGGGCGACCTGCTCCCAATATTTTCCCCTCCACTCCCACCGAATGTCCGTCAATTGATGATGAGCCGCCACCGCCGTAGGCATCGTCAAAAGTGTCACACGTTCGGGCGGACAGTGTCTGTTTATAAAAATTTTAAATAAATATTATAAACTTTTGGCTATAATTTTTGTTTATAGGTCTTGAACGGTTCAAGCCACGGTTTCGAGAGTCTCGGGAACTTTTTGGTTTCAAATAACACATTAATCCCCGGATTATCATTATTATTACATCGGCCTCGCCTCCTCTGCCGCCGCCGCTGCTGGCGGTGGTCAGTGTGGTGGACGCGTTGTCCTCCTCATTCTCCAGCAGAGTGTGCGGCGGATTTGACCCATCGCTTCGCTGGTGTCTGCTGATCTGTTGTGAAAATTTGGAAAACTGATTCGAGCTTTTCTGTGGAAAATGTCAAAAAAACTGTGTGTAATTTGATTACAAAATAATGCAAAAAAAAAAAAAAAAAAAAAAATTTCTTATAAAAGCCAGGTGGGGGGGGGGGGGGGGACCCCCGACCTGAAGACCTTTTTTTGCTCTTTATCCAATAAATAAACTTTTTTCCCCGCTGTTGGGTAAAAACTGCACTTTTCACTAAAAATGACCCAGTTTTGGCCGTTTAAGGCAAAAAACTTGTAAAAACAGTGAAAAATGGAGCCCCGGCGGTGCCGATAGGCGCCGCCGGGAAAAAATTTTCAAAATTTGAGTGCTATTTGTTACGAAAATCGCCTATAAATTTTTAAATTTCCACTTAGGGGTGGGGGAATTCAGAAAAAGTTTTCCATTATTTGCTGAAAATTCAGCGAACATTTTTTTAGACAAATGTGTGCTTACCATGTTTGCCAACGTGGCGCGCATGCCGGCCCAGCGGGAGCGGACCAATTGGTGCAGCGGCTGTTCAGGCACAGCATTTGAAGCGGTAGCGGTGGTGGTGGTCGTAGGCAACGGTTGGTGCTGAACATCGCTGACACTTCGGCGGGTTGCGAGGGCGTCGTCCAATGCGGCGGAAGACAGCAACAGTTGTTGGGCGGCGGTGTTCTGCAAAATGGATAAAGTAGCATTTGGAATATAAAAGAAAGTCGTGTATAAAGGCAATTTTTCGATTAAAAAAATGATTTTACGGAGATTTTGGGCATCGGAAATCCGCTTTCAAGAGAAATAATGGGCAATAGAATTTGGTGAGGAAGAAATAGACCAATTTAGTGGGCCACCCTTTCCTTTTTTGCAAAAATTTATAAAATTGTTTTTCTACCGATGGGTCTGCTGTCCCCCGTCTGTTGTTGTGGTCATTGCCGTCGGCGTGCAGAACAGCCGAAGTGTCGGCAGCTGACGGTGGCGCCGCTCGGCCTGAACAATTTGGGAATGAAAATTGGGAAAAATTTTCGTTTGAAATTTCCTCCTTAATCCCCCCCCTTTCTGCCGTTTTCTTCCGGCAAAAATTGTTTATAAAATTGTAATTTTCACGCGACATACGGTGGAAAATGTTGCTGAGATGGGCCAAATAATTTGTGGTTGCCGTGCGTAGGAATGTGCTGGCTTCAATGGTGGTGATGGTGGCAGTGCCATGGGAAGTTGGCACATTTGGGGGGTAAGGGCAATCGGAGGCGAAGGAAAGGCCGGCAGCGCCGCTGGCAGAAGAGGTGGTGGCCATCTGACAATGAATAATGAAATTTTTTTTTTATTTTTTAAACTGTAATTTTATGAATTATAAGTACTGAATTATTGTTTTTTTTTAATTTTCCAAAAAATCGCTGAAATTTTTTAAATTTCTGTTTAAAATTTTACAAAAAATCCGGGGGAAACGGTACGCGGGACGGTGTGTACAAGGGTTTTCATCCCTCTGCCCCGTCGTTTCCCATTTAAAAAAAAATTGTTTGGAAAAATAGACATTTTTGAAAAAAAATTTTGCAATGGAAAAATTCCTTTGTTTGGATTATACAAGAAAAACATAACAACTTTAAAGTATCATAATCGCGGAAAGCATTTGTCTCGTAGGCCTCAAAAATCCAGCCTTTTCAACTACCAATTAAACGCGGAGACCCACCGGCTGTGCATTTCGCAGCAACGAGTCGTTGTCCCTGCTGGACAACAGTGGGGCGGAGGACGGAGCGGTCAGTCCACCGCCACTGACAGCGCGTCCGGCGGTTGTTGAGGGCGTTCGCTGGACAAAATTGTGTAGATTTTACATTTTTTGTTTGTTTGTTTTGTCCGGGCCAACCTCCGCGTCCGTTTCATCGGTGTCCGAACTGTCGCTGTTCCGCGGGCCCACCCGCCGCTTGCACACCGGGCAAACCTTGCGACTTTTGGTCAGCCATGGGTCAATGCATTTGCAATGGTACGCTGAACAGCCGGGGAAATAAGTGATGCGAGAGTTGAAAAAAGGCAAAAAACAAAATTATATTTTTTTTTAAATTTAGGGCCAGGAAAAGTCGGCATTTTATTCCCATCCGCCGAGTCGGTTTTTTGTTTATTTGAACTTTTTACAATTGTTCCTACTCAAAATTTACCAGAAATTTAAAATTTTTGAAGGATTTTTACGAATTTTATTCGTTAATTTTGAAAATTTTAGTGGGAACGCCTGAAAAAACAAAAAGTTATTTTTAATTTTTGAAATTAAGCAAATACAAAAAAAAAAAATTTTTTTTTAATTGTCAGTGTGATTGTAAAGTAAAATAAAACAAAAATTCGTTGCCAAAAGCACAAAAAAATGGAATTATTTGATGGTAATTAAACCAAATATGGCTTCAAAAATGCCTCTGAAATTATTTTTTGGCCAAATGGAACACTCAATTTTAATTTTAATGTTAATTAATTAGCCCCTTTTGTACCGTGCCGACATGGCAACACGCGCAGCTTTTCTGCCTCCTGAAAGTCCTCCAGACAGATGGCACATGTCTCCTCCGGATCGCCCTTTCGGTACTTTTTGGTCGGTATTTTTTTGAGGTACGAGCGCGGAAGACGCTTCCTGGCCAAACGACGGCGCTGAATTTTATTTGTTTTATTTGGAGAGGTTTAAGGGCTCTATTTAAAAAATTACTGATTTTTGAATTTATTAAAAATCAAAAAGTGGGGAAACAATTTGAAAAAAAATGCCAGTTTTGAATGGCACTCATTTGGGTTTTGTAAAAATAAAATTGTTGGACGACAACCTCGCGGCAAAGTCGGATCATCTAAAAATGGAAGTGATTAGACAAACAATTTTTAGTGGTGGTCTTACCAAGGAAATGAACAGCACGACGAAACAAATGCCAACAATTGCGACAAATGGGACCAAATATTTGATCAGATCGTAATAGCCGGGCGACGCTTTGATGGTGACCACATAACTGAAAATTGTCAAAATTGGTCCTTTACTGACAAATAAACACCAATTTTTGAAAAATTCCTTCAACGAGACCAAGTCGGATTAAAAAATTTTACGCCAAAATTTTTACATGCGCCAAAATTATTATATAAATGTAAAAAAAAACTTTGGAATCACAGACAATTTGGACTGCCCCTAATCTTGACCATTTTGTTATAACATTTTGAAACTGACCCGTGCCGAGCGCTGTACGGCCCGTACAAAAGGCTTTGCATGCAACCGTAGTTGACCATCACAACCGGGATTGTGACTTGTTCGGCATATTTACTAAAATAATTTAAATTTAAGAAAATGCCATTGCCATTTTATGAGTGCATGAACGGATAATGAATGAATGGCACAACCACCTGCCGGACATTGGAATCGGACTTTGGCCTTTGCCGCTGAACAAAATGAGTGCGGAATAGCCAGAGGGCTCCGCGTTTTGAGCAAAAAATGCCTAAAGCAAAAGAAATTAGTGATGGTAATGAATTGATTGTGAGTGGGACCAAATTTTCTGTTCTTTTCGGTCATGCTCTTCAAGCATTCAAATTTTTTAGAAAATGGAATTCACGTTATTGTCTTTTTACAATTTTTTTGCAGACACACATTGAAAAATTCCAACATTTTATCAAAGTAAAACTATTTTTTGTACAAAAAAAATAAATAATTAATTTTTTAAATTGATTATGTGGCGCCGTAAGCGAAAAATTTGATACAAAGGTCAATTTTAGTAGCACTTTGAGCGAAAATTTTCTAAGGGCTTGTGATTGATCCGATGGTCAAATTTGGCTAAATCTTTGCTTTAGATGTTCCAATTGTCCCAATTTGAGACGCTAAAGCATCATAAAAAAGGGTGTGTTTACTTTTTCTGAGAATGTGCAATTCCCTCGTGGTACGACAGCAAAATCAAAAAAACAATGTGCGACCGTGGAGTTCAATTCGGGTTTCTGAAAAATGGAGGAAATTTTCGCAAAATTTCATTTTATTAATTTTATTTTCTTGGTTTGTATATGCATTTTGCTTAACATTTAATTGTAAGACAAAAAAGCATTGGTAAAAACCTTGAAATTTTTGTCCGGGGAATTTTCCGCACCCAAAATGAACCCCCAAATTTATCAATTTCAAAATTGGTGGCATACCGTTACATTTCCGCATGCTTCCGCTGGTTCGGCCGGCAAAGCGCAACCGATGGCACTCATGCCGAAGCTGAAAAAGCAACAAAAGCATTAATTCGCGCCAGACTCCGACAACCAAATTCTTATTTTTTAAAAATTTATTTCACATCTTAACAAATTTTGTTGCAAATTTTGCCTGAAAGAGATGACATCACCGCCAAAATTGGCACCCGTCGCTTCGCATCGGACCACGGGACGATGGCCGCCCAATTGAGCACGTTCCAACTTTTGTTTGAAAAAAATTTAGCAAAAATTTGGCGACGACCGACCAACAAATTGTGGCGAAACTTACAATTTCCACCAAATATTGCGCATTTGCTGTCGTTGTTGTGGTGAAAGAAGCAACCAAGAAAAGAATGTTGAACAAAAAGGCATCAATCGGAGGAAGTTGAAAAGCCCAAGAAGCGGAGACCATCGCATTTTTCATCTGCTCAGAATGACTGTGTTGTGTGATGAGTCGTTTCGTCGATTTCAACAATTGTTGTTGGGAGTGGTGGCGGTGTTAATTCGAATAACCGTGAAACAATCGTCGCATTCAATCATTTACCCATCAATTCAAAAGAGCACCGATCGAACAGTGATTAACCTAATTGATTTGTTGAACGAAGAATGGATTGATTGATTGATTAGGGAGGATGGATAATAAATTTCTGATTGTTATTTGATTTTTCAACAATTTCTTTTTGTCCCGAATGTTGACACACATACAAATTGAAAAAGACGAAAAAATACTAAAGATAAGGAAGAAAGGCTGGTGGAACATGAAAACAACAGACAGAAGTGAAGACACAAAATCATCCGCAAAATGTAAAAACAAATCCGTTGAAAAAGCATCGCCAAGAAAGGATTTACAAGACTTGCCAAAGATCAATTTTGAGCCTTTGTGTTACATTTTGGAAATTATTACCAATGTGTGCCTAGCCTAAAGCAACTGACAAAAATTTTGAAAAGTTTACTAAGGAAATTGAGTGGAATTTAAACAAAATTATTAACTTCGAAAAGGAATATTCTCAAAAATAAATGGGACTTCTCTCTCTACTGCTGGACTGGCAATTCCTTGTGTTTGGCAATTTGAAATGAAGACGATTAACATTTCCCGTGGGGTCAGACAGACAAATTGCATTCATTTTCATTCAAACATTTGTTATTTTATTGATTTTCTTTTCCTAATGCAAAGAATACACCAATGTTTCGATGGGCTGGGCCTGTGGATCTTTTTGTGTGAAAAAGTGAAAAACATATGTGTAAAACTAGAAACCGAACTTTGTAAGAAATGGGGACCGGGCCCGGAATCCCGACAAAAACCCGACGGAGCCCCGTTTATTTGTACAATTCAGATTTGAAATCGCGGGGCTCATGGCAAATTGGGAGATTTTTCAATTTACATATTAAGCAAATAATCATTTGTAGAAAATCGGTCTGGACCTGGATCCAGGCTTGGATTTTTCCTGGACCAGGATTTTTCTGGATTTTGACGTAATTTTTTTTTCTGAGTCGCAGGGACTCAATTGGCAAGTTTGGAGATTTTTCAATTACAAAATTTTTAAGCAATTAATGAATTGTTTTCAAAAAATTTTAGCTTCTTGAATACAAAAAACTTAATTTATTGGCTTTTGACGCCCTTTTCATTAGTCATCACTTCTCAAAATGATGAAGCACACAACGAGCAGCAGCAGCAGTAGCAGTGGGGATGGCAAGGTCTGTCCTGTCAGCATTTCTTGGCACCTTTTCCCACCGCCATCATTAATTTTTTCCACGAATGTGTCCCCATTTTGTAGGACAGTTCGTGCCATCGAAACCAGCGTTCCATGTCCCTGGGTGGCCCAGCGCATGAGTCACTGTTGTCCAAGCAACATTCCTCCTCCCCTCCACAGACGGTGGAGCTGAGCCGGGCCGACAACGGTGTGTTTTTCTGTCGACCTGCAGGCCCATAAACAGAAAATACATCCGGGAGGGGAAGCCGGAGAGCTTTTTATTTATTTTTTTACTCTTCGGTCCAAAATAAACTAAATTTCCGGTGCCGTAGAGAAAAAAACGGGAAATTTTGGCATTTTGAGACCTAATTTTGGAAAAAAACATGCGAAAATTGGGACCCGGCTGTGCTGTTAGGCACCGCCGGGGAATCAATTTGGGGAGGGGGCTGGTCCACTGGCAAAATTATGGCAAAAAATTTCCTTAATTTTTACACATCCCCTCTAGGCGACTGTGTTGTGTTGGTTGTGGAAAACACACGGTTCATTGTGAACCCGGCTTTGCTGGTCGCCAAACCGGACACAATGCTGGGACGAATGTTCTCGTTGAGGGCACGCACGGGCGGCGGGACAAGTAAATAAAAAACAAATTAATTCAGTTTATATATAAAAAATATTTCAGCTGATTTAAAAAAGTGGCAATGCTTCCATTTTTCGAAAACAAACAAAAATTTAAAAAATAACGCTGGGATTTCAACAAAGATTTGTCGAAGAAATTTCTCTTTTTTTACTTTTTGACCCAAAATTTTGTCAGTGAATTTTTTTTTCCCATTTGAGAATGTATCAAAATCAGAGGAGAAGCCGAGAATCCCGAAATTTGTCACTGATTTTTTTTTAGAATTCGACGCAATTTGAATTAACCGATTTTATAATTAGACACTCTGTCCGTGCCCTCCTCGTCGTCGTCCGCCAATGACCCCGGCGCCGACCGTGGCTCCCCCAGTGATTTGGTGCGTCCCAATGAGCGCAATGAGTACGACGTGGCGGAGGGACTTTCCGCGCCATGTTTCCGTGTTGTCATGGTAAACGGAGACGGCTTTATAGCCCAGGTTTGTTACGCTTGACTCGCTTTTTCAAGGACTTTTACCACCGTGGCTTTATGCACGTGCCCCAGTCCATTTCTGTGGCCGAACTTCGCGAGGTTTGCCATTTGTATGGGAAGGGCCCTCAAAATGACTTTTTTTTGTTTGATTGAGTATCCTAACTCACTCAGGAATTATCCTATAGTCCTAAAACTAAATTTTTTGACCAAAATCAGGGTTATTTGTAAAAATTTGACCGGCTTTTTCAACATTTGGCGAATTTGCGCCAAAATTGTCAAAAAAATAAAAATGTCTCAAAAAATCTGTTCATCTGAAAGTGCCAACCGCATAATTTACTTGGCATTTTGAAAGTGTTGCAGTAATTACACTTTTTTTGCTTCTTTAGGCATGCGACTATCTGTTGGTGCCGTTCAATGTGCACAATGTGAAGTGCCAAGACTTGCGCGGTTTGCTGCACGAGCTGAGCAATGAGGGGGCCCGGGCACAATTCGTTGTGTACCTGGAGGACATCATTCTGCCACAGTTGGTCATCAGTGCCGAGGCGAGTTGTCCGTGTCCAACTCCGATGGGTCAATATGTCTCCATGCCGTGTTCAAAGAAATTTCAGAGGATGCCTGGAAATTCGAAGCCACTTTTTCATTTCCTTATTTAGACTCGGATAGTGTTTTGTAAATTTTGACCCTGAAATTTTTCTTTTGCTCATTGGTCCCAAAAATATTTTCAAAAATTTTAAATGTACCACGGGAAAAAACATATATTTATTATTAGCATATTTATGCCCAATAAATGCCCCCAATTTTTTGTTGTACTCCTTTCTTTCCTTTTCAGCGTGGTGAGCGTGAGTGTCACATTGTTGTGTTGCTGGACGAGGACGTGGTCGACTGGGACGAGGAGTACCCGCCACAGATGGGCGAAGACGTGACCCAAGTGGTGTACAGGTAAACGCCCAGCGAGGCACCCAATTGTTATTTTACTACACTCGTGATTATGTATATTCATTTTGCACAAAAAAATCCTTGCATTTATAGCGCTTTCCATGCCTTTCCGATTGCATTCCAAAAAACTGACGGAAAAACTGCAAATTACAAAAAATAAAAAGTCTTGGAAAATGGTTTATGAATCGAAAAGTCCTGTATTTTTGGCACTATGGTGCAACAAATTATAAAAAAATATTTTTCATTTGTATTGTACTGACTGCTCAATCCTGATTACGATATTACAGTACGCCGCTCTACAAATTCTTTAAATATGCCGAAAACCGCGATGTGGCCAAGCGCGTGATGAAGGACCGCGAGCTGAAGAAGATCCGGCTTGGCATCGAAGGCGTAAAATTTTGTCAAAAAAAAATCCCGCGAAAATTCCTTTCCCCTACTGTAATACAGTATCCGACACACAAGGAGAAAATCAAGCGACGCTTCAACCGTTCCGAAGTTGTTTACAACTATGTGCAGCGTCCATGTACGTTTTATGGACGATGCAAAAAAAATTTTCGAATTGTCACACTTTTTGGGGGTCCATGTTTAACGATCCTCAAAAACGGATAATTTTTTCCTGGATTTCTCTAGAAAATTTCTTTTAAATTGGATTTTTTGAATTTATCCCTAAGAATTGACGGGTGTGTTTCTCCCTCAATTTTTACATTCACTTTTTTATTTAATTGCCCCCCTCCCTTTGCCACTGTCAGTCCTCCACTGCTCCTGGGAGAAGGAGGAGGCGCGTTCCCGCCACGTGGACTTTGCCTGTCCAATTGTGAAGAGCAAGTCCAACCCGAGCTTGGCTTCCGCCGCCTCCGACCCTTTGCCGCAGGTGCCATTCTCAGAGGAGACAATTTTTTTTTGAAATCTGTGCCGTTTTAAAAAAAAATAATGATTTATCGTTTTAAAAGTAAATTCAACAATATTTGAGTGCTTTTTAAGCCTGCGCCGTTGCAAAATAATAACAACAATGGCTGGGCGGCGGAGAATGGCGCCGGCGGCGGCGAACATTCGGCCAATTTCCAGCAACGGCCGACGAATGACAACGACGGGAGCAGCGGCGGCAATGATAATGAGGCCGTTCACCACCACCACCACCGCCCTCCTCCTCCTCCTCTCAGCACCACCACCATTCCCAACAACCGTTGTTCCTCAATGTCGGCTCGGCACCACCCAACTACGGTCACAACGGCAACAGTGACATTGGCACGTCGCCGCAGCAGCTACCGTACCATTTGATCAATGGGGCAGGTGGCACACAGACGACGGTGGGTAGTGATGAGGAAGCGAAGGGGGACACCACTGGAACGGCGCCGGATTTCCGGGATTATATAAAAGCGAATTTCATAGGAATTTTTAACACATTAAAGGAGGGCGGCATAATTCCGTCCCCCCCCCCCAACGTTGAGTTAAGTTTCAGCCAATTATTCTGTTTCTTGCATTTTTTAAGCGTCAACCATTGCGCTCTCCGCCCGCAAATGTGCAGAATTCGCCAGCGGATGATTGAGTTGTAATGGTCTCTAATGATACTTTTTAATTTCCACTCTCTGTCTCATTTTGGTTCCTTTGGCGCATTTATTTCTATGTATTCGCGATTGAAACTTATCATAAACGAAGAAAAGCCTCTGAATGCATCTGCCGCGTATCGGATCGATAATTAAGCATAATTACGTTTGATGGTTGACTAATTAGCCGAATAATTAGACATAATAGAATGGAATGCGCTCGCGGATCACCCGGAACAGAATGAAATAGAAAACCATTTTATATTCCTCCCCCACCCGCTCCAAAAAAGTGCCGTGCCAGTGATGTGCCTGTTGGCCAGTTACACCTCGAACTTCGCGCACCGGCTTCCTGCCAGTTTTCACATTTTTATTTCTTACTTTGTTTAAACACTTGGAAACAAAGTGAGAGAGTCATCATTGCTTCAATAAAAGCTCATTTAAAAAGCCATTATTGGACTAAAATTGGAAATTCGACTTTGTTCGAGTTCGGGTCTGCGGTTCGGAATTGGTCGAATTAGGTGCCGGGTTTGTGCAAAAAAAATTACAAATTATAATTGATATTTAAAAATGTGATATGGCTATGTGTGTACACTTGCCGAAATCGCTATTTTGGTCCCCGATTTTCACGGGACGGGAAATTCACTCCCCCCGTTGCTCCGAGTGGTCCACAAAGAATATCGCTTGCTCTGATCTGGGTGTGTGATATAAATCACTATTTCCCAATTTGGTACCTTTTCCGCATGCATTTCAATGCATTTGCAATTGAAAAAATCTTGGATAAAAGAATTTTCTTTTCGAAAAAATAAAGTAAAATACGTACATGTTAAATGTTTAAATTAAGATTAACCATAAATGTTTAAGAAATTAAGATTAACCAGAAGAGTGATCATCCGTTCTTTTCTCCATTTTTTGTTTAATCACTTTCGCTTTCTTCATCGGATTTTCCACTGATTGCACTCCCTTTCGCCATTCTATCCAACCCAGCCTTCCAAGTCTGGTCATCCGCCGAATTCCAATGGAAAAACTATCAATAAGCAAAAATCACTGTCAGCCTAGTGGACCGAATCGAGTGCGATACACTCCCAACATGTCATTTCTCTTCCCCCAAAAAATTTTTTAAAAAATGAATTTTTTTTTAAATAAAAAAAATTAAACCCGAAACCAAAGCATTTTGTACATTAATTCGTGAATTTGCAAAAGTTGAAAATTTTACGTTTGACTTGAATCTGACTGCATCCATAAATGCTTGCATTTTGTAGGCCAATGCCCAGGCTATTTTTCGGCAACCGGGATTTTGTTCAGAAATCCAGGCCCATGTCTTTTTTTAAATGTACAAGGTTCATGATGCATGTTAAGTTTTCGTAATAATTTTGCTGTCAGAAGTTTCGACCAAACAACAAAAATTGACAAAAAAAATTTTTTTTTTTACTAATTAAACGGGACGAAGATGAATTCAATATCTTACGATAAGGGATGATATTATACGGGGAAGGGGCTGACCCGGGGAAAAACGAGCTGCTCCCGGTCGACCAGGCAACCGTATAATTACGTCCATAAAAGCCATAAATTGATTTCCAATTTTGGATGCCATTCATTATAGACCAAAGGTAATGGCCAAGTTTTGATTGTAAATTTTCCCGCGTTTGCGAGTTTATTTCCCTCCGGTGCGCAATACCTTTTTCGCACCATTGCCTTTTCCGACCGATTCAATGCGAACGGATGGACAATGTTCCGCGACGAATGCCTCCAGCTGATCGGGTGTGTCCAACGCGTTTTCGCAAGTGGTTGGTCCATACATACACAACATCTCGAGGAGATCGCCGCGCTTAATTCGCAACCAAATAATGGCCACGGAAATGCAAAAAAAAAAAAAAAAACCTCCATACTGCTATTCATACGAATCGCTTCGTTGATCAGTGTGACCATCGATGTAAAATTCCAAAAATCCTTGAAAAATATTAAAAACTTGGCAAAAGCAATTCGAATTTTGTGCCGATGTTCTCTATCTGGTGAGAAAAGAACCGTCCAAGAGAAAGATTAATTTTGTGGGGCCAAATTAATTAAGGCCAACTGTAGAGTTGATTTGGTCATGAAAACTCATTAAAATATGTCAAGAAAAAGAAGCAAATTCAGTTTTCTCCAATTTTTTTTTCAGCCCCCACCCCCTCGAAAGAGAGGCCGGGGGATATTTCAAGGGAGACTCGAATGCATTAAATTCGGTAAACATTTCCATTTTGTGTATTATCCGGTATTTTCAAAAAAATCTCAAAAGACAACGATTTCTGAAGTAGGTTAACAATTATAAATGCAAAATTCTTCAGCGGTAACTTTCTGCACCATTCGCTAACCATGGACGTTTTGTCGGGTTGGATGGAAGAGTCGGAAGTGCTGTTGGATGGTTTGTCGGATTTGGGGTAAATGTTGGAAGTGCTGGACGTGCTGTTGGACGTTTTGTCGGGTTGGATGGAAGAGTCGGAAGTGCTGTTGGATGGTTTGTCGGATTTGGGATAGTTGGAAATGCTAGACGTTTTGTCAGGCTCGGTGGATTTGTTGGAAATGCTATTGGACGATTTGTCGAGTTGAATGGACATTTGGGGACTGCGCGGTTCGAGTTTGATGATTTTTTTGCGGCAATCGCGTGTGGCGCGTCTCCTCCCAATATGCACAAATCCTTGCTGCATCGCTTCGATCAGCTTCAGTTGCCGGTGCTGCAATCGACCATTTGAGTCGAGCACCTGTTGTAACGGGTTAAGTGAGTACGGGCACCAGCCGAAATTTCCAAAATGCCAAAGATTTTTCTTTGCATATTCATAGTCTTTTTGATAATGAGCTCACGAACTAATGGTCCGGTGGTGTTGGCAGGCGGAGCCAAGAAATTTTGCAAAATGATTTTAAAGGAAAAATGGCCTTTGCCTGCCAAAAATATTTACCTTTCGTCGCAATGCTTCGTCCAAAAACAACATTTCCATGGTGTCCGGATCAGCCACAGTCAGCGACAGGTTGTCAAAAAAGCCAATTTCGACGGCCTTTGCCAGTGAAATCGGTTCGTGCATACCGTGCAAAACCACCGTCCCGCTTTCCGCGTCCAAAATCCTCGCATTAATTGCCTGCCCTATGTGGTAACCATGGTATGGCACTTGGATGGTGCCATTGTTTTCGTTGTAAGCGCCCATCACCGCCTAAGCGAAAAAAAAATTAATAGGAAAAAATTACCATAACATAGAAAAGAACCGTTCAAGAAAAAGATAATTTTGTGCGGCCAAATTTATGTCAAGAAAAAAACCAAATTGTTTTTCTCTTCCATTTTTTCAGCCTCCCCCCCCCCTCGAAAGTTAGACCGGGGAATATTTCAAGGAAGTCTCGAATGCATTAATTCGATAAACAATTTCCAGTTTGTGTATTACCCGGTTTCAAAAATTTTCAAAAGACAACGATTTCTGAGGTAGGGTTAGCAATTCTCTATAAAAGGCAAAATTTCTTCTGATTTAACTTTCTGCACCATTCGCTAACCATGGACGTTTTGTCGGGTTGGATGGAAGAGTCGGAAGTGCTAGTGTCAGGCTCGGTGGACGTTTTGTCGGGTTGGATGGACGTTTTTGGACTGCCCGATTCAAGTTTGATGCTTTTTTTGTGGCTAGTTGGTTTGCTCTTCACAAGCAGCACAAGATTTTGCTCAATCGCTTTGCTCAGCTTCAGTTGCCGGTGCTGCAATCGACCATTTGAGTCCAACACCTGTTGTAACGAGTTAAGTGAGTACGGGCGCCAGCCGAAATTTCCAAAATGCCAAAACAAGGACTAAGGACTGATTTTTCTTTGCATATTCATTAATTCCCAAAGGCCAATACCGGACAAAAATCATTTGCAGCACGTTTACCTTTCGTCTCAACGCTTCGTCCAAAAACAACAGTTCCATGGTGTTCGGATCAGCCACAGTCAGCGACAGGTTGTCAAAAAAGCCAATTTCGACGGCCTTTGCCAGTGAAATCGGTTCATGCATGCCGTCCACAACCACCGTCCCGCTTTCCGCGTCCAAAATCCCTTCAACAATCATCTTTCCGATGTTGTAACCATGTAATGGGACTTCGATTGTGTCATTGTTTTCGTTGTAATCGCCAATCACCGCCTAAGCGAAAAAAAATTAATAGAAAAAATTAACATAACATGGAAAAGAACCGTCCAAAAGAAAGATTAATTTTGTGTGGCCAAATTAATTAAGGCCAACTGTAGAGTTGATTTGGTCTTCTATTCTGTGCTTAATTTCTGGGTCCAGGTATTTTCGGAAGCTTTGATTTTTTCTAAACCAAGTTTTACAAGGTTTTTGCCAAGAAATCCAGGTACATCTAGAAAGCCAGGTCCATGAAAACTCTGGGTCTTTTTTTCATCAGAAACCCCCCCCCCCTCGAAAGTGAGGCCGGGAGATATTTCAAGGATGTCTCTAATGCATTAAATTTTTCGATTTTGTGTATTATTCGTGATTTTCAAAAATTCTCAAAAGACAACGATTTCTGAAGTAGGTTAACAATTATAAAAGGCAAAATTCTTCAGCGTTATCTTTCTGCACCATTCGCTAACCATGGACGTTTTGTCGGGTTGGATGGACGAGTCGGAAGTGCTGTCGGATGGTTTGTCGGATTTGGGGTAAATGTTGGAAGTGCTGGACGTGCTGTTGGACGTTTTGTCGGGTTGAATGGAACTTTTTGGACTGCCCGATTCAAGTTTGATGATTTTTTTGTGCACTAGTTGGTTTGCTCTTCTCAAGACACACAAGTCTTCGCCGATTCGCTTGATGCAGCGTCAGTAGCTGGTGCCGGTGCTGCAATCGACCATTTGAGTCGAGCACCTGTTGTAACGGGTTAAGTGAGTACGGGCACCAGCCGAAATTTCCAAAATGCCAAAGATTTTTCTTTGCATATTCATAGTCTTTTTGAGAATGAGCTCACGAACTAATGGTCCGGTGGTGTTGGCAGGCGGAGCCAAGAAATTTTGCAAAATGATTTTAAAAAAGGAAAAATGGCCATTGCCTGCCAAAAATATTTACCTGTCGTCTCAACGCTTCGTCCAAAAACAACACTTTCATGGTGTCCGGATCAGCCACAGTCAGCGACAGGTTGTCAAAAAAGCCAATTTCGACGGCCTTTGCTAGTGAAATCGGTTCCCGCATGCCGTGCAAAACCACCGTCCCTTTTTCCGTGTTTAAAATCCTTTCAGCAATCGCCTTTCCGACGTTGTAACCGTGGAGTGGCACTTCGATGGTGCCATTGTTTTCGTTGTAATCGCCAATCACCACCTAAGCGAAAGAAAAAATGGTATAAAAAACTAACATAATCTATGAAATTTTAATTTTAGATCATTTCAAAAGTTTCACTTTTAGGCCTCTTTTAAAAAATGCACCCCGACAAACTGGTAATGCCATTTTTAATCCTGGCCAGGTTTATGCAATTATTCTTTCTTAATTCGGGCCCTGGCTTTGGCAATTGAAGGGCATCTTTTGTTCTTATTATTTTCTTTACAAACTTTGTGTCCATTTCCTCGCTCTTTTTGTGCATTTGGCGCCTTGCCAGTCGTTTCTCCCTTATTTTAATAAAAAATGATTAAATTAGAAGGCAAAACACGGGTAAAAACTAGCATCGACTTAAATAAAGTGAGTGCCCAATTCTTCAAATTTGTTAACTCCAAAAAAAACAATTACCGCTTTGCCGCAATTTCCTTCAAGGATAGAGATGCGGGTACTAATGCACTTTACCCGACATAAATTTTTTTGTATAAATTCATGTAAATAGTTTCCGGGGGTTTTAGCATCGCTGGTAACGAATCTGGCGTTCTTTCAACTAATTCCGTACACCAGAACCCGAAAGGTCTCAATTCACAGAATTGTATCCATGTGAGCATTGGTTTTCGTTGATTTTTCACTAATGCATCGTGTTGAACTTTTTTTGAATAGGATTTTGAAAATTTTTCGATGTTCGACCCAAAGTTCGTTTTCGAGTTCTGGTGCACAGAATTAGTTGAAATGAACGCCAGATTCGTAACCAGCGATGCTGAAAACCCCCGGAAGCTATTTTACATGAATTTAGACAAAAAAAAATTATGTCGGGTAAAGTGCATTAGTACCGAGATGCGTTGGTTTTGGACAGTGATGCGTTGGTTTATTTTTTTGAGCTCTTCCCGGATTTCATTTTGAAAGTTAATATTGTCGCTCATTATCTTAAAAATAAAGAAAAAAATTTTTGAAAGTATGTATGCAAAATTTTGCGAGTTGTTAAGTGTGATGACGGGTTTACCCAATTTTATCAGTGGGCCAAGGACTGGGCCATTTGAGTGTGACGACCCTCGGCACCTGTTCCCAAAGTTTTGGGAAAAGAGCGCCGCAAAAAAACATTTTAGGGGTGGTTGCACTTTGTCTGCTCGCATATCGGCCAAAAAAGATTAATTGACATGTTTTTGGTACCAATCGAAAGCCCATTGAATAAGCTATCGAATGGTATAATGCATATGACATTTGGTCTTAGTAGAAAAAAATTACGGTTAAATTTATAAAAAATTTAGGGGTGTGTTAAACATATGACCATGACTGTAGATAAGCTTTTTAGTCAAGAATAATTCTTTTTCTATTGTTATTAGTAGGGTCGCAATTTTTAGTGATTTAACTATTTTTTTGCTCAATTGTTTTGAAGAAAGGAGTTCAAAAAACATTTCTGCGTTAAAAAAAATCACTATTTTGGCGCTTCGTCACTAAAATAGTGAAAATTACCTCAGTTGTTGCGCCAGCATGTTTTTGGCTATAACTTTTTTATTTGTCAACCAAATCAAACAATCTTGGTATCATTCAAGAGCCCTTCACATGCTCTATTAGCATAGAAAATTCCAAAAAAATTTGTCAAGTTTAAAAAAAAGTTCGAGCCAAAAAGTTGGAAAATCCGGTTTTTGAATTCTTCTGGCCATAACTTTTTTGAACCTTAACTAATAGTGGGCACTTAGGGCTTTCGAATGATACTAAGATTTTGTATTTGGTTGTCTAAAAAAAGATATAGCCAGAAACGTGCCGGCGCCCAACTGAGCGAGAGTCCGGAAGATTCATTATTTGACGAATTTTCACTATTTCGACATTTTTAGAAAATTCCTTAACAAAAATGCAATAAAACCAAAAAAAAAAATACACCACTAAGAATCGATCTAATAAATTTTTCAAAAAATTCCACTAAGAATTGGAATATTTTTCTTAAAATTCTTCCCCCAAATTTTTTTTTCATGACAAATTTTGATTTAAAAATGTTCGGTATTTGCTAAGGAAATAGTTCAAAGGAAATGTACCTCATTGGCAACTGCAATCAGTGAATAAAATTATTTTTACTCAATTTTTGACTGAAAATTATGTACAACAATATTCATCACTATTTTGGATTTTTTATATAACATTTTGGCATTTTTCCTCATTATTTTAGTTAACTATTTCGAGATTTTTCGTAACTAAAAGTTGCGACCCTAGTTATTAATTAATTATACAAAAAATTCTGTAGACTAAGCTTTTGATTGATGGCAAAAACGAATAATATAAGTTGTGTGTAATTTTGATGGTTTTTTTTGGAAGTTTTCAGTGTTTTCGACTTTTGTTTTTTTTTAATTTTATCCGAAAAAACCGGCCGAATAATTTTTAATTTTCGGCGTTTTCGACAGAAAAACCGACCGATCCTTCGCGCCGATCTCTATTAAAGACACTTTCTCATCCGGTTTGGAGTGCAATAGACATAATTCATAATTTCCGGGATGGGGTCGTGGAGCAACCATAAAAAGGCCCAGAGAATGCGTAAATTAGGTGGCCGACGTTACAAAAGTGCATTTCAAGCCCAATCCCCTGGCCCAAAAATGGCACGGCATACCTCTTTCCATTTGATGACACGTGGCAGCAAAAGTTTGTGCAGCAGCCGACAGGAAGAGAGCGCATTCGGGACGGCTTTTTCGGCAGGGATGAAAGGCACAATTTCGAACAAAAGTTCGAGCGGAAGGCATTTGGGGACCATTGTTGGGAGAAGCAGGGGACAGTTTTGTTATTTGGGGTAATTAGTGAGCAATTAGCTGATTAGCATTGAACAAAAACCGCCGCCGTCGCACTAGCACTTCGAGCTTCTCGTCTCAATTAGACAATGCAACAGCAGCAGAAGGAATGGCCGTTTTTTCTTCTCTCCTTTCTGTTTGCTTTATCTCATCTGCTGCCTTTTCTCTCTCCTTCTCTCTCTCTCTCCCTTTCTCTCTCTCTCTCTTTTTGTTTTCTCTATGCCTTGCGTTGCGTTCGTCCTTTCACAATGATTCGGTCGCTTTTCGTCGTACCCCGAGGGGTTTTGCGTAGAACTGTCTCGCTTTTCCCCTTTCACTTCTAACGTGCACACTCTTGTCTTTGCTTCTCTGTCACTCTATGCGTTCTCTCGCCTTTCCTTGCGTTGCCTGTCTCTGCGTCTCTCTCTCTCGCTCTTTCTCTTCTTCGTTTTGAATAGGACAGAGAAATGAATCCAACTTTTGTTTTTTATGTATTTTTATAATTTAGCTTTTCCTAAAATTAATTTGGGAATGCTTCTCAAACTAGAAAATTTTATTGGGTAATTTAAGGCAATTAGGGCCTCCTCATTTACAAGGAGTTCAGAAGAGTGAGTAACCAACAGCAGCAGAGGAAAAATGAACGGTCATCGATTTGCAATGGCATTTTGGGAGGGAATGCCACAATGTAAAAATGGCACTTATCATGTCATTAGTACAAATAGTTCATGTACAATTTTATCCGTTGCCGTTTTCATATTTGTACACTCCGCCGATGGACAATTAATCCTCCCCATTTTTGCTCACTGATCAACTGCTGCTGATCAGTGATCACTCCAGCGAAAAAAGTGATTAAGTTATTGCATGTGTATTAATTTATTCAACTCCATCTGCTGGTGATTAATGTCTAAGCGTCCAAAGCAAAGCTGATCAACAAATTTCGCTTTCACAGATTATACAGTATGGTCATATGTTATGCAGTAAAATATTTTTCAAAGAAAAATATCGATTAATTTTTTAAAACCAAACAAAAATGACGGGTTTTTCTCGAAAAATCTGTAAATTTGGCAGTTTTACGAAGCGACCTCGCACCGTATAATTGCTAGGGCTCGAAATTATATGCATTAACATATGTTTTCTGCGCATATGCTATGAAGAAAGGAGCTCAAAATAGCATTTCTACGTTAAAATTTTTTGGTTTGGTAAAGGTTTTTAGTCCATATAAATCCACATTTCGGCGGTTTTCGGAAATAAATCCATATTTAGACATTTTTGCATTTTTAGCCTCTATTTCATAGTAATCGGAACACCCTAAAATACTAGTGCTGTCCGAGACCAAAAATTTCCCGAGACTCGAGACTCGAGACCGAGACCGAGACTCGACCCCGAGACCGAGACTCGACCCCGAGACTCGAGACCGAGACCCAAAAGCCCGAGACCGAGACCAAAAAAACTCGAGACCCGAGACTTTTTTCAAAAAATTTTTTTATTCGCTTAAAAATCTTGAAAAAAATTTTTTTTTTTGCGTGTTTTAATAATTTTTTTTTTTAATTTTGACTCAATTAGGTACTATTATCAATCCAAACACGCAATTTTTTGCGCGGTTTTTTAGTCAATTAAAAAAGGGGAATTTTGGAGCTCCGGCGGTGCCGATAGGCGCCGCCGGGGAAAATTTTAAAAATTTGAGTGAAATTTGGTAACAGATTTCACCAAAAATTGCCAAATTTTTGCGCTTTAAAAACGCTCTTTTTTACGGCGCTTTTCCAAAAAAAACTTGGGGAACCGTGGGGCCGGCGGTGCCGATATGCGCCGCCGAGGAAAATTTTGACTTTTTAGTACAATTTGTGAACAAATTTAGTCCAAAAATAACATTATTTTATGATTTTAATTGTTAAAATTGTGATTGAATTCCCACCAAAAAAGGAATAATTTTGAAAATTAGAATAAAAAATAGATACGTGAAGGGGAACTGATCCAACGCAAAAATGACGAAAATAACCAAGAGCACAACCCACTAGACAACGGATATACACAAGTGAATTAAGCAAAAAAGGTACCAAAAATACATATCTTAAATTTACAAAAAGCCAATCATTAGGGGTGTAAAAAAGTCTCGGTCTCGAGTCTCGAAAAACGAGACCGAGACTTAAAAACCCGAGACCGAGACTCGAGACCGATACCAAAAAAACCCGAGACTTTTCTCGAGTCGAGACTCGAGACCGAGACTCTCGGACAGCACTATAAAATACACTGAAAATCGGGAAAATTTTCGAAAAAATTCCTAGCGGGTTAGAAAAATTTTCTGGAAAATTTGAGTAAGCCCATTGAAAAGAGCACAAAATTCTCTTCCGAATTGCTCTTTGAATGGTGGGTCTACAGCTAATACCCGCTGAGATAGTGTTGTCAAATTGGACAACTCAAAAATTACAGATCTCTACAGTATTTCAAGGGAAAATGATCAAAAATGATAATTTTTTATTGTGACTAATTTTCAATCTAGTATAACTTTTTATATGCAAGTCGCAGCCCAACCATTCAAAGGGCAATTTGGAAGGGAATTTTGTGCTCTTCCAATGGACCTACTAAAATTTTCCAGAAAAATTTTTCTAACTCCCTAGGAATTTTTTCGAAAATTTTCCCGATTTTCAGTGTATTTTAGGATGTCCCGATCACTATGAAGGAGTGATCTGATCAAGTTTGTGTAAAAGACTTTTTTGTTAAACACCAAAAGATAAGCCTGCATGAATTATTTCAAATTTTTAAGAGCCTTTTGAAATCGTTTTTTGTGTTTGTTCAGACTTTTTTCCACCGGTGTATTAAGTCTAAAGTGTATTTTTCATATGGATTTTAAATGCCATATAAACAGGGCTCCGAACTCTGATGATTTATCAGCATTTTGCTGCTTTTCAAGGCTATCACAGTTGGTTTTTTTTGAGGTGTTGATCTCCTTCCCACTTCCTCTCTCTTCTTTCCCTCTCTCTCTTTCATTTTCCTCTTTTTTTCGCACTCATTCTTTTTCTAACCCTCTCTCTTTCTCTCATTTTCTCTCGTCTCTCTATATTTCTCTCCTTCCCGCTTCCTCTATCTTCTCTCTCTCTCCCCCCTCTCCCTCTCCTCCCCCTTCTCTTTTCTCTCTCTATTTCTCTCTCTCGCTTCCCTCCCTCTTTTACTCTCTCTCTCTCTTTCATTTTCCTCTTTTTTTCGCACTCATTCTTTTTCTAACCCTCTCTCTTTCTCTCATTTTCTCTCGTCTCTCTATATTTCTCTCCTTCCCGCTTCCTCTATCTTCTCTCTCTCTCCCCCCTCTCCCTCTCCTCCCCCTTCTCTTCTCTCTCTCTATTTCTTTCTCTCGCTTCCCTCCCTCCTTTACTCTCTCTCTCTCTCTTTCATTTTCCTCTTTTTTTCGCACTCATTCTTTTTCTAACCCTCTCTCTTTCTCTCATTTTCTCTCGTCTCTCTATATTTCTCTCCTTCCCGCTTCCTCTATCTTCTCTCTCTCCCCCTTCACTATCTTCCTTCCCTCTCTCCTATCTCGCTCTCCCTTTTCCCTTCTCTCTCTCCCCTCTCCCTCTCCTCCCCCTTCTCTTCTCTCTCTCTATTTCTTTCTCTCGCTTCCCTCCCTCCTTTACTCTCTCTCTCTCTCTTTCATTTTCCTCTTTTTTTTCGCACTCATTCTTTTTCTAACCCTCTCTCTTTCTCTCATTTTCTCTCGTCTCTCTATATTTCTCTCCTTCCCGCTTCCTCTATCTTCTCTCTCTCCCCCTTCACTATCTTCCTTCCCTCTCTCCTATCTCGCTCTCCCTTTTCCCTTCTCTCTCTCCCCTCTCCCTCTCCTCCCCCTTCTCTTCTCTCTCTCTATTTCTTTCTCTCGCTTCCCTCCCTCCTTTACTCTCTCTCTCTCTCTTTCATTTTCCTCTTTTTTTTCGCACTCATTCTTTTTCTAACCCTCTCTCTTTCTCTCATTTTCTCTCGTCTCTCTATATTTCTCTCCTTCCCGCTTCCTCTATCTTCTCTCTCTCTCCCCCCTCTCCCTCTCCTCCCCCTTCTCTTTTCTCTCTCTATTTCTCTCTCTCGCTTCCCTCCCTCTTTTACTCTCTCTCTCTCTTTCATTTTACTCTTTTTTTTCGCACTCATTCTTTTTCTAACCCTCTCTCTTTCTCTCATTTTCTCTCGTCTCTCTATATTTCTCTCCTTCCCGCTTCCTCTATCTTCTCTCTCTCTCCCCCCCTCTCCCTCTCCTCCCCCTTCTCTTCTCTCTCTCTATTTCTTTCTCTCGCTTCCCTCCCTCCTTTACTCTCTCTCTCTCTCTTTCATTTTCCTCTTTTTTTCGCACTCATTCTTTTTCTAACCCTCTCTCTTTCTCTCTCTTTCTCTCGTCTCTCTATATTTCTCTCCTTCCCGCTTCCTCTATCTTCTCTCTCTCTCTCCCCCTCACTCTTCTTTCTCTCTCTCTTTCTCCCCCTCATCCCACCCACACTCTCTCCATTTTCTCACTCTTTTCTCTCCCTCTTCACGCTCTCTCTCTTTCACGCCGTTTCTCTCCTTCATCCCACTCCGCTCTCTCTCCCCCTTCACCATCTTCCTTCCCTCTCTCCCATCTCGCTCTCCCTTAACTCTTTCCCTTCTCTCTCCCTCTCCTCCCCCTTCTCTTCTCTCTCTATTTCTCTCCCTCCCGTATTCTCTCTTCTCCCTCTCTCATTCAAAGCGCACAAACTTTTTTATCAAAATTCATTTGAAAATTCCACTAAAATTTTACAAAAAATCTTAAATTGCAATTTCCTGCGGCGCATATTCTCCCTTTTTCTTGACCGACCCCCCCCCCCCCCCAAGTATTTTCTATGAAAATCTTCCCCATTTTTAATCATTTTGATATCGTGAAATCACAATGGAGAGGTGCGTGATCAGACTGATCACTATTTGCCTAAATTTGTTGATTTTCGACCAACGTTGAAATCCAAAAAACGATTTTACCACCATTATTAATTTTTAATCAAGCATAAAATAACCGATAATATAATAATACATTTGCATTTGTGTACGGTAACAAAATAATTTGTATTTAAATTTAATTTCATAAAAAAGCGAATGAAAGAAATAAAAAGGGAGGGGAGAAAAACACAGTTTTTTGTTTGTTTGTTGTTGGTGCAAAACAAAGTGAGCAAAATATTGTAAAATAGGAACAATTTTACACACACACCCAACACAAAAAGCATTCATTCGTTCATTCATTGGCATTGGCCCCGCCGAACCCCAACGGATCAATGATCACAATCGCTTTTTTTAAGCCCCCCCCCCTCCCCCAATTTTCAAATTGGCTCATCATCGTACGGCCCTTTGTCCTGGGTCAGTGCCGAGTTGTTCTGCTCCCCGCGCGGGTCAATCTCTGTCGCCCAACTGTAAAAGGAGAGAATTAATTGTAAGATGTAAAAAATGGTGTGGCACTATGCCCCCCCCCCCGGGTACACCCCAAAACGTCGCCGGCCGAAACGTCGCCGCAAAAAAAGTTTTTTAAAAATTTTCAAACCTAAAAATCTTTCATAAAAAAATTCTAGGAAATTTCATAGTAAGAAATTTCAAGAAAAAAAATTTTTGAAAAATTTTTTTTTGAAAAAACTTAGTAGTTCATCAGAAAATTTCAAAAAAAATCGCTGAAAAAATTTTCAATAATTTTTTTTCTTGAAATTTTCTTACTAAGAAATTTCCTAAGAATTTTTTTATGAAAAATTTCTAGGTTTGAAAATTTAAAAAAAATTTTTTTTTGCGGCGACGTTATGTCCCGGCGACGTTTTGTCCGGCGACGTTTCGGCGGGGACGTTTCGGCGGCGACGTTTTCTCCTGCTCCCGCCCCCCCCCCCCCCCCTCCGGCAGCGCTTCCCGTCCCATTTGGCGAATTTTAACCCAAACCGGTTCAAAAAATTTTTTGTTTGTCTCGCCATTTTAAAAGGCTAACCAAAACCTTTTAATGTCAATTTGTTGAGGACGGATGGGCCTATTAAAATAACCCAAATGAAAAATTTTTCGTAACCAATTTTTAGTTTCACTAAATAATTTTTCATTTTTTCTCTTGAACTTTCTTTGTAAACGCTATTTTCTAATTTTATGTCAGTGGTTGTAAATTAATTTTGTCCCCAAAATTTTGGGTGTAAAGCCGTGCCTAAAATTCAGCAGTGCCATGTGCGTGTTGCCCAATTTGCGGTTGACCCGGCCCAGCAGGAAGAACACGTGCGCCTCGTCGGGCGACAGAACGCGAAGCTCCTCCAACTCGGCCCTGGCCGCCTCGTACTTGCCAATGTCAAAGAGTAGCCTGGCCTAATGTGAAAGCATTTAAAAAAGAATTGAAACTGGCACGACAAAAATGCCATACAAAAAAAAAGTTTCGAAATTTTTTACAGAAACCTGATTTCTGAAATTTGACCCCAAAATGGCAAAAAATAGCCATTTTTTAGCGAAAACGACTACAAATGTGCCAGTTTTCCCGGATTCTGAGAAACAACAAATGGTTGTGGCCCGGAATGGGGAACGCACTTTATGAAAATTTTGGAGCTCCGGCGGTGCCGATAGGCGCCGCCGGGGAAAATTTTAAAAATTTGAGTGAAATTTGGTAACAGATTTCACCAAAAATTGCCAAATTTTTGCGCTTTAAAAACGCTCTTTTTTACGGCGCTTTTCCAAAAAAAACTTGGGGAACCGTGGGGCCGGCGGTGCCGATATGCGCCGCCGAGGAAAATTTTGACTTTTTAGTACAATTTGTGAACAAATTTAGTCCAAAAATAACATTATTTTATGATTTTAATTGTTAAAATTGTGATTGAATTCCCACCAAAAAAGGAATAATTTTGAAAATTAGAATAAAAAATAGATACGTGAAGGGGAACTGATCCAACGCAAAAATGACGAAAATAACCAAGAGCACAACCCACTAGACAACGGATATACACAAGTGAATTAAGCAAAAAAGGTACCAAAAATACATATCTTAAATTTACAAAAAGCCAATCATTAGGGGTGTAAAAAAGTCTCGGTCTCGAGTCTCGAAAAACGAGACCGAGACTTAAAAACCCGAGACCGAGACTCGAGACCGATACCAAAAAAAACCCGAGACTTTTCTCGAGTCGAGACTCGAGACCGAGACTCTCGGACAGCACTATAAAATACACTGAAAATCGGGAAAATTTTCGAAAAAATTCCTAGCGGGTTAGAAAAATTTTCTGGAAAATTTGAGTAAGCCCATTGAAAAGAGCACAAAATTCTCTTCCGAATTGCTCTTTGAATGGTGGGTCTACAGCTAATACCCGCTGAGATAGTGTTGTCAAATTGGACAACTCAAAAATTACAGATCTCTACAGTATTTCAAGGGAAAATGATCAAAAATGATAATTTTTTATTGTGACTAATTTTCAATCTAGTATAACTTTTTATATGCAAGTCGCAGCCCAACCATTCAAAGGGCAATTTGGAAGGGAATTTTGTGCTCTTCCAATGGACCTACTAAAATTTTCCAGAAAAATTTTTCTAACTCCCTAGGAATTTTTTCGAAAATTTTCCCGATTTTCAGTGTATTTTAGGATGTCCCGATCACTATGAAGGAGTGATCTGATCAAGTTTGTGTAAAAGACTTTTTTGTTAAACACCAAAAGATAAGCCTGCATGAATTATTTCAAATTTTTAAGAGCCTTTTGAAATCGTTTTTTGTGTTTGTTCAGACTTTTTTCCACCAGTGTATTAAGTCTAAAGTGTATTTTTCATATGGATTTTAAATGCCATATAAACAGGGCTCCGAACTCTGATGATTTATCAGCATTTTGCTGCTTTTCAAGGCTATCACAGTTGGTTTTTTTTGAGGTGTTGATCTCCTTCCCACTTCCTCTCTCTTCTTTCCCTCTCTCTCTTTCATTTTCCTCTTTTTTTCGCACTCATTCTTTTTCTAACCCTCTCTCTTTCTCTCATTTTCTCTCGTCTCTCTATATTTCTCTCCTTCCCGCTTCCTCTATCTTCTCTCTCTCTCCCCCCTCTCCCTCTCCTCCCCCTTCTCTTCTCTCTCTCTATTTCTTTCTCTCGCTTCCCTCCCTCCTTTACTCTCTCTCTCTCTCTTTCATTTTCCTCTTTTTTTCGCACTCATTCTTTTTCTAACCCTCTCTCTTTCTCTCATTTTCTCTCGTCTCTCTATATTTCTCTCCTTCCCGCTTCCTCTATCTTCTCTCTCTCCCCCTTCACTATCTTCCTTCCCTCTCTCCTATCTCGCTCTCCCTTTTCCCTTCTCTCTCTCCCCTCTCCCTCTCCTCCCCCTTCTCTTCTCTCTCTCTATTTCTTTCTCTCGCTTCCCTCCCTCCTTTACTCTCTCTCTCTCTCTTTCATTTTCCTCTTTTTTTTCGCACTCATTCTTTTTCTAACCCTCTCTCTTTCTCTCATTTTCTCTCGTCTCTCTATATTTCTCTCCTTCCCGCTTCCTCTATCTTCTCTCTCTCCCCCTTCACTATCTTCCTTCCCTCTCTCCTATCTCGCTCTCCCTTTTCCCTTCTCTCTCTCCCCTCTCCCTCTCCTCCCCCTTCTCTTCTCTCTCTCTATTTCTTTCTCTCGCTTCCCTCCCTCCTTTACTCTCTCTCTCTCTCTTTCATTTTCCTCTTTTTTCGCACTCATTCTTTTTCTAACCCTCTCTCTTTCTCTCTCTTTCTCTCGTCTCTCTATATTTCTCTCCTTCCCGCTTCCTCTATCTTCTCTCTCTCTCTCCCCCTCACTCTTCTTTCTCTCTCTCTTTCTCCCCCTCATCCCACCCACACTCTCTCCATTTTCTCACTCTTTTCTCTCCCTCTTCACGCTCTCTCTCTTTCACGCCGTTTCTCTCCTTCATCCCACTCCGCTCTCTCTCCCCCTTCACCATCTTCCTTCCCTCTCTCCCATCTCGCTCTCCCTTAACTCTTTCCCTTCTCTCTCCCTCTCCTCCCCCTTCTCTTCTCTCTCTATTTCTCTCCCTCCCGTATTCTCTCTTCTCCCTCTCTCATTCAAAGCGCACAAACTTTTTTATCAAAATTCATTTGAAAATTCCACTAAAATTTTACAAAAAATCTTAAATTGCAATTTCCTGCGGCGCATATTCTCCCTTTTTCTTGACCGACCCCCCCCCCCCCCAAGTATTTTCTATGAAAATCTTCCCCATTTTTAATCATTTTGATATCGTGAAATCACAATGGAGAGGTGCGTGATCAGACTGATCACTATTTGCCTAAATTTGTTGATTTTCGACCAACGTTGAAATCCAAAAAACGATTTTACCACCATTATTAATTTTTAATCAAGCATAAAATAACCGATAATATAATAATACATTTGCATTTGTGTACGGTAACAAAATAATTTGTATTTAAATTTAATTTCATAAAAAAGCGAATGAAAGAAATAAAAAGGGAGGGGAGAAAAACACAGTTTTTTGTTTGTTTGTTGTTGGTGCAAAACAAAGTGAGCAAAATATTGTAAAATAGGAACAATTTTACACACACACCCAACACAAAAAGCATTCATTCGTTCATTCATTGGCATTGGCCCCGCCGAACCCCAACGGATCAATGATCACAATCGCTTTTTTTAAGCCCCCCCCCCTCCCCCAATTTTCAAATTGGCTCATCATCGTACGGCCCTTTGTCCTGGGTCAGTGCCGAGTTGTTCTGCTCCCCGCGCGGGTCAATCTCTGTCGCCCAACTGTAAAAGGAGAGAATTAATTGTAAGATGTAAAAAATGGTGTGGCACTATGCCCCCCCCCCCGGGTACACCCCAAAACGTCGCCGGCCGAAACGTCGCCGCAAAAAAAGTTTTTTAAAAATTTTCAAACCTAAAAATCTTTCATAAAAAAATTCTAGGAAATTTCATAGTAAGAAATTTCAAGAAAAAAAATTTTTGAAAAATTTTTTTTTGAAAAAACTTAGTAGTTCATCAGAAAATTTCAAAAAAATCGCTGAAAAAATTTTCAATAATTTTTTTTCTTGAAATTTTCTTACTAAGAAATTTCCTAAGAATTTTTTTATGAAAAATTTCTAGGTTTGAAAATTTAAAAAAAATTTTTTTTTGCGGCGACGTTATGTCCCGGCGACGTTTTGTCCGGCGACGTTTCGGCGGGGACGTTTCGGCGGCGACGTTTTCTCCTGCTCCCGCCCCCCCCCCCCCCCCTCCGGCAGCGCTTCCCGTCCCATTTGGCGAATTTTAACCCAAACCGGTTCAAAAAATTTTTTGTTTGTCTCGCCATTTTAAAAGGCTAACCAAAACCTTTTAATGTCAATTTGTTGAGGACGGATGGGCCTATTAAAATAACCCAAATGAAAAATTTTTCGTAACCAATTTTTAGTTTCACTAAATAATTTTTCATTTTTTCTCTTGAACTTTCTTTGTAAACGCTATTTTCTAATTTTATGTCAGTGGTTGTAAATTAATTTTGTCCCCAAAATTTTGGGTGTAAAGCCGTGCCTAAAATTCAGCAGTGCCATGTGCGTGTTGCCCAATTTGCGGTTGACCCGGCCCAGCAGGAAGAACACGTGCGCCTCGTCGGGCGACAGAACGCGAAGCTCCTCCAACTCGGCCCTGGCCGCCTCGTACTTGCCAATGTCAAAGAGTAGCCTGGCCTAATGTGAAAGCATTTAAAAAAGAATTGAAACTGGCACGACAAAAATGCCATACAAAAAAAAAGTTTCGAAATTTTTTACAGAAACCTGATTTCTGAAATTTGACCCCAAAATGGCAAAAAATAGCCATTTTTTAGCGAAAACGACTACAAATGTGCCAGTTTTCCCGGATTCTGAGAAACAACAAATGGTTGTGGCCCGGAATGGGGAACGCACTTTATGAAAGCGGCACGGCACATTGTTGGGCGAATGTTTAAGCGCACTCTCGAGGTATTGCATGGCCTGAAAAATCCAATGGTGATATGGTGGCAATTAGTTTTTTGCAATTTTTGTTCGGGACCGCGTCCGTGTTGTGCAGCGCCTGTTCAATGACGGCCAACTGACACAGCAGCACGTTGTTGTTCGGGTTGATGCTAACCGCACGCAACAAATTCATCCGTGCCATTTGCAACTGCTCCTCCTAAACATTTAATTGTCAAAAAATGATGGCATTTTTATTTTTGGATTTCTTCGCAATTTTTTCTTGAGCAAATTTCCCAAACCAATTTTTTTAATTTGTTCGAGGGAGTGTTCTATTAAAAATTTCATGCATTCAGCCTGATTCACCTTGAAATTGACCAGGCCGAGTCCGTACCAAGCCCGGTAATCGTTGGGCGAGAATTGGACCGCCTTTCGAAATGCTTGCGCTGCACGGCCAAAGTCGTTCATGTCGATGAGCTCGTGGCCCAGCAGTGAGTAAGCATAGGCAAAACGGTGGTCAAGACGGATTGATCGCTCCAGGCACTCTTTTAAGGACGGAATTTTTACAAAAATGTTAAAAATTGGCAAAATGTGCAAAAAAAAAAAAATTTTTTTTTTTTGGACATATATTACCGCACAAGTAATTAATTCAAAAAAAAAAAATTTTTTTTGGACATATATTACCGCACAAGTAATTAATTCATCACTTTGGACAAACAATTTCTACAAAATGCCGACCAATTTTCTTCCCAAAAAATATTCACCCGGGATTTCGTTGCCCAAACATTTCTTTGGGTTTGAAATTTAAGTGGAAAATGTCCCCATTAAAAAAGGGTCTATCGAAATATGTGAAGTAATGCCTGCAAAACAACCAACCAATTGCCGTCTCGTGCTGTTTCTCGACACTGAAATGCCAAATTAATTTTCATTCAATTTTGTTGTTGTTTGAGTGCCCACCTGAAGCAGTTGGCCGCGATGCACCACGTTTGCGGTTGGTTGCGCGCAATTTCGGCCATTTTTGACGCCAGGGCGGACAACTTTTTGGAGTCGTGCAGTTGCCACAGCGCGGTGCTGTAAATTTCCATGCCATTCAAATGGCGGGGGTAAAGACGCCGAATTTCCTCGAACACCTAAAAAGTGAACAATTTACGATTTCATTTTTTCAATTTCGGAAAATTTTGTCCTTGCGGGCTTTTCAATTTTTTTTTAATGGTAAAATTGAAAAATTATTACAAAAATTATTTCAATGAATCCTTCCTTTCCCCCCCCCCACGCGGCAAAAGTAAAAAAAAGGGAGGGTGGTTGGTTTTTTGTCCAAAAAACGAGCCGATTTAACGGTTTTAAGCAAATTTTTTTATATAAAATTAAGGATTTTTAAGACTGGCAGTGCCTATAAGCGCAGTCCAGTGGAATTTGAATAGATTTTCATAAAATACCCTAAAAATTGAATTTCTGAATTCAGTGCCACCCCCCTCGCCCGAAGTAAAGGGTCTGGCTATGCCTTTGTTTCCGGGGCCCTCCCGCTCGAAAATTCTTTTGTAAATTTGTTTATTTTTGTTGCTTACCTCACACGACCGTTTGTACTCGCCGTTCTCGAAGAAAATGCGTGCACGTAATTCCAACGAGAGCGGTAGTTGGGCAAGGAACGGGTCCAACTCGCGCAGGACGGCCAACGCGTCGGCGGAACGGAAGCGGGACAAACACTCCTGGACGACGGCCAATTTGAGGAACCATCCGGCAAATTCAACTGCAAAAAAAGAGGGATTGGCCAAGCTGGGGGACCAGCAGACAGAAAACCATCAGCAAATTGGTACATAAATCAACCAATCGGAAAAACACTTAAATGAATTGAATGCCGACAATCTCAAAATGTCCTCGCAAAAAGCAATAAAAATTTTTTTTGAAATGGTATGTTTTTAAAACTATCAGAAATTTATCCCACCTTTCCTTTTGGCGGATAAGAAAATTTTTTAAGAAATTAAAATTTAAAAAAACGTATTTATTGGTATATACAAATTGTTGTTTTTTGTTTATTTTTTGGGGAGGGGGTGGGCCCGATGGATCTGCTTTTTTCCAGGAAACTCCCAATTTCAGACCTTTCTTTGTTCGAATTTTCCCCTTTTCCACATCCGAACCCCCGTAAAAACGATTTGCTCACAGTAAACAGAGTCCGTCGCGCCCGGCGCGTCGTGGCCCCCGCCAAATTGTGTCGCCATGGCATTTCGATCCCTCGTGGACAGTGCGGCGGCGGCGGCCGCCGCGGCTCTCCGTGTTATCCTTTTGTTGCTCAATTCCTGCAACTGCTCCTCGTTGTCCTGCAGAAGGGGTTGAAAAATGGAATTTTTTGTGAAAATGTTGGCAATTTGCTACAAAAAGCCCAATTTTTTCTCCCATGGCGCCAATTTTTGAAAAAAAAATTATTTAATCAGAAAAATTGGCATAGAGCAATTCACGGCACAAAATTTTTCGTTACATCTCTCTGGATTGAGTGACCCACGAAAAAATACATTTAAAAACTCAAAAATTGCCCCCCCCCCCCCCTCTTTCGTCTGACCACCTCCAAATGCTTTGACTCGATCAGTGGCGAAATGATCGCCTGTTTCAGCGCCGCCGTTGCCGCACTCTCCGCGTTCACTTTGTTCAGCCTCGTCAGCGGCGAGTTTTCGCTCGCCCTCAGCGCGGTGGAAAGCGGCGGCGGCGGATTGCCCCGCGAGGGGGCGAAGCGGCCGCCGTCGGACGCGCCGGTGGGACGGAATTTGGTGATTCTGCAACACAACATGAAACGTAAACACTGGCAAAATTAGTTCGGCATTTTCGTTTTATATTTAATCGAAATGTTGCCGCATAAAACGATCGATCCCCTGGGGGCTATGCCACTTTTGTTTTTAATGTTAAATTTTAAAAGAACTTTTTCGGCGATAATCCCTGTGATTTTTAAAAATTTGTCTTAAATATTTTTTAGCATTGTCAAGGACAATCCAAGAATATCGGCACGGACCAATGGCATACCCAATACACAAAAATTGCGGCTTTTTAAAAAAATGCAAAACTTTTAATCCGCCCCTGACAAGTTGAATGTTGCAAATGCTGTAATAAAAAACGGAAACCAAATAAAAATGAAAAAATTGTTTTAAAAAAGAAAACCTAAATCAAATTTTCAGCTTTTATAAATTTTTGGAGGAAGGGCAGTGCAAAACACCCAAAAAATGGCAACCCCAAAAAAACAGCCGACCGACCGTCTCCGCTCGGGAGTGATTGCTCGACGCTCGTCAATCGCTTTGGCCTTTTTGACCGGCGTGTTCACAATGTTGTAGTCCTCTTGCTGCTTTGGCAGTTCGTCAGAAATGCACTAAAAAAAAAACCATCGGACAAATGAGGAAATATGCAAAAAGTCCATTTTTTAACATGGGAAAACTATTTGCTAAAATTTGTTTGTTTGACGCCTCCGCTCCAAATTCAAAAATGTGTTGTCATTTTTATACTGAATAATTAAATTTTGGAGCCTTCCTTTTGAGAAAAATAAAAATGCGAATAATACAAATAAAAACCTTTCTGCTGGAATTTTCGGAAGACAGCAACAACTCGTCCAACTGTTGCATGTGCTCACGGACAGACTCACCGCCAAGCTGAGAAAACGACAAAATAAATACATAGAATTAATTACAATATTTAAATAGTTTTGCTACCTTTTGATAGCGCTAATGGTACTCTATCAGAAAAAAAAATTTTTTTTTTCTGTGGGAAAAGAGCAAAAAAGGTCGTCATGTGTCCCCCCCCCCCGCGCGTACCACGAAATTTTCTGCTGGTTGTTAATTAACTGTTTTGTTGTCTATTAGCCGATAGATTCAGAATATTTAATTGCTTTAGCATGGTAACTGTTAAAACAAATTTTAAACCTCTTTTGGTTCGATGGAATTTTTGAAAACCTACGAAATTTACTCGAATTTTAAAGGCGAATAAAAACTTTGCTTTTTTGCGATACCGTACCTCGCAATACGACCGTATCGAGGACCACAGCATGGGACAGCTGCGAATTGCGTTTGCCAAGTGTATTTTTGCGTACTCAACTCGGTTGGTCTCGCTAGAAATTGGTAAATCCAAAATTTAATGAAATCGGAAAAATGGGTGAGGCGGCGGCGACATTTATAACCGATTGGAAGATATTGAAAAGGTGCCATGTTTGGGTGTGCCAATCCCAACATTACAGTCAGTATACGGTTTGTGCCAGTCCCGTTGTACGGTAGATGGGTGTGTCGTTTGTACATACCGTAAAATGTTGGCCAGCAACGAATGTGCGTAAGGGAGCGAGGCGGTGCCCACAAAGACGGGGTGCAACTCCACTTTGTCCGTGGCCCTCTCATCCCGGAGCATCGACTCCGCTTCTTGTAGTCTGAACAAAAACCGTTTTTACATGCAAATTTAAAGCAAAAAACGGCGCTGTGCCAAGTTTTTGACGACAAAAAATTCTCCCGAACCGTCCAAAAAACCAATGGAAATTAAAAGATTACCTAACTTAGTAAATGCAAAAAATGGGACTAATTGGGATAATTAGTCACTGAAAATTCAATTACAAACAGTAAACATTTTGTAAAACATCGGTGTGTTGCTCGAAATTGGTGTTACATTTTCCTTTATTAATTACTCGCCAAATGCTCTCAAATTTTGGAAGGGGGAAAAAGGTAATTATTCCATTTAACACTGCCCAAACCCGAAATGGAGTAAAAAAAATCACACCGATTTTGTGCAAACGCACACCGGGCAAACATGTACCGCGACTTGGCCATTTTTATACATTGGGGACTGGACAGCTTCAAAAAGTGGTAAGCACTTTCCAAATTGTGTGTCCGCGTTAAGCAGTGGGCCAACAACAGCAGGGAACGCTCGGAGCCAACTGAAAATGTGCTTTTATAAATCACAACAGTTACATGGAATTTGTTTGACAATGAATGTCATTTAAGAAAAGATTTTGAAATCGAATGGACAATTTGGGAATTTTGAACCACATTTTGAAAAAAAGATTCGATTTTGGGTTGATTTACTAAGACTCAAACCATCCAAAAAAAAGAAAGAAAAAAATTTGCTATAAATTGGTAATCAAAGGACTATCCCTTACCCATTTGCTCGCTTTCAAGCTAGGAACCTAAGCCATGGAAGTGGGTCAAAATAAATAAATCCAATTTGGTCGGTCGAACATTGGCACACCTCGACTGCAGTAAGTCTCGGCGAGTGCGACGGCGTCGTCGATGGCAAAATGGTCCAAACTTGTCTCAATCAGTTCCTGGCAAAAATTGGCATTTTAAATGAATGATCAAGGCTTGCCCTAGTCCGCTCACTTCAATTGTTCTGGAATGGACACATTCGCCGTTTTCACCGGAAGAATTAGAAAACAAATTTGTCGTCGAATCAATTCCCTTCAGCATTTTGTGTGTCTCCAAATACAAATATGAAAATGGGATGCTTTAAGTATGCTTATTTGTTAGATATTTTGGGACAAATGGACAAACACATAATTTAGATTTTTATGTTTTGTTTTTGGTTAAGATAAATTAAAATTAAAAAAAATTAAATTTCCAGCCCAAAATAAGGTGTAAAATAGAACAAAAAATATGAAATTTTATCATTTTTTTTGAGAAAGCTAGACACAGCGTCCGGAAATTGAGATTCTGTAAAAAAAAGATTTGCATGTGTGGCTAAGTGGTTTTTGTAAAATAGTAAAGGGACAAAGGGTGGAGGTTCGAGTCCGGTGTGCAACATGAATATTTTTATTTATTTTTGTCCAAAAAATTAAAAAATGACCATTTTTTAAAATTATTTTTGAAGTTTTTTCCCAACCAAATTGGACAATATTGGTATCATTCGAACGTTCTTGGTGAGGAGAAACTTTTTTCTAAGCAAATGTTAAGTATTTTGATCAATTATAAAAAAGATATGGGTGTTCTAACCTTGTAACTTTTGAGTTTGACTATAGACAAAAATAAATTCACATTAGAAAAATGCAAAAAATTTTTCTATATCGGTATACAAATTTTAAAGAAAGAGCGAAGTGAATTTAGTTAAAAAGCTAAAAAGCCAGCAAAAAGGCTAAGGCTTATTCCGTAAAAATAATTCTAAAACAAAAAGCCAAACTTCAAATTCTTAGAAATTGAAATTTTCAAAAAAAAAAGTTGAATAATTTATTTGAAATTCTTATTTTTTTAGCGCGAAGAAAAACTTTTCTTTTATATTTTTAAAATTTTATAAATTTATTAAAAAATTTTATCAGACTAAATTCTCTAGCACTTCCCTGGATTATTTACTCAAAAGTCAGAGTGAGAAATTCTGACTTTTTAGAAAACTTTAGAATTTAACAATTTTCAAAATTAGGTATACACACATACTGATCCTGTTTGTTATTTCTCTCCTTAATCCACGCTATCTAATTTTTCTTTTCACATAGCTTTTCTTCCATATAATTTTTACTTTTATTTACAATTTTTAATCATTATTTTCTTCTTTCTTCATTTCTTTTTCATTGATGTCGTAATTGTAACTTAACAAATCGACTTAATTAGGGCTAATGGCCTTTGTTGTGAAATTTTTATGCTTTAAAATCGTAGGTGGGCAATAAGTACATTTGTGCATTCCGCACGCATTCCACATTAATATTATTTAGCATACGCATGAGTAAGCATCCATTATCAGCTGCCGTACCTTCTCTTTTCTGCTGCTGTTGGCTTTTTCTCCCGTTTCTTTTCCTCTGCATTATTTTCGTCACTCGTTTTCTCAGTCGTACGTTCTCCTGTCTATCCTTGGCTTTTCATCCCATTTTCTCTGTCACTGCGTTATTTACTCACTTTTGTTTTCTCAACCGTACCTTCTCATGCTGTCTATCGTTGGCTTTTCCTCCAGTCTTCTCTTTCGCTGCAGTATTTCGCCATTTTCTTTTTTTCTCAGCCGTATCTTCTCCTGTCTGCCGTTGGCTTTTCGTCCCATTTTCTCTGTCGCTGCACTATTTTCCCCTTTTTCGTTTTCTCCACCCAATTTTACATTGCTCTCTTCTGACATTTTCGATTTTCAATGGATTCTCATTCACTCGCCCATATCAAAGAGAGAGCAAGCAGTGCATTTTTCATCATTTGGTCGTCCGTAGGGACGCACACATAGGGAGGGGGGAAAGAGAGCTGCGATAAAAATCCATTTTTACTTCGTCACCAATTCATTAGTACCATTTCCATTTACCCATTCATTTTGTAATCAGTGGCGGCGTCACACCATTCATTTCATTTTGTTAATTGACATTTTTACAGATAATTTTCACTGCTTTTGCATACATTCACTCTCGCGCATTACAAAATGTCGATTATATCAAATAAACCGATGAATATCTCGTTTAGTAATTCGTAAGTTGTTTTTACGATTAAACCCGACAATTAAAAAACCATTTTCCCTCCCTTTTCAGCTGTAGTCCGGATTGCCCGGGCCTCACGTGGTGCTCCTGACATCCCTAACAGTGAGAACATAGACAGAGATGCGGTTGCCGGTTTAGTAAAAAGTTGTACAAAGATTTTGCGTCCATTTTTAAAATTCACTCCCTCCCTCCCCCCAAATTCCGGTGCAGGTGTTGCTGAGGGTTGGTGTTGTCATCTGGCGGAGAAGAACACGTTGGCACTGTTTATTCCATCCAAACTTTTCTCATCTACTTTATCGGTACCATTTTTGGGGAATAGAAATAATTTTGTTGTTTTTCGATTTTTCATCCTTTTCAGCGCGAGAATTTTGTCGATCTGTTGGAGTACTGTGAGGAGCACTTGAAGGTCCGTCGCATTTTGGCTTGCTTCAACAAGTCGGACATCAATCCATGCCAGGGCATTCCACGCGCCCTCCGGTGAAATTTTGGATGCTAAAAGTTTCAATTTTCCAAATAAATTACTCCGTTTTTCTAGTTGCATTGGCTTCACCCTCCTCCCGCCCGAACGTTATCCCGCTGGCATTGACAAGAACACCATTTTTGCGATGGTTTACAAAATCTAAGCGCAGTCGACGTCCTTCTCCAACCCCCGCCCCACCTTTTCTCTCTTTGTAAAAGATCGACACAATTTTAAAACGAGTTGTATTTTCTATCCATGTATTCCTACAGAAAATAGCGTTTTTTGCATCCATTCAAAGTGATGTCGAATAAAAGTGTGACCAACAAGCAGCAAGGGTTCTTGCCAAATTAGCAATTTAATAACGGTTACGTCGGTTGTAATTCAGAAACATAAGCCGCATAATAAGTCATATATGACGGTTTAAGCGTTAAAGAGAAATCAAAATGGAAAACAAATTTATATATAAAAAGTTTTTGGTTAACAATAACATTTGAAATATAATTTATTGCTGGAACATTCTTTGACTCTGCACACCATTTGGTTGGTCGTCACAGCTCATCTCTGCTGTCCTCTTTCTGCACAGAAAAAGGCGTTTCCACGGGAATTTGCCCTGAAAATTGGCTTTAAAAACACGGAAGATAAATAATTATGTAGTGGTAAAAGACATTGAGAAATTGTATGCATCTTTTTGAACCTGGCCATTCTTATACCCACCAATTTTGGCACTTTCGTTGTCCTCTAATTAGTAATGCCAAAACATTTTTTGTACGCTTTGCCCATTTCGGTTACCTGCCGCTGCAATTGTCACTTCCTTCTCGGGCCGATCACCGCCCAATGTTTTTGTGGCTTCAATTCGGCGAACAACCGACATCCCGGAAAGCACCTAGGATTATAATGCCAATGTAAACAGGCACAAGAAATGTACCCAATTTAAGCCGATTTGGGGTATCATCCCAAAGTGAGGGGAGAGGGATTTACGGCTTAAAAAATAATTGAAATTAAAGCCTGGCACCTCGGGTCTATCCCAAGAATTTGGGCATTATAGGTGAAAAACATTTGTGCTATTTTTTACGGTTTTTATGCCCATTTTTCGCATTATTTTTACGTTTTCAAATTGTCCAAAAACTCACTTTCCCAAAAACAACGTGTCGTCCGTCGAGCCAAGTTGTTTTTTTGCAGGTGCTACAAAAAACGGCATTTATTTGTTTAAAATTCCACTTTTTTTTAAACGAACATGAAAAATTGTGACCCGTTTGTGTCTTTGCCGGAATTCGCCATGCTTAGCTAAACCAGGAACAAAGATTAATTAAATGTGCCTAAAATGAAAATTGTCACCCATCCGGCGCCGTAATGTTTCAATTTGAAATTTTCGTCCGGGAATTTCTCGCCCCAAATGGACTTCCCGCCAGTGCCGTCGCCTTTGGTGAAGTCTCCGCCTTGGATCATGAAGTCCTTCAAATTAAATTAACTTTTTTTGTATTAGTAAAATTAAACTTTTATATTCGATGGAACATTTTTTGAGTATTTTTTTTTTGCCATAAATTCTTTGGATTTAAAAACTTTTCGAAATTTTCATATTACAATAAAAGAAAACGTAAGGAGTAACCGAATACCTTATAGTTTAATTAATTTGGTTGAAAAATGCCTCAAAAAGCCAATGACCTTAATGACTCGGTGGAAAACGCTGCCGGCGTAACCCTCCTAAAAAGATAATTGGCAAAAACCGGAAAACTGCAATTTTTACCCCCTTCGGTTTCTTGGCAAGTTCGACAAAGTTTTCCACAGTTTTCGGGACAGTCTTTCCGAATAAGCCGATTTCAATGCGACCAACGCTTTCATCGCCGATTTTAATGTCAAAATACACCTAAGATTGTTTAAACAAAATTATGTCCATATTCATTACTTCGTTAAATGGACCTTTTCCGTCACTTTTGGCCCCTTCGGTTTTTCTGCATCATTTCCTGCATCTTTTGAATGTGTGATGCTTATAATTGAAGAAAAAATAGGGATGAAAATAGCTGACCAAATGTACATTATTTGCTTCCAAAAAATGGTAATGATAATTATGTTTAATTAGCTAATTATGCCTTGGGGCTCCAAAAAAGACCGAAAATATGTGCAAAAATTCTAATAAGGCAAAATATGTACCTAAAACTGAAACTAAACTAGTCTCGGAAATTTAGGTCTCTAACAGCACGAATGATTGAATCGTTATTTTGTCATACGCACAGCAAAATGCCAACAGAGAACAGTGAAAAGAAGCCATAATGAGTCATTAAAGAAAATTTGATGGCAATTAGGGAGTAATTAGTAACTGTTATGCTTCACCAATGTCAAGAGACCCCTTTTATGGGGCAGAAATTTCCTTAGTTTTCAAACTCGTCCTTTCCTTTTTATTGGCAGTCTGAAAAACAGAAAATGTCCCGATTTTTCAGTTTCATCCATAGTTTTAGATTTTTAATGAATAAAAAAATTTTATTTTTTGGTTTGTCCCCCCTATTTTTCAAAAAAAATTATTGCTGATTTTTGCTGCTGCTTTTAACAAAGTTTGCTGTCCATGTTGATCATGGCAACGAAATATAACATTTAATAAGCACGTCAAAACAGAATTTCATTTTCCAATTTAAACTGCAAATGATCGATCACTTCTCAACAATTCATTCATTCACTTCTATCGATCACTTGGGCCGAGTATTTCGTCGAGAAGACTAAAAATTGAAAGGCAATAAATTTGAATTGTTAATATGTAATTATCACTGACCCGTCCCCGATTTCTTCCTCACGAAAAATGTCAATGTCAATTTGACTCCACGGGTAATAATTTCGCCAGCCAATCGCTTCCTTTTCCCATTTCGCCCATTTGCTTTCGTCTCGCGCATTGGACAACGGACGAACACAAAACAGTCGCTGTTCCAATTGTTCTTCGGTCAATTCGTTGGTCAGATCAAAAGGCACAACGAAGTCATCAAAAGGCGAACGATGAAACCAAACGACAGCAATGAAATTGGCGGGGGAAGAAGCCGAGGCAAATGCCTAAAATGAGGGAAAAATTTTGTCAGCAAATCCCAAAGTGTCAAATAAAATAGTAAGCACCGCTTTGAAGTCTTCAATCTGCAACGCCAAAATCTCTTCATCCATGTACAACGAGCAGCGCAACACCTTTGGCAAATTGTTTGGATGGGCAGTGAAAAGCCATTTGGCCAACGCTTGTCCATCCGACGCATCAGCATTGTCGTCATCGTATGGAAATTCGGTGAAGAAATTCGTGGCATAGAATTTGAGAATGCGTAACAATGGGAAATCGTTGAACAGTGACGGGACGAATTGTCGCAAAAGGCGGAAAAAAGTGGCGGACAATCAATGCCATGAATGTTTTTCCCCAGCATTGGCCAAATAATGCGCAAAAAGAACTCCATAATTCGCTCATTGTATGTATAGATGTTCAAATTAATTGGACTGATGGCGAAAAGTGGGCGAAAACGGTGGAGAAAAGCGATGACATTGCGGTCGATGTATCTGTGAAGATGAAGATGGACTCGTTTACATTTTAAAACAGTTCATTCTTCCATTTTACCTTATTGAAATGGCTTCGAATCCGACGACTTTCTTTGGCAGCGCTTTTTGCGGAATTTTCAATAATTCCCATCCGTTGCAACCGTAATTGAAAAGTTCCATTTCTTTTGCGCCATACCATTTCTTTTTGCTCCAAATTTCCTTGAATTTAAACGCCCAGCGCCGCGTCTTGAAGTGTTCGTCCACGTAGAAGTCAAATCGGTGGCTGATCATTGCAATTCCGAGGCCAAGTTGAGAAGGCGTAAGTAATTCGAACACCGCCAGCCAACAGTCGCCGTAAATGAAACTGAAAATTAAAAAAAAAATAAAAATTTTATAAATTTATGTTTTATTTTTACATTTTCTTTTTGTGATTGCCTCGTGGTTTTGGTGCTTTTTTGAAGCGGTCCAAATAAATCCAAAGAATGGCGCAACAGCCAACAAACATTGGCACTCCGTACAGACTAAACAAATGAGAAGGAAAAGGGCAAAGTCGAGAAAAAACAAAAAACGAACAGATTCATTTTTGAAGGCATTGTCAAGGAGAAAAAATCGGAGAGAGAGAGAGACGACAACAAATAAATGGCGAATGAATAAATAAAATAATAATAATGGAAAGTGGCGGAGGAAGAGCAGCCACTTTTATACTAATTTGACATCTAAACTTACAGTCCGTAACAAAATTAAAATTTCAATAAATTTTTCGCAACTTTGACTAATTGCGATGACCAATTGAGCTGAAATTTTTTACCTAGAATGCCGAATCCCCCGCTTTCTTCTGGAGCATTTGTGCCGTTCCGTTCCGATCCGCATAGATCAGTTCGGCACCCACTCGCAGCCCCCGCTCCAGCAGCGTCAAAGCACTGCCGTTGCCCATTTTTATGCCCTTCACTGTTGGCAATGGGACACCGACGCGAAGTGCCGATTTGAGTGCAATTTGCAGAATGGGCTAAACCGAGACGTAATTTCCGTTAAGTGAGACGAAATGTCCGTTAAGTGAGACGAAATGTTCGTCAAGTAAGACGAAATGTCCGGGGCGGGGGGTCAAATGTTGGTGCCGAAAAAGAGATTTTGAACAGAAGGTCGAATGTGTCCAGAAACTTCTGCGAAAAATTGCCAATGGAGCTGTTCAACTCAACAAAATGGACCTCAGGAAAATGCAGAGCAATTTACTTGACCAAAAAATAGAATGAATTTTAAAATCTTTATGTTTTGCATTTGCATTAATCTGATTGCAAAAATGATTAAAAATGCCAAAATTTAAACAGACCAGCAGAAATCAAATTGCCCACTTTAATTTCGCCGTCCAGCTCGCCCTTCCTTCACCCACCCGTCCTCCAGAGCCGTTTTCTAGAAGCCGATCATAATTTTATAACTATTAAACGGAACTTGCTGAAAAGAAAGGCATTGGATTTGCCCAAAATCCCGGACCCCAATACAATGCTTTTCCAAAGTGCCCAATTCGGTTTGCCATATTTAAATTCACTGATCGCTTCTCTCTCTCTTTCTCTCTCTCCTCTGCTCTCTGATCCAGCTGCTCCACTGAGCTTATGCTCAAGAATTTGGCGAAGTGTCCGCCGTCAAAGATCGCCCCAACAACATATTGGAAATATTTGGCGCCTTGGGAGTGATCGAAGCAAACAGTCAATCACTGTCAGTCCAACCACAGCGATGCCATCGGCACATTGACGGGCAATGGAACCGACAGAGGGACGGGGGCGGAGAAGGGTCACGGGGACGGCACGAGCACCGAAATTAGATTCCAGTCTCGAGTCTCGGGTAAACTGAAAATTTGAAAAGTACATGTTTTTTTCCATAAATTTTCTCTGACCAATTTTCAATGTATCCAATTCGCTCTTTCCCGCTATTTTCTAAATATGCGTAATATTTTTTATCATTTTGATTATTTTTGGTATTTAAAATTTGCTTCTGGTTCCCGGTACCCAAACTTCATTCATGTCGTCCATTTCTATACTTTTGTTATCCAAAATATTTAAAATTATAATTTCACGCAAAAAAAAAGAATAATATTTGGCGAAATGTTGTTTTTAAACTTTACCAAATATGAAGATGAGCGAGAGCGTCCTTTTCTTTTGCCATACGCCATAAAAAGGCTAATGGTTTGTTTCGGTCACTCAGTTCCTTCAACCAACTTTCACCATTTCGATGGCCCGCGTTTCCCACCTTATTCCCCCGTTGTTTTGGATGTCCCTTCCCCAACATTCCTTTTGATCATCCATCGATTTGTTGTTTTCGCTTGTCCTTTTCTTTCCTCATCCGCCGTACTCTCTGTCCCTTTTCATTCATTTTGCTGTCCCTCCCCCGCCCCCCTCCTCCGCCGGTGGTTTGGTTGAAAAATTGCGATGGAAATGGCTTTCGCTTCCAATTTCTTCTCTCTCTTCTGTGTTGAATGATGGCTATTTCCGCTCCATTTGTTCTCCCCCTCCCCCTTCAGTTTTTGAATTTGAAGATTCCGTTTCTTTTTGCGTGACTCACCCATCCCTCAACATCATATGAATATATACACACAGTTACGTTTATAACATGCATACAACAAAATTTATTTGTTTGTTTTAATTTTGGCGAGAGTGCTTAGAAATCTCTGGGCACTATTCGCTGTTAGATAATCCCGCGTTTCTCTTTCTGCGCTGTGTCTCTATCTGTTTAGTGGTTGGTTACATCGATTGGTTTCCTTTTTAAATTGCCTCCAATTAAACAGAAAATGGTGGGATCTCAGAGATTGTCAAGGGTCTTATGGTTTTTTGAAACATACATATTTTCCCGTTACTTTCGGGTTTTGCTTCCCCTTCTGAATTTTTCTATAAAATTTGTAGTGTTGCAAAACGCGAAAAGCAATATACATAATGTAAGCAAATTGGTCTACCCTAAACGATAGCCTTGTTTGCTTTGCTATTTTAGCTTCTGTTCTCATTTAAACATCCGATTAGGCTACCCCTTTCGTGACTTGTGCCTCCGAAACATTAACTTTCTTTTTTAAATTTTCATTGTTTCCAACAGATTATTCTTCTGTCATTAAACCTAAATTATAATGGCTTCTAAAAGTAAACGAACGACTCGATCACAGCGCGAAGCGGCCATTCACATTGATGCAAGTGCGGATGAGACCATCGAAAGCAGGTTAAGTTAAAACACTGATTTTGGTTTTAAGTGATGGCTTCAATTTCAATAAATTTCCAACACGCAAAAACTTTTAGCATTTTGCTATGCTTTTGGAAAATCAAATAGGTACTAACGTTTCACCACTTCCCTTTTTTCAGCAGTAATGGCTCAACAATTAACAGTTCGTCGGGTCATCTGTCGTCGCGTCAGGACGAGAAGAACCACCTGTGCAATCTGAACGACCGTCTTGCTGGCTACATTGAGGTTTTGTTTTTGATTGGGAAAAATTGGATTTTCAATCGTTTGTTTATTCCCGAAATTTCATTTGTAAACGGCATGAGATTTGTTATTCCAATCAAGGGCGTATCTAGGGGGGGGGAAAGGGGGGGAATTCCCCCCCCCCCCCCCGAAACGAAAATTTTTAAAAATTTATAGGCAATTTTCGTAACAAATAGGACTCAAATTTTCAAAATCCGGCGGCGCGGCACCGCCGGACCTCCATTTTCCACTATTTTTACAAGTTTTTTGCCTTAAAACGGCCAAAATTGAATCAATTTTAGTGAAAAAGTGCAGTTTTAACCCAGCAGCGGGGAAAAAAAAATTTTTATTAGGTAAATAGCAAAAAAAAAAAAAAAAAAAGGTCTTCAGTTGAAGAGCAAAAAAAAAAAAAAAGGTCTTCAGGTCGGGTCCCCCCCCCCCCCCCCGAAAAGTTTTTCTAGATACGCCCCTGATTCCAATATTGTGCTATGCCTTTTTAAGATGTTCAAACAAACGAATGAAATTTTAGGACAGACCAATAGAAAACATTGAAATTGAACTCACCAAAATTTCTGATCGTTTGTCATTTTTGATGTACAACAGCCATGGCTATTTCAAGGGGTGGATAGGAATTCCACCAAAATTGACTATTTTAGTCGTTTTTTAGCCTTAAGAGACAATGAAAACCCAACAATGGACAAAAAAAAAATACCAGTAATTAAAAATAAATGTTTTTCTTCAGCGCGTGCGCAGTCTCGAGACGGAGAACGCGCGTCTGCAGATCCAAGTGCGCGAGGTTGAGGTTGTGGAGCGCAAGGAGAAGGAAAATTTGTCGGCCCGCTACGAGATCAAAATCGACGAGCTGCGCAAGCAGTTGGAATTCTTCACGCGCGAAAAGGCCAAGTAAGCAAGGGGGGGGGGGTGGAAGTGTAATTGCAATTTTATCGGGATTTTGATTTAAATTCCTTGGAATTATTCACTGGGCCTAACCCTGCCACATCGGACGACATTTCTTTTGTTGGTCGTTTAATGCATTGGTTCCCCTCTTGACTTGCCTTTGTCAACTTATTCATTTTTATTTTTCAGATTGCAAATTGAGAGTGACAAGGCGCAGAGCGGCTTCGAGGAGTTGAAGGCGCGCGTCGGCAAATTGGAGAAGGACTTGCGCAAGGCGGAGAAGGAGCGCACCGCGGCGCAGGCGGACGTTCAGGAACTCACGGCACGTTTCAACAACACGGACACCGCACTTGGCAACGCGGAGCGCGAGATCGAGGCAATTTTTTCTAAGTTGAAATGTCGCTTAAGAATCGCAAAGTCCGGCCTAAACAATCTCTGACCGTTAAAAACGTAAAAATGATTGGTTTTCTTGTTTATTTTTGGGAGGCTTCGCTCGGTTTTTTTGAAAGTTTTTATTTTCAGCAACTTCGAAACGAGTTCAACAACTCGGAGAACATGGTGGACATGCTGCGTCGTCAGTTGGAGGACGAGGTGCTGCTGCGCACTGAGCTGGAGAATCGTCTGCACACCGCCAAAGACGACTTGGAATTTGCTCGTCGCAGTCACAGCAATCAAATTGAGGAGATTCGGCGCAAGCGTCAAGTGGAAATGACATCGTTCAGCGACGAGGTGGAGCACCGCTACCAGGCCAAGCTGCAGGAACAACTGCAGGCCATGCGGGACGACTTTGACAATCGCATTGCGCAGAACCGTGCCGAGGTATGTGTTCAGGGTGAATCAGCAGGCCATGTCAATTTTCATAAAGCGAAAAACAAATCAATGTCAGACATGGTACCGGAAATTTGATTTGTTTTCAGGTCGACGAACTGTACCGCAACAAGCTGGGCGAGGCGGCCGAAAATGCTAACAGAAACCGCGACTTGGCGGCCAAGGCGCGCGAGGAAGCGGCAATGTGGCGCGTTCGTGTTCAGGACTTGGAGAACTCCAGCAAAGACCATCAGGGCATCGTCGAGTCGCTCAACCGTCGTGTTAAGGTTGTTTTCTCGCGAGCTCTGGCTGATTCTAACTCGTGGGTCCCCCCCGAAAGAAAATCAAAAATTTTTTACGAAGAAGGGCAAATCTTTTGAAAATTTTCGCAATGATTAGCATTTTCAAAAAAACCTTACATATAAAACGGCTCACCGGAACCTCATTTTACTACTTTTTTGAATTTTGACCCAGCTATGAATTCTGAAATTTTCTCTCCGGAGTTAGGAGAATTTTAAATATTCGAATAATTTTTTTTTAATTGACACGAAGCGCAAAAACCCTGACAACTGATTACAATTTGTTCACATGTTCAAGGACTTGGAGGCGGCGTTGCGCCGCGCGCATGAGGACGCCGACATTCGCATTCAACAGCGCGACGAACAGATTGAGCAACTGCAAAAGGAAATCGCGTTGATGATCAGCGACTACCAGGACTTGTTGGATGTCAAAGTGCAGTTGGACACCGAATTGCAGGCGTACCAGAAGATGTTGGAGCAGGAGGAGACCAGGTTGGCATTGACGGGGAGGAGAGCAAATGGTGAATTTGTAAATGTCCCATTTGTGTTTTTGGATTCATTTGCTTTGTGTCTCAATTTTAATTCATTTTTTCTCTTCATAGATTGCACATTACGCCGTCGACCAGCCCGAACACGTCGGTTGTTGGGCAGAACATCAGCACGCCCAACATGGTCATCTCTACGCCGCGTCCGGTCAGCCCGCGTTTGGCGACACCGGTCACTCAGAGCGAAAGTCTGACCACCGTCCGCCGTGGGGTGAAGCGCCGCCGTCTCAACCAGGACGACATTGTCTCCTTCGACAAAACGTCCAGCTCGTGGAAGGTGGGGGAGTGGAGTCGAAATGAGAGCTTAAGGGCGTAAAATTTTTTGAATTTTGACATTTTTTTTCGCAGAGCAATGGCCACTCCAACGGCAATTTGGTGATCGGCGAGGTGGACAAGGAGGGACAGTACGTGAGCGTGATCAACAAGGGCAAGGAGGACGTGGCGGTGGGCAATTGGACTCTGAAGTCGAGTGCCGGCGGCAGGGAGGTGCAGTACAAATTCCACTCGCGACAGACGGTGAAGGCGGGCAAAACGCTGATGGTGAGTGAATTGGCAACAAAAGCCCTAAGTTAGTGTTACCGATTTGCCACAATCAATTTTTTTTTTGCCAGGTTTGGTCCACCAACTCGGGCCAGGAGCATCAGCCGCCCAACAATTTGGTGTTCAAGAATCAGCAATGGCCACACGACGACGCCATCCGCACGGAGCTGTTGAACGCGGACCGTGAGGTGGAGGCGTGGAACGAGGCGTTTCTGCAGCACAGCTTCAGCAGCCGCGTGGAGGAGGGCACCGACGTGGACAAAAATTGCCGTATTATGTAGAAGATGATTTTTGGTTGATTGAAGTTAATTGCTATCATTAATTCATTGTTTCTGTTTCCTTTTGAACGATAAACCATCCCTCGTATATATTTTTTTGTTTATTTCCTCTTAAATATAGGGACAAATGGGGCCAAGAAAGTTTCCTTTCTAATTGATGTCCCGACTGAAAAAAAAAGTTCTTACAAAACCAATTTTTCTAGGGTAAAAAAATGTCGGCACTGCCGGTGGCGTCCATTTTCGCACATTTATTTTTGGCACTTATGTGGTTTAGACCACATAAAAACAAAAAATTTGTTAAGGCATTATAAACATGTTTCCAGGCGTTTTCGGGGTCGCTAAGCACGAATCTAACTCAGATTAATAAAATTTCGAACCCCGAATTTGATTGTTTTTTTTCAAAAAATAATTTTTTTTTTTTCGCCGTCGCCTTCAGTGAAATTCCAATGAACATACAGCGATTCGTGAAGGATACTGATCATTAATATTAGAGTCATACATGAAAAGGGGGGGGGTCGACCCCCCCCCCCCCCATTTCGCCCGCAAAGGGCCCAAAATGTCGGACCATTTCGCATCGAGGGGGGGCCGGTGTAAAAGAGGTGGGGGGGGGGTTCGCCGCCGAAGGGGAAAAGAGGGAAATTTCTGAAAATTTTGGCTATTTTCTTAACAAAATTCATTAAAAATTCTTAAAATTTTCCCCGGCGGCGCCTATCGGCACCGCCGGCCCCCAAAAATCTTATTTCTTCCTTAAAAATTAGCCAAAAATCTCAAAATTTGGTCATTTTTTAGACAAAATCTGCTTACAAATAGCATTAAAATTACAAAAAAATTTCGGCGGCGCCTATCGGCGCCGCCGAACCCCCCCCCCGTCGTCAAAAGGTTTTTTTCAAAACCGCGCCGCAAAAAAACGTTTTTTTATAAACAAAAAAAGTCGTCCACTTGCTAAAAAATCGCAAAATTCGGCAATTTTTGGTGAAATCTGTTAACAAATTGCACTCAAATTTTCAAAATTTTTCCCCGGCGGCGCCTACCGGCACCGCCGGCTCCCCTTTTCGCGAAATTTTAAAAAAAAAAACCGCGCCGCAAAAAAAACGGTTTTTGAAAAGCAAAAAAAAAAAAAAAAGGTTGTCAAATAATTACATGGCTGGACCATTTCGCAAAATTGGCCGCTGATCCCCCCCCCCTTTTTCATGTATGATTAGAGTGCCACGGGACCGGGAATTTTTGCCAAAACCGGGACCGGGACTTGCCGGGACCTGAGAAGCCGGGACCAGGACCTGAGTTCTTCAAAATCCGGGACCTGGACCTCGGATGACCGGGAATTCCCGGCCCGGTCCCGGTCCCGAGGCACTCTAATTAATATGGTAATGAAATAAGAAATATAAATCATTAATCTGAAAAAGCGAAATTTAACAAAATTCATTGGAATTTCACTGAAAGGGACGGCGAAAAAATTATTTTTTGAAAAAAAAAATTCGAATTCGGGGTTCAAAATTTTATTAATCTGAGTTCAGATTCGTGCTTAGAAATCCCAAAACCCCTGGAGCCTATTTCAATTCCCGTCGTATCTCCGATATGATGTCATATCTCCGATACGACATCACATCATGTAATTCTGTTTCAATAAAAAACATGCGATGTCGGACATTTCTGTTTCAATTCATCGTCCCGATGTCGTATATACGATCGTCGTAACATCATGGAAAAAACGTCCGATGTCGTATATTTTGTTTCAATTAACAACTGACCATCGTATATCCGACATCGTATATACGACGAAGCTAAGGGAAGAATCGTGTAAATTCATCCGTGGTCCAACCCATGTATTTGATCGCGTCATGTAAAATTTAAAAATTTATAAAAAGTTTAAATCAAATATAAATTTAGAAAATAAATTTTATTTTATAGAATGAAGTCCTTTCTTTCTAATGATATAAAATTCAAAAGGATAATTAATTATGTTAATGATTATTACAGTTTTTTCTCGAGATTTCTTCAGAAGCTCAAAGGTTTTCGCAAAATTTTTACAAAAAAATAATTTTATTAAAAAAATTTGGTCAATTAATTTAAATTATGACCCAATTTCCATTTTAATTGTGTCAACCGAAATTTGATACTGATCAAAAAAAGTCATTTACATCAACTTTGTAAATTATGTAATAAATTTTGGAGACCATTATTTCGATTTGCTTTTTTACATACCTAATTTGTAAGTTAATTTTCTATCTATTTTGCATGTTTATGCAAATTTTTAGAACTCTCAAATTTTAGTTTATTAAACTTAAAAATAATTATTCATTAATATTTAGTAATAACAATTTCAATTTAAATAAAATAATTTTACATTATTACGCAATTTGGTTTTCACTTTCATGATGTCGGATACGCGATTTTGACATCACATCATGCAAATTAAATTGAGACAGAATTGCATCATATTCACGATTTTTCGTCGTATTTACGATTTTTCTCGCATCTTATAAAGGATGATCGTAAATACGATGAGACGTCGTGTATGATGGGAATTGAAACAAAATTTTACACGATATGACATCATATCGGAGATACGACGGGAATTGAAATAGGCCCCTGGAAGCATGTTTATAATGCCTTAAAAAATTTTTTTATGTGGTCTAAACCACAGAAGTACCTTATTTTTTCTTCGGCAATTCTCCCATTCCAAAAATTACTGCCAATATAAAAGAAAAGACGAGAATAATGATAAATGTAAGAAATTCATAAGAGAAGAATGCGAACACACACAGAAAAATCAACATATCGCCATAAATTTGAAAAGTTGAGAGTTTTACTAGCTTTATAGCCATGGAACGGTTTGTGTTCCACAAATTCAGTAACGATGGACTTAACAATATTGTCCCTCAAAATGATCACAATTATGCCAATGTCAATCCCGAAAACCTTAACAATTTTCTCCGTGTATCTTATTTTGTCCCGGAACTTTTTTATTTTTGTTAAATTTATGAATATTCTACATTATATTTTATTAATAGGAAATAAAAAAATGATAAATTTGGTTCTATTAGTTCTTAAGTTTTTCTAATCGAATCTGACACTTGTACAAAAACCCGTACGAAAACGGCGGTACGAAAACGACCCTGACCGCAAAAATGCGCTAAAACTGAAAAAAACTGCTTAATAAATACGCGAATTTTGCATAAAAGTCTCATTTTTTTACCCATTTCGCTAGCAATATGCTTATTTTCTGAATTTTTTTTTGATAAAATTTGAATTTTGCCAAAAATAAAAAAATCACGAAAATGGTCAAAAAATGAAAAAATAAAAAATGTTGAAGAATTTTTTGAGCATTTGGCCAAGAATTTTGGTGCAAGAAAGCATTTTTGTTTAAAAAACCCAAATTTTTTCAAAAAAAAATGCCAAAATATGTGACAAAAACTGCCGAAACCCCAAAATATGTGTTTATTCCCAAAAAGTCCAAAATATGTTTTCATATGTGCTAAAAACTCGCTCTAATTGAAAGGAAAACAGGTAAAAATACTATTTTTGTCTTTTCATGCGATAGCATATGCGCAAAAAAACGTAAATACATATAAATCCGTTCCCTGTTTATAGAACATACATATCTCTTTACATTGTTCATTATTTCCATGCTCTATCCTAAATCGATAACTTTTGCTTCGTTATTTTAGATTTTATTATAATTATCTGAAGGCGTGGAGGAGGAGGCCTGCTGGTGAAACGGCAGCGTTGATGGCGTTGGCGGCGTCAACGACGCTGATTTTTGGTACGGAATGTGGATTTAGTTAAAAATGAATTTCTGACTTTTTGTTCGAGTCCGGGTTCGGGGTTTGAAATGGGTCGAATGAATGTAGGAATCGGATTATCCAACCCCGAAAAGGACCAAATAAAAATTCTTTGAAAAGGGGGGCACATAATCGACATTATGCCGCTATTTCATGTTGCATATTTTAAGAAGGCGCGCCTGTTTGTGGATAAGCGCCACACGCCGCCAGCGAGCCCATGGAGGGCGAGTTGGAGGTAAACAAAAATAATAATAAAACATTTGTTAGAACTGTTATCTTCTTTGAATAATTGGTTCTTAGTGGAAAGGTGGAGTCAACTTTTACAAAATTGAAATTCAATATAATGACGTTGCATATTCTAAGAAGCCGCGACTGCTGGCGGACGGGCACCGCGTCGCCTTCGGTGACCCGTTCGAGGGCAAATTGGAGGTAGCAATAATATAAAAAATATGTGTTAAATAATTGTTTTTTGTTCCCATTTAAGCTGTTTTGGGAACAGCGAGGAGGCGGCGTGGTGCCCAAAGTGGCAGTGGCGGTGGTTTTGGCGGTGGCGGCTGCTGCCGCCTGGCTTTGGTGGGGCCGTGGTGGAGGTGGTGGCGGGCCCCCGCCCATCGTCCAGGAAGATGCGGCCTTCTGGGCGAATCCTCCTGTGATGGATCCGCCGGGGGTTGCACCCCACCACCAAAACCCCACTCACAATTGCCGTGAGTGGGGGGGGGGCAGCCGTATTATGTGGAAGATGAATTTGGTTGATTGAAGTTAATTGGTATCATTAATTCATTGTTTCTTTGTTGTTTCCATTTGACGATAAAGTCCATCACTCGTATTTTCTTTATGTTCAGTTCATCTCTTAAAATATAGGGTAATAATGGAGAATCTGGGCCCCACCCAAAAAATTTTTCTTGTGAAAAAATGAACCCTGGGTTTTCGGTGTTTCTGATCACGAACATGATATCAGAATTGGTTGCCAAATGAAAATAAAACATCTGATACTCTTATTACGGCAGCTAGGGCCTACCCAAATTAGCGGTTGGCGTCAGTTCCCTACCGGCCATTTCCCTACTAAGGTATTGGGCCATTTCCATGCCAAAAGTGTTGAATATTGATAAAATCTGATTTCGGAACTTTAGTGGTAAAAAATTATCAACTAAAAAGTGGCCAAAAAACACCGAAACAGTGGCAAAAATAGTTGTGAAAAGCCCGCCCCTGTCCGGCTTTAAAATCTGAACAAAATTACCGTTCTGCGGCGCCTGGATCGGCGCGCTTATCTCACGTGCTACTGAGTTCCGATGTCTTTGTGCCTCGTGGAACTCAGAGAGCAATTCTCGGCCGAGTTCCCCCCGCCCCCTTTCCCGCCGGTCACTAATGGAAAATTCACAAAACAATTTGAGCGCGGCGGTGGGGGGCGAGGGGGGAATAGGGGCCCGTCACCGGTGTGGTCGGATGAAATTGAAATTGCTCTCTCTCTGGTTGACCAGGCCAATTCCCCCCCCCCCCCCCCCCCGTCGATGGGTGTCGGTGACCAAATTGCCCCCCGTCGCTCGCACTTTCGCTTTTTTCTGTTTGTCCGACCCCAACCCATCGAGAAAAGAGTGAATGAGTGTCCTCCCCTATTCTTGAGCAGTTCGTTCACAATTCATAATATCCCCCCCCCCCCCGCCTCAATAGTTGTCATTCTGTTGCAACTGCTGAAGACGACCACCACACTGCCTCCTCTGACGACGACGACCACGACGAGGAGGAGGACAATTGACCCTTTTCCACCACTTCAGCAGCAGCATTAGTCAGTCAAAATAGCAGAAAAAGCCATTAGGCCGTGCAATTGAACCCATAAATTTGCTGCCGCTTCAATTGGCGGCCCGTAATTGACCGGTGCTAAATGGGTTCCGGAAAATACGCCATTGATCCAATAATACAGTGATTGTTCAAACATGGATACACTGTAACATTGCGTTTTGCTGTAGACAAAAGTTGGCATTTTATGGTTTTTTGGGTAACGAATGACCAGAACCATCTCGACCTAGAAAAACTACCGGAAATTTCATGGCTATAGAATCTTGACCAGAAATGTTGCCCTTGACTTTGCCTTAAGTAACCATAAATTCGAATCGCGCATCCATTCATTTCCCTGTCTCGAGTTTAGCCCATTTTCACCGACTGATTGTAATTGTGTTCACGAGAGTGTCGTTTCGTCCCATCACTTTTTGCCACCGTCGTGCCCTCCTTCCTCCGGCCGCATTCCCATGGACGCCGTCTTCCGGCAACAACAGTTCGATCAAAAGAATGCCGCCGTCTCCCTCCGCTTTATCTCATCCGTAGTATGATGATATGATGACGCGTAGCGGGAACTACAACAGCATAAAACTCATTAGGGGAAGCAGCGACAGTGCACGGCACGGGTGCCATTTTTGGCATTGGCACTTTTTCCGTCATTATTTGTCGGTACCGCCGGTGGCGTCCATTTTCGCTCATTTATTTTTTCTTCGGCATTTCTTCTATTCCAACAACTACTGCCTTTTCGTGTTCAAAATGCAGCTGATCATTCTGATCAGCACCACGGCTGAACGCTCGGCTGCAGGTGAATGAAGAGAGTGGAGAGGAGAAAATGTGCCAAAAATCGCTGAATTTGTGCCGAAATGGTTTCGGAATTGCCCAATTTTCCCAGAATGTTAGACTGCTGATACCTTCATTGGGGTTGGAATATGCGAAGAAGACGGCATTTCAAAACCATTCCCGGATCGATGAAGCATGAAAATTACTTGTAAAATGAATGTTTTCCCCGTTTTAGTCGATGGTTTTTATTGGCCAACAACAACAAAAACAACTGCAGCGGAAAACAGCAACAACTTCTTCTGGGCCAACAATTACAATAACAACAACAACGACTTCAATGTTGGTGCTCAACAACAGCAACAACAATTTGGAGCAGTACAACAACCAACAAATGGTGGAGGAGGAGGAGGCAAGGAAAACGGGGACAAAATGACAAGACATGGACAAAGGGGACGGGGAAATGGGGTAGTGTGCTGTCTGCTTGCAAATCCCGTCATTACGGAATCCATAATCCGTATTTATGGAGATTTTCTCAATTACGGAAGTCCCTAATTACGGGGGTCGCAGCGTATTTTTGTCTATATTTATGTAATTAATTGCCATTTTTCAGATTCCTCCTTCAACACTCTGTCCTCCCTGCTGTTTGCGTCCGCCGGCCTTGGCACAGTGCCTGCCGCCAGCGCTGTCGTCGCTCCGGGCGCTCCCATTGGCATTATGCCGTTGTCGCGCGGCGTCGGCGGCGGCACTGATCTCAGCCCCATTTTTGGCACTTTTGACCGGAACGGACGCAACAATTTCAATTTTGGTGGTGCTACTGGTGTGGAGGAGACCACCGATGACACTGGCGAACAGTTCACACCATTCCCGACACTAATCCCGGCCGACAAAGTGCGCCAATTGGTGATGGCCACGGAACCAAATTTGGTCACGGCATTTCCATCGGCTGGGGATGGTGCCGTGGAGGGCGAGGAAGAGGAGCAACTGCAGCAGCCGGAAATTGACAACTCTTTTATGGGTGCCGACAGGCGGCCGGTGCCGTTGGGCGAAGTCCGAGGTGTGACCCGCTAATGGGCACAACACTGACATGGAACTTTTTGGAGGGGGTGGGGGAAGAAATGGCATTTTTTTGGACAATGGGACACATTAATCCACTAATTGACACTCTTTCGTGGGATTCCGAAATTAATGACTGATTGTTGGACGATTTGATCATGATACATATCAATTTACGATCATTAAATACGAAATGAGAAATATAAAACGATCAAACATAGAAGTGATCAGATCATAAATATGGTCCATTTGATAGATTAAAGCCTATAAATTGGACACCGACGGAATAAGAGCTGATTTTTTTAAATTAGATTATTTCTTGAAACTAAAATAATTGGATTAAAGCCTTGTCAAGAGTGATCAAACGGCTTTATCCGTTTTATTTTCCATTGACACAGATCTAAGCATGATGCGGAGCATCCCCGTGTTTGGTTATGCCCGGCGCGGCGGTGCCATGGCGGCTGGTGGAACCCAAGGAACCTTTGGCGGCACTTTTTCCAACGGTGCCCCGACCGGCTTTGGCACTTTGCCAATAAATGGTGCGGCTAAATTTGGCGGCAACAGCAACAACAATAATAACAACAACAACTGTTTTTTTGGTACCGTTGGTGGCGAATGTGCCAATGCGTGGAACCAATTTGGTGGTGGTGCCAACAACGGCGGCGGCGGCGGCAACGACGGCGGGGCGCCCGGCGATGGAGAAGCAATGCCATCGCCGTCAATGGTTGGCGGTGCCGGCTCATTTTATGTGGGAGACGGAGATGGCGCATACGAATATCCGTTGGTTGACGAGACCGACGCATTCGGCGGAGCACCGGGGCTACGGCACCAACAGGGACACACTTTTGCGGGGTCAGTTTTGTGGGGCAAAACAGCAAAATGCCGAGGGGGGAGGGGGGGGGGGGATGAGTTTATGCTTTGTTAAATAGTTTGGCATTTATTTGAAAATTTTGGTTTTTCAGTTATATACGAGGGAGTTTTGAAATGGATGGGGGACAAATGCCGTCGCCGTCCTACCCCAATTTTGGCGGATTTGGAAGAGGAGGAAGAGGAGGAGCATATGGGGGAGCAGGGAGGGAAGAGTCGCCGGAAGAGTGGGAGGATGAAATGGTCGGAGGAGGAGGTGAAGGAAGGACGGAGGAAATGGGACAAATCGAAAGGGGCGGCGGAATGCCATTTTGGATGGGTGGCACAATGGCGGCGGGTGAGACAACGGACGGCACGAGAACGGACAGTGAAGAACAGCAGCGGTACAGCCAATATTTGGTTGGTCACACACATAGAGCTTTTATTATAGAGCGAGAGAGAAAGGAGAGGAGGAGAGAGTGAGAGAGAAAGGAGAGAGTGATAGAAGAGAGAGAGAGAGAAATGGGATCCTTTCAGCTGATCAGAGAAAGAAAGAAAGCAGAGGCTGTTAAAGAGAGAGATAAAGAAAGAGAGAGAGAGGAGGGGGGGGGGGCAAAGAAAACTGATCAAGCACAGTGAGAAAAAATAAAAGAGAGAGAGAGAGAGAAAGGGGATAGAAAGTGATCCGCCTCCGCTGATCAAAGTTCGTTCCTTGAGGAGACAATCCACCAGCGTTACGGGGTGGTGCCTTCTGCTGCTGGACGCAGCAGCAACGCGCAACAGCAACACACCGGGGACAGTGCCAAATTCTCCTCCTTCCCATCACAATTGGCCGCCCGCGGCGGCGGCGGCGATGGCATTTTGCCGAGCATTGGTTTTGGTGGCACAGCAATGCCTTATGAACTGCGCCGGTTTGGCGGCATTTTCGGCGGCACTGGCGCCAATCCTTTGGCACCGAGGCCAAAAGAGTCTTCTTCCCCATCGCCCTCCCCCTTTTCCGCCTCTTTCGGCACTTTTCCGTCCGCATCGCTGCCCTGCGTTGCTGCTGCTGATCCTCCTTCATCGCCGTCCTTTGGCCAGGCCTCAGCTGTCGGCGCTGCAATGGCAGACTGCGCGGAAATGGGGGCCACTCGAAGTAAAATTAAATTTGGCTTGGCTCAAAACATCCGGCAACTGGGAGGAGGGGGAGGAACACAAGCAGCAGGAGCAGAAGTTGGAGCAGGACAAGGAGGGGTTGTTGTAGGCGTACCATGGAAAGGTGGGTGGCATTGGCATTAATTATTGAACAAAAGTCCCGTGAAAAATTCCCAAAACTCCATCAATCGCATTTCTGCACGTTTTTTGTGTTTCAGTGAATGGCGCCGTCGTTGTACCAATGGAAAACGACCAAAACAACAACAAAGTTGCTGATGGTGACCAAAATGCTCGTAATGGTGGACAATACCAACAGCTGCAGAAAATGCTATCGCTGCAGCAGAGAAAAACGGTGGCACAAATGCCAAAGTAATGCGATCGAGTCATTCTCAAGCTTATCCCACGCTTCTCGGATCTCGGGCACTTAAATTCTCGATCTTTGCAAAAACCAACTCCCTAGGCTCGAAAATTTCGATGGAATAAGTTGAATGAAAGACATGTATTTTTAGGGTCATTAAACCAATGAGCCTTGCGCTTTCTCCTTCCCCTCCATCACATTTCACTTAAGCTTCAATGGTGCCGTCTCCGGTTATGACGGTGGTCCCTTTTCTGTCGGTGGTGGCACTTCTGCTGCTGCTGCTGACGGTGGTCCACCATGGCGGCAACATCAAAAGCCATCACCACCACCAATGGTGGCACAACAAAATGCTGTAGTGCAACAGCAGGGCAATGCTGGTCATTGGCAAATGCCGACAACAAATGGGCCCCAAATGGGGTGGAGTGGAGGAGAAGCGGCGGCGAACAGTGACGGGTGGGTGACGGATGGGCAGTGGGGACCCTAGTTTTGGGCAGGATTTCGTGATTTTTTTTTAAATGAAAATTCAGGAAAATTCTGCCGGGTTTTTGTTGAAAAATCCTACAATTTTGGCACAAAACCTGTTCAGAAGGGTGGACAACAATAACCTGCAGCAACAATTGCTGGAGCAGTCGCTGCTGCTCGCGCTGTTGACCACTCAGCAACAAACGACGACGGCGACACCCACCAACAGAATGCCAACACAGCCAATGCCAATGATAACGCCGGAAGCAATGGAAATGCCAATGATGGCAACAACGACAATGGAAATGCCAATAATGACGACGCCGACAACGGCAACAACCCACGGTGAAATGCCGGAGGAGAAGACGCCGCCTATACAGAAAAGTACAACATCTCTTCAAGCACTGTCACAGCAGGTACTGTACCATACTGTATAACGATTGATTGGCAGTGGGTCGGAATAATATGTGGACACAACCTTTTCCTTTTTCTCTATCAGTTTATTCATGAAAAGCCATTTTCTCTCTTTCTTTATCTCTCTTCTTTTCCCTTTTTCTCTCTCCCTCTCATCCTTCCTCTTCGCTCTCTCTCTACCCTTTCCCCACCTCCTTCTTCTCTCTTTTTTTTCCCTCTTTCTCTCTCCCTCTCATCTTTCCTCTTCTCTCTCTCTCTCTCTCGTTTCTCTCTCACTTTCATTCTCTCCTTATTTCTTTTCTCTCACTTTTTCTCGATCAGTCTCGAGGTCAAATCAATCTCAATTCTCGTCAAATTTCGTATTCTCTCTCTCTAATCCGGCTGATTTGGCATTTTGCGAAGATCCGCCGTCTGCCTGCTGTCCTCTACGCCGACTCGCGTAAATCCGACTCGCGCCAGCTGGAGGTGCTTCTCCGCGATGGCTACGGCCTCCCGCTAGTCACTTTTTATGCCGACAAAATCGGTCGGTTGGCCGCGGTGGAGGCAAATTTGGCCAAACTGACGGCCCATCGAGACATGCCATTCCTGTTCATCTGCGGAACATTCATTGGAAGTCAGTCACAGAAAAACAGACAGCAAGCAGTATTTTTTGTCAGGCCAAGATTGATGGCACCCGAGCGAAATGTATTTTGTGATCAGAAGGAGTCGAATTACATAGGTCGGACCCAGGGCTGCATGCAATTACGGGTTTCCGTAATTACTGGGGTTTTTTAAATTCGCGTAATCACGTATTACGACTTTCCATAATTGAAAACCCTGGTCGGGAGAGCGATCAGGGTTTTGAATTCTAGAATTTTTGGGCAGTGTTTTCAAGAAAACCTCTGTTGCTGCTGCTCCCTTATGGAATTAATTGGACGGGCTTTTTGTGGCCCTCTCGAATCAGTACAACCAATTGTCGAGATCAAAAACCTCTCATTCACATCACAGGCCTGGAGCACATCAAGAAGTACCACGAGCAGAAACAAATGCCACGACTGGTGGAATTTGTGTGCAGCGGCGAGGCGGAAAAAAGTGGCGACGGCGCCGAAACGGCGCCAATGGCCGGGAAAGCGCTGGAAAAGGTAGAAAGGCCGGTAGGTGTGAACGAGCCGAGCTGTGTTTGGATTGTTTTGGCACGTTCATTAAAAGGGTTAGGCGCCGAAAAGCGCCGCAGGGGAAAATTTGGTATACAAATTAAATTAATTTGTTGTGATCGCGCAAAAAAACAAAATGAATGCTGCAATTAAGGCGTGCATTCCAGCCTTAGTCGCAAATCAGAGATGTTCCGAATTTGCCAAAAATTCTGGGTTCCTGAGATTTTTTGAGCCTATTTTTGGGAGGGAATAATTTTACGTGCCGAATAAAAACGTGTTTCCTCTCCCATTGATCAAAATTCAAAAATACGATAATTTGATAAAATGCAAATTTTAAACATTTTTAAAAGCCTTTTTTTGCCAGCAGAACAAAGGAGAAGAAATGGGACGAAAAAGGAGGAGAGAATCGAACAGTCGGAAGAGGAGGAAGAAGAAGAAAAAGCGGAAGGAAGAAGAAGAGGAGGAGGAGAAGGAAGAGAATTGGAAATGAACAAAAAAAAATTTTTGACCCCCGTAATTACGGGTTTCCGTAATTGAAGATCCATTTACGCCCAGCCCTGCTCCACTCCCTTGAAAATTCACTCCTTTTTTGGCCAAATAACAATTTTATTTGTTGATAGTTTTATTTATCTTTTGCAATCCTCTCGAACAAAAAATTTTTTTTCAGCTTTACCACGGAAATGCTTGAAATGTGCTTGATTTGCAATGTTTCACTTAAGAGAGATTCTATTTTTTGAGTTTGATCAAATATTTTCTTACATATTATTTAAATATTTAAAAAAGCCGGGCTCAAATTCTTAGTAAAAAATCCAAATAAAATTGGACACTAATCAGCGGACGAAGTTGAATTAAATCAGGGCTCGGACCGAAAATTTTTCAAAATCAGAACATTGGGATTTTACATTGAAAATTCCTCCCAAAATGCCATTTTTACAATTTCAAATCGATGAATTCATTTTTCCTCTGCTGCTGCTGGTGCTCACTGTTCTGAACTCCTTGTAAATGAGGAGGCCCTAATTGCCTTAAATTACCAATAAAATTTTCTATTTTTGAGAATCGTTCACAAATTAATTTTAGGAAAAGCCAAACTATACAAATCATACAAAAACAAAGGTTGGATTCATTTCTCTGCCCTATTCTAAACAAAGAAGTGAAAGAGAGAGAACGCAGAGAGTGTTGCCCTATGAGAGAAAAGCGAGAACAGAGAAGCAAAGACAAGGAATGTTCACGTTAGAAGTGAAAGAGGAAAAGTGACAGAGTTTAGCAGACACTACGCAAAATCCCTCGGGGGATGACGAAAAGCGACCGAATCATTGTGAAAAGACGAACGCAACGCAAGGCATATAGAAAATAAAAAGGAGAGAGAGTGAAGAGAGAGAAAAAGAGAGCGAAGGAGAGAGAGAGAACGAGAGAGAGAAAAAGAGAGCGAAGGAGAGAGAGAGAAGGTGAGAGATAGAGAGAGAGTGAAGAGGAAAAGGCAGACAACGCAGAAGAGATAAAGCAAACGGAAAGGAGAGAAGAAAAAACGGCCATTCCTTCTGCTGCTGTTATTGTTACTGCCGAGACGAAACGGGCCAAACCAAGTTCAAAGTGCCAATGCGACGACGGCGGTTTTCGTTCAATGCTAATCAGCTAATTGCTCACTAATTACCCCAAATAACAAAACTGCCCCCTGCATCTCCCAACAATGACCCCCAAATGCCTTCCGCTCGAACTTTTGTTCGAATTTGTGCCTTTCATCCCTGCCGAAAATGCCACTCCGAATGCGCTCTCGTCCTGTTGGCTGCTGCACAAACTTTTGCTGCCACGTGTCATCAAATGGCAAGAGGTATGCCGTGCCATATTAGGGCCAAGGAATTGGGCTTGAAATGCACTTTTGTAACGTCAGCCACCCAATTTACTCATTCTATGGGGCTATGGGCCTTATGACAGTTGATCAAAAATAAACTGCAACAATGTGGCACTTTTGGTAAACCGTTCATACTGTCAATAAGACAACAACTACAGTACCTTGGCTCATTTTGCCCGGTTGGACCTAACCAATCTTCTATAAAAATAAGCTAAAAGAAACTTATCTTTCCCAAGTGAAACTTTGATTTTTGATATAAGTAATAGGGAAATGATTTAGTTTGTCACCTTATTTATTTTCCGAAAAAAAATTAAATTTTAAAAAGTCAAGTACATAAAAGCAGAGGAACGGGGCTTTTACTGGTCCCATAAAAAAAGGAATAAAAAGGCAGTTTTTTTACGATTATTCGTTCTATTAGGGGGTTATCGGGGCCGCTGATCACGAATATCACATCAAAATTTTCATATGACATCATCTAATCTATGATTTTTTTTAAAGTCTATGACATCAAGTTTTTTTTCATTTTTTAAAATTATATTCCAAAAAATGTATGTACTTATCGGGGCCGCTGATCACGAATCTACATCCATTTCGACTAATTTCGAATCCCTGGCACAAAGTCGAACAAAATTCGATCTCAAAATTTTTGAATTTCGAATTTTTCGACTAAAAAAGACTTAAGTGATTTTTTTTATTTAATGGAACGAGGGCTTTCAGTTTGTTTCCATGTATTTAAGCTCTTTTTGAAACATGAATACAAATTCGAAAATTTGAACTTTTATGGGGGGGGGGGGGGGATCAGCTCCGATTTTTGAAGGTACCTTAACACCGAATTTGACGATGACCTGTTTTTCAAAATTATTTAAGAAAACTTATAAGTGTTTTATACAATTCTTAGTCCGTGACCTATGGTGGATATTTTCCGACAGGCGCAGTGGGAAAAATTTTTGAAAATTTAAATTCGATTTGTTAACAGATTTCGTCCAAAAAATGGCCAGATTTTGCGATTTTAGCTTTCAACAGAATTAGAACAATAAAATTTGGATTTATAGGAGGTGAATGATTAAATTTTTGAAATTTTTTATGGGAGTATCCGGTTTAACCCGGATCTATTGGGTATTGGATTTTCAAAAAACTGGGTATCCGGTCTGGGACCAGGAAAGGTACCCCCGGACCCGTGCAACCCTATTATTGAGTTACACTATTTTAATTTATCAAGCAAATAAATGTAAAAAAAATTTGGAGACGAATTTTTGAGAAAAATTTTCATTTATTAGGGGGATGTATTTTTGAAAAAGATTTTGGTCGATTTTTACTTGTTAGGATTGTTTTTTCGTTTTATTGCATTTTGTAATAACATTAGCAAAACGCCAAAATAATTGAAAATATTTTTTTCGAAAGAGGAAGATTAAGAATAATTTTTTTTAAATTTCCCATTAATGGTTTTTGAGTAGCCCCTTTTTGATGCTTTTGATATCGACTAGCACCTTTGGATACATACATACCTCTTTCTTAGGAAATAATATACATAATTAAAAACAAAAAACCCATTGAAGGGTACCCGCAAGCCCAAAACACCAAATACTGGTCGCATTCCTGGCTTATCATTCGTGTTAAGTTTTTGCTAGATCATTTTTAGATAAAAATGCAAGCTGAAAATCAAATCATTTGGCTCGAAAAATACCCGCGTTACTTTCGCATCAACTGGAAGGGGATGGAGGACCGAAGAATTGCCCGTTATGAGGCATTTTCGAAACAATTGTCCGGGGTGGACGATTGGGCTCGAATTGGCAGTGTGCAGGCTGTAAGTTTTCAAAATTCTAAGCTTAAAAGGCGTAGAGCCATTGGAAAGATTGAGTTGGGTATAAAAGTGGTGCTTTTGGATACAAAGAAGTGAAAAATAAGCAAAAATCGGCGAAAATTTTGTTTTTTAACTTTTTATTCCAATTCGGGTCCGGGATTCGTAATTGGTCGAAATGGGTGACGTCGTGGTCAGCGACCCCGAAAACCACTGTAAACATGTTTTCATGACTTGGAAGATAAAAAAATTCTCTAAAATGGGCGTGGGGTCTTTCTATTACCCGATTGAAAGTAATACTTAAAATTCCGATTTTCAATGTTCTGAACCTCGCTGATTTTCACTTAGCAATGCAAAATTAAAAATCATTAGCAAAAAATTGAATCCATTCTACCCAATGGTAACACTTCTGCTGACAATTCGTAATTTTTTCCCTTCTCCGACCCCCCCCCCCCCTCCCTTCCATTATACCATCGCAATACATACAAATTTTGTTTAGCATAACTCGTTGGAGCCTTACAGTGTCGCCTTTCCCGTCGACGAGCCTTCCAACGAAGAATACACCTTCAAAATTGTCGCGATTGATGTGCGTGGGGAGGAACTGTGCATCCTCCTTCCTCTCGTCACCGGCCGCCTCCTTCCGTAGTTTGTGCCATTCTTTTAATCGTTTTCCGAAAATTGTCCCGATGGAAAAAACTTTTCTTTGAACTTGTTAATGGTAAAAAAAAGTGCACTGCTTTTTACCTTAGAAAAAGTGAAAAAAAATGAAAAATTTTTTTAACACATTTTGTAGTATTCGCAATTATCTGATTGTTAGCTCAGATTTTGAAAATCAATTTCCGTTGACAATGGTTTTTCACCGAGTACTTCATTTTCTCTAAAACTTTTAATCAGATTCCTGAAATAAGTGAAAAAAAAATGTTTTTTTCCGTCGGGCACAAATTCGAAGGATTACTCAAAAATTGATTGATTTTGTGTGTTTTATGCCAATGTTTAGGTTGAGTGCCGTGCTGTTTCTTCTCAGATGTCTCATCGTTGAGGACTCTACGAATCTCAAGGACTTTTATTTTCGCTGCCGACTCATTTAATTTATTCTCACAAAAGCTGTTTTTGTATGATTGGAATCAAACACTTTCTTGACTTTGTCATTGTAATTTGATTCCAAAAATAAACAAATATGAATCAAATATTAATTTTGTTGGCTATTGAAATTACCTTTGGATTGGGCCTCGGTCTGTCAGCCAAAATTTTTTTGCTCTTTTTCATGTTCGCCCTATTTTTAATGAAAAGGAAATTGTTTACCGCACTCCCCCTTTTATTTTTATGGGTTTTCAGGGTCGGAGAATCCGATTCTGGCATCAATTTTGATCCATTTCGAATCCGAGTCAATCATTCCAAAAATTTCTCATTCGATAGATTTTCCCTAGAAGAATCTTGACCCGAAATCTTGCTCTTGACTTTACCTTAGGTAACCACAAATTCAAATGGCGCGTCGCTTCTCATTTCCCTGTCTCGAGTTTAGCCCGTTTTTCACCTACGATAATTAAGACACTCTCGACTGATTTTAATTGTGTTCTCGGCTGCTTCGTGTTGTGCCATAATTTTTTGCCATCGTCGTGCCAAAATTTGACATTTTCCAGGCTGCACCTGGTGCCGAAATGGTTTCGGAATTGCACAATTTTCCAAGAATGTTGGATGGTGCCTTCACCAGCGCTGTCGTCGCCCCGGGCGCTCCTATTGGCATTGTGCCGTTGTCAAGCGGCGTCGGCGGCGGCACTGATCTCAGCCCCATGTGGGGGAAGGAGATGGCGGTGCCTACGAATATCCGTTGATTGAAGAGACCAACCCATTCGGCGGAGCACCGGAGCCACGGCTACAGCAGGAACAAACTTTTGCGGGTCAGAGTTATGGGAGAACAACACACCTGGGACAGTGCCAAATTCTCCTCTTTCCCATCACAATTAGCCTCCCGCGGCGACGGCGATGGCATTTTGCCGAGCATTGGTTTTGGTGGCACAGCAATGCCTTATGAACTGCGCCGGTTTAGCGGTATTTTCGGCGGCACTGGCGCCAATCCTTTGGCACCGAGGCCGAAAGAGTCTCTTCATCCATCGCCCTCCCCTTTTTCCGCCTCTTTCGGCACTTTTCCGTCCGCATCGCTGCCCTGCGCTGCTATCTGATCCTCCTTTATCGCCGTCAATTGGCCATGCCTCAGCTGTCGGCGCTGCTATGGCAGACTGCGGGGAAATGGGGGCAAGGCAAAGGAAAACTCAATTTGGTTTAAGCCAGAACATCCGTCAACTGGGATGAGGGAGAGGAACACCAGCAGGAGGAGCAGAAGTTGGAGCAGGACAAGGAGGGGCTGGCATAGTCGTACCATGGAAATGTAGGCCATATTGGCATTAACTATTGAACAATAGTCTCGAGAAAAAATCCAAAACTGCGTCAGTTATATTTCTGCCCATTTTTGTGTCTCAGTGAATGGCGCCGTCGTTGTACACATGGAAAAGGACCCAAAGTTGGTGGTGATGGTGACCAAAATGCACGCAATGGTGGACAATACCAACAGCTGCAAAAAATGCTATCGCTGCAGCAGAGAAAAACGGTGGCACAAATGCCAAAGTAATGCAATCGATTGTTATTCTCGAGCTTATTCCACGCTTCTCGAGTCTCGTGGTCAATTTAATTTCTCGGTCTTTGGAAAAACCGGATCTCCCTAAAATTTGTGTGCAGCGGCGAGGCGGAAAAAAGTGGCGACGGCGCTGAAACGGCGCCAATGGCCGCAAAAGCGCTGGAAAAGGTAGAAAGGGCCGGTAGGTGCTAACGAGCTGTGTTTGGATTGTTTTGGCACGTTCATTAAAAGGGTTAGGCGCCGAAAAGCGCCGTCGAGAAAAATTTGAAATCCAAATTAAATTAATTTGTTGTGATCGCGCAAAAAACAAAATGAACGCTGCAATCAAGGCGTTCATTCCAGCCTTAATCGCAAATCAGAGATGTTCCGAATTTTCCATAATTTCTAGATTCCGGAAATTTGTTGAGCCTATTTTTAGTCCGAATAAATTTAACGCGCCGAATGAAATGTGTTTCCTCTCCCATTCGTCAAAATTCAAAATAGGATAATTTGAAAAAATCCAAATTTTAAACATTTTTAAAAGCCTTTTTTTGTGCCAACAGAACAAAGGAGAAGAAATGGGACGAAAAAGGAGGAGAGAATCGAACAGTCGAAGGAAGAGGAGGAAGAAAAAGCGGAAGGAAGAGGAGGAAGAAGAAGAAAAAGCGGAAGGAAGAAGAAGAGGAGGAGGAGAAGGAAGAGAATTGGAAATGAACAAATAAACAAAAGAAATTTTTGCATTTTCTGTTCCTTCTCCAATGCAGGGCTGGGTCGGAAATTACGGGTTTTTGACCCCGTAATTACTGATTGCGAAAATAACGGGTTTTTTGACCCGCAATTACGAATTTCCGTAATTGAAAATCCAATTACACCCAGCCCTGAGAAATTGAGAATTTTTTGTTAATTAGATAATAAAAAAATTTTCTTCAAAAGAATTAATTGTTGTTTTTTAATTTTTTGTGACTTTTTTGTCGTTTTGGTGCATTTTTATGCCTTTTTCTAGGTAAAATAATACATACATACCTAATCTGTGAATGTGAAAACACTTGGAAAAGAGTGAATTTAAATGAATGCACAATTCATTAATTAATCATTTTTCTGGCTGGGATATTAGCCTATTTAGTTGGTTTTCACAATGATTTGTCATTTTGCTTGATGATGCACCAACATCATCATCATTGTCACCCTCGTCCTTATCGATGCCACCCCATTTTGCCCCTTCTCCGCTCGCCCACCCTTTTTTTCGTTTTCCCATTGGTTAAGAAATTTTCTTCTGATATGACAAATCGAAAAACAATGGTTTATCGACCGGCCAACAATTAAATGTGTAAAAGCTGCACGATAATTGCAAAATTATATTGTTTTTTTGGGTAATTATTGTTGTTTGTTCCCATTTTTCGAAAAAAAAAAATTTTTTTTGGGTTTACGGTGGGTCGCTGATCACAAATCAGGCATCCGTATCGACCAATTCCGAACAGCGGACCCGAATTAACAAAAAGTCGGCACCCCAAAACACTAGGAAACGTGTTTTCATGACTTTAAATTTTTTGTTCGAAAAATGGGCGGAAGAAACTAAAGTATTACCACAGCATAGCGTATGTAAATTATGTGGCAATGGTCAAGAATTGGTGTCCCGACGAAAAAAATGTTTAAAAATTTCGCAGCTATTTTTTCTAGGCTCAAAAATGGCGCTGATCACGAATCTGAACTCAGATTTTGAAAATCATTGATTTTTATCTATGATTTTTCATCAACTACTTGATTATTTTCCAAAATTTTAAGAAAATTAATCGGGCTTAAAAAGTCATACACAGATGTTGTAGAGCCTAAAAAGAGCTTTCGAATGAGCTATTGAATGTATAGATATGTCAAGTTTTCAATTTTTTACGATTTTTTGAAATTTAATTATTAATCCTAGGGGTCATATGAGACAAGGGTCTGGGGTTCGAGTCCGCTTGGCTGCGGTTTATTTTTTTTATGATACTTGATGAAAAATCATAGACAAAATGAAGGTTGATGCAAAATCAGAGCTTAGATTCGTGATCAGAATATTTTTTAAGCCCAAATTCGTTGCTAACTTTTTTTTAAAATAATTTAAACTTTTGGAAAATAATCAAGTAGTTGATGAAAAATCATAGATAAAAATCAATGATTTTCAAAATCTGAGTTCAGATTCGTGATCAGCGCCATTTTTGAGCCTAGAAAAAATAGATGCGAAATTTTTAACATTTTTTTTCGTCGGGACACCAATTCTTGACCATTGCCAATTATGTATTGTGCGATTAGTTTCTAGTCGGTTTTACGCGTCCCATGACATTTTATGTGTCCATGGTATTCGAGCCATCCCAAAGCATAGATTGCATTTTTTGTGGTTCCGTTGTTGCAGCTTTTGTTTGTCCTTTCCATGCTGCCAATGCTTTACATTTTTGAGTTTATTTCCAAAATTTCAGATTATTAAAAAAAAACTAATCCCATCCAATAAAATGGTCTACGGCTATGGCAATAAAGTGGTCAAATTGTTGATGTTTGTCACCAATTTTGCCATTTTCTTCCTCGGCGTGCTCGTCTTCTCCTTTTCCCTTTGGGTGAACACAAATAATTACAGAATTTTCTTACTAATTCGACAATTAATAGGGCATGTAATTTGGAAAACAGAGATTTGCAAATTTTTTGATGGAAATTTTGAGATTCTCGGCACAAAACAATCTGATTTTTATTATAAAAAAAAAAATTTTAGCGTTTGTTGCGCCCAATTTCCCCGTCTCGGTGGTTATTAATGCATTAATTGACTTTTCAGGCCAATTTGGACAAAGATTTCTCCACCAATTTGCCCGATTTCGCCCGCAAAGCGCACATTGACGCGCATTTTGTGGATGAATTGGCCCAGGTATTAAACGGTGCTAAAATTTTTGGGTGAAATTTCCGGGAAACCATGCAAAAATGAAATATTTGATAACTTTTGTTTTGAAATCGGATTTTGACTAGCACGAAAATTGTTTCACAGTAAAGGCTAACTAATTTACAAAATTTTTTGCTTTATTTATTAATTTTTTACTTTTATTGTACCACTAATAAATTTTCCCCCATTTTTCAGTATGAGGCGTCGCTTTGGGTATGTTGTCTTTTATGACAAATTTTTTCCATGAAATGCCATGTTTATGCTCAGATTTTGGTCGCGGTCGGTGCCCTGCTTCTCGTGGTCGGCTTTTTGGGCTGTTGCGGCGCCGCGTGTGAGAACAATGTGCTGCTCACCTTGGTACGTTCGCGATGTTTCCCATGCTTTTCGGCACTTTCCAATTTTTGTGCCAAAGATTTTTAACTCAAAATTTCTTGACGCCTATGCCCAAAATCGGGAAAATAGTTGAAATTTTATATTTTTCTTAAAATTCCGGGCCCTGTCCTGAGATTTTGCACTAAAAATGTACGGAATTTATTCACAGTATTTTGTCCTCCTGCTCATCTTGGCAATGATCGAGTTCGTCACGGTGTTGGCACTGTACACGAACCGTGCCGAGCTGGTCGACTCGGTGCACAACGCGTTCATTGCGAGTGCCAAAACGGCGGACGGCCGGCGCAATTTGAAGCCCATACAGACGGCGCTGCACTGCTGCGGGGCCACCATCGAGACGCAGAAGCTGTACCTGGACGAGCAGCTGTGCCCCCAGGAATTGGCCAAGGCGGTAAATTTTACTCAATTCTTCTCTTTTTCGAAGATAAAAATTACAAATTTTCAAAGATTCGCATATAAATGCCATTAATTTGCAAATTGTGCCTCCGCTTTTTCAGGAAGACTGCTTCTCCGTGCTGAAGTACAAAATGGACAGCAACGGTGTGCTGGTCAGTGCCCTTCTGCTGCTGGTTGCCCAGTTCTTCGCCATGGTTTTCTCCTGCATTCTGTGCCGGGCTATCCGCGAACGCAGTCCCGTCTATTATGCCTAATAAGTCGGCTAATTAGTCAACCACCCAACCCAATTATGCCTAATTGATTAGAGTCCATCAAATACGCGTCACACTCCTTCACTTAACAAGAATTGTTGTTGTTCAATTTTTTTTCTCTTTGAGAAATTACATTTTTGCATTTATTTGCTCTTTTCCTCCCCAATTTTTAGAATTCGAATTTTAATGCCGAAAACGCATCTTTTGCTTAGGGTTCGAGCCCCGCCCCCTTCCCCGCCCCCGTCCCCGGGGACGGGACAGGTTTTTGGGGCTCACCCCCGTCCCCGCCCCCGTGACTCAGACCCCCGCAACCCCCGCCCCCGCGAGCTTCACCCCCGCGGGGGCGCGGGGGTGAAAATGACACCCCTGAGAATGACATATCCGTGGATAAAGGCAAAAAATTTATACAATTTTGAATTTTTTTAACCATTTTGACAAATTTTATGAAATAAAGTAATTTTTAGTTTCAATTTTAAATACATTTGTGGATTAGTGGTTAGTTCTTCAAAATTAACAATCCTTTTTGTTATGAGTTCGACATCGGCTGACGTTTTCTTTTAATTTTATTTTTTTTCCGATTAATACAGGCTTTTTCTATATGTTCTTATTTGTAAGAAAAGTTCTGATTTGGGGGTAGTGCCTTATTTTCATCTAAAAGAGGGAAATTCATATAGTCTTAAAATTTTCCCCTTGCGACGCCAATCGGCACAGCCGGCCCACAAAAAATCCTATTTTTTGTTAAAAATTAGCCAAAGATCTTAAAATTTTGTCCTTTTTTGGACAAAATTTGTTAACAAATTGCATTCAAATTTTCAACTTTTTTTTTGGCTGCGCCTATCGGCACCGCCGGACCTCTCCCCTCGCACATTCACCAAATTTTTTGGAAATGTGCCGCAAAAAAAACGTTAAAAATCTGATTTAATGATCCCGAATGCACTGAAATTTATGATCAATATAAGAATAGAATACATTTTTGATCGAATAAAATGTAAAAATATTTGAAGCAATTTTGCAAAATGTTCTTATTTTTAACCCTGGTCTTATTTTTTGGCCTTTCTTATTTTGAAAATTTTGAGATAGAAACCCTGGATTAATAGACAAAAACACCCATAAAAATTGACTATTCTGGCATAATTTATAATCCCTAAATTTTGTCATTTTTAGATAATATCTGTGCAATTATACCAAAATGAATTAAATCGAGGCGATATATCGAATAAAGGAATGTGGAGCCAAACACATAATTCAAAAAAAAATAAAATAAAATTAATTTTTGTGAAATTTTTTGGAGATAATTAAACGCAAACCCCCGCCCCCGTCCCCGGGGGCGAGTCATTTGCTCACCCCCGTCCCCGCCCCCGCGACTCTGACCCCCGCAATCCCCCGCCCCCGCGAAAAGCCACCCCCGCCCACGGGGCTCGAACCCTACTTTTGCTTTCAAACCCCGGAGAGAAATTTGAAAAATCGAAATTTACCAATTTTCTCATCTTTAATCAAAATCCCGCAAAAATTGGGGCAAATTAGTGTTGCATTCATTTGTCGTTTTCTTTTTGAACCTCTGAATTCTTTCTGCCACTTGCCACTTTTATGGTAATTGTCTCATTTACTTTTTTATTAATCACTTTATTAATTTTTAATTATTTTTTGGAAATTGTCATTTTAAGCTTCTGCTCTCACTTAATTTGTTAACCTTTCACTTAAAGATTCTTTAAATCGCATTTCAATCAAGTTTTTGAAAAAGTTATATTCAATTTTGCTTCATTTTCTTTGTTATTAAAAGTAAATTATGTTCACGCCATTTATTAATACATAACACATAAATCAAAACTTGAAAAAATCCATCGAAACCAATTTGTTAAAAAATTACACATAAATCAGTGAGTGAGGTGTATAGAGAGAGCGCAGCAGACTCAGACCAATGAGAATTGGCAGACCGATCATCAGAGTAAGAGAAAAAAATACCAGCAAATTGCCGACGAAAGAATTAAAAAAAAATTTTTATAAAATTGAAATTTGGCCAAAAAGGGAGTACGTTTAGGGATTGGCGTGTATTTTGTTCTTTTCCAATTCTTTCCCTCCTCCCTCTTCCTTCCGCTTCTTCTTCTTCTTCCTCCTCCTCCGATTGTTCGATTCTCCTCCCTTTTCACTCGCCGCTTTCTTATCCTTTGTTCTGCTCTGGAACAAAAACACTATCAGTTCGATCGTATGTCTGTATTTATTTGATCAAAATTGTCCTACGGCCTATCGACCCCTTTCCTTCACCAAAACCCCTAGGTTTTTTACGAAAATTTTCCAAATTTTAAGCTATTTGGGTGTAATTAAACGAGAATGCCGAGACGTCCTCGGTGAGCTGCTGCCCATCCTGACCAATTCTTGCTGTTGCGCGTTGTTGCTGCGTCCAGCAGCAGAAGGCACCACCCCGTAACGCTGGTGGATTGTCTCCTCAAGGAAAGAACTTTGATCAACGGAGACAGATCACTTTCTATCTTTCTATCCCTTTTCTCTCTCTTTTATTTTGGTACTTCCGGGTTTTGCCACTCCCCCCCCCCTGAAAAATATTTTTTAAATTTTTTTTTCTAAAGTAATTTTAAGCGCTGAACGCACTGACGTTTATTTTTTTCATGTAAATCACGTAAAATACGTGACAGCCTCAAATAAACGTCAGATTCGTGTTCAGCGTTTAAAATTACCCTAGAAAAATTAAAATAAAATATTTCAGGGGGGGGGGGGTGGCAAAACCCGGAAGTACCTTTATTTTTTCTCACTGTGTTTGATCAGTTTTCTTTGCCCCCCCCCCCCTCTCTCTCTCTTTCTCTGATCAGCTGAGAGGATCCCCTTTCTCTCTCTCTCTTCTATCACTCTCTCCTTTCTCTCTCTCTCTCTCCTCCCTCTCTCTCGCTCTATGTGTGACCAACCAAATATTGGCTCACTGTCCGTTCTCGTGCCGTCCGTTGTCTCACCCGCCGCCATTGTGCCACCCATCCAAAATGGCATTCCGCCGCCCCTTTCGATTTGTCCCATTTCCGTCCTTCCTTCTCCTCCTCCTCCGACCATTTCATCCTCCCACTCTTCCGGCGACTCTTCCCTCCCTGCTCCCCCATATGCTCCTCCTCTTCCTCCTCCAAATCCGCCAAAATTGGGGTAGGACGGCGACGGCATTTGTCCCCTATCCATTTCAAAACTCCCTCGCATATAACTGAAAAACCAAAATTTTCAAATAAATGCCAAACTATTTAACAAAGCATAAACTCATCCCCCCCCCCCCCTCCCCCCTCGGCATTCGGCTGTCTTTCCCCACAACACTGACCCCGCAAAAGTGTGTCCCTGTTGGTGCCGTAGCCCAGGTGCTCCGCCGAATGCGTCGGTCTCGTCAATCAACGGATATTCGTATGCGCCATCTCCGTCTCCCACATAAAATGATGCCGGCACCGCCAAAAATTGACGGCGATGGCATTGCTTCTCCATCGCCTGGCGCCCCGTGGTTGGCGACGCTGTTGTTGGAACCACCACCAAATCCGCATCATGTTCACAACTGTGCTCAATGGAAACGTGCCGACCGTTGTCTCACTCGCCGCCATTGTGCCACCAATCCAAAATGGCACTCCGCCGCCCCTTTCAATTTGTCCCATTTCCGTCCCTCCTCCTCCGACCATTTCATCCTCCCACTCTTCCGGTGACTCTTCCCTCCCTGCTGTCCCATATGCTCCTCCTCTTCCTCCTCCAAATCCGCCAAAATTGGGGTAGGACGGCGACGGCATTTGTCGCTCACCCATTTCAACACTTCCTCTCATAAAACTGAAAAGCCCAAAATTTTCAAAATGAATGCCAAGCAAACTTGAAAAAAAAATGCGCGACCGCGGGATTTTTCTGTCCGCGCTCCACCACTGATACACACCTCTAAGGATTGGTCAAAAAATAAAAAAACATACCCTTAATAATGGGAAAAATTTCCAGGTTTTCCATCAAATTTTTTTTTCTTGGTCATAATTTTTGATTTTTGTAATTATGTTTTACTGGAAAAATGCATTTAAAATCACGAAAAATATATTTTTGGGTTTTAATTAAAAAACAAATCCCATCTTTGTAATAACCAGGGCTGCCAAAAGTATGCAAATGCATATTTTTTTCCTGGCTTCTCCATGCTCTAAATAATACGAAAAACACTTTATTTTTTGTGTTTGCGTATAAAAATCGGGACTTTTATTTGCATATTTTTGCATATTTCGAAATTTTTGTGCATATTTGCATATTTTGGCTTTTTCTGCATATTTCGTGCATATTTTGCCATTTTTTATGCTTATTTTCCGGTTTTTTGCATATTTTGCCATTTTTCGTCAAATATTTTCCGTTTTGAATATCCCTAAGAAAATTTTGGCAGACAATAGGATGAGCTTTAGTGCCGAAAATCTTGAGAAATTTTTGATTTTCAATTGCAAAAAAAACCGATAAAATTTATGAGGAATAAAATTTTTTTATTGAATTTGCACCTTTAATTTTCAAGTTTTTTGTGCATATTTGGTGCATATTTCACTACTTTATTTGGCTACTTTTCGTGCATATTTTTGGCAGCCCTGGTAATAACACAATTGATAGAAAGAACATTGATTTACATTGCAAAATTTAAATTTTCATTTTCCTGAGTACGCCTTTAAACTTGAGTTTATCTTAATTAAAGAAATTAATGAATTTTTTTTGGCACGCTTCAAGCATCGCTCGGTTGACACGGTTTTAGGTCAGCAATTTTCAGCTTTGCCAATGATTCATTGTTTGAGTATTATTAGATTAAAAATTTATTGATGAGAGTCAATAAGACAACAAACCAATTTGAAGATATAAATTAGGATTTAGAAAACAAGCAAATCATGTAAACCGAGGCTTTGTTGCGACTAGAGATCGGTACTTTGAAAAAAGCCTGGACCTGGACCTCGATTCCATGTTGGACCTGGACCTGGATTTCCTGGACAAAAATCCAGGTCCAGGAAAAATCCAGGCTCCTCGAGACCTGGATCCAGGCCTGGACCTCGATTTTTTTAAATTCATTTTAAAAATCAAAAAAATGTTTGAAAAAATCAATTAATTGCTTGGGAACATCTAAAAATATCTAATTTACAATAATAATTTGTTTTTAAATATATTTAATCATTTTTTGAAAACTTGAAAAAATATCGGTCACTTGAAATAATAAATTCTAAAATTTTGTCCAGGAAAATCCAGGTTTTTTCCTGTTTTGCCTGGACCTGGACCTGGATTTTTTTTCACATTTGACCTGGACCTGGATTTCCTGGACAAAAATCCAGGAAAATCCAGGTCCAGGAAAAATCCAGGTTTCAGAAAAATGGCCTGGACCTGGACCTGGATCCAGGAAAAATCCAGGCTCCTCGAGACCTGGATCCAGGCCTGGACCTGGATTTTTTTAAATTCATTTTAAAAATCAAAAAAATGTTTGAAAAAATCAATTAATTGCTTGGGAACATCTAAAAATATCTAATTTACAATAATAATTTGTTTTTAAATATATTTAATCATTTTTTGAAAACTTGAAAAAATATCGGTCACTTGAAATAATAAATTCTAAAATTTTGTCCAGGAAAATCCAGGTTTTTTCCTGTTTTGCCTGGACCTGGACCTGGATTTTTTTTCACATTTGACCTGGACCTGGATTTCCTGGACAAAAATCCAGGAAAATCCAGGTCCAGGAAAAATCCAGGTTTCAGAAAAATGGCCTGGACCTGGACCTGGATCCAGGAAAAATCCAGGCCTGGATCCAGGTCCAGGCCGATCTCTAGTTGCGACGGGGCGCATTGTTAAAGTATCGACAGTATTTCCATGCTTATTTAGCGCCACAACTGTCAACGCGTAAATGGTCGCCGGCTTCAAATTCTTTACGACTGCGGTGTAAGATTTTTTCGGGAGAAACGCGTGCTGAAAAACGCGGCATTTCGCGATTTAAAAAAAATTTGTCCGTGGATGTGCCAAATGGGTCGATCCATTTAAATCGAGGATATTTTTGCAATTTTTTTTATTTTTGGCCTTCCGCGCCAAAATGGGGAGGGCGGCTCGGGCTCGACCACCCCAACCCCCCCCCCCCTACTTTCTTTATATCCGAATTTTTGCTTGCACTCCCTGTTTTTTTACTAACTTGCTGACACTTTATCGTCGACCAAACGCCATGGACATTCTTGGACTGCACTTCATAGCACTCGATTTCAACATCTGTAATGCTGTGGCTTTTCCACGTAATGGTAATCGTGCTTTCGGTGCTTTCAATAGCCTTAAGCTTGCAATTAACAAAAAACTGAGCAAAAGCCATTTCCGCCTTACACATAAACGTTCAACAGACTGCAGAGCAGTACGGCTACTACGCTTTGGAACGGGCGGTGGCTTTCCCTTCACAAAGGGGAAATGATTTATCTCTTATCAATCTGTTTAAATCTGTCGTAATATAAAACGCTTTTTCCTGAGCTTGCCGACCCACATCCCTCTCTTTTTTGTTTGCCCGTCATAGCGCTATGGAAATTCAATGCGCGGTTTATTCACGGTTGAGCTGCAGCTTTTTGTGAATTTATTTCGGCATTTTTATGCCCAGTACCATAGTTTATGCCATTATTCACAATTTTCGTGCCTACAAGTTACAGCCCATGTTTCGCAGATAATAATCATTTTTACTCTATAAAATTTTTAGCGCGAGTTGAAAACTTTCTTGGACGGATATTTGCAAAATTAGTACCTGTAAACTCAAGCGCAAACCAGGCATTGGTGGTGGCAGCTCATCATTGGGACTCTTGGGGAAACATAAAATAATTAAGAGAGATGGATAGGTTTATATTAGCTCAAAATGCTCTATTCCCTGGGACTGTTCCCTCAAAGGCACATTGCATGGAAACGCCTGGCCCGAATTGAATGAAATCTTTCAGCTTGATATATCAATTTTACATTAATCGTCCAAGCGTCACCAATATGCACCACTGGTGCTTTTAGCAAAGTTAACGGACTTTATTTAAGAAACAAATACCTACATTAATAAATTATGCACCCATTTCCTTTTTTCATTTTGGGGACGGACGGGTGGGATTTTGCCACCTCTTCCAAATTTTCATTTAACCCATTGTTTTTTAAATACAAAGTTATAAGAAAAACCCGAATAAACTTACGAATTTTTTAAATATGGCGTCCACTTTTTCTTGATTGGTCTGCGAATTCGTTACCAAATATAATTATCAATTCCGAAAAATATTAAAATATTTACTTTTCCTTGATTAGTGTTTGTGGCAGTGCTTTTCTCCAAGAGACCAACGCGCGCCTATGCAAAAAAAGAATCAACATAATCCATTGACCAAATCATTTGGTAGGGAAAGGATCCATTAAAATATCTATCAACCGAGTTTCTTGGACTACCATTTTCTATGTTCAAATACACTATTCTTACATGTTAGTTACTTGGTTAGACTCAAGTCGAATGCACAATAAAGTGCATTAAAACAAAAAGCTACGAATAAAACCAGTGACAACAAGTGGGGATCCAAAAGAAGAAAAGCCCATTGACAACAAACCTCCAAAGCGTAGAATTTTTGGTTAAATTCAAGGCGTAACTCTTCTATTATTTTGTCCAATTTGTTCAGTATTTTTTCCTCAATCTCCAATAGTTTCTCCTCAATTTTGTTGAATAGTTTCTCCTCCATCTCTTTCTAAAACCAAACAAAACATAAAAAATTGGTTTAAACTATTATAAATTGGATTATTTTTTGATCATTTAACCCAAATTCAAACAAAAGCTGTTCGTAAAATTAAATGACCATTAAATAATCCAGAAACAAAAAAAGGTAACAAAAACAATAATTTTGGATATAGAATAGCATTTAAATGGAAAACAAAGCCTTGCTCGTAATTTTAATTTTTGTTATTTTAAAAACTAGAGTTGGGTAAAAAAAATTCCCTGGGAACGGGAAACATGAATAGGAAAGAGCAGGACGGGAACGGGTTCCCGGCTTTTTCCCGTTCTCGTAAAATCCCGTCAATTTTAACGGGAATCCCGCCGGGAAACGGGAAAAATTTTTTTATTAAAATTAATTTTTTTTAATTTTTACTTTTTATTATTTTTCAAGTGAAAATAATATAAACTTAAATGATTGAGTATTTTTTAAAATTTAATGGGTAGGGATGCGATTTTTAGGCACAAAAAATCGCGAAAAGGCACCTAAAAAGGTAGAAAAAAAATCGAAATAGGCACTAAATAGGCACAAAAACCCTCGAATAGGCATAGGCAAATAAATTTTTTATTTGTTTTTTAGGTAGCAAATCAAGTAAAAATTTAATCAAAAACTCTTAATTTGCTTATATTTCAATTGTTTAAAGTTTTTTCGAATAAGGACCATTTTTAAACCAAAAATTTTTATGTGAAAAAAATATTAAAATTCGGGGATCAATTTTCGGAAAATTTTTTCCAATTCTTAGGGGTTATTTTCTGAAATTTTTTCGGGGCATTTCTTACGGGTGTGTTTTTCTTTTACTGCATTTTTATAAAAGATTTTTCGAAAACCCTAAAATAGTTTTCATCTGACTAAAAATCGCATCCCTATTAATGGACAAAAATAAAAAAAATTTTATTTTCTGATTTATTTGTTTAAAAAAGCCGGTACAAACCAGCAGGGATGGGCCTAGGTTTCGCTTTTCGCCTTATTCGCATTTTTTGGCGTTTCGCATTTCGCTTTTTGGCGCGAAATGCGAATTTGCGGTCAGACATTTGCGCCGTTGTCGAAAATCGAGTTAAAAATTGAGTTTTTTCAATCCCTGAACGCATAAACAGCTTTAATAAGCGATTGAAAGTGATTGTATCTGATCATTTGATCTTCAAAGAATTTTTGAAAAAATAATAAAATTTTCAAACAATAAATTATTAATTCTAATGAACCAAAGACCATGTTTTATTAATTTTAGACCGGGAATTCCCGTCCCGGTCCCGTAATTTAAAAAAATTTCATCAAATCCCTTTGAGCAAGGGTCCTTTGTTCAAGGACAGACACCGTAACTTAGCATTTAAAGGGCAACGGTCGCTTAAGGCCGGCCAATTACGAGCCCATTGAACAATAGTTTTGTACTGTGTTCTCAGAGTGGATGACCACCGAAATTGCTTTTCAAGCCCAATTCCTTGGCCCAAAATGGCACGGCTTGGGGTAATTAGTGAGCAATTAGCTGATTAGCATTGAACGAAAACCGCCGTTGCGTACCGGCACTTTGAACTTGGTTTGGTTCGTCCCCCGGCAGTGTAACAACAGCAAATGGCCGTTTTTCTCCTCTCCTTTGTCGTGTTGTCTGCCTTTTCCTTTTGCTCTGTCGCTCTCTCCTCTCCCTTTCTCTCTCTCTCTCTTCTCTCCAGCTCACTCATTATTTTCTCTATTCATTGCGTTCTCAACGCTTTTCGTCATCCCCGGAGGGGTATTGTGCTGTGTCTGCCGACACTGTCTCGCTTTTTCCCGTGCACACTCCTTGTCTTTGCTTCTCTATTCTTTTCCTTGTTCAGCACTTGGGAACGGCACTCTCTGTCTTCTCTTCTCTCTCTCTTCTCTCTCTCTCTCCTCTTTTCTCTCGCTCTCTCTCTTTTCGCTCACTCTCACCCCTTTCTCTCTCTCCCTCTTTTCGCTCACTCTCACCTCCTTCTCGCACTCTTACCCCTTTCTCTCTCTCTGCCTCTCTCTCTCTATTTCTCTCTCTCTCTCTTTTCTCTCTCCCTTTTACTTATAATAATTTCTGTTTGAATTTTCCATGTTATGCCTCGGTTTTTCAAAATTAGAAAGATTTTAATTTTGTATTTGGACATTAGTGAATGCTTTGTCATTTATTAATGTGTTCAGCAGGACTCGCAGCGGAGGAGGAAAAATGAACCGGTCATCGGTTTGCAATTGTACAAATGGCATTTTGGGAGGGAACATACAATGTCAAAAAAGGCGTTTAATCCATATCATTAGCGTACAATTTAATTTTCGTCGCCGTTTTCATATTTTTACACTCCGCCGATGGACAATTAATTAATCCTCCCCATTTTTGCTCACTGATCAATTGCTGCTGATCACTCCAGCGAAAAAAGTGATTAATTATTGCATTGGGTTTTCATTTTAATCCAACTCCGTCTGCTGATTAATGCCCAAGCACTTTCACATTCACAGATTATGTGCTATATAGAAAATCTTTTTTACCATATACATATATAATTTTTGAATTATTCTAAAATTACGATAGAAAATTAATAATATTTTATTGAAAGTTTTTATTATACTTTTTTTTGGTTAACTATTCACTGATTGTTCCGCAACGAGTTAGCCGATTCACAAAAATAAGCGATTCATAAAATCGCAAAAATCAAAATCTGACTTTTCCTATGATTTTTATCAATAAAATTGTTATAGAGACCGGCACGGGACGGGATCTTTCGCGGGATTTTGCGGGGCCCCAGTCCATAATCCCGAATTTTTTTTTTGGAAAAGGCGGGATTTGCGGGCTTGCGGATTAATCCCATGGGATCCCATCCCGCAAAAAATTTAGAGTTCTAGTCCCGCTGCGGGATCCGCAAATTTAAAACTTCTGCTGGTCTCTGGCCTATTGTATTAATAAAAAATTATTTATTATAAAAATGATTATAATTTATAAATTGAGGCTTAAAACACATTCTTCAAAAAAGTTTTTGGGCTTAATAATTAAAATTTACTTAATATTAAATAAAACCATGGTTAGTTTTACTTTGAATTCATTCCAGGGAAAACACAAAAAATTCTTCATTTTTAATTAGAATTGCTTAAATTTTATAGTACTTTGGATTTCATAAATTTCCCCCGTTATTTACTTCCGTAATTTGCAGGCCTGTTGTTGGAAAGTGACTCGACCCAAGCCCTGTATTAATAAAATATGCTTATTGATAAAAAAATCAATATTTCCATCTTTCTATAATTGTTCCATTTTTTAAATGGGATTAAAAGTTTTTGATAAATATTTAAAAAATAATTAAACTGATCACTGATTTTATTGAAAAATATCGTTGGAAAAGACAGATTTTTTTAAAAATTATTCAAATTAAAAAAAAATTAATTCAGATCTCTTCAAAAAAAAACATTGAACATTGTTTTATCTTTGGCACACTTAATGCCATTAATTAGCGAATTCTGCCTCCGCCGCTATGCAGCACTTGTCGTTTTCATCGTTTTCTTTTTCGAACCTATGTATGAACTCGTTATGCCACTTGACATCTCATCTGCTGTATTAAATCACATTTACCATTTTTAATTATTGCCATCGTTTGAAATTATTAATTTTAATCAGCAGCGGCTCTCACTTAATTTGTTAACCGTTTCACTTAAAGATTCTTTAAATCGCATTTCAATCAAATTTTTGAAGAAATTATATTAAATTTTTGCTTCATTTTCTTTGTTTTATTAAAAGTAAATTATGTTCACGCCATTTATTAATACATAATACAAAAACTTGAAAAAATCCATCGAAACAATTTGTTAAAAAATGACACATAAATCAGTGAGTGACCAAAAAAACTGTGGGTGGACAGAAAGCGTCGTACCCTTCGGCGGATATTAGGGAGGGTCATTAAAAGCAAATTTTATGACGGGTCACCAGCAGCAGTAATCAACCAGCCATTAGATTAGGAAAAACACAAAATAAGTGATAAAACGGAGGCTTAAGAATGTGAATTTTCCCGGGATTTCTTGGCTTATCAAACAAACCCCGACACTCCCGCGGTCTTTCAAACTCTAAACAGTAATAGCCATTATTGAATTAATTTTTAAAATTTATTGGGCATGCTTTGTACTTTAATAGTTTCAATGATTTGAGCGCCTTCGGCTGTTTCTCCGTTTGTTTTATATTTTTATGTGTGTGTGCTTAAATAAAGTCCACGTCACATCATCGATTAGTAGCAACAGTAGAGAGTTTTTGGTTGGTTGGTGGTCGATTAATTAATTAATTAATTGGCTGCCTTTTTGCGACTGACTGATGTCACACGACCGACTCGCGCAGCGGCAGCAGCAGCTGACGGACGACGAGGGGAGAAACAAAGAGTAAGCTGAAAATGGAGAGTGCGGCGAGGAAGGCAGAGAAATTTTTGCCCCCGAAATTACGGAGCCCAAAGAAGAAGAAAGAAGCCAACAGCAAGCAGTAAAACAAATTAACAGCAGCAGCAGGAGAAAGAGCACACACACCCCCCTAATTTGGGAAGAAAACGTTGGTACAATAAACGTTGCGCAGTGCGCGCGCTCATTTCGTCGGCGGACGGTCCCATCGCCGGCGGCGTCGTGGTCGGCGTTCTAAACGGCGGCGACGGGCGGTGGGGCACAAACCAAAAAGAGCCGTCACCCCCCCCCCCCCCGATTCCATTTTACATATGCATTTATTTGTCCATCCCAATCCCCCCCCCCCCTCCACCAATTTTCTCAGAGTGATTCATGCATATGCAATTCATTTGGTATGAAGTAGCCGGTAGGGGGAGAGAGGGTAAATCCACACGTATTAATAAATATGGGCAAATGGATGAGAGAGCGCAGACCAAAGGGAATTGGAATTGGCTGATCGATCAGCGGCGGGGAGAGAGAAAAGGGATCAGTAGCAGCAGCAACAGCACGCCAGACAAAAACAACAAAAAACAACGAATCAGCAGCAAATTTTTGGTTGCGAAAACTGCACCGATGTGTTGATGATGAGGATGATGACTGATGCCTGCTATATGTACACGACGACGTACACACACTTACACATACATATGAAGAAGAGGGGGAAACGCTGCTGCTGTTGGCGATGACACCCTAAAACGCTACGTGTACATCCCGCGCCCCCCCCCCCCCCCCCCATCTGTACACCACCAGCAGCGGCACACTTCGGCAGCGGCGGCGTCGTCGTCATCATGTGCACAGAGCAGGGCCGACGACCGGTGGTTGGATGGATGAAGGGAAAGGAAGACGGACGGACAGAAGAGGACGATGAAGAAACAACAGCAGTATCAGTGCAATTGGGATGGGGTGGGTGGAGGGTCTCTGCTGCTGATGATGACGAAGGGGAGGATGGACGACGGACGTGAAAAGTGTGGGGGGGGGGGGAGGGGTTGGGAACGGAGAAGGGCAGCGGCAGAAGAGACAGCCCTCCCCCTCACGCCCAACCTCCACCACCACTAAACAGCAGCAAAGCAAAAGCCGAAGCGGAGCAGCACAAAGATTTTTTTTGTTTGTTTCGAGGGGGAGGGGGGGGGGGCGACTGAAATGCATTCACAACGACGACACAACGGACGGAGCGGAGGGAGGGCGGATAAAGCGGCGGAGACACAAAAACGAATAAAACACTGACGAAAACGGAACCACCGCCAGCAGCAGCAGAAGCAGAAAAAGGAGCAGTACTCAACACACCAGTGGGAGGAGGAGGAGAAGCATTGGGGTGTGCTTGCTGCTGCTGCTGCTTTTGCACAATTTATGTGCCCCTTTTCCCGGGAACACGTACATTTATAAATGTTCTACTCACAATCAGCACATGTGTTTGCTTATGTACACACATAAGTCTTTCTGTTTTTTGGGATATCAATGGGGTGGCCTACGATTTTTTTTTGAATGGCTTCTTCTATGACTTATTTTTGCATAGAAATTTAATCAAAAATTAAAATTTAATTAATTTAAATTGAATTTTGAGTACCTTAAAATCCGGGACTCAATTGTTAATTTTTTATTTATCCTTTTTTAAATGTCTGGTCACTCACTGGTGTCCGGTGCCGATCGGACTGCAGCCGATTTTCTAGTCCGGAATCTGTCTTTTTGGGAATTCACAGGTTTTTCTGGATTTACGGATTTTTCCGGGCTTAATCTTGAAAAATCCTACTTGAATGATTTTGAAAAAAGAGTCCAAATCCTGGAAACAAAATTACACGCCATTACTGGACACCTTTAAATTTATTTGTTCATATGTATTTTCATTTTAATTAAATTAGCAAATTGCCTCTTTCATCCTTTTCACAATAAATAAGAAAATTGATGCTTTTGTTTTCAATTTCGTCGCTTAATTATGTGTCATTAACCTGTTATGGTACGACGTTTTTACCGTTTTCCTCGGCCTCCCCTTTCAATTTACCCAATTAGCAAACGCATCAAAATAATGTGTACACACGCACATGCTTACATATGTGCATACTTTTTACAACCACTGCTCTCATTAGCTCATTAATTATGCTTGTTGCACACCATTTTTGCCCCCTCGTTTCAGCATGATCAACAGGTTAATTGTAAAAATTGCTATTGCCAACACAGCAGCAACAGAACAACAACAAAAACAACAACAGCACATTCCGAATGAATCAGTGCCGGCACCGCCATAATCAATTGTTAATGATCGAAAATGGAGGTGCCAAGCAAAAGCAAAAGTGCCAACAAAATGATGATGAGTATGAAAATGATTGCTCGTCCGCCTTGGCCACATTTCCCATTCAAATTGGCCACAACATTGATAATAATTGCGTTGTCTTTCGCCCTTTTCGTCGGCCCCAATTTTTTGCCGTTTTTATTGTTGTTGTGCTTCTCCAATTTTTGCTGTTTTTGCCCGCCAATTTTGTTTTGGCCGACCAAAATTTGTTGGTGGACACCGAACTGTTCTCCGCCGACATCATTTCCCAGGCGTTTGTCCAGACCGGGTCCGAACTGCACTATTTGCACGACATTTCACACCACCACCACCAACAACAGCAACACCACCACCAGCAGCAGCATCAACAGGCGGACCGAGGGGGAGGAGGAGGCGGTGGTCCGGCCGCACGGTTAGTGCCGGCCACGGCACCATCGGCCGCAAATGGCAGCGGCGGGGGCGGAAGCAGCAAAGTGGTGAAGAATGGGTAAGCGAAATGGAAGAGAAAAACCCTGGAAAGGGTAAAAGGCAATTTTCAAAACGGGGTTGAAGCCGTTCGAAAAAAAAATTAGCTGAAATTTTTTTTTTGCATTCCATTCGAATTTTATGACCTTTTCTAATAATTTTAAAAACACTTCTTGGCATAGCCCCCGGATCCGTTTGATTTTGGATGAACTCTTAAAAAAATTTTTTTTAAATTACATTTTGTTTTAAGGTTGAAAGTGGAAAAGAGTTCAGCAGTGGAAGAGGTGGTGACATTGTTCGAGTCCGAGTCAACCGATTTTGGTCAAAGCGCATTTGGGGTAAAGGGACAACAAAGTTTTCAATTTTAAACCAATTTTTCCGAAAATATTTGTTTTAGAAGTATTTCTAAATCAAATGGTTTGCATTTTTTGTTGTCCAAAAAAGACGATGAAATCAATTAAAATTTGAAAATTTGTTGGGAGAGCGAAGCTCATATTTTTGTATGAAAAATAAGAAAATATTTCAGTATATTTATATTTTAATGGAATTTATGGAATCGATAGATGTAAAATTTCGGGCTATAAAAATTCCCATTTTCACTCAAATTTTGTCCATTTTTCAGGTGCCCGTCCAACGGCGAGTGTTTCTGTCCAATCCGACCGATACGACAATTTCTATTTCGGCCATCACAAGTTCCTCCATCAGTTTCCATTGCTCTTTTGTTGAACAAAAAGTGAGTGAAAATAGTTACCTACTAAATTTAAGTTTTTTTTTTCATTTTTCAAAAAATTTAGTTGAATTTTACGAGCGATTTTTGTACTTTTAATTTAGAAAAAGGGCCCCAAAAATACTAAAATTATAAAATAAAAAAATTGCGACGTTTTTCCGGCACATTTGTTAATTTTGTTTTATTTTACCAATATAGAGCCAAAAAAAGAAATTTTCTGAGCGATTTTCCGGTCCCATTTTTAAGTTTTAATTCGAATTGGATTCAAATATGTTCAGAGTTCAGGGATCAAAGATAATGAACAATTCATTTTTAACCGGCGATACCATTTTTACACGTCCCAGCTTATTTTTTGCCAAATTTTCCCTCAGTTTCTACAAAGGCATAATTTTTTTTTTTTGCTAAAAACATTGTATTTTTTTTCATTTGAAATAACCAAAAACAAATTGTTTTCAGTCGCTAGCATCGCGACAACGCACCTCTTTTCGCGTCTATTTTCTGCCCGTCCTCGAGCAGTTTGGCCCGCAACGGGAACTGATCAAAGTGCACACGTCCGTCGGCACATTTGCCCACCGCGTCCAGGGCGAGACGGGCGGAAACCCGTACCGGATACGGTAATACTAGGACTGGACAGTAGTGACTCATTACAAATTAAGTTTTTACCATGGAACAATCTCGGATTTATCTTGATGGTCAAAAAATTTCTTACCCGTCTATTCATTTTTTGGAACTTTTGCAAAACACCAGTGTAACATTTTTTTAAATAACAAATGTTCATGAATGAAAAATTACGTTTTAAATCATAAAAAAAAAATTTTCTGAATGGCCCTAACAGCAAAAGTGCCATTCTAGGTTTGAATTTTTCTTTAGGATTTATACCCCCCCCCCCCAATTGTCGCACTTTCTTTTTCAAGACTTCTATTTTTCTATACGGTAAATAAACCCTGGATGATAATTGTAAGAAAAAATGAATTTTTCATACAATTTCCAATTCTCGCCTAGGAATAAAATATATTTAAATATTGTTTTATTAAAATTAAAAAAAAAAATTTCGGATTCCCCACTTTCATTTGTGGGTTATTGGGCTTTCGCTTGATTAGATTATTCCCACCAAATTGTTGTCCCTAATTAAGGTCCTTTCTTGGCATTCATCTTCCTCTGAATGCCACTTTTTCGGCTCCGCTGAGTCTGCACAATCCGCACACAAAAACGATGGTCGTCTCCGAACTGTTTGTCAGCGACTGCAACGTGCGCATTGAGCTGAACGACGGCACAACGGTGGCAATGCAAAAACGACGATGGGACGGCGCGGACAAAAGTGGCGGCGGCAGAAGGGAAGCGATGGATTGGGTAAGAATTTGTTGGACAACAATTTACCATGAGGGATTTGACCGGATAAAACAATGAGACAATTTACCATGCGGATTTACAGGGTACAAATTCGGAGCAAGTCGTTCCCTTGTTTTCTCCCCCACCCGGAATTTTTTTTTTCAAAAAATTTATTAGAAAATTTCTGTTTGAAATTTAAAAAAACTTCCAGAAATTGCATGATTGTGAGCATGAAACGTGATGCATTTTACCATGGAAAATTTGACAATTCCCAAAATGCTGGCACTCTTTATTTACCAGGGCTTGTTAAGTGGCGTGTTTGCTAATTAAAATGCCATTCTTTGTTGAAGGAATTGGTTAACAAGAATTTAATTTTGGTACTAAAGCCAGGAAACAAATTTCTTTCGTTTCATTAAATACCTTTTTTTTTTACATTTTTTTTACCATGGCTTTCATGAATGAATGCAAATGTTATCATTATTTTGCCTGATTTTCAGCGCTTTCGTCCCTTTGAAACACGCGAAATTGGACACGCCAAAGTGTTGGGCAACTTGGAACGGAACAGCACCGCGTTTATTGTGGCAAAACTGCGCAGAATGGACAGCGGCGGCGATGGTGGGAGGACAACACATTCCCCGTCCTCGGCATTGTCGCCAAACGGTGCGACGGCACCACGCCAACAAAAAAGCGATGTGATCTACGACGGAAAAACGGGCGGCGACGACAGCGATGCCAAAAAGGCGGTGCCAAAAGAGCAGCAAGGACAACTTTGGCACAACCACCGAAAAAAACAACTGAACCCTGGGGAGGAGGGGGAAGGGGAGGAGGACCCATTTGCCCAACTGTTGGTTGTCGCCATCGGAGTGCAGGTGAGCCAAGTGTAATGTCTGGTGCATTTCATTCCACCCCAGAAATTTGTTTAAAAACTAAACTCAGAAATTTAAAACCTCCGAAAATTTTTTTAGTAGAAAACTCAGAAAAAATTTTCTAGTGTTTTTTCAAAACTTATGATGAATTAGGTACAATATTTTCCAAAAAAAAATTGTTTCAAAAATTTTTCCTTAAATTTTCTTTTTTGAAATTTTGTTAGGGACTTTTTTTAAAAATTCGGTGGGGGGCGGGGAAGGGGATGGTCTGTCCGTGTAATGTCGCGTAGGGCCCGGTCATGCGTTTACCGGGATTTGTGGCATTTTTCGAGAAAAAAAGAAGTGACTGGCGGACGGCGGTGCCGACGGGCGCTGCTGGAGGAAAATTAGAAAATTGCGGCGTCAAATTTATGTACAGATTTTCCCCAAACACAGGTGACCCGTCGGCGTGGCCTCTTTCCCAGCCTCGATCTGCTCGACTTTGGCCTCGTCCGGGCGGGCGGTGGGCCGGTGCGTCCGCGCGCGTTCAGCGTTTTCAGCTCGTTGGAGCGTGGCGTGGAAATTGAGTCGGTGTACGTGGAGGGCCAAAGCCGCGGTGTGTACTTGCAGTTCGAGTCACGGCCGCCCATTTCGATCCGAAGCGACGCCCGAGGAATGCCCGGTGAGTGCCGGACAGAGACAAACGGACGACGGACAAAAACACAACTTTGGTGGCATGGTACCATACATGTACAAGGGGTGCGCCGGCGCACCCCCCCTCGCGCGTCGTAATGGGCCTGGCGCACCCCTCCCACGTGCGTCGTAAGGGGGCGGCTGTAAAGGAGGGGGGGTCGTCGTGGGGTGGGTCGTACCGAAGGGGAAAAAAGTTAAAATTTGAACAATTTTCTTTTAGCAAAACGCATACAAAACTCAAAAATTTTTCCCGGCGGCGCCTATCGGCACCGCCGGACCACCCCACCCCTTTCACAAAAGTTTTTTGGAAAAAACGCGCCGAAAAAAAGGTGATTTGAATAGAAAAAAAAAAAAAGGTCGCCGGGGAAAAATAGGGGCCGACGTAAGAAAAATTGGTCCTGGCGCACCCCTCCTGCGCCAAACGTCCGACGTATGGGGGTCTGACTGGCGCACCCCTTGTACATGTATGGATGGGGACTTTTTTGGCATTTCCTCTTCTCCCAGAAATCGCATTTCAATTTATATACCGAAACAGATTGAATTTGAATTAGAAAAGGATAGCAAAAAAAAAAAATTGATGGATTTTTGTTAGAAAAAGCATCAAATTTCTAATGAAACATTTTTGAATTTTCTAAATTTTTTTAAAAACATATATTTTTTTCTGCGAACTTTCTCTTTGGAACTTTTTTTTTAAAAATAGTTATATATTTTGGATTTTAAATTTATTTTTTGTTAATTTTTCCCAATTTATAACCCTTCAGGTGCGCCAGTGACTGTTGCAAGTGTGAACATTGACACGGACACTTTGCTGCGCACGCGGCACACCGACGGTAAACATTCAAACGACGACGAAAACAGGGAAAACGACGGCAAATTCGATGATGCTAATGATGATGATGGAGAGGAGGGGGAGGAACAACAACAGAAGGGCAAAGAAACAGTTGCAAAAGAGGGGGAGGAAGAAGAGGACAATGGGAGGGGAATGGAACGGCGGGAACGGCACAATGCCAACGCTGAAACAATTGGCGGTGCTCAGCCGGCACCGATGGTTTCGGTTCGGCACGGCACGGTGGTGGCGGAGACGCGGGGCGGCAACTACAAAGTGTCCATCCCGTTCCGGGCGCTCATCTACACAGGGTCCAACCCGAAATATTTTAAATGACGGTTAATGGTTTTTAGACATTAAAATCCGACAAAAATTTAAAATATGAATTGAATTTACCATTTTTAGCGAGTTGGAGCATGACACGGAGGCCACCGCCTTTCACCACGCGTTGGAGCCCATTGTCCGCCGGGAAGTGACCGTCACCAATTCGTTGCCCTTCGGCCTGGCCATTTGGGGCGTCGAACTGGCCGAGAATGCGACAACGGCGTTTCAGGCACGTTGCCCATTTTCGGCATTTGCTCAAACAAATTTTTTCAAGACTTTTAATTGTGTTTCCCGAGGTTTAAAAAAAATAAACAAACAAAATTTATATGGACCTTTCTTCCTCTTTGCTAAAAAATGTATATTTTTCTTTTCAAATTTGAAAAATGAGAAATTTACAATTTTTATTAAATTTTAAAATTCGGCGAATTTTGCTTGTAGATGGACATTCAAAGATCATTTTTGAATTTTTTTCTCTGAATTTCTCCATTTTCAGGCTTCGATTGTTTCTCATCCGGCGGTCACTCTCTCCCCGGGCCAATCGCTGCCCGTCCTTTTGCTCACTTACGTCCAAAAACAGCCGGCCAACTTCGTCTCTCAGCTCATTCTGCACACAAATGTCACCACTTTTTCGCTGCCAATCGCCGTTTTTGACGGCGAACTTTTGGTATATTTTTTACTTCTTTGTCAGTAGCTCCCAGTTTTTGATATTTTGTTGCATTTTCAGGTCCGTCTGTACGCGCACAAACAAAATGAGTTCGATTTTGGGTCGGTCGGATGGGACGAACGACGGACAATTTTGGTAACGGATTTATTTTTACATGTTCATTGCTCGAAAACGTTTCTACAAAATCCAAAAATAAAGAAATTTTCCGATGAAAGTTTATAGTCCCAATTTTTTGAATTTTTAAAATTTTTAATTAAATTTTGAAATATTTTTAATAGGAAATTTTCAAAGTTTTTCAATTAACGGATTTAAAATCTCCATCATTTGTCCATCTCTCCCCATATTTCAAATGCACAGTTCTCCCTGTCCAACCCGAACCCCGTCACTTTGCGCCTCAGTCGCCTCCACGTGCCGTTCCCTCCCACCGTTTTGTCGCTTTCATTTTTGGGCATGCAAAGGTTGGAGCAGCAACAGAAGCATCAGCAGGAGGACGACAACCGCCCGCGGGGCGCAAATGTTGGACAATTGGTCGACAAATTTTCAACAAATTCTATTGCAGCTTCTGCTGATGCTGCCGGATGGAGTGAAGTGAGTGAGAGAGTGAAGCGCTGCTGTTGATGCTAACATTTTACGGGGACTGAGTTCGAGAGTCTCGAGTCGGTCAACACAATTCTCTACGAATTTAACCCATAAAATTTTGTCGGGGTGTTGTCATCTGATCCGATATTGGTGCCCAGAGGGGTGGACGGAATTCTGTTTATATTAAAATCAAGCGAAATTTTCTTTAATTTTCCGCTTCCCGACATTTTGGTCAAATTGCTATACGGATTTGGACGACCCAAATTTGAATTTCACATTTTCTAAGGGTCTCGACTTTGCGCTTCCTCCGCACACTTTCGCGCTGTTCAACCTGTCGCTGTACGCCCAGTCGGAACATCGCAACGTGGTGCCCCACAACGGTGCCGGCACTTTCCGACTGCAGACACAGTTTGGCGCCTACGAATTCCCGCTCAAGTTCGAGCTGGTCGACTTCCGTCTGGAGAGTGTGCCGGCCAAAATTGTGTTTCAAGAAACTTTCATTGGCACTGTCCACACACAGCCGATCAAAGTATTGTTTTGGGATTGGATATTGTAGGAAAAATCAACTTTTTACGCAAAATTTTTGATTTTTTAGAAATTTTTTGTGGGGGGGGGGGGTGCCTTTAACAAAATAATTAATTTATTTTTTTTGCCCAGTTTTTCAACACATTTCCGCACGATTTGCGCGTCCGTCGGTTGTCCATCGCCGACGCGGACGATGACCCACGTTTTCAACTCTTTCACCATGACCACCACCACCCCGAAAAGTTGAATTCGTCGGCTAAAATGCACCAAATTATTCCACCAAAATCACTGCTCACTGTGGCAAATATTGCGTTTGTGCCCGGCACAAAATGTCCATCCGCCGACGACGACTGCTATTTGGGTGGGTGGGGGCGGCATTCGAAGAAAAATTTTGAGAATGTTTTCCAGCGATTTTTTTTTTTGGAAAATTTTGGAAAAATCGCTGTGCCAATATTTCACTCTTATGTACATTATTAATTTGTCCTCTCCCTCCCCGTTGTTTTGCAGGGATTCCCTTGGACACCAGCGACGGCCAATGGTTTGCCTACGGCATGAAATTGCCACAGAATTTGGCCGAAATTGACCACTATCTGTACGCACGGCTGCGCCAGAAATGGCTGGCACTGGGCGCCCAGAAAAGGGTGGTGAAAACGCAGCTGCGCCTGGACACGGACCGGGTCAAAAACTTGGAAGTGCCGGTTGAAGGGCATTTGGTCAGAGTTTTTTTTTGCAAATTAGGGCCAACTTTTAAACCATTTTTCATTCCAAAAAAACTTTTTCCAGGTTTGGCCACGACTGCTCAGTCATTCCGTGGTGCACTTTCCTTTGACCGCCGTACGTACGCCGAACGAATTTCTACCATAAAAACTTGGTTTCCATAATTTTAGGTCGGCAATTTCACCATTGTCAATTTGACGCTTTCCAATCCAACAACGGTAAAATTTTTATTATGGATTTGATCGTGAATGGTCTTCGAGTCAATTTTTCCTTTCTCTATTTCTATCTCAAATCCCATTCTTTCCCACCTCTTTCTCATACTCATTTTCTCTCTCCCTTACATTTTCCTTCTTTCTCTCCCCCCCCCCCCCCCCCCCTCTCTCTCCATTTGCTCTCAGTTCTTTTTCTCATTTTGTGTCTCTCCCATTACATTTTCCCTATCTCATGCTTTCTCTCTCCTCTACTATTTCTCTCTCCCCTTTCCTCCTTTTTCTTATCCCTATTTCGCCCCTGGGAGGGGTTCTTTCACAATCAGCTTATCCGCTCTCGGAAAATCAACCATTTTTTGAAAATATCTCAAATTTTGTGCACTATATGAGAGTCCCATGGCGCACAGAATGCCGTCATTGTCCAACTTTTGCCGCTCGTCATCTATCCGGATGCCGAGTTTCTGCTCGACCTGTTCCGCTCCGAGCTGCCCGTCCCGCTGCCAGACCCGGTGGAGATGAACGAGACGCTGATGTTTTCGTTGCGGGACACGGAACTGTTCACGCTGCGCCCGGGCAGTCCGGTGCCCCAACTGCGCGAGGAGGTGGAGACAATTCTGGGCGGGCCGGTGCCAAGGTCAGTCGGATTTGGAAATTTAAAAAAAAACAATTTTTGCTTTTTTAAAATTTAAAATCAATTTTAAAATTCGCTTTTTTTCATTTTTGTTGCTCATTGTCAGATTTACCCAAACGCTGCTGCTGAGGCCCGGCATGAGCACGCGCATTCGCATTGGCTTTCTGCCCAATGACTACACACTGCATTCCTCGCTGCTGCTCATCCGCAACAATCTGACCGCACTGGAGCCCGTCGTTTTGTACGGTCGTGGCGCAAAAATGTACGGCATTTAATTTTAGAGGGGACGATGGGTGGAAATTTGGCACAAATGATACAAATGCCAATGTTCAATGGTTGATCAATTGTTCGTCTATATGTGGAATATATTTGCAATTCTGCAAAAAATTGGGGCAGTGATTAATCCGGGATAAGGAAATCCGAGATTTAAACTGGCAACATCCTCAGTCGGCATTTCCTTTTTTCGAGCAAAATTGCTAACGAAAGTTAAAAAAAACCATGCCCCCAAAAGTTCTATATCGCTGGATTCAACCGTCTACAATTCTAACAGGGTTTTTGGAAATAGTTCGGCACACAAAAAGAAGCCGTAGGTTGACGCCGAAAAGTCCCTAATTGCTTTTCCTGTTCAAATACAAAATGCCAACAAAAAAAACAGGCACATGGACATTGACAACAAAACGGCCCGCTCCCTGCCTCTGCTGTTCGAAATTCAGCCCCAACATTTGGCCGACTGTGCTAACCCGCGACGGCAGCTGCACAAACTGCCCACCACTTTGACTGTCCGGCGTTCCTTTGTGGTGCGGAACAGCGGCGAAGTGAGCGATTTGGGGGGATAAATGGAGTTAATTTTCTTTGATTGGCGTACAGGTCAGCTTCAGTGTGTTCAACATTTCCGTCAGTAACACGCCATGCGAAAACCGGGGCTTCCGCGTGCTGAACTGTGACCGTTTTCGACTCGAACCCAATGAAACAACTCTGCTGGACATTGCGTGCGTTTTTTTAACGGGACATTTCTCGTGTCGAAAATTTTAGGTTTTTATGGGTTCGGTCCGAGTCTCGCGACTGATTCTCATCAAAAGTCTTTGAAAGTTACAACTTTTTGAATGCCAAATTGCTAGTTGTAAGACACCAAAATCCATTCGACTTTTTCGGATCCCCTCGGGGTTTTCTCCAATTCTGTGCAGCACCATTAAATTTCATCATTTTGTCTTGTTCAGCTACACGCCCGACTTCCTGCTGACCAGCAATGAGGCCACGCTGCAGCTGTACATGCACATGAACGGCACGCCATGGACATTTAATTTGGTGGCCACCATTCCGCCCCAACTTTTGTCCGTTTGTCACGCCGCACTGCCCCGTCCGCCCTTCGAGAGCATGATGTACTACACGTGTGTGCTTGCGTTAACGTACGTTTCATAAATGCATACACTCTCACCCCAAAACTGATGATTTTTTCATTATTTTATGGCTTTTTAGGTGTCAATAGGCTTTTGTTTTTTGAGGATTCGAATGATTTTTGCTATTTTTTGGAAAAAATTTCCCTGGCGGCGCATGTCGGCATCTCATTTATTATATTTCTTTTTCCTCTCGCACTTCTCCTTACTCTCTTCCTCCGTCTAAGGTTCTGCTTCATCTGTGTGGTCTCTTGCGCTTATTTGGAGGGCGACCGTGTGATCAGCTGTGCTTATCGGCAACAATTTGCTCCTCCAATTTCTGTGGATTGTCAGCCACAGGATGACAAATTGTCCGCTTCATCGTCATTAGCATCGGAAAAGAACGGCGTGCTGCCGACGGCAAAGGCACTGGTGGACGACGATGGTGACAACGACGATGCAGCTGAACTGTTGGCACCATCCCGACGCACCCAATTTTTACATGCGGCCAAAGATGCGGGACCATTGAACAAGTGCGTCCAATTACTAAAATTAATTGCAAATGACGCTCGAGAGTCTCGGCATTTTTTTCAATTCACTAAAATTTTCTCACATTTTTTATTTGTTTGATTTGCTTTTAGGTTATTCTGGCGAACGCTGAATTTCATTCTGTTCCTGTTTTCCTACATTTGGCCTTTGGTGCGTGGGGGGAACAAAGCGCCGCCAATGGCGACGATTGGTCGGCGGAAAGCGGCACGGGCAACGACGGCACGGAAGGCCCAACAGCAGCAACAACAGAAAATTGTGTTAGCAAAGACTCAATCAGTTGGTGGACAACAACATGACGACAAAGATGGACAAAAACAACTCCAACCACAAAAAGTTGATGATCGCCTCTCTGACGGAGGCAAAAATGCCAAGGAAATCGCCGCCATCAAAGTTGGCACTGGACGAGTGGCGGAGAAAGGGCCAACAGAGAGAAGAACAACGGCACCCATCATTACGGCACTGAAATACGATGAAAATGATGATGAAGATGTCGATGATGATGAGGAGGAGGAAGAGGACGATGAGGATGAATATAATGATGATGATGATGTTGTGCAACATCCAAAAGACCCTGAACACATGACCAACAATACAGCAGAGGATGCCATCAAGAACCAAAACGTTGCCGCCCGCCATTCCACTGCAACTGCAGTTGTTCATGAAGACGATGGCCATGGTCCGGACCAGGACGGTGTTGATGCTGATTCGTTGGACCTGTCTGACCCGTATCTCTACATGAAATTGTGTGTTTGAAATTCCAAAAATATTATGAAAAAACGGCCAATCAATTTTTGTTGCATTTCTGGCAATTTACGAGTGAGAAATCTCTGGAAACGAAAATTCACATTATCTATCACAAATTGGGGTGAATAATTTTTCAACGGTTTCTTTCACATTTCTTTTTCATAATGTTTACAGAATTATAAATGTCTTTAAAATTAATTCATAATTCGTTTTCAGCCGTTCTTTTTTGGATGCGGAGAAAAAGAAAAGCGCCGCATTGTTGGCCAAGGAAAGTCCAGCGGCGAGTGGCGGAAAAAAGCAGCAGAGACAGCACCACATTTCGATCAGCAACAGCAGCACGACGACGACGAACAGTAGTGATCAGCACAACCAAAACCAACATGATCAGACAGGAAATAGGACAAGGTGGGGGACAGTCTCGGACGGCACCATTTAGGAATAATCATTAGCAGGGGACTGACTCATTGATGTTTTCGGGATTACGGCTTGCGTGGAGTCGAATTAGGGTTCCCAAATTAGATGTCGGCCAATTGACCAATTCTAAAATGTCGAAACTTCTCGAGACTGATCTTGGGTTTCTCTGTCGGGAGCAGCTCGTTTCCCCCCCGCCGTTTCCCCCCCGCCGGTTCCCCCCCGCCGTTTCCCCCCCGTATCAGTTCCCCCCCAGCTCAGTTCCCCCCCGCATCGTTTCCCCCCCGAAAAATTTTTTAAAAAAAATTTTGCTAACTTAGAAATTTTTCAAGAAAAAAATCTTAGAAAGTTTTTTCATAAGAAAATTCTAAGAAAAATTTTTTTTAAAGAAATTTTTATGGTGAATTACTAAGATTTTTCAAAAAATTTTCCAAAAAATCGCTAAAAATTTCTCAAAAAATTTTTTTTATTGGAATTTTCTTACTAAAAAACTTTCTAAGATTTTTTTCTTGAAAAATTTCTAAGTTAGCAAAAATTTTTTTAGAAAATTTTTCGGGGGGGAAACGATGCGGGGGGGAACTGAGCTGGGGGGGGAACTGATACGGGGGAGAAACGGCGGGGGGGGGAACCGGCGGGGGGGAAACGGCGGGGGGGAACCGGCGGGGGGGAAACGGCGGGGGGGGAAACGTAGTGCACCCTTCTCTGTCGGCCACATCCGGGTCTAACAATTTGAACATTTTGCTTTTCAGTTCGCCAAAGAAAAAGCGTGACAGTGAGAAGAAGCAGCGGAACGGCACTCAGTCGGGAGAGGAGGAAGAGATGACGACACCGAAAACGTCAAGAGTGCCAACGAAAGCAGCGATAACAGAACGAGCGCGGAAAGCCAACAAAAATGGCAGCAACAACAAATTCTCGTCAACAACCAGCAACGGCAGCACCAGTTCGGCAGCTTCGCGCGGTGTTTCGTCTTCGTCCACTCAGTGCGTGTGCCGTGCCGAATTATGCTTGAATTTTAATTTAAATTTTTTCTTGGATTGGGTTCGGAAAATCGATTGAAAATTAAAAATGAGTTTGTTTAAACATCGAGAATAGACAGAAGGAATCGGGATGCTTTTGAATTGATTTGGCATATTTCTGACTTTTAAGCTTGAATTTAAGTAGATGATTCGGAATGGCAAATCGTCTCGGTCCCTTTCAACTTATTTTAAAATAATTTTCAAAATGTTTGACCTTGGATGGGAATCGAACCCACGCCCCCAATCTCATACCATTTCCATTTTTGGCTTTTTATCACCATCGGTCAGCTTTTTCTTTTTCCAGAACAACCCAATCATCGTCGTCGGCTTCGTCGTTGTTAAATGTTGCACCGGACATTGTTCGCCAACAAATGCTAGCAAAACCCATTGGTACCGATGCACCGACAACATTTCCTCTTCTTAATGCATCTGTTACCACTCTATCATCATTACCAACAACAGAAGCTGCAACTGCATCATCCTCCGCTTTCAATTTGCACGGCGGCGTCCGTCCGGAATGGTTTGACCGATTGTTCGCCTCCACCACCACCACCCATGGAGCAGAAGCTGCAGTGGCACAAAGAGGTGCAGGAGGGACGACAACAGCGGCATTGTCAAGCAGTACACAGCAACCCTACCAACAGCAGCAGCAACAACCAAAACATCGAAAAAGATGGCCGGAAACAGCGGATGATGAGGAGGAATTTGGCACGACATTTGTCTGGGAGCAACTGTACGCGACCAAGATGTTCCAATTTGAGCAGGACGAAGCAGAAGAAGGCGTGGATGAGCATGGTGGAGTGGCACAGCATCTGAGAGAAGAAGCGATCAGAAATGGGGACAAAGGCAATCGCTTGCTGAAGACACTGAGCAATGGAAGTGATGAGGCGACGGCGGCGGATGCCAACAGCTGTGTCGGCGACGATGAGTCGAACGCGGCGCCCGAGTGGGCTGACCATGGCATAGCCGACTTTGCAACAGGTTGGTGGTTGACACATATTAAAATACCTCCTAATTGAATTCTGCGCTCCAGACATGGGGACGGGATTCTCGAGAGCTAAGCCCCCTATGGACTTTTCGAGCTATCCCCTCGAGAGCCGAGCTCCCGGTTGTGTGTTGTAATTTTCCAAAAAAAAAAAAAAAAATTTTTTTTTGGCTACATGCATCGTTTTAAGAATCGAGACCACAGAAAAAAGACAGATGTAAAGCGAGTTCATACATTCTCCAAAATCACTGATTGTCTTCTCTTCTTTTTCAGGAAGCGTAGACGCCGACTTTTTCGCATTGGCCGACCAATCGGCGGAATTTTTTGACCAAATTTCGAACGGCGGCACTGATAAAGATGCGCAGCAACTGCCTGCGGCGGGGGCTTCCTTCCATACCCCGACCAATTATCGACACAATTTTGACGAACATCGAAATGAGGCGGCAAAAAGAGCAGAGGAGGGGGAGAGGGACAGTGCCGCCACCGTCGCCTACCGTTTGCCAATCGGATGGGGCAAACGGTTGCTGATGAATGCCGAGGTGTCGTGTGTGGGTGGAAAAGGGTGTAACCGTGTTCACCGAGAATCTTGAGCCATTTTGTGTCCAAAACCTGGGAAATTGGTCATTAATCCGCCCACAAAAATGCTTCCTAAGGCTGGAAAGGTACCAAGATTTCGCTCGGATGGGCTACCGACGACTTTTTCGAAGCTGTATTAAACCCCTCCCCCCAATATTGAATATTTATTACGATGTCTCCTGCATTTTTTAAATTATTCGTTAATTGACAATTATATTTTCTAATTTTTTATTTTTGTTTTAAGGATGCGAAAGTTAAACGCATAATTGACACACTTACGGAGGAGTACCGGGAAAAGCTGACCAAAGTGTTGAACAGTGCACGGAACCCAATGCTGGACATGCGCCAGTTGTTAGGTGACATTTTAATGTCCGTATAAGAGTATCATGAGCAAAGCGTACACATTTTGATAAAATTGATTTTTTGACCCAATTTTCAGTTTTTTTTTAATTTCCTAACCGATGGGGAGGGGATGAAAACTCGAGGCCATTTCTCATTCTCATATCGTTCCCACCCCGTTCAAGATGATTTGTGCCTTTCGCCCGCCACCTTCAAGCCGTCCGCATTGGAAACGATGGATTCGTCGCTTCGGCGTCCCTCCGCTGCCGATTTTAAGGAGCCCAATGAGTCAGCAGCACCCTCGCTGTCCCCGTCATCAGCAGCGTCCTTGAACAAATCTCCGGGCCGAGAGTTTAGCGCACGGCACAAAAACGGCGGCACCAACGAAACCGAGGAACAGAAAATGGGGACGGAGGAGGACGACAACAACAACGGCACAACGCCGACAACGATGGCGCCATCATCGCCATACTACAACAGTATGTTCAACATTGAGGACCCGGTGTGGAAGCCGATTGGACCCCTGGACGAACACCATTGGCCAGCCCAATTCATTGGAACTCGAAGCGGAAGCAAAAGCCGACCAGCAGCAGCAGCAACAGGAAAAAAAGTGTCTTCGTCGAAAGCAAAGAAGGGGGAATGAGTGAATGCGATCATTGATCATGGGATGATTTTGAATTGGAACACCGAGGGGAAGCAAAAAAAAAGAAATTTTTATTGAAAATTGCGATGATCGGATTGATGGATCAGATGGGATGTAAGGGAGAGAGAGGAGTATGTATGTGTGGATAAATGAATGTACAAAAGCAAATTGGCAAATCCAACAACAAAAACAACACAATGTGAAATGAATTTTGCGTCCGAAAGACATGTGTTAGATAAAACATTAAAAGGAGAGTGAGATGAAATAAGACAAATGGAGGGAGAGTCCCTTTTCTGGCCTAATTTTGCATTTTATGTTTAAATATAAAATATGCTTTTCGAAAGGAATCGACAATTCTAACCCAGGGAATTTGTTCAAAAATGAACTCCAATCTTGGTCCAGGGAAACTTTCCTGAATATTTCGAAGCGGCGAACTTAAATCCAGGGAATATTTCCGGTAATAAAGTTTGGTTCATAAATTGGTCGGGAAATGCCAGGCAGCAAAAAGGGCATCTCAACCATATATTATACATTACACAACAAAATGATGATGAATTAATTAATGACATGAGTGAGTGAATGAGTATCATCAACGTTTCAAAAAAGGACAAAAGGAAGGGAAAGAAAAAAGAGTAGTGAATGAAATGAATAAATTAGGCACACTCCTCGCCACCTATGAGCCCAAAATCCACGGGTTAACCGCCAGCACGGAGGGCCGCCGCTCCCCGTAGTCGTACAGCAACTCCTCGCCACTGTCAATGTCGCGCATGGCGACGAGCACCAAATGGAAGCCGTCACAACCGAAGTCGGCCACCTGACAAAAGAGCGAATTGGGAAGAAAATATGGAGTTTCATGGAGCGGATTAAGAAATTATCAGGGTATTTAATACGAATTTAAACATTTTTTTTTGTTAGGGATGTGCAATTTTTTCGGGGGTCCGCCCGATTTTGAATACCCTCGTCTTGAGGTTAGGCTTCAAATAGCTGTGGTTGATCAGTCGGCCTTTGTACGGCGTTTCATCGGTCGCGTCGATGCAAAACACTGAAAATTTGTTTTTGGGATTTAAACAAAATCAAAAAATGTTTTTTAGATTTGACATCACATTCAAAGTCACAAACGGTTTAAAATGTACCAGCCCAAAATGCCCTAAAATTTTGAAACAAAGGCAGTGTCTTAAATTTGGACCCGTAACATTCACGGAGAGCCAAATTCGAATATAAAGCCGAAAATTAGTCAAAGTGCGTTAGAATTAGCTTTGTTTTTTCCACCCATTAACTTTTAACAAAAATTCTTTGAACTTTCAAATTGGGTTCGAGTTCGGAATTGTTCTAAATATCGACTCCAAAACCCAATGATCCAACCCGTACCATTGTCCCGGTGCCGAAAGTAGTACATGAAGGAGCCCACGTTCTCATCTTTGGCATATCGTTGCTCGCGGAGTTGGGCCGTCTTCACACTGATTAAGTCGCCTAAATGAACCAAAAAACTTGGAAATAAAAAAGTTTTTTTCCCGAAAAACCTTTGTATTCCACAACAAATTCGCCCCTCTGAAAGCATTTCGACGCTCGGACACTTCGCCCCTTCACCGAACACCGAAACACCTCCAAATGGTCCTCATTGAACCCCGTGTCGATCAACTCCTTGAGCTCCTTCAATTTAATGTCCTTGGAAACGGGGGAAGAGAAATGATTTTTTGAGAGAAAAAAGAAATTGGGTAATTGAAAATAACCCAATTCGTTAGGGAATTTAACAAATTTCAAATATTTGACCGGTGCATTAATTTTGACAAAATATGCCCCAAAAGTTTCCTAAAATTTGTTATTTTTAGGCACTTTTACTTTTAGTAAAAATTTGTGTTGATTTTGACCATGGCAGCACAAATGCTTGTTGTCATTATTTTTGTTTGAAACAATTGGTAGGAATAACCCCTCCATTTGAAATGCCACATATTTGCCCAATTTGCTGGAGAATTTAAAAGGTTCCACATTTTAAATTTCTTTAAAATTGTTGTATAATTCACACGAAACCATGTATATGTTTTTAATATCAGAAAAAACCGAGAAAACTGCAATAAAACAAACCTCAAGTTCCTTCGTTGTTATGCGCTTGCTCCTACGAATTGGGAAATAATTTGTGATCAGAAGGCAACCCTTTTCGTCGGTGGTGCCATTCTTTTTCTTTGGCATTTTCAGTGATTAGCTGAATTGGTAAAGAGACAAATAAATGATTAATCAAGAAATAATGGACGAGAACGAAATGATTGCGTCTCAACTGATTTTTTAAATAATAAAAAGCAAGTCGGGAGTCCATAAGTCGGGATTGCAATTCAGTAATGAGTAAGACCTTAGCATAATGCAATTTGTGCAGGCTAAATAAAGATCGGTACCGGATTTTCCGGATTACAGACAGAGGTATTGCAAAATTTGAAGCAGATTCGAGAAAAAAAAAATTTCCGACGCCATTTACATAATGCCAAAAAATTTGAACAAATCTTTTAATTTTTCCAGCGGGATTTCTTCCCTTGAAATTGCCGGTCTCTAATTCGAGCAAAAAACAATACCAGACCATATTTTTCGAACGATAAACTTCTACTTTTGTTGCTACGCTTTTACGCCAAATTTTATATCACCTGGATAACAATTTGTTTCTTTTGATTTATTTTGTTTTTTACTTTTTTAAAAAACGTCAGATTTTTTTTTTGATCGACACTGATTGAGTTGGGTACATTTTGGACTTGTCTTTGAACTCTTCCGGGCCCGCCAACACTTCGGTGGCTGAGATGCGCGAACGACGACGTCAGAAAATTCTTCAGAATGCGGAGGAGCGAATCTCGAAAATTTTGACGGCGCATGGCGGAACAAGGCAGGTGCCAACGCTCGACGGAATAACGCATGGGGCGGACAGTGGTGGCGAAACTGCACCACCGGTGGAATTGAGGAGGGGTGCCGGTGACGGACAACGGGGGTGGGGTACGGTACTTGAAAAAATGGTAGCAAATTGAGTACGGTACAGTAGTCTGTCTGTATGTATCGGTGTCTATCATACGACGAATGAGGAGCGGACATTGCCTTAAAAATGTCCTCAATATTTTTCTCTTTTTCAGCAGTATCGTCCGAGCAATTTCCACTGGTCTTTCCACCATGGTGTCATGGCAGTTCGTACAATGGCGTTTCGTACAATTTCAAATGGGAATGACCATAACTTTTTTATTCGTCAGTTAATTTCTTCAAATTTGGTATCATTCGAAAGCTCTACGTGTTTAGAAGCTATCATTAAGCAAAAGCTAAGCGATTAATCATCTCACCAAAAAGTTATGATTTATAAGACTTAAAAATTCAAGAAAATCCTATTTTTTTGTAAACTATAAAACATAACTTTTTGGTGAGATGATTAATCGCTTAGCTTCTGCTTAATGATAGCTTCTAAACACGTAGAGCTTTCGAATGTTACCAATTTTGAAGAAATAACTGACGGATAAAAAACTTATGGTCATTCCCATTTGAAATTGTACGAAACGCCATTGTACGAACTGCTACCGACCCCCTCGTATTAGTTTTCGTGTGGGCCTCGAGTCCGGGTTTTTTGGGTAAAAACAAGACCCGGAAAAATTCAGGTTGTTGAAACGTGGCCGGATTCTAATGACTTCCCTCAGTTTATTGGGCCATAATTTTTTCAACACTTACAATTAGTCAAATCGGAATCGGATTCTCATCAACGCTGGGACGCGACCGCGGAAATTTGAATCCGCGATCCCCGACCGCGGGATTTTTTTGTGCGCGCCCCACCCCTGATTCTCATCTCGACAAATCAGAATTTTTTGAAAGGGGCACACCATCAATAGACCGCTATTTACGTTGCATATTTTTTGAGGCTCGACTGTTTGTGGATAGGCGCCGCACGCCGCCAGCGAGCCCATGGAGGGCGAGTTGGAGGTAAACAATAATAAAAAAGCATTTGTGAGAAAAGTATTGTTTCTTCACATTTAAGCTGTTCTGGGAGCAGCGAGGAGGCGACGCGGTGCCCAAGGTGGCTGTGGCGGTGGTGGCTGCTGCCGCCTGGTTTTGGTGGCGTAGAGGAGGCGAAGGTGAAACGGCGGCGTTGTTGCTGTTAACGGTGACGTCAACGACGCAGATTTTTGGTACAAGATGTGAATTTTTTTAAAAATTGACTTTGTTCGAGTCTGGGTGGGGATTTGAAATGGGTCGAAAGAATGTCGGAATCGGATTCTCAAACCCCTGAAAGGACTAAAAAAGTTATCTTAATATAAATTAAAATATTTTGAAAAAGGGGGCACATCATCGACAATGTACCGCTATTTCACGTTGCATATTTTGAGGGTGCGCCTGTTGGTGGATGGGCGCCGCGCGCCGCCAGCGAGCCCATGGAGGGCAAGTTGGAGGTAAACAATAATAAAAAAGCATTTGTTAAAACTGCTTTAATTGATATTTTTTTTAGCAACTTTGAAACGTTTTCAACCAAATTGAGGAAATGACGGGGCCCAGTGGAAAGGTGGAGTCCACTTTTACAAAATAGTAATTCAATATAATGACGTTGCATATTTTAAGAAGCCGCGCCGTTCAAGGGCAAATTAGAGGTAGCAATAATATAAAAACATGTGTTAAATAATTGTTTTTTGTTCAATTTAAGCTGTTCTGGGAGCAGCGAGGAGGCGGCGCGGTGCCCAAAGTGGCAGTGGCGGTGGTGTTGGCGGTGGCGGCTGCTGCCGCATGGCTTTGGTGTGGCCGTGGTGGAGGTGGTGGCGATCATCCAGGAGGACGAAGCCTTTTGGCTTAACCCTGTGGTTGAACCTAAACCCGAGTCACAATTTGTCGTGAGGGGGAGGGCACCGACATTGATAAGAATTGCCGCATTGTGTAGAAGAGTGACAAAGTGATGGAAGGATGATGATTGGAGTAATTGAGTCGTTAAAAATTGTTTTTTTTTGTTCTGTTTCCTTTTGAACGATAAAGACGAGATCACTCGTATTTTCTTTATGTTCAGTTACTCTCTTAAAATATAGGGAGATACTGGAGAATCTGGGCCCCACCCAAAAAGTTTTTCTTATGAAAAAATGAACCCTGGGGTTTCGGTGCTTCTGATCACGAAACGAAGCCTTTTGGCTTAACCCTGTGGTTGAACCTAAACCCGAGTCACAATTTGTCGTGAGGGGGAGGGCACCGACATTGATAAGAATTGCCGCATTGTGTAGAAGAGTGACAAAGTGATGGAAGGATGATGATTGGAGTAATTGAGTCGTTAAAAATTGTTTTTTTTTTGTTCTGTTTCCTTTTGAACGATAAAGACGAGATCACTCGTATTTTCTTTATGTTCAGTTACTCTCTTAAAATATAGGGAGATACTGGAGAATCTGGGCCCCACCCAAAAAGTTTTTCTTATGAAAAAATGAACCCTGGGGTTTCGGTGCTTCTGATCACAAAAGAAGCCTTTTGGCTTAACCCTGTGGTTGAACCTAAACCCGAGTCACAATTTGTCGTGAGGGGGAGGGCACCGACATTGATAAGAATTGCCGCATTGTGTAGAAGAGTGACAAAGTGATGGAAGGATGATGATTGGAGTAATTGAGTCGTTAAAAATTGTTTTTTTTTTTGTTCTGTTTCCTTTTGAACGATAAAGACGAGATCACTCGTATTTTCTTTATGTTCAGTTCCTCTCTTAAAATATAGGGAGATACTGGAGAATCTGGGCCCCACCCAAAAAGTTTTTCTTATGAAAAAATGAACCCTGGAGTTTCGGTGCTTCTGATCACGAATATGATATCAGAATTGGTTGCCAAATTAAAATAAAACATCTGATACTTCTATTACGGCGGCTAGGGCCTACCCAAGTTAGCGGTTGGGGTCAGTTCCCTACCGGCCGTTTCCCTACTTTGGGCCAATTTCATGCCAAAAGGGTTGAATATTGATAAAATCTGATTTCGGAACTTTAGTGGTAAAAATTATTAACTAAAAAGTGGCCAAAAAAACACCGAAACAGTGGCAAAAAGAGTGGTAAAAAGCCCACCTCTGTCCGGCTTTAAAATCTGAACAAAATTACCGGTCTGCGGCGCCTGGATCGGCGCGATTATCTTACGTGTTCCTGAGTTCCGATGTCTTTGTGCCTCGTGGAACTCAGAGAGCAATTCTCGTTTGAGTTCCCCGCGCCCCCTTTCCCGCCGGTCACTAATGGAATTCACAAAACAATTTGAAGGGAATGGAGGGGTGGCGAATAGGGCCCGTCATCGGTGTGTTCGGATGAAATTGAAATTGCTCTTTCTCTCTGCTGGTTGACCCGGCCAATTCTCTCCCCCCCGTCTATGCGTCTCGGTGGCCAAATTGTCCCCCGTCTCTCGCACTTTCGCTTTTTTCTGTTTGTCCGACCCCAACCCCTAAAAATCGCAAAATTCGGTCGTTCTTTACACCGCACTTGGCAACGTGGAGCGCGAGATCGAGGCATTTTTTACCCAATTTCTTGGTTGGGCTGCCTCAATCCGCCTTAAACAATTTTGGGCTCCTTTAAAAAAACCTGAAATTAATAATTTTTGGTGCGTGTTTTTCAAAAAATGCCAACGCCTATGGGAAAAAGTTGGAAAATTTTCGAAGGGCATACGCCGGCGATTGAGATAACGGCGGGCGGGGGGGGGGGGGGGGGGGGATTTCTCGGGGACCAAATTTTCAAACCACGGCCCAAATTTCTACACCGCCGAACCCCTGTCGTCGCCTGGGACATAAAATCGGCCCAAAAATATCAGAAATTGTCGAAAAGAATTTTCTTTCAATGTGTTTTGTCCCGGTGAATTTCTGTGGCGATGTTTTGGAGTGCACCGGAGTCCCCCACTGTTTCTTTTCTCCGCTTCTTTTTAAAAAAATTTCAGCAACTTCTTTTCGCCCAAATTGAGGAGATTCGGCGCAAGCGCCAAGTGGAAATGACATCGTTCAGAGACGAGGTGAAGTCCACTTTTACAAAAATTGAAATTCTAATATAATCACGTTGCATATTTTAAGAAGCCGCGCCTGCTGGCGGACGGGCATCGCATCGCCATCGGTGAGCCTTTCGAGGGTAAATTAGAGGTAGCAATAATATAAAAAACATGTGTTAAATAATTGTTTTTTGTACACATTTAAGCTGTTCTGGGAACAGCGAGGAGGCGGCGCGGTGCCCAAGGTGGCTGTGGCGGTGGTGGCTGCTGCCGCCTGGTTTTGGTGGCTTGGAGGAGGCGAAGGTGAAACGGCGGCGTTGTTGCTGTTGACGGTGACGTCAACGACGCAGATTTTTGGTAGAAGATGTAAATTTTTTAAAAATTGAATTTGTTCGAGTCTGGGTGGGGATTTAAATGGGTCGAAAGAATGACGGAATCGGATTCTCAAGAAAGGATTAAAAAAGTTATCTAATATAAATTAAAATATTTTGAAAAAGGGGGCACATCATCGACAATGTACCGCTATTTCACGTTGCATATTTTGAGGGTGCGCCTGTTGGTGGATGGGCGCCGCGCGCCGCCAGCAAGCCCATGGAGGGCGAGTTGGAGGTAAACAATAATTACGAAGAAGTATTTGCTAAAACAGTTACGGAATCAACTGTTTCCCGTTGAATTTTAAGGTTTTCGTGTGCTGGTGGATGGCCAGCGCATCACCGCCGCCGGGCCAATGGAAGAGGGCGAGGTCGAGGTACACAATAATGAAACACAAATAAAACCTCTTAGTCAATAATTTTTTTTTAACTTAAAATGATTCATCATTTCACATTTAGTTGTTTGAAGAGCAGCGCGGCGGCGCGGGCTGGACGGACGTGGCGGTGGTGGCAATTGTGGGCACCGCTGCCGCCGCCGACGTCTGGTTGTGGGGCTGGCGGCCCGGCGGCGGTGCGCAGCCCATCCAGCAGGAAAACCCGGCCATTTCTTTGCTGTCATAAAAATTCGAATCTATATGCTCAAAGATTCGTATTTTGCTTACAAAACCACACTGATTTTTGGGAAAAGATAACATTGCTTGTTAATAGTGCCGATTTAATGGATTGAATGTGGGCTCTCCATTGCCCTTTCTAAATTTACAGGGTTGAGCGCAAGTTGCAATTATGGCTATTTTTTCGTACAGCAACCAGAACCTTTTGACCACGTTGGGATTTTACCGGAACCCTGGTTCCGACATTTGAGAAATATAGGAATCATCATCACGACAAAGTCGGAATACCCGTATGCACAAAGATCCGAACCTCTGGTCGGGCCAAGCAAAGAAAAAGGAAATAGCCTAGGAAATGTTGAGAAATCTGACCACCCACTCCAATTTTTATGCATTTTGGAGTATTTCACTTCCTAGAAGCACGAACCCAACTTTGGCAAACTGGTATTTCGGAAGCCCTGTAAATTTCTGAAATAGCACGATTTTTCAATTTTCTAGTACGTCGTCGTCACATTTAAAAATAACGATGCCTCGTAGACGCATTCGATGGCAATATTCAGCCCAGCTATGTGTACAGAAAACCATCCCTCCGTCGCTTACCATGTATTTGTTACGAAGATATTTCAAATTATATTAATGACGATAAAGACTAGATAAAAATGATAGAAAACACCTTAGCGCTACTACACTATCACAAAATCGTTTAGGAATACACACCATCGAATGAAAAATCTGGTCTCTACATTGTTTAGCTTTCAGCCTTATGACCGAAATATGAAATGATAGCAGGGAGAATTCTACAACATAATGAATACGCTGTTACAAGACTACTTTTAGCGGAATATGCTTAATTTGTGCAACCCTTGTTATCGGTGAGATTAAATACAGGATTAGAGAAATGCCAACCTTAGAAAATCAAGCCAAGCATAGCTCAAATCCATGTGGAAATCGCTGTTTCCTATTCGGGTTGATGCCAATCTTTATTTGACCTTTTTATCCTTTTACTCTAATATAGCCTTACTAGGCAAATCCTAATGGTTTTGAGTATTTCACTTCCTAGAAGCATGAACCCAACTTTGACAAACTGGTATTTCGGAAGCCCTGTAAATTTCTGAAATAGCACAATTTTTCAATTTTTTAGTACGTCGTCGTCACATTTAAAAATAACGATGCCTCGTAGACGCATTCGATGGCAATATTCAGCCCAGCTAAGTGTACAGAAAACCATCCCTCCGTCGCTTACCATATATTTGTTACGAAGATATTTCAAATTATGTTAATGACTGGGATGGTGGGGTAGGAGGGAAAGGGAAAGAATCGAATGGGAAGGGATTCCGATTTCCAAAGCAACGGTGCAACAACCAAATCCGAATACCGACTTAATTGTACCAAGGGGAGAACCGAACTAAACCAAAGACACAACTCCAACAATCTCTCACTTTATTATCTTAATCAAAGCGGAAAAAAGGGGGAAGCATCAACAAAAATTCATAAGTGAAGCAACAGGTGACGAATTGGGTCCACAAATTGGTGCGAACTTTAAATGGTTATGAATACGGTTTATAGTATTTATGGACAATTTCGGGGCGATGGCAGTAGTTACCCACTCCATTTTGTCCGGATTACGGTAGCCCCCCATACCTATGGGATGGCTGCAGGCCAACTGAGCGCCAGCCATCTGAGCGCCAGCCAAGTGAGCGCGGGCCATTAGAGCGCCAAAATTTTCAGTACTGAAGCCAAAACCTATTGCGCGACTTTTTTCAAGTGCGCGACTTTATGCAAATTATTGATTTTTTCTTGCAAACCCAAACCTATTGCAGGGGTGCGCGACTTTTTTTACTGCGCGACTTTTTTCTTACTGCGCGACTTTATGCAAATTTTTAATTAAATTTAAATTAATTTTAAATTATTTTAAACGTCTTAAAGTTCAAAGACTTTGAACTTAAAGTCATTTAAAATTCATCAAAAATTCCCCGCACCAAGCGGATCCGAACCCCAGAGGGGCGGCCAGGCTGACGCACTAACCACTCGGCCACACTGGCAATGGATCATAAACATTAATTTGCTCTCATAAAGGGAAAAATTGACGTCATCAGCGGGTGGCGAGAGCGTGCGGCGAGAGGGGGGAGGGGGGTAAAAATAATATGAATTAAACTAATTATAAAAATGTTTAATTAACGAATTATTATTTGTACAATAATAATAAATATTTTTAGAAGAAATTAACAAATAATTTTAAACTTTTTTATTTTTCTCATTAATTATTTTTATACACGTTAATTTACCCTTTGTTGTTGAATGTATTTTATTAATAAAATATTTTAATTATTGATTTGTCTGTTACTTTTTTATCTGCTCAAAAATAATTACAGCACCCGTTCAGGTGTTGACCGTTTGTTTATTTGACCAATAATTTATTTTACATCTTTGCGCTGCCCCTCCCTCACACCTGCTCATTTGTGTAATTTGACACCACTTCTTTAAATTTTTGTCAAAAATTAAAAGATTGTCTGGTCATTTGTCATGCCCCGCATCTCTGCGCCATTCATTTATGTAATTTGACACCACATTGATCACACTTTTCGCAAAAGCAATTTTGCTGGTTTAATCCGATAAAATAAAATTTTTTTTCAACTTCAAAGTAATAATTTTATAAAATTTAGACACAAAAACAAATCATGAGCCAAAATAGTGACGAAAACTCGCAGCCCCCTGTGCTCGATGGACCGTACCCGCGGGCACAAGATGATTTTGAGTTTGTGGAAGATGAAGCACCGGTGCTGCTTGAAGTGTTGGACCGTCTGTCACGAGGAGTGGGTTTTTGTTTCGAATTTTTAAAAATTTTAAAATTAAATATTTTAAATTAATTGTTTTATTGTTTAGGGAATTCGTGACGTCCGGACGGTGGGCCCGTTTTCGTTTGCTCTTGCCGACTGTTCTGCGACATTTAATGCATTTGCCGTCTTGTTCAACTGTGAGACACCCGTGTCATTTGATGAGGAGCACAAGCGTTACGTGTTCGAACACATGGACAAGGCGCGCCTCATCTACATTTCGGAAGATGGAACCGCTGTACAAGTTGACGGTGTAGTCAAACAAGGGGAACATGTCATCAGCATTGATACGCTGTATCTCGATAAGCGCAACGGAATTGATCATTTTTTCACATTTCTGCGCACTTTTGGCATTTGTTTCTTTATGTGCCAGTGAGTGTGTTTGTGTGTCGGTTGTTTTTTGTTAAAAAAACTCATTAATAAATTTTTCAAATATTTTTTTTGTTTACCACAATAAATATTTAGAAATCCTTTTATTATTATAATCCTTTGTTTTTTGTTTTTGAACAATGTCTACAGAGGATTTTCGACTATCCGAATGCATCCGATTTATTGAACGTACAGCCCAAGAGTATGGTTGTGTTCAGCCTGTTGCACGCCTTGGGTATGTCACAGAAAATTTTATTAATAAATTATAAAATAGATCAAGTCGTAATGAGCACCTGGATGCCTGTGTTCTCATGGAATCAGTGGGCTCAGGACATCGGCTCTACATTTTCGAATTTGAGGACTGCCTCCAGGTACTTTGTAAAAGGCGGCTAATTAAATAAATTAAAAAAATCCCCCACAGGTGAAAGGACACATTGAAAACGAAGATGGGACAAGCACACGCGTGATGATTGAGCACTACGAAAAATACAATGGGTTATGCGGATTTGAATCCTTTTTGGCATCATGTGCTTTTACCTTTTTTGGATTTTTTGTTCCCGTTTCCTATGAAGATGATTATTGATCTAATTTTAAAAAATATTTTATTGTATATTGCGTTTCACAAATTCATAAACAAATTCATCCGAATTACTTGTCCTTTTCAAACATTGCATTACAAATTCAAAATCGAATCCTAAGGACATGAGATAAATAAACACTAAAACATAATGACCACAAACATTGGAGAAAATCGATTGAAATTTTCTTCGATTAAAATAAATTTTTTGAAAATTTTTCGCCAAGTATTTTTTGATCAGATCATTTGGCATCTCGCCATACGAGTCAAAAAAGTAGGCCACCCCCGGCGAACGACCCCAGATTGCGCACCAATGGGTTCCCGGCATTCCCGATGGGTCCTTAAGTGGCGAATTTTGTTTTAATGTATTTTTGGCACTTACCAAATTGACAATCAGACTGCAGGGAAATTTCGTGCACTTTGGCAATCGATCGGCCGGGAATGTGCCAGCAAAAAATTTTCTCGTTGCCGAGTTCTCAAAGAGTGTTCTGTCGATGAACCGATTGTCCATTCCTGCGACGAATCCGCCTCTCCCTCAAGAACAGGTAAAATCCCGCAACCGCTGTGCCTGCTGCCCCAAACAGGTAGATGAGGCAGAGAAAAAAGTTGATCGGCGACTTCTCGATCACGTCCGGGAAGCAAAGTACAATTCCTTCATGTACAGCATTGGAGGAGGGCATTTGAACAAAATCGGAGGAATAATTCTCACCACTCATACTGTAAGGTCACTAGTGATGGATCTGTTCCGATCAATCAGAATGAGCCCGTCAGACTCGGCGTATGCTATTAAGGTGACCCCCTCGTTTGGCACCGCTTCGGCAAAGCGAATGTTCACCGCTGTACAGCCCTCTTTGATCAGCTCAAAGCCAGGAGAGTCCTCCTGCGAGTTGGTCATTTGGAAGACATACAGGCAATAGGCAGTCTTGAACATGCTGTAGCTGATCCCGTTGCTCTCCGTTGTGCAGGCCATGCCAAGGTGCTCCTGGGTGTCATGGTACGCCCGAGCGTACCGGTTGTTTTTGTAATCCAAATTGTACGGGAACTGTGGGTATGTCCTGCCAGAGGCGGTCAGCTCAATGTCCCTTACCTGAACAATTTTTTTGTGCCATAAATACTGCCAAAGCGGTACATACATTGTGGTGATTGAAGTAAAAGGGGTTCTTCTGATTGTGGCCAATGTAATTTTGGTTGGGCACCAGCCCAATGATAACTCTCCGGGGCACTTCTTCGGTGAACAGATTGGCTGAAAAATCATATCGCCCTCCGGTGATGAACAGCGACTTCATCAGCGTTTTCCGAATGCCGTATCTGGCGGGTTCCATGTCCAACTTCTTTGCAATGTCAAGGCTGAGTCCGTCCATCAGATCAACAGTCTTCACGATCAGTCTGCAGTCGACAACCTCAAGCGTGTACTTGTCCCTATTTGCGGCTTCCTGATGTATCATAAAATCGTCCGACTGCAGGGCGAGCTCAATGTCAATCTCGACATTGCTGATCATGTACAAATCCTGGTTGAATATGTCGGCGCTCAGTTTGCTTATCGCTTGAAAGCCCTTGCTCTCCTCCACCGCCTTTTTCCGTCTGTCGTTTACTTTGGTCGGGTCACTGTCACGGAAATAGCCTGCCACGCCAAAGTATGCTTCCTTTGCCGCCACAGGATAGCTGAGCTCGGTGTCCAGGAACACCTTGTAGCTGTACAGCTGATTTGAGTCGTACACCTCCCGCTGGTTGATGTGCACTTTCAGGTTCCGGATGAATGTTGCGCCAGGCATTTGGATAAGGCCTACTGCAGCGTTTGCCGGCACATCAACCACAACCCCATCATCTGCCACTTTTTTGAGCTTGAACTCGGTGCACACAAACACCTTGCTAAGGTCCACATAGCTGGTGATTGGGTGGATCTGAACCACATTATGCCTGCTACTATATGTGCAAATTGCTTACCTTAAAATGAAAGGGCCTAGAGCTTATCGGGTTCAGCGTCAGGTACTCCCTGTAGCTGGAGTTGGACACTGCACAGCTTGTTGGGGGTATGGTGAAGAAGTCTAGCCCCGCATTTGCCACCTCAGCACTTGATGCATCCACTTTTTTATACAACATTTTGCTAATAATAACCAAGTGAGTCAAATCTTTTTTTCTTTAACAGAGCTTTTTGGGGAACAGTTTGTCCAACAACGTCTGAGGGTTTCAAAATGATTTCCGCTTTTTTCCTGCCTCCTCTTCTTTCTTCCACGTCCCTTTTGTAGTGATGATGAGGTTTTGTCCAGCAATTTTTTCGCTCCCGCCTTTCCCTCCGACACCAGCGCGTCTTTGATGTTGCCGCCCTTGGACACCTCATTGAGGAATCGTGCACCCGTCTCTAGGCCCTCTTTGCCAATCTCGGCAGCGATGTTTGCCGCATAGGGTCGCGCCGCTGAGACCATTGGGCGAAGATAGCGCCACAGATTGCGCAGCACAGAGCCAACTCCTGCTCCCTTCTGGCGTGGAACCCCCAAGAAGTAGCCGTAACCCCGCTGAAATGTTGGGGCGCCCTCAAAGACGCTAACTCCGCCTCCATTTTGCTGATAAATTTGCTCGAGCCGTAAATTTGAGCCGTCAAAAATCACGCGAACCATCTCTCTCAGAACGTCAACACCTTTTTAAACTGAAGAGTCAACACAACTTGCCCAAACTCAAATGGCACCTCCCTTAAATAAGTGATTAGAAAAATAAATGGCCAGCGGAAAAGCCTAACCTCCCGGTAAGAGTGCGAATCTCAACGTCAAGCACATCCACCTCCCTTGCTATGATTTTGTGAAACAACGGCGACTGGAAGTCCTTCTCCACCACACTGCCCGATTTTCCCTCAACGGCAATCACTTGGAGCAGATTGGCAAAGGTGTTGCCGACAATCATGCTCTCAATGACGCCACTGTTCAGGTAGATGCACAGATGACTTACGCCTCCGCCCAAATCGACCGCATATTTTGCAAGCTCTTCATTTCTGATCTCCTGCTCTTGCTCATAGCCCAATACGTAGGCCAGCTGATCTGTCAGCGTAATGTGCGAAATTTTCCCATTGAAAACTTTGAGCTCAAATCGGCCAATTTGTTCGGTGAAGTAAAAGCGGAACCCTTTGACCAGCTCAATCAGCTCCTCCTTTTCCTCTCGCGTTTTCACCGCATAGTTTTCGTCGTACACCTCTTGCTCAAACAGCTCACGGAACTCCGCAATGTTTTGTTGAATGTGCGCCGATGGGTTAAACTCGGGCGCCTCCCAGGGGAGCTCGGAGTGGCGGACACGGTACTTGTGCACAGCATTCACAAAATGATAGTCATCCGTTTCATGCAAATAATGTACGTCAGGGGTTGGGTCTTTGCCGTGCACCAGTCTCATGTACCCGCCTCGCCATGGTCTGAACTCTTTGAGCAGCTCCAACTCTTTCTGCTTTCTTGTGGCCAATTGCTGTCGTTTAAGTTCTTCCGACTGCTTCTCCTCTTCTTGCTTTTTCTTTGTCTCGTTTACCGCTCTCTCCTCCTCTTCCTTTGCCAGTCTCTCTTCCTCTGCCTTTGCCACTCTCTCGGCTTCCGCCTTTGCCACTCTCTCTTCCTCTGCCTTTCTTTCCTTTGCCGTTCTCTCTGCCTCAGCCTTTGCCACTCTCTCTTTCTCAGCCGTTTTGCCCAAGGCTTCTTTCTCTCCTTTCTTTTCCTTCGCTAGCCTTTGTTCTTCTGTCTTCTTTTCCCTTGCCAATTTTTCCTCCCTTGCTTTCTTTTCACTCGCCTCTTTCTCTTCCTTTGCCTTCTTTTCCTTCGCTGTTTTCTCTGCAGCCTTCCTTCTATCGTCTTCTGCCTTGCGTCGCTTCTCCTCTTCCTCTCGCCGTTTACGTTCGGCTTCTCTCTGTTTTCTCTGCTCCTCTTCCTTTCGTCTTCTCTCTTCCTGTGCCCTTTTTTCATGCCTTAGCGTTTCTTGCTCCGCTGAGAGCTTGGTCAAATTTGAAAGTGGATATAATGGCGCTTCGCCGGTATCTTCTTCTTCCTCCTCAACAAACGAGACGTCAAGAATCTCGCCCTCCTCCTCATCATCGTCGGCGTTGCCAAAACTTGTGTGCACCGGTGCTGACCTTTTTCGGGTCAACAGCCGCTCGAGCTCGGCAATCATGCCGTGATGAATGCCCCTCTCAAGCTGCTGTGGCGAGAGAAAGCTTCCCTTTGGCACACGGAAACGGTATTTCCTGCCATCGTGCAGGTGAACAATCACATACTGTCGGTCCGATGTACCCAGCTTTGCCCAACTTAAGTCAAAAATCAGACCCAATAGCCTTAGATTTCGCCCACCTGTTTGGGTAAATTATGCCTGACAGCCCAACCATCCACCCGGCCCCATCAAACACCAACTTCTTTGGCAAGTGCACTTTGAATTTGTTCGTTTTATTTCCAACAAAGCCTGGCGTATTGCTCGGCAGAATTACAAAGAAAGAGTTTGTCATTTGATCAACAAGTATAACTTTTCAAAATGAGATCGTCCTTATATCGTGGTGTGCCATCTCTGTTCACTTTGCCCCATCCTTGATCCAGCGGAAACTCTTTGCCACAGTCGTAGTCGCCGGATCATCCTTCTTTTTGTGCTTAATGATCAGATCGGTGCAGTCAAAGTTCAGCTTTGCACAGTCTTGGCAAAACGATTGGGTAAACTCAAGTCGCTGCTGCTCGCCATTCTGGTTGATGAGTTTGAATCGGCTGTTCCCCTGCCGGAAATTGTCATCACGACACTCATTGCACATGAACGTGAACACTCCGTACTTAAAATTTTGTTCATTTTTTTAACATTAAATTTTATTCAAAAACCTTTGGTTTTGCCAATTTCCAAAATATGGTCGGGTACTCAAACACATTGGTCGGTTGTTTTTTGGGCAGTTCATCCACTAAACATTGCGAATTGGAACAAAATTAGCATAAAGAAACCGAACCTTCAGCCTCCATGGCCTTGGCTTTCTTCATTGCGGAAACAATTTCCTCATGGATTTTGTCCAAGCGAGGCTTGCGTCCCCTTTTTGAGGGGCCCGGTTGTAGGTCAAGCAGTGTTTGAGTGTTGTTGTCTCCAATCATGATGACGTCATCATCATTTCGAGGGGGAAAATTTTCCCTTTTTGGCTCATCCATTTCTTTAAAATAAAAATTATAATTAAAAAAATTTAAAAAATGTTTACTTTTATTCTCAAACACCAATTGATCATTGATTTTTCGCGGAGCCATTACGATTAAGAAATAGTTTATTATTATAAGTGTCAAAAACATAAAATGGGCCTGCGAAAGAACACATAATTATCGATTAATCATGAATGGGGTGTTAGCACGCAGCGACCTCCAGACGGGAGGTGTCCCTTGTTAATCGATAGGCCACGCCCATCCACAAACACATAGACGAGAGAGTACTGGTTAGAGAAAGATACAAAAGGGCGCCAATTCAAACCCACAGTGAAACCCAAGCCAATTTATTGACTTTTTACAGATTATGGTACTCCCTCTGACTGCTGCCCTATCCAAACTGCTAAACTGTAAACCAGAAAATTTAGCAGAATATTTGAACAACCCCGAGGCTGTGAACAAAGCGAACGCCTACCTGGCCGGTAAAAAGCTCAAAACAACCTACCAGGGTCGTGATTGCAAGACTAAAGAGGTCAAGTTCGGCACATTTTCGCTGAAAGCCGCCTCGGAAACCTACGCCTTTGAGGGATTTCTTGGCAAGTTTCCAAAAATTAATGTGTTATTCATCCCCGTTCAGAGGTCAAAGTCCACCAGTATTTCTACATAAAGCACCGGATCCGCCTACTCTACCCTCAGCTCAAGTGCATTGTTGAGTACCACAACAAGGGCCACTGCAAATATTACCCCCTGGGTATAAATTTTGTCCGGGAAAAATCAATAAATCCCCTTAAGAGTTGTTGGCCATTGAGGAGGGCTGTGAGAGTGAACCCACCGAAAGACCTGCAGCTGAAACGGACTACCTGGACTACTTGAACTTTCGCAGTGGGTGGCAGTCAACACTCTACTGACCAATGAAGCGTGCAAGACAATCGGAAAAGTTGGGCGAATTCCCAGAGATTGAGTTCGCCGTCAACACAATGGGCGTCACGGTGTACTGCCCACGGCACCTGCAAACGCCTCGGTTTGTGCCATGGGACCAGCCCGGGCGGTGCTCATGCTGCAGAAGCGGAACTGTTGAGCTGGACTACATCATTCAGCCCGAGGGGGTGACCATCTTTTCGAATCGGCTAAAGACGGACGGCGAGAACTTTGTGCCGTTTGACACAATTGGTAAGCGGCACAGGTGTTTGCCAAAAACTTGACCCTTTTCTTAAGTGGACTTTGCCGATCGTGCGAAATTTCGCATAAGGGCACGGAACAAGGTGTTCACTCTGCCGCTGCGACACCCGGAAGTGCATGCCGCCGGCCCAAGCTTGGAAGAAAAAGCCGTAAAAGAACAGAAGGAAACGACCCAGATGCCCTAAGCACTTGTCCATTTTTTCTATTGTTATTATTCTGATGGATTACCCAAGAATAAACGAAAGTGAACTCGCTTTTCCCATCCCTTCGGGGATAATTGTCAGCGGTCCGTCCTCATCGGGCAAGACCCAGCTGGTCCTTCGACTGTTACGGCACGCCAACGTGATGTTTGACCCGCCGCCCAAGGCTATAGGTATGTGAAAAGGGTTTCAATGTGCAATTATGTTATTGTTAAGTGTGGGCATATGGCGAGTACTCGGCGCAGATTCCCGAACTGGAGCGCCAGGGTGTTGTCCCTCACGCGGGTGCCCCGTCTGACGAAATGCTGAAAAAGCTGCCAAAACCTTGTTTGATTGTGTACGATGACTTGATGGGTGACATTGAGGCCAAGAAGTTGGCAGACCTGTACACCAAAAAGTCCCACCACAACAATTTTTCCGTGATTTTCCTCACGCAAAACCTGTTTGACAAGTCAATGCGGGTGCCAAGGTCCAACGCCCAGTACATCTTCCTGATGCGGGCGCCCAACGACATGCTGAGCATCCGTAATTTGGCAAGTCAAATGTTCCCTCGGGAGCAGGGATTCCTGATGGATGCCTATCGACAGGCATGTGCCCTACCGTACGGCTACCTGCTCGTGACCCTTCACGCGAACAGAGACAACATTATACGCCTAAGGACAAACATTTTCCCAGACGACGAGGAGAGAATCATTTTTGCCCCAAAAAATGGTTAAACAGAAGATCGGTGAGCGGGTTGTGCACAACTACGACTATTTGAAGAAGTTGGGAAAGGTTGGTTGCAGCGAGAGAAACCAAGAATGACGACGACGACATTGCTGAGCGGACAAACTTGGGTTTTGTCAAACGACAGGTGACCGCTGCAGCTCAGAAGCGGAAGGGAAACGTCAGCGAGCGGAACGCAATGTACAACCAGCAGCTGCGCCGATACCTGAAGATGCGCAAGGAACATAAGGAGCGGCCCGTCCGGGTACAACTCAGCAACGGTGCCCAACTGCTAAATAAGACGGTTGAGACGGGCGTGCAGGTACGACCTGGTCCTGATGAGCCGATGGACAAGTCCGTGTTGATTACCGACGAAGATGAAGAGGAAGAGATTAATGTGCCCAAGTTTTTAACGCCAATAAACCTGAGGGCGGGAAGCAGCCGATCGCCCAGGACCAATAAGAAAGCGGCTAAACAGCAAAAACTGACCGAGAAGAAGGACCACCTATTGGCCATCATTATGTCGGATCCGCAGAGATTCGGCGCAACGGAACGTGGGCAAATCATCAACCCAAAGACGGGCCGAGAGTTCATCGACTCGGACTTGGGCTGGTCGATTGAACGCCTGGTGGACCCTCGGCCGGAGAATGCCCCATCGCCAAGCGGAACGAAAGAATTGAAGAAGAAACTCGCACAGGATCCGCAAGCCAGTCGGCTCCTCAACCCTTTCTTTGTTGGATCGGGACGGATGGGGCATGCCGGAGAAGTCAAACAAAGCGCGCGATTTATTCCCTCAAGATGGACAAGAAGATAAACAAAATATACACCGACCCGGCCAACCCAGGCGGGTATGCGGGCGCGAGTGCCCTGTACGCGGCGGTGAAGAAGAAGCACCCGAAGTTGAAGCGTGCCGAGTTTGAGGACTTTTTGCAGAGGAACACCACCTACACGCTGTTCAAGCCAAAGAGGGAGAAGTTCCGACGCCTACGCACTGTGCCTACGGGCTTCATGACCGGTGAATTGTAATGGGGGCTTATTGCGCATAATTCAGGGTTTCAGATGTTCAGGCGGACTTGGCCGATTTCCAAGCACTTTCGCGCAAGAACAGCGGCTACCGGTACCTGCTGTTGGCTGTGGATGTGCTATCGAGGCGAATGTTCGGCTCGCCCGTAAAGAGTAAGCGCCCAGTGGACATGAAAAGGGCTTTTGAGGAGCTTTTCGAACAAATGCCAAGGGTGCCGGACACAATGTACACCGATCGGGGACTGGAATTTGTGGCAAAACCGTTGAAGGAATTTTACGCGGAGAAGGGCATTCAAAAGTTTGAAACCAGTTCAAAGAAGAAGGCCGCCGTGGCGGAGCGTGCCATCCGCACCCTGAAGACCCGACTGTACAAATATTTTTCCGCCAACAACACTTCTGTGTGGGTGGATGTGGTGCCAAAGTTTTTGAGTGCCATAAACAATTCGGTGTGCCGCGCGACCGGACTTAGACCCAACGAAATCAGCGACACAAATGCGAGGGAGGTGTGGAAGAGGGTGTACGGTAACGCACATTTGGACAAGAAACCAAAGATCAGGGCCGGGGAGACGGTCAGGATTCCCGAGACTAAGCACATTTTCGAGAAGGGTACTGTAACCCACACATTTTCCGATCAATTTTATTTTAATTTTAAGGCTATATCCCCAATTACTCTGATCACGTGTACACCGTGGATGAGGCCCGCTCAACCAACCCCCAGCACTATTTGCTCAAAGACTATTATGGCACAAGGTTGAAGAGAAAATTTTATTTGCCAGAATTAACAAAAGTACAAGTGGATGAAAACACAATGTTTCGAATTGAAAAGAAATACAAAGAACGAGTGAGAGACGGAAAAAGAGAAATATTGGTGAAATTTATTGGATTTCCTGAAAAATATTGGGTGACAAATGAAGACATAAATGAATAAAAACAATATTAATGAAAATCAATTGAAAAATAAAAACAATTATGGCATAATATCGGGGTCATTCAACTCCTCTTCTGTGAGCAGGTTCACATTGAGGTCTGGGTTGAACAGACATGAACAAGCGCCTGGGCAGTTCCACTTACACCACTCTTGGTCGCTGAACCCAAAGGGCACCACCTTCAACCCGTGGTCCCTGATCACCCCCTTATTGACGGTCGGGTTGAACTGTTTGACAAGGGGCACGGTGAAGATTTCTCCCTTCTTGGTGATCCGGAAGTTTTTCGTCGGGTAGTTGAATCGGACGTTGTTGTCCGCTTGGCCGAGCTTGTTCAAAACCATGTCCTTCATCTTGTCGAAGGTCATCTTTTCGCAGGCATCCGAGTCCAGGGTGATCCCACGCACCTTCAACTTGTACTCATCCTCCCCGGTTGCGTTGTTGCGCAGCCACAAGCCGTACGCCTTGGGTCCAGCTAAACAAAAATTTCCATTTTATTATTATTATTATTATTGTGTTTAATTATTAACGAATCTTACCACAAATAAACTCCATGATGGTGTGATTCGGGTACTCGTCGGCGAGTTCCCCGAGTTGTTCGCCACCCGGAAGTGGGTCCCCCAGCCTCGTCAGGTAGTCGTAGAAGATGCTGTCCGTGTCCTGATTTAAAAAAATACTTCATATTTTCATTTCCAGATTTTACCATGTAGAGAATGCGGGTGTCGTAGCGCTCTACACCCGGTGCTGGACCATACACCTTTTTCAGCGATTCCAGCAAGTGGATTCGCGCAGCAGAGGTGGTCCATAGGGCAATGGCCACCTGAGAAAATTTCAATTATTTTTTGAAACATTTAAAACTTTTCTTACGTTGCTCGTGCTGTGCTCCACCACATGCTCATCTTTGGCCTTGTAGCAGACCATCCAAAACTTTTCCGTCAGCTGGTCGATGCTGCTGACCTCAATTTTCGTGTCGTTCAGCAGTTTGGCGAGTTCCGCATGGCACTCGACGATTTCGGTTTTGGTGAGGCGATTCCTTTACGATTATATATAATTTTTCATAAATTTATCCAAAAATTTTACCGAAGTGCGAACCGGCCCCACAGCGAGTTCAAACACAACTTGGACAGGTAGCGAAGTCCTGGGTTGTGCTTGATCCGGTCCGCCTCCAGATGGACTTGGGCCTTTTGTTTTGCCTTGTCGATGTGGTCCTGCTTCCTCCGTGCCGACTCCTCCTCGCTGATCCCCGCCTCCGTACACGAAGCCGGGTACCCGCTTGCTTAAATTTTTGTTGATTAATTTTATTGATTTTTTCAAATTTTACCTTCAAATTTCATTTTGAGAAACTTCAGCAGGTACGAGTGGAACAGCCCATTGCTCCAATCGCACGCAAACCGCCAGATGTAGGCACGGTACACATGCGTCACCTTGTACCACGAGCGGAGAGCGGCCTCCAGCTCAATGTGCGTGACCGTTGTCGAAAATCCTACCAAGATAAATAATTGCTTAATTATAAATTTCTAAACCCACCCCTTTCAGAGTCCTCGAAATGGGGACAGTTGTACTCGGGGTCGATCAAGCCGCGCGGGTACATTTCCGAACAGGTACGGCACAGAGGGAACAGCGTGCGGTTGTTGAGCCGGTACGGAAGGACCGGGATGTCGTAGTGACAGTGGCGGGGCGGCACTACGAAGCACTTGATGATGCCCTCAAGGCGGATGCCGTCGTCGCCGACAATGTCCTCTGGACAGGACCATTCGACGTCCTTGTCAAACTGCACCACGGTCGGGTGGCCAACCGGGTAATTGGTGAACATATTCCTTAAAGTGACAAAGATTTTTAAATTATTAATTTTCCGGCATTTCTTACCGCGACGGGTAAAGACTGTTAAAGTCCTTCACTTTGATTGTTCGGCTTTTCCAGTCGCCCGTCTCAGGGTTGATCACCGAAGCGCCCAAATACTCGGGCCCAGTTCGACCTGTGCCAAAATTATTTTAAAAAATTTAAATGGTAAAGTTACCGCCAAAGAAGGCGTCGTGGAAATCAATTGGTCCAGAATCCGGGCAATTGTCGAAGTACGCCTTCATGGCAGGGTTGTCCTCCAGCATTGCGTTCAGGTGGCACTCCCAGATGATTTCCACCTCGAATTCCCGCGCAATGTCCCGGGTTCGCTTGGCATCGCGGGCCCTGAGGGCTCCGGCTGTTTCTCCTCCGCCCACAATTGCCGCATCATCGGGGAAGCAGCTTGGACATCCGTGCCAATAACATCTTTTTGGAGTGAAAATTGGCAAAATTTTCGGAATTTTTTCCTTACCCATTGACCTCGATGGCCAAATTTTTGTCCTCGTCCGGCCGCTCCATCATTCCGTCCAAGCTGTAGTTGCCAAATTTGAACTCCCCTCCAGGACTTTCGACATGGCGGAGGACTCGCCCGTTCTCCCGCAACTCTTCTTCGGCACGCCACTGAGAAACAGCAAAATGTAAAATTAAAATAATTTTTGGCACACCTTCAAGTATTTCCTGGCAATAGTGCTCTGTTTGCCTCGCTTCTCATAACCCAGGTGTGGGATGATGGCAACTCGCTCTTTGTCGTGGTGCGCCAGCTGCACCCAATACTTCATGCAACCAGATGGGATGGTGACCGAATCGGTGATGTCATGCCGCGTCTCGGACAAGAACAGCTGCCTCATCTTTACCATACCATGGGCCAGGATTTGTACATCTTCGAAATTTTTTTGAATATTTTTTGCATATTTTTACAAAAATTATACCTGTCTTGCAGTAGTCCGCGATCACTTCGTTGAGCTCAAACCCAGTTTCCCGGTTCTCGTCATACCATTGCTCAAACTTTGCGCGCTCCGCCGGGAAGAGACCACCCGGATAGTAGTCCTCCATCGGCGGAAGAGTGTCCAATACAGTGCCGTAATTTTCCGCCTGTAATTTTATTAAATTTTAAATTAATTTAGAAATTATCCTTACCTTATTGTATTTGTGCGGAAAATATTTCTTGTTTTCGACACCCTCAATTTCAAGGCCAAACGTCTTGACAAAGTTTGCCAATTTGATTGGGATCAGTTTGTAGCTAAAGCGATCAAAAATTTAAAAAATAATTATATTCAAACTTTTACCTGTCGCGAAAGATGGTGGTTGTGTACACTCCCGTTTTGCGTGCCTTCATTTCCAGGAGATGGTTGCCCTGGCGGATGAGTTCAGGGCGGACACCCATGCGCAGCATTTCACCATAAATCAGCACATGGTCATAGCGGGACCCTTTAAAAAAATTTATTTATTTTCTTTTTAAAATTTCAAATTTACCGGCGTGCGCGTATGCATACGTCGTCACCGACTCCGGCTTTTCCCCGGCTTCGTCGTACCCAAGCATCCAGTTGTTCTCGGCGTCCTCATCCACGGCATCCTCGTCCTCTTCACCTTCCATGGCATCTGCGTCCGTGTTCTCGGCAATCTTCCGCTTTCGGCGCTTCTTCGCTCCGGGTTCCATGCCGAGCACTTCCGTTTCAAAGTTCAGCAACCACTTGGTAAAGGCAGCCAGCGGGTCTTCGACGACTTTACGGCACTCCACGTCCGTGTGCCAAAACTCGAACGGGGACCAGGCATATGTTCGGAAGCGACCGCAGAGCGCGCAAGCTCGGTCCAGTTCCTGGTCCCAAATGCCCTTTTCGATGCACCGAGTGCATGTCACATGGGCGAAGCAGAAGTTGACCTTAGAATTTCTCCAAATTAAAACTGCTGACTCAAAAAATGTTTACCTGATGTTTGAACCGCATGAGTTGCGGGTCCGGTTTAAAGTCGGTCGTGCATTCAAAGTCAAAGAAGACAAAGCGCTTCTCCTTCTTCACTTTGGGCCGGTATGGAATGTAGCAATCGCGCGGCGCGTGGAAACCAAGGCAGACCTTGCAGAATTTGTGGCCGCAAACATGTCCCTTTTTCTTATCTTGGTCCTGTGATGTTTATTATTTATTTTATTTTATGAATATTAAAATACAAGACCTACCGCCATTCGGTAAATCACACCACAGTCAACACATTTTTTCGAGCTCATGCAGATTGATTTTCCCACAATTTGCTCTTCGTTGTCACGTTTGACCCGGCTGTTTGTGCATTTGGCATGGTGTTCATAGCATTCACGACTTTTAAATGTCTAAACAAAATTTTTAAAACGAAACTCAAAAAACTTTACTTTATTGCAGCCCAGACAGGTCTCAAAAAAGTCATCATTGGCGTGGGCGCAATTTCCTCGAAAAACTGATCCAACGCGCAGGCAATTGAGGCATTTCCATTTGCATTTTGAAGTGTGCTGAGATTGTTGATGAAACGGCATCTCACACTGTAATATATTTTAATTAACTTAATTTATATGTCATCTTTATGTGTACCCCAAAACAATAGTTGCGGGCACTGAAAAGTTTTCCAACATTTTTAACCGGGTCGTAATGCCCTTCACCGCCGTTTTCGCCTTCGATAAAAATAACGCAAAGCTCATTTTTATAGTTTTCCACTGTTGATTTCCACGAAGGCTTCATTTTGCCAAACGTCTCAAAGCAAAAAAGCCGAAACATTCCGGGATGTAGCACCTCATAATAATCCTTAAAGATAAATCTTACAAAGAATAAGCTTTTTTTTTTTGTGCCTGAATTCTTTCTCCGTATTCCTCTATGGAATAGAAGGGCAGGTTCATGTCAATGTTGCATCCCCGGCCCAAAGCATGCACGCCTTCAAGCTGCTTTCTCTCATCCCTCTTATACTCAGAGAAGCGTTGTCGGGGCAAAACGCATTTCATTCGCAGCATTTCAAACGCCCGGAAAAGGCAAAGGTTGTCGTTGTTCTGCATCTCATAAGTTGCACCATCGGCGATACGATAGTCAACGTTGAAGTCGTTTCTCCCTTTTCCAGCCATTTTCGGTTTGGCGCACTTGCTCTCGATTGCCGTGATGTCAATTACAAAGGGTTCTTCGAGGAGGGAGGGCCTTTCCTTCGCTTTGTTGCTTTGGTCGACCATCTCGAAGCGAGTCAGAATCCTCTCAGTTGCAGTGTTGTCAATTTTTTTAAAATGAACCGCAACCTCGTAGTCAAGGTGTTTTGACGTTAAGAGGAAAATGAAGTGGTCGGCCGAAAGTTTCATCGATTCGGCACCCTCGGCGGCATAATTAAGGCACATCGTGAACAAATTGCGTAGGATTTCTTCCGGGAAAACAGCGCCGAACGTTAAGCTCATCAAAAATTGGCCAATGAATCGAAACGCTAAAATCATTTAAAAACCTCAATTAATCAAAATACAAATTTAAAAAATTTTTAATATACTTTTTACAGCATAAAATGAATAATTAATTAAATTAGAAATTTTAAAATTAAAAAATTGTTGTGATTACAACCACACCTTTGAACCGCCCCGCTTCCGCCTGCGCGGCGGACAAACACATAAAGTTATCACTGTTGAACAATTCGGCGTCCAATTCGCGAGTTATTGATGGTTCCTTGTGGGCCTTTCGTTCATTCTCTTCAGACGGCACAACCTGAAAAGACCTCGCAAAATTAGATGAAAAAATTTAAAGACATTTCGCAAAACGTACGGTATTTGGCAAGTGCTTAATGACTTCTTCCAGAGGCGGGGCGTCGTCCATCAATTCGGTTCCATCATTCCCAACAGGGGAATAAGGCCCATCGAGGGTAGGGGGGAGGGAATCGTCGGAAAATTGGCTCATTTATTCTAAAATTGATTTGATTATTATTATTTTATTTTAAGAAAACAAAAAAGAATTGAATTTGCATGAAAAATGGCAAAGTAAATGGCTGCATGAAAAAAAATCGGGCATGACCCCTCTCCTTAGCGATGATTTGGGCCATTTTTGGAGAGCCAAAAAACGCGCATAGGTCACCCCCTACATGCGTTTTTAACCTTCCGGCCCAAGCCATCACATTGGAGGGCATGCCCACCAACTATGACTATCATAGCACGCGATTATGGAACCGCTCATGGAACACAAAGTGTGTGGCACTACCATACCCAAGTGCGGAGGTATGGTGTAGGCATCTCTGTGTCGGGTAATTACTCCCTTAACAGAGCATTTGCGCCAACGCCCACAGCACATATGTGTTCCGTCTACGCGGATTTTAATCCGGGGTGTTGAGTTTGAGCAGCTGCGCGTTCGACACTGCTCAGTGACTCGCGGTTCCTCCGGGCCAGCCAGTCCCGGTTATTCTCTCGCTGTACCAATGCAGCCCGTAGGCAGGGCACATTAGGGCTGGGAACCGCCACCCCCGCTGCTAGGAACAGGCACACCTTCACCCTCAAGGCCAGCGAGTGAAGGGCCCCCGTCCACACCAGACCGACTATCTGGCTGGGCTTAAACATCGCTGTGACACCCGGCGGGCTATGACGGAAACTGGGTTTCGGTCAGTCACTGCCGCAGCCCTGGATACCAGCGGAATAAGCCCCGTGGACGGTGAACGCCCGTGCCCTCCCCTCTGGGAAGTAACCCAGTACCGGGGCAGGACTCCTCGGTTTAAGGATGGCCCCCAGGATATTTGAAACGGCTTAACAAATATCCTAAAGGGGTTTAGTACCGAGTAAACCAACAAAAAAATGGGGATAGAGAGGACAGTACAAAGTACTTATTGATCAATGAAAAATGAAAAACAAGAGGAAGATAAGGTTGAAATAAATTTTTAAATTTGAAAAAACAGAAGCCAAGAGTTAAAATAATTTTTAAATTTGATAAAAACACAATGCCAAGATTTTGAATATTTTTAAATTTGAAAAAACAGCATGCCAAGAGTTAAATAATTTTTAAATTTGATAAAACAGAACGCCAAGAATTTAAATAATTTTTAAATTTGAAAAAACAGAACGCCAAGAATTTAAATAATTTTTTTAAATTTGAAAAAACAGATTGTCAAGATTTAAAATATTTTAAATTTGAAAAAAACAGAATGGTATGAATGAAATAAAATTAAAAATGGCAGGAAAATGTGAAAAAAGGGGGCAAAAAATGCCAAATATTGGCAATGAATTTTGGCACAAAATGTGCAGCAATTGGCAAATGAAAATGTGAAAAAAGGAGGGCAAAACAATTCCAAAAATTGGCAAAAAATAAATGGGGAATTTTGGCACAAAAACTGTGCAAAATTCAGCAAAATAAGGTTGGCAAAATAATGCCAAACTGGCACATAAATAAATAAATGGCAAATTGGGTGAAAAAATGCCAAAGTAGGAAAAGCTTTGGCACAAATAAAATAGTAAAGGATTATCGATTGGCTTTTCCTTTCGTAAAGTGAATTAAATGAAGTGAAAATGACCAAATGGACAAAAAATCAATTAACAAAAATTGTTTATTGTCTGAAGGTGTCAAATTACATAATGAGTGTGCGGGAGGGAGGGCGGCACCACAAGGCACGAAAAAATTGATTTGTTTATTTGGCACCGTTCCAACACCCCGCCCCCTTCATAATTGATTTGTTTATTTGACCCCGCCTCCCGCCTTCTCGCCGCACGCTCTCGCCCCCCTCCCCCCGCTGGTGACGTCATTTTTTCCCTTTATGAGAGCAAATTAATGTTTATGATCCATTGCCAATGTGGCCGAGTGGTTAGTGCGTCAGCCTGGCCGCCCCATCGGGGTTCGGATCCGCTCGGTGCGGGGAATTTTTGATGAATTTTAAATGACTTTAAAGTCAGTGTCTTAAGATGTTTGACCTTTAAGATGTTTAAAAATTAATTAAAAATTAAATTAAAATAAATAAAATAATTTGCATAAAGTCGCGCAGCAAAAAAAAAAAAAAAAGTCGCGCAGTAAGAAAAAAGTCGCGCAGTAAGAAAAAAGTCGCGCACCCCCTGCAATAGGCTTGGGTTGCAAGAAAAAATCAATAATTTGCATAAAGTCGCGCACTTGAAAAAAAGTCGCGCAATAGGTTTTGGCTTCGGTACTGAAAATTTTGGCGCTCAAATGGCCCGCGCTCACTTGGCTGGCGCTCAAATGGCTGGCGCTCAGTTGGCCTGCAGCCATCCCATAGGTATGGGGGGCTACCGTAATCCGGACAAAATGGAGTGGGTAACTACTGATGGCCTTAGGCATGGGGGAAACACTAACACCTTAATTATGAAGGGGCGGATTAGTGCGGTGGACGAGTTCCTGCACAGTGTTTCGGATTTCTCCCAATTCAATAGTGGGTATGTTTGGGTCAGTTGGGTGAGAGAAAAAGGATTTTCGGATGGCCAATAAAAACTTAAGCAAAATGAGTAGTAGGATGCCACTTAAAATACAAATAATTCCAATTATGAAGGACGATAGAGGGGATTCAGTTTCGGATGTGAGGGACTCTAGGCCAAAATATAAGGCGGAGTTGGCCAAAACGGGCAATGACCCTTTAACAATTCCTTTGGGGGAGAATTTCGGGATGGGTTTAGCAAAAATTGGTTGAAAGGCAAGAAAAAGATCACATAAACAGTGGGAATTGATGATGGGGAATGGGCTCTGTTGGGGATTTGGGGCTGAGGAGCGGTAGGATAAGAGGAGGAGCTGCTTGTTATTGATGGCAGGGAAGGGGCGAGAAGGGGCAGGGCAGGACGAAAAAATTTAAAAATACGGCGCCCAAGACACAATGCAATGATTCCGAAAAGACACAGAATTGCCCCAAAAATGCCTACAATAGTCCAAATGACAGGGGAGGAATTTTCTTGAGGTTGTGGGGGATAAAGATTGAGAGACAAGTCGAGGCCAATGATGTTTCCCATTGAAGAATGATATGGTTGGCTATAGTGAAGGGCTTTTATAGGCGAAATATAATGGTGTAAGGGCGGGGAAAAGCGATGTTTGGAAGGTTATCGCTTAACAATCTTGAGGATAAGCCGTGGGAAATAAGTAACGGTCTTCTTCACCGCTAACAGTCGCTTCAGCGCCTTCCCGCCGGGCGATGAATGTGATAACCATGAAAAGTTTAATGTAAAATTATGGAGGATAATGGAACGACGTGATGGGAAACAAAACAATCTTTGGTCACATTTGTCGGGGTGTTTAAGTTTATGGTAATTGAAAGTTTTTAATGGCCTTTGTGGTTGGTGGTTGGTTGGCCCAAGTCCATTGTATTTTTTGGTTTTTATCTATAATGGGCTTGGTGGGTGGAACTTTTGCCCAATTAAATTTAATTTTAGGTAGAGAATTAATAGGTTCAGTTTTGTTAATTGGAGGGTCAGCAATTTGAGGGACGGGGGTTATTTGTTGGAATTGTTCTTCAGTCATTTCCAAGGGGAACAAATGTGAAATTGAGCGCATGGTTATATGGCCAGACATAAATTTTATTTTCGCAGTGTCAGGATAGTTTAATTCATTTTTGTAAATGTCGACAATTTTGGCCACAGACCATAATGAACGAGGAGTTTCTGGAACATGGACTAAAACCAATTCTCCTATTTTTGGGGAACGTTGGGAGGAAATTTTAAAAATGTGATTGGTCGAGAGTTAACTATTGACTCAATTTCTACTATTGTTGTGCTAAACTTTGGAAGGGAAATGGACCGAGCTGAGCGGGCAGAGAAAACACGGCGCAAATGATGCTTAATTAATGCTATTAAGCGTTCATAGTGGCCTCCACGCCAAGGGGCGAATGGTACCCTCAAATGCCATTCAATTGGGTGTATTGGAAGAATGAAATTTTTGAAAGACACAAATGTTGGTGCTTGGTCTGAAAAGATTGATTTTGGGTATCCATATTTAGCACAAAAACGGCGAAATACTAATAAAAAGGTCGGTGCTGATTAGTCTGGCACCAAATCTAAGGAAATTCCACGTGTAATTAGGCATACCCATACAACAATCCAATATTTTTCAATGGATTTGCGGGCATTTTTTCGGGGGTTAGGGTCTTCATTTACTGAGATAATACGTACAGGGCCACAAAAGTCAAGACCAACAGAGGAAAATGGGGATGAAAAATTCACACGCTCCTTTGGTAATTGGGGAAAGGGAGGGAGGTCAAATGCTCGGACTGTAAATCTTACGACAAGTTATACAACATTTTAAAATGGCACGTTCGGAAATTTTTCGTCCTTGGGGTACCCAAAATTGTCGTCTAACAATTGACAGTGTAGTGAGCGGACTGGCATGGTGGTTAGTCAAATGATTTTCGTAGAAAATTAACATGGTTAAATGTGAACTAGGCGGGAGATAAATGGGTTCAATCGCAGAGTGGGATAGCTGACTGTGGCCGAGTCGACTTTTTGCACGATACAATTTATTGTTGTCCAAATAAAGGCAAAGAGAATTAATTTGGTCATCAGTGGGCGGATGAATACTTTGTTCGTGTTTAATCAAGCGAATTATGGCGGATCGGATTTCTTTTAATGTTATACAGTAATTTGGGTAGCTAACGGGGGGAATATTTTTATTTTTTACACGGATGATAAAACGATTACAGTAAGCAATAACTCGAAAGAGCTTCGGCAAACGAGAAAAACGGTTGAGTTCAAAAACAGAAGAATTTTTTGTGTTAATATGTGTACAATAGTGCTGTCCGAGAGTCTCGGTCTCGAGTCTCGACTCGAGAAAAGTCTCGGGTTTTTTTGGTATCGGTCTCGAGTCTCGGTCTCGGGTTTTTAAGTCTCGGTCTCGTTTTTCGAGACTCGAGACCGAGACCGAGACTTTTTTACACCCCTAATGATTGGCTTTTTGTAAATTTAAGATTTATGTATTTTTGGTACCTTTTTTGCTTAATTCACTTGTTCATATCCGTTGTCTAGTGGGTTGTGCTCTTGGTTATGTTCGTCATTTTTCCGTTGGATCAGTTCCCCTTCACGTATCAGTTTTTTATTCTAATTTTCAAAATTATTCCTTTTTTGGTGGGAATTCAATCACAATTTTAACAATTAAAATCATAAAATAATGTTATTCTTGTACTAAATTTATCGCAAATTGCACTAAAAAGTCAAAATTTTCCTCGGCGGCGCCTATCGGCACCGCCGGCCCCCCGGTTCTCCATGTTTTGTTGGAAAAGCGCCGTAAAAAAGAGCGTTTTTAAAGCGCAAAAATTTGGCAATTTTTGGTGAAATCTGTTACCAAATTTCACTCAAATTTTCAAAATTTTCCCCGGCGGCGCCTATCGGCACCGCCGGCCCCCCGGTTCCCCAAAAGTTTTTTGGAAAAACGCCGTAAAAAACGTTTTTAAAGGCAAAAATTTGTCAACTTAAAGCGCAAAAATTTGGCAATTTTTTGGTGAAAATCTGTTACCAAATTTCACTCAAATTTTCAAAATTTTCCCCGGCGGCGCCTATCGGCACCGCCGGAGCTCCAAAATTCCCCTTTTTTAATTGACTAAAAAAGCGCGCAAAAAATTGCGTGTTTGGATTGATAATAGTACCTAATTAAGTCAAAATTAAAAAAAAATTATTAAAATACGCAAAAAAAAAATTTTTCATGATTTTTAAGCGAATAAGAAAATTTTTTGAAAAAAGTCTCGGGTCTCGAGTTTTTTTTGGTCTCGGTCTCGGGGTTTGGGGTCTCGGTCTCGAGTCTCGGGGTCGAGTCTCGGTCTCGGGGTCAAGTCTCGGTCTCGGTCTCGAGTCTCGAGTCTCGGGAAATTTTTGGTCTCGGACAGCACTAGTGTACAAAGGGTATAAATTTGGCGATTCGGAGAAGGAATGGAAAATTCATATTTATTTGAGTGAAAAGGTTTTATATCGCTGTTATAAGGCCAATCATTAGGAGGATGTGACAACCAATTGGGGCCTTGCCACCATAATTTTTGGGTTTTAAGATTTAGAATTGAAGGGACCCCGCGAGTACCAAAATCAGCAGGGTTTTCGGGACCTGGTAAATGTTGAGCAATTAAATTAGGGAATTGACGAATCACATTTAGACGATTCTCCACAAATATTTCTTTGGGGGAAGAGTTCGAATTTAACCAATGAATAACAGTCGAGGAATCGCTCCACAAAAAATTTTCGGGGTACAATGTAATATTAAATTTCAGTCGGAACGGCAGTTTCACTTGATAACGATTATTTACAAATTGAATATTCAAATTGTAAAGAAATGGCTTCATTTACACTGGTGGAATCGGGATGGTCTTTTATATCAATGCTTTCGAGAGTAAAGTAATCGGGAGGAATAGGGGGATTTTGCAATTGGGTACAAAAATTAGATTGTTGGATTTGGGAAAGATTCTTTTTATTACTAAAATGTTTTCCGGCGACAATTGGTCCTAATAAGGTTTGAATCAAAAAATAGCCAGAGGGAAGACGAAGAACGGGTGTGGGTTCGATGTCATAATAAAATTCGGCGCCAAGCAAAATTACCGGGCATACAGAATCGTTCAGGTGAATTAACTCAGAAAGGTTGAGTAATTCGGGAGAAAATGGGACATACGGGGTGGGTTGGGTCAAATGATCAACGGTATTTGCGGTAACAATTATGCTATTACCGTTTATTAATTCAATGCTAAATTTAGTCTGGAATGAAGGAATTGTTTTACTTTTGGGATTGTTAAAAACACCAAGCTCCACCGAATTTGGTGAAAGTGGCAATTTCATGGATTTTGCTTCCTTCAAATCAATATAGGTATTGGTACTGGCATCGTCTAAAAGTAAGATGCCTTGACGGGAATTTTTACGATTTTCGGGGTGAAAAAAGGTGACCCGTGCACATTTTAAGAGAATTGGAGGGCCACGAATGGAGGATTGATTAGTGATTGTAGATGTGTTAGTCTGAGGATTATTAGGATCAGTAGATTGTTCATTTGAGTTTGATATGACGTTCTGATTTGGCGGAACGGGGGTTGATGCCAACGATGGTACAGCTGAGACGGGGTACGGTCTGTGGTAAAACGGGGAATTGAATGTGGGCAAAGGTGTTGGAGTACCGGGGAATGAATGCAGAGACATATTAGAATTTTGAGGAATTGAAAGTGATTGCGATTGGCTGATTGGAAAAATCTTGGTCAGAATATTTACAAAGCGCGCGAGGGTGTGGTTTATTACATTTGGAACAATTGGCGGGGGCGGGGCATCGGTTAGAAAAATGGCCTTCCTTGAGGCATTTAAAACAACGGCGAAGTGTTTTCAACTTTTCAGTACGGGATTGAAAATCGGGGAATTTTGCACATTTATTAGAAAAATGACCAATTTCAGAACAAAAAACACACGGTAGTCTAGGTTGGGGTGACGAACGTGGTTGGTTAAATTTTTGGGTATTTTGTGTATGAAATGTGAGGGCAGGGGGACTTTCATCGAGTGGATAAGGTTGGTTGGGATTTTGGTTTTTGGGGAGACTGAATTTTTGGGGCAATAGAATGAATTTGTTCTTTCCGTTTCAAAATGGCACGTAATTTTTCCTTCAAAGAATCAGTGTTCCAGCGTCATCTGATTCTTTGGCAATAAATATTTCATCCAGGATAAAACGGGGGAGGCGTTCTTCAATAGCCATTTGGAAATTAACGGTGTCATATGGAAGGCTTTTCTGGCCCATTTGAATACATATGGATTCAAATTGGTCAATGAGGGAGCGCAAATCAGTACAAAAATTTTCACCACCGCGAACATGCGGCAATTTTCTCAATAAATTGTGTAACGCACGGGCAATTTCCTCGGGATTATCGTAATGTTTGGTTAATAAGTCTAGAGCAGAATTGTAAGAAAGGTCGGAAACTGGGAGAGAATTGACAAGAGCAAGAGGTGGGCCTGACAAACATTGTTTCAGATATGTGAATTTAATAGAGTCGGGAATGGGTAAATCATGGGGTGCACTTCATTCCCCCCCCCCCCCGTCGTTTCCCCCCCGCCGTTTCCCCCCCGTCGTTTCCCCCCCCCCCCCCCCCCGGGTCGTTTCCCCCCCACATCGTTTCCTCCCCATGTCGTTTCCCCCCCGTCGTTTCCCCCCACGTCGTTTCCCCCCCACCCCCCACCATCTCATGTATTGCACAAAAATTTTTGTCTCCGTTCTCGGGAATGACAATATCAATTTAATTAAAGTTCTTTTTAATCAAATCACGAACAACCATCAAGCATTCCCCCATCTTATTTTCCCCATTCCAATTTGCTCTGTCATTTGTGCATCCTTCCGCCCATTCTTCCATTCGCCAACCGGAACCCCAATATAAATCAAAGGGTGAAGATTCAATCAATATAGCTTCTCCTGTCCCCAGCAACATTTTTTTCAACATCTCATGCTGGACAAATTTGGCGACCAATCCGCGCTTCATCACCTATTATTTATTTTTACACAATTCCTCAATGGTCCAACCTCAAAGGATTTTGTTCTCCACACCAATAAATCGAATCCTTTAACATTGTTATTGCGGCCGAGTTTTTTAATGATGATTGGCTGATCCTTAAACTTTAACTATGGAATGCCACAAATTATTCAAACTTCAGCAAGAATTTTTTTCTTTAATTCTTCGTCGCCGAAGTATTGCGCTTTTGAACTCTGATACCAATGTTCGGTACTTTGGTACCATTCTCGGTAAATTTTAATTGGAGCATCAGAAAAGTTCGAAAATGAGAAGGGCTTTTTCCAAAAACAAAGTGCTTCTTTATTTCCAATCAGTCCCTTCAAAAGAGGGAATTTCAACGGTGCAAGTTGGCGAAAAGTTTGTGGTGGCACAAACTCCAAACATGGTCCTTTATTGCGCGTCATTTTCAAACCACACCTAACAATCAAGACAGTGTTAATCTTATTTCTCCAAAAAGCCGACTAAAAAAATCGCCCAAAAAACACGAAAAATCTCCAAATTTATCTTTCAAAAAAGCACACTTAAAACGATTTTTTGTGTTTAAAAACACATTTCGATTTGCCATTGTTGAAATGATTACGAAGTGGTCGGTAATTAAATTCCGGTTGAAAATAATCATGGCAACCTTCAATTGCGCAAAAGTCTGTATAATTTGATTGACCGGAACAAATGCGATCGCCACAATCATTTTTGCGTGAATTTTGAATTCGGGATTGTTTTTGTATGAATTGTAAAGATGGTGTTCTCTTATTTTTTTCTTGAGCGAATTGTTCAAATGAAAAAAACAACCATGCAATTGTGCCAAAGGCCAAGATGCCCGAATACTTTCAAAAAGTGCAATTTCAAAATCGTGTGCAGCAGAAAGAGGCATCAACCCCGGAAAAAGTTCGGTAATTTGATGAAATAGACGTTCGTGTGTGTTCCGTGATTTGTCATGGACTAAGCAATACATTAGCGGGAGTACATAACTATTTCCGTTTCCAATTGTGCGCTTTCCCAAAACCATAAGTAATTGACCGAAAAGATTTGGCGCAATTTTGAATGTCCCGTCTACGTATATGTTTTCGACATGGTTAACCCAATTTTTGATTGAAGCGCGGCCGAAAATTAAAATCCGATGAGGATCCGGCTGTTCGGCTCCCGAATCAAAAAGGAGGAATTTTTCACCAGTGTTTTGATCGAAAATTTTTATCCTGAGGAATTTCGAGTTCAAGAATATTTTGTGGGTCTGGTGGGACTGCATGCTGTCGGTTTCGAGTTCGCTCAACCATTAGTCTTAAAGAATTGTCGGTCCCCAATTTTGCTACGACCGGTTGAGTTGCCTGGGTATTACGCAAAATGTTATCCTTTATTTGTACGGGCAATTCGACCGTATTCTCAGCTCGTGCTTTCATTTGATTTCGTATGTCTTTAGCTTCAACTAATGCCGGATCCTCATCATGATTGTGCTGGTTAAGTATTTTAACTTTTTGGTTCCCCCTTGTGTGTAAGCGCGAGGGACAACTGTTTTCATCCTCTTTTGCATAGTTAATGCATTGCCAAAAACGTAAGTCGGGGTCTGAGGTACTAAATTTTTGAAATGAGTAAAGATATCCCCCAAAAATTGCTTGTTGTTTGCCTCTTTTTGAATTCGTAAATGTTACCACGTTTTCGTTGGGATTTGCCAGTTGTAAAGAAATAAGGAAGAGAGAGCACAAAAAAAAGAAGGAAGAGAGAGTAAAAAATTTCGCAATAAAAAAGAAACAAAACGCGCGCAAAATGACGTAAAGATTTTTGTTTCCATTGGTATTTATGCTCCTCTGAACCGATTTCGTAACTCAACAGAAAAGGGCTGGCTGGCGCAAAGAAAAAGAGCAGACACCAAAAACCTTCAGCAGCGTCAAACATATGCAAAAGAAATAACAAATGGCAGACGGAGAGATTTTTTTCTCTGTTTGTTATCAATGCACAAAAAATAAACGGAAGCATAGAATACATTGTTATGTATTTTGGGGGGCGGGGGGGGGGGGGAAACGACGTGGGGGGGGAAACGACGGGGGGGGGGGGAAACGACATGGGGGGGGGAAACGACGCGGGGGGGAAACGATGTGGGGGGGAAACGACGGGGGGAAACGGCGGGGGGGGGGGGGGGGGGAAACGACGGGGGGGGGGGGGGGAAACGACCTGCTCCGAAATCATGGACACCAATTTTTCATAAGTGAAGCAACAACGGCGAAGCGTAAAACGGCGAACATCAAACGTGGCGGGGCAGCAACGCCAAGCATCGACGAGGGGAAAAGCATGAGAAACAAAAAGGAGAACGGGGGCCTCCGTCGCTTACCATGTATTTGTTACGAAGATATTTCAAATTATGTTAACGACGATAAAGACTAGATAAAAATGATAGAAAACACCTTAGCGCTATTACACTATCACAAAATCGTTTAGGAATACAAACCATCGAACGAAAAATCTGGTCTCTACATTGTTTAGCTTTCAGCCTTATGACAGAAATATGAAATGATAGCAGGGAGAATGCTACAACATAATGAATACGATGTTACAAGACTACTTTTAGCGGCATATCCTTAATTCGTGCAACCCTTTTTATCGATGAGATTAAATACAGGATTAGAGAAATGCCAACCTTAGAAAATCAAGCCAAGCATAGCTCAAATCCATGTGGAAATCGCTGTTTCCTATTCGGGTTGATGCCAATCTTTATTTGACCTTTTTATCCTTTTACTCTAATATAGCCTTACTAGGCAAATCCTAATGGTTTTGAGTATTTCACTTCCTAGAAGCATGAACCCAACGTTGACAAACTGGTATTTCGGAAGCCCTGTAAATTTCTGAAATAGCACAATTTTTCAATTTTCTAGTACGTCGTCGTCACATTTAAAAATAACGATGCCTCGTAGACGCATTCGATGGCAATATTCAGCCCAGCTATGTGTACAGAAAACCATCCCTCCGTCGCTTACCATGTATTTGTTACGAAGATATTTCAAGTTATGTTAATGACGATAAAGACTAGATAAAAATGATAGAAAACACCTTAGCGCTACTACACTATCACAAAATCGTTTAGGAATACACACCATCGAATGAAAAATCTGGTCTCTACATTGTTTAGCTTTCAGCCTTATGACAGAAATATGAAATGATAACAGGGAGAATGCTACAACATAATGAATACGATGTTACAAGACTACTTTTAGCGGCATATCCGTAATTTGTGCAACCCTTGTTATCGGTGAGATTAAATACAGGATTAGAGAAATGCCAACCTTAGAAAATCAAGCCAAGCATAGCTCAAATCCATGTGGAAATCGCTGTTTCCTATTCGGGTTGATGCCAATCTTTATTTGACCTTTTTATCCTTTTACTCTAATATAGCCTTACTAGGCAAATCCTAATGGTTTTGAGTATTTCACTTCCTAGAAGCATGAACCCAACTTTGACAAACTGGTATTTCGGAAGCCCTTTAAATTTCTGAAATAGCACAATTTTTCAATTTTCTAGTACGTCGTCGTCACATTTAAAAATAACGATGCCTCGTAGACGCATTCGATGGCAATATTCAGCCCAGCTAAGTGTACAGAAAACCATCCCTCCGTCGCTTACCATGTATTTGTTACGAAGATATTTCAAGTTATGTTAATGACGATAAAGACTAGATAAAAATGATAGAAAACACCTTAGCGCTACTACACTATCACAAAATCGTTTAGGAATACACACCATCGAATGAAAAATCTGGTCTCTACATTGTTTAGCTTTCAGCCTTATGACAGAAATATGAAATGATAACAGGGAGAATGCTACAACATAATGAATACGATGTTACAAGACTACTTTTAGCGGCATATCCGTAATTTGTGCAACCCTTGTTATCGGTGAGATTAAATACAGGATTAGAGAAATGCCAACCTTAGAAAATCAAGCCAAGCATAGCTCAAATCCATGTGGAAATCGCTGTTTCCTATTCGGGTTGATGCCAATCTTTATTTGACCTTTTTATCCTTTTACTCTAATATAGCCTTACTAGGCAAATCCTAATGGTTTTGAGTATTTCACTTCCTAGAAGCATGAACCCAACTTTGACAAACTGGTATTTCGGAAGCCCTGTAAATTTCTGAAATAGCACAATTTTTCAATTTTCTAGTACGTCGTCGTCACATTTAAAAATAACGATGCCTCGTAGACGCATTCGATGGCAATATTCAGCCCAGCTAAGTGTACAGAAAACCATCCCTCCGTCGCTTACCATGTATTTGTTACGAAGATATTTCAAATTATGTTAATGACGATAAAGACTAAATAAAAATGATAGAAAACACCTTAGCGCTACTACACTATCACAAAATCGTTTAGGAATACACACCATCGAATGAAAAATCTGGTCTCTACATTGTTTAGCTTTCAGCCTTATGACAGAAATATGAAATGATAACAGGGAGAATGCTACAACATAATGAATACGATGTTACAAGACTACTTTTAGCGGCATATCCGTAATTTGTGCAACCCTTGTTATCGGTGAGATTAAATACAGGATTAGAGAAATGCCAACCTTAGAAAATCAAGCCAAGCATAGCTCAAATCCATGTGGAAATCGCTGTTTCCTATTCGGGCTGATGCCAATCTTTATTTGACCTTTTTATCCTTTTACTCTAATATAGCCTTACTAGGCAAATCCTAATGGTTTTGAGTATTTCACTTCCTAGAAGCATGAACCCAACTTTGACAAACTGGTATTTCGGAAGCCCTGTAAATTTCTGAAATAGCACAATTTTTCAATTTTCTAGTACGTCGTCGTCACATTTAAAAATAACGATGCCTCGTAGACGCATTCGATGGCAATATTCAGCCCAGCTATGTGTACAGAAAACCATCCCTCCGTCGCTTACCATGTATTTGTTACGAAGATATTTCAAATTATGTTAATGACGATAAAGACTAAATAAAAATGATAGAAAACACCTTAGCGCTATTACACTATCACAAAATCGTTTAGGAATACAAACCATCGAATGAAAAATCTGGTCGCTACGTTGTTTAGCTTTCAGCCTTATGACAGAAATATGAAATGATAGCAGGGAGAATGCTACAACATAATGTATACGATGTTACAAGACTACTTTTAGCGGCATATCCTTAATTCGTGCAACCCTTTTTATCGATGAGATTAAATACAGGATTAGAGAAATGCCAACCTTAGAAAATCAAGCCAAGCATAGCTCAAATCCATGTGGAAATCGCTGTTTCCTATTCGGGTTGATGCCAATCTTTATTTGACCTTTTTATCCTTTTACTCTAATATAGCCTTACTAGGCAAATCCTAATGGTTTTGAGTATTTCACTTCCTAGAAGCATGAACCCAACGTTGACAAACTGGTATTTCGGAAGCCCTGTAAATTTCTGAAATAGCACGATTTTTCAATTTTCTAGTACGTCGTCGTCACATTTAAAAATAACGATGCCTCGTAGACGCATTCGATGGCAATATTCAGCCCAGCTATGTGTACAGAAAACCATCCCTCCGTCGCTTACCATGTATTTGTTACGAAGATATTTCAAATTATGTTAATGACGATAAAGACTAAATAAAAATGATAGAAAACACCTTAGCGCTATTACACTATCACAAAATTGTTTAGAAATACACACCATCGAATGAAAAATCTGGTCTCTACATTGTTTAGCTTTCAGCCTTATGACAGAAATATGAAATGATAACAGGGAGAATGCTACAACATAATGAATACGATGTTACAAGACTACTTTTAGCGGCATATCCGTAATTTGTGCAACCCTTGTTATCGGTGAGATTAAATACAGGATTAGAGAAATGCCAACCTTAGAAAATCAAGCCAAGCATAGCTCAAATCCATGTGGAAATCGCTGTTTCCTATTCGGGTTGATGCCAATCTTTATTTGACCTTTTTATCCTTTTACTCTAATATAGCCTTACTAGGCAAATCCTAATGGTTTTGAGTATTTCACTTCCTAGAAGCATGAACCCAACGTTGACAAACTGGTATTTCGGAAGCCCTGTAAATTTCTGAAATAGCACGATTTTTCAATTTTCTAGTACGTCGTCGTCACATTTAAAAATAACGATGCCTCGTAGACGCATTCGATGGCAATATTCAGCCCAGCTAAGTGTACAGAAAACCATCCCTCCGTCGCTTACCATGTATTTGTTACGAAGATATTTCAAGTTATGTTGATGACGATAAAGACTAGATAAAAATGATAGAAAACACCTTAGCACTACTACACTATCACAAAATCGTTTAGGAATACACACCATCGAATGAAAAATCTGGTCTCTACATTGTTTAGCTTTCAGCCTTATGACAGAAATATGAAATGATAACAGGGAGAATGCTACAACATAATGAATACGATGTTACAAGACTACTTTTAGCGGCATATCCTTAATTCGTGCAACCCTTTTTATCGATGAGATTAAATACAGGATTAGAGAAATGCCAACCTTAGAAAATCAAGCCAAGCATAGCTCAAATCCATGTGGAAATCGCTGTTTCCTATTCGGGTTGATGCCAATCTTTATTTGACCTATTTATCCTTTTACTCTAATATAGCCTTACTAGGCAAATCCTAATGGTTTTGAGTATTTCACTTCCTAGAAGCATGAACCCAACTTTGTCAAACTGGTATTTCGGAAGCCCTGTAAATTTCTGAAATAGCACAATTTTTCAATTTTCTAGTACGTCGTCGTCACATTTAAAAATAACGATGCCTCGTAGACGCATTCGATGGCAATATTCAGCCCAGCTAAGTGTACAGAAAACCATCCCTCCGTCGCTTACCATGTATTTGTTACGAAGATATTTCAAGTTATGTTAATGACGATAAAGACTAGATAAAAATGATAGAAAACACCTTAGCGCTACTACACTATCACAAAATCGTTTAGGAATACACACCATCGAATGAAAAATCTGGTCTCTACATTGTTTAGCTTTCAGCCTTATGACAGAAATATGAAATGATAACAGGGAGAATGCTACAACATAATGAATACGATGTTACAAGACTACTTTTAGCGGCATATCCGTAATTTGTGCAACCCTTGTTATCGGTGAGATTAAATACAGGATTAGAGAAATGCCAACCTTAGAAAATCAAGCCAAGCATAGCTCAAATCCATGTGGAAATCGCTGTTTCCTATTCGGGCTGATGCCAATCTTTATTTGACCTTTTTATCCTTTTACTCTAATATAGCCTTACTAGGCAAATCCTAATGGTTTTGAGTATTTCACTTCCTAGAAGCATGAACCCAACTTTGACAAACTGGTATTTCGGAAGCCCTGTAAATTTCTGAAATAGCACAATTTTTCAATTTTCTAGTACGTCGTCGTCACATTTAAAAATAACGATGCCTCGTAGACGCATTCGATGGCAATATTCAGCCCAGCTAAGTGTACAGAAAACCATCCCTCCGTCGCTTACCATGTATTTGTACGAAGATATTTCAAATTATGTTAATAACGATAAAGACTAAATAAAAATGATAGAAAACACCTTAGCGCTACTACACTATCACAAAATCGTTTAGGAATACACACCATCGAATGAAAAATCTGGTCTCTACATTGTTTAGCTTTCAGCCTTATGACAGAAATATGAAATGATAACAGGGAGAATGCTACAACATAATGAATACGATGTTACAAGACTACTTTTAGCGGCATATCCGTAATTTGTGCAACCCTTGTTATCGGTGAGATTAAATACAGGATTAGAGAAATGCCAACCTTAGAAAATCAAGCCAAGCATAGCTCAAATCCATGTGGAAATCGCTGTTTCCTATTCGGGCTGATGCCAATCTTTATTTGACCTTTTTATCCTTTTACTCTAATATAGCCTTACTAGGCAAATCCTAATGGTTTTGAGTATTTCACTTCCTAGAAGCATGAACCCAACTTTGACAAACTGGTATTTCGGAAGCCCTGTAAATTTCTGAAATAGCACGATTTTTCAATTTTCTAGTACGTCGTCGTCACATTTAAAAATAACGATGCCTCGTAGACGCATTCGATGGCAATATTCAGCCCAGCTAAGTGTACAGAAAACCATCCCTCCGTCGCTTACCATGTATTTGTTACGAAGATATTTCAAATTATGTTAATGACGATAAAGACTAGATAAAAATGATAGAAAACACCTTAGCGCTACTACACTATCACAAAATCGTTTAGGAATACAAACCATCGAATGAAAAATCTGGTCTCTACATTGTTTAGCTTTCAGCCTTATGACAGAAATATGAAATGATAGCAGGGAGAATGCTACAACATAATGAATACGCTGTTACAAGACTACTTTTAGCGGAATATCCTTAATTTGTGCAACCCTTGTTATCGGTGAGATTAAATACAGGATTAGAGAAATGCCAACCTTAGAAAATCAAGCCAAGCATAGCTCAAATCCATGTGGAAATCGCTGTTTCCTATTCGGGCTGATGCCAATCTTTATTTGACCTTTTTATCCTTTTACTCTAATATAGCCTTACTAGGCAAATCCTAATGGTTTTGAGTATTTCACTTCCTAGAAGCATGAACCCAACTTTGACAAACTGGTATTTCGGAAGCCCTGTAAATTTCTGAAATAGCACGATTTTTCAATTTTCTAGTACGTCGTCGTCACATTTAAAAATAACGATGCCTCGTAGACGCATTCGATGGCAATATTCAGCCCAGCTATGTGTACAGAAAACCATCCCTCCGTCGCTTACCATGTATTTGTTACGAAGATATTTCAAATTATGTTAATGACGATAAAGACTAAATAAAAATGATAGAAAACACCTTAGCGCTATTACACTATCACAAAATCGTTTAGGAATACAAACCATCGAATGAAAAATCTGGTCTCTACATTGTTTAGATTTCAGCCTTATGACAGAAATATGAAATGATAGCAGGGAGAATGCTACAACATAATGAATACGCTGTTACAAGACTACTTTTAGCGGAATATCCTTAATTTGTGCAACCCTTGTTATCGGTGAGATTAAATACAGGATTAGAGAAATGCCAACCTTAGAAAATCAAGCCAAGCATAGCTCAAATCCATGTGGAAATCGCTGTTTCCTATTCGGGTTGATGCCAATCTTTATTTGACCTTTTTATCCTTTTACTCTAATATAGCCTTACTAGGCAAATCCTAATGGTTTTGAGTATTTCACTTCCTAGAAGCATGAACCCAACTTTGACAAACTGGTATTTCGGAAGCCCTTTAAATTTCTGAAATAGCACAATTTTTCAATTTTCTAGTACGTCGTCGTCACATTTAAAAATAACGATGCCTCGTAGACGCATTCGATGGCAATATTCAGCCCAGCTATGTGTACAGAAAACCATCCCTCCGTCGCTTACCATGTATTTGTTACGAAGATATTTCAAATTATGTTAATGACGATAAAGACTAAATAAAAATGATAGAAAACACCTTAGCGCTATTACACTATCACAAAATCGTTTAGGAATACAAACCATCGAATGAAAAATCTGGTCTCTACATTGTTTAGATTTCAGCCTTATGACAGAAATATGAAATGATAGCAGGGAGAATGCTACAACATAATGAATACGCTGTTACAAGACTACTTTTAGCGGAATATCCTTAATTTGTGCAACCCTTGTTATCGGTGAGATTAAATACAGGATTAGAGAAATGCCAACATAAGAAAATCAAGCCAAGCATAGCTCAAAACCATTTGGAAATCGCTGTTTCCTATTCGGGCTGATGCCAATCTTTATTTGACCTTTTTATCCTTTTACTCTAATATAGCCTTACTAGGCAAATCCTAATGGTTTTGAGTATTTCACTTCCTAGAAGCATGAACCCAACGTTGACAAACTGGTATTTCGGAAGCCCTGTAAATTTCTGAAATAGCACGATTTTTCAATTTTCTAGTACGTCGTCGTCACATTTAAAAATAACGATGCCTCGTAGACGCATTCGATGGCAATATTCAGCCCAGCTATGTGTACAGAAAACCATCCCGCCGTCGCTTACCATGTATTTGTTACGAAGATATTTCAAATTATGTTAATGACGATAAAGACTAGATAAAAATGATAGAAAACACCTTAGCGCTACTCTCGTCTCTACATTGTTTAGCTTTCAGCCTTATGACAGAAATATGAAATGATAACAGGGAGAATGCTACAACATAATTAATACGATGTTACAAGACTACTTTTAGCGGCATATCCGTAATTTGTGCAACCCTTGTTATTTAAATACAGGATTAGAGAAATGCCAACATAAGAAAATCAAGCCAAGCATAGCTCAAAACCATGTGGAAATCGCTGTTTCCTATTCGGGTTGATGCCAATCTTTATTTAACCTTTTTATCCTTTTACTCTAATATAGCATTACTAGGCAAATCCTAATGATTTTGAGTATTTCACTTCCTAGAATCATGAACCCAACTTTGACAAACTGGTATTTCGGAAGCCCTGTAAATTTCTGAAATAGCACAATTTTTCAATTTTCTAGTACGTCGTCGTCACATTTAAAAATAACGATGCCTCGTAGACGCATTCGATGGCAATATTCAGCCCAGCTATGTGTACAGAAAACCATCCCTCCGTCGCTTACCATGTATTTGTTACGAAGATATTTCAAATTATGTTAATGACGATAAAGACTAGATAAAAATGATAGAAAACACCTTAGCGCTACTCTCGTCTCTACATTGTTTAGCTTTCAGCCTTATGACAGAAATATGAAATGATAACAGGGAGAATGCTACAACATAATTAATACGATGTTACAAGACTACTTTTAGCGGCATATCCGTAATTTGTGCAACCCTTGTTATTTAAATACAGGATTAGAGAAATGCCAACATAAGAAAATCAAGCCAAGCATAGCTCAAAACCATGTGGAAATCGCTGTTTCCTATTAGGGTTGATGCCAATCTTTATTTGACCTATTTATCCTTTTACTCTAATATAGCCTTACTAGGCAAATCCTAATGGTTTTGAGTATTTCACTTCCTAGAAGCATGAACCCAACTTTGTCAAACTGGTATTTCGGAAGCCCTGTAAATTTCTGAAATAGCACAATTTTTCAATTTTCTAGTACGTCGTCGTCACATTTAAAAATAACGATGCCTCGTAGACGCATTCGATGGCAATATTCAGCCCAGCTATGTGTACAGAAAACCATCCCTCCGTCGCTTACCATGTATTTGTTACGAAGATATTTCAAGTTATGTTAATGACGATAAAGACTAGATAAAAATGATAGAAAACACCTTAGCGCTACTACACTATCACAAAATCGTTTAGGAATACACACCATCGAATGAAAAATCTGGTCTCTACATTGTTTAGCTTTCAGCCTTATGACAGAAATATGAAATGATAACAGGGAGAATGCTACAACATAATGAATACGATGTTACAAGACTACTTTTAGCGGCATATCCGTAATTTGTGCAACCCTTGTTATCGGTGAGATTAAATACAGGATTAGAGAAATGCCAACCTTAGAAAATCAAGCCAAGCATAGCTCAAATCCATGTGGAAATCGCTGTTTCCTATTCGGGCTGATGCCAATCTTTATTTGACCTTTTTATCCTTTTACTCTAATATAGCCTTACTAGGCAAATCCTAATGGTTTTGAGTATTTCACTTCCTAGAAGCATGAACCCAACTTTGTCAAACTGGTATTTCGGAAGCCCTGTAAATTTCTGAAATAGCACAATTTTTCAATTTTCTAGTACGTCGTCGTCACATTTAAAAATAACGATGCCTCGTAGACGCATTCGATGGCAATATTCAGCCCAGCTATGTGTACAGAAAACCATCCCTCCGTCGCTTACCATGTATTTGTTACGAAGATATTTCAAATTATGTTAATGACGATAAAGACTAAATAAAAATGATAGAAAACACCTTAGCGCTATTACACTATCACAAAATCGTTTAGGAATACAAACCATCGAATGAAAAATCTGGTCTCTACATTGTTTAGATTTCAGCCTTATGACAGAAATATGAAATGATAGCAGGGAGAATGCTACAACATAATGAATACGATGTTACAAGACTACTTTTAGCGGCATATCCTTAATTCGTGCAACCCTTTTTATCGATGAGATTAAATACAGGATTAGAGAAATGCCAACCTTAGAAAATCAAGCCAAGCATAGCTCAAATCCATGTGGAAATCGCTGTTTCCTATTCGGGTTGATGCCAATCTTTATTTGACCTTTTTATCCTTTTACTCTAATATAGCCTTACTAGGCAAATCCTAATGGTTTTGAGTATTTCACTTCCTAGAAGCATGAACCCAACATTGACAAACTGGTATTTCGGAAGCCCCTTAAATTTCTGAAATAGCACAATTTTTCAATTTTCTAGTACGTCGTCGTCACATTTAAAAATAACGATGCCTCGTAGACGCATTCGATGGCAATATTCAGCCCAGCTAAGTGTACAGAAAACCATCCCTCCGTCGCTTACCATGTATTTGTTACGAAGATATTTCAAATTATGTTAATGACGATAAAGACTAAATAAAAATGATAGAAAACACCTTAGCGCTACTACACTATCACAAAATCGTTTAGGAATACACACCATCGAATGAAAAATCTGGTCTCTACATTGTTTAGCTTTCAGCCTTATGACAGAAATATGAAATGATAACAGGGAGAATGCTACAACATAATGAATACGATGTTACAAGACTACTTTTAGCGGCATATCCGTAATTTGTGCAACCCTTGTTATCGGTGAGATTAAATACAGGATTAGAGAAATGCCAACATAAGAAAATCAAGCCAAGCATAGCTCAAAACCATGTGGAAATCGCTGTTTCCTATTCGGGTTGATGCCAATCTTTATTTGACCTTTTTATCCTTTTACTCTAATATAGCCTTACTAGGCAAATCCTAATGGTTTTGAGTATTTCACTTCCTAGAAGCATGAACCCAACTTTGACAAACTGGTATTTCGGAAGCCCTTTAAATTTCTGAAATAGCACAATTTTTCAATTTTCTAGTACGTCGTCGTCACATTTAAAAATAACGATGCCTCGTAGACGCATTCGATGGCAATATTCAGCCCAGCTAAGTGTACAGAAAACCATCCCTCCGTCGCTTACCATGTATTTGTTACGAAGATATTTCAAATTATGTTAATGACGATAAAGACTAAATAAAAATGATAGAAAACACCTTAGCGCTACTACACTATCACAAAATCGTTTAGGAATACACACCATCGAATGAAAAATCTGGTCTCTACATTGTTTAGCTTTCAGCCTTATGACAGAAATATGAAATGATAACAGGGAGAATGCTACAACATAATGAATACGATGTTACAAGACTACTTTTAGCGGCATATCCGTAATTTGTGCAACCCTTGTTATCGGTGAGATTAAATACAGGATTAGAGAAATGCCAACCTTAGAAAATCAAGCCAAGCATAGCTCAAATCCATGTGGAAATCGCTGTTTCCTATTCGGGTTGATGCCAATTTTTATTTGACCTTTTTATCCTTTTACTCTAATATAGCCTTACTTAGCAAATCCTAATGGTTTTGAGTATTTCACTTCCTAGAAGCATGAACCCAACTTTGACAAACTGGTATTTCGGAAGCCCTGTAAATTTCTGAAATAGCACAATTTTTCAATTTTCTAGTACGTCGTCGTCACATTTAAAAATAACGATGCCTCGTAGACGCATTCGATGATTGAAGAGAGAGAGTGAAGAGAGCATAGGAGAGAGAGAGAAGGAGAGAGAGAGAGGAGAGAGTGAGAGCGAAAAGAAAAAGGCAGACAAAGCAGAAGAGATAAAGCAAACGGAAAGGAGAGAAAAGAAAAACGGCCATTCCTTCTGCTGTTATTGTTAGTGCCGGGACGAAGCGAGCCAAACCAAGTTCAAAGTGCCAATGCGACGGCGGCGGTTTTCGTTCAATGTTAATCAGCTATTGCTCACTAATTACCCCAAATAACAAAACTATGCTTCTCCCAACAATGGCCCCCAAATGCCTTCCGCTCGAACTTTTGTTCGAATTTGTGCCTTTCATCCCTGCCGAAAATGCCACTCCGAATGCGCTCTCGTCCTGTTGGCTTCTGCACAAACTTTTGCTGCCACGTGTCATCAAATGGAAAGAGGTATGCCGTACCATATTAGGGCCAAGGAATTGGGCTTGAAATGCACTTTTGTAACGTTGGCCACCCAATTTACTCATTCTATGGGCCTAACTCTGCCAATTGATCAAAAGGAAAGTGCGACAATGTGGCACTTTTGGTAAACCGGTCATACTGTCAATAAGACAACAACTACAGTACCTTGGCTCATTTTGCCCAGTTGGACCTAACCAATCTTCTATAAAAATAAGCTAAAAGAAACTTATCTTTCCCAAGTGAAACTTTGATTTTTGATATAAGTAATAGGGTATGCTTTAGTTTGTCACCTTATTTATTTTCCGAAAAAAAAAATTAAATTTTAAAAAGTCAAGTAAAAGCAGAGGAACGGGAGGGAAAGAGGAAGAAAGAAGTTTGATGCGATTTTTAGGCACAAAAATCGCGAATTCGACAAATTCCGAACCCCTAACCCGAACTCAAACATTTTCCGAGAATTACATTTTAAAATTTTTCTAATTTCTCTTAAAACATTGTTTATAGTGTTTTCGGTGTTGTTAACTTTAGACAAAAACCATTTCAAATCCAAAAAATGGTCATTCTGTTAAAAATGAATTTTGATAATTTGCATTTTCGATTTTTTGTTCGAGTTCGGGTTAAGGATTCGGAATTGGCCGAAATGGAGGCCGGATTCGTGCTCAGCGCCTCAAAACACCCATAGAAAAGTGTTAAAAAATTTAAGATAAAAAAAAATTAAATTAAAAAATTTCGGGACCAAAGATCTTCACGATTGCCCGAATTTTGTTCCTTTGTTAAATTAATGAATTTTTATAAAATTTCATTTATTTTTCCCGTTTGGCGCACATTCGAACAAACTGACAAATTATTATAGAAGGTGAACAGCCGCAAGAAAGAAAAAACAAAAAAAAGTTATGAAAATTGTTCGAGTTCGGGTTCGGGATTCGAAAAATGGATGTTGGCACATATCCGACCAATTTCAGTCCTAAACAGGCACTCACGCGAAAACGTACCCCACGCGAAAACGGGTCACGCGAAAACGGCCCTCAGGCGAAAACGGCCACGCGAAAACGGCCCTCAGGCGAAAACGGCCACGCGAAAACGGCCCGGCCCGTGCATTTTGTAATAATATAGCAAAACGCCAAAATAATTGAAAATATTTTTTTTTTGAAAGAGGAAAATTATGAATAATTTTTTTTAAATTTCCCATTAATGGTTTCCTAGCACCTATGGATACAACATACCCCTTTCTTAGGAAATTATGTACATAATTAAAAACAAAAAACCCATTGAAGGGTACCCGCAAGCCCAAAACACCAAATACTGGTCACATTCCTGGCTTATCATTCGTGTTAAGTTTTTGCTAGATCATTTTTAGATAAAAATGCACGCTGAAAATCAAATCATTTGGCTCGAAAAATACCCGCGTTACTTTCGCATCAGCTGGGACGCAGTTGATGACCGAAGAATCGCCCATTACGTGACATTTGTGAAGCAATTGTCCGTAGTTCTTTTCGAAACAATGAAACCATATTTCCAAGTGTTTTCGGGATCGCTGGTTGCGAATTCGGCATCCATTTTGACCAATCCCAACCCCGGGCCCGAACAAAAAATTGAAAATTTGAATTTTCCGAGTTTAGTCCTAAAATGTTAGGTGATCTTTTTATTGAAGCACTGATAACTTTGAATTTTTTAACTTTTTGTTCCAATTCGGGTCCGGGATTCGGAATTGGTCTAAATGGGTGAATTCGTAGTCAGCGACCCCGAAAACCACTGGAAACATGTTTTATGACTTGGAGGATAAACAATTTTTCGAAAAATGGGCGGGGACAAACTTTACTATTACCCGATTGAAAGTAATACTGCAAATTCGACTTTCAATGCATGAAACTCCGCAGTTTTTACTCATATAATTAAAAATCACTATGCGAATCGAATCCATTCTCCCCAATTATACCCACTTTCGGCTGACAATTCGCAGTTTTTCCCTTCTCCGACCCCCCCCCTCCCTTCCATTATACCATCGAAACAAACACAAATTTTGTTTAGCGCAACACGTTGGAGGATTACAGTATCACCTTTCCCGTCGACGAGCCTTCCAACGACGAATACACCTTCAAAATTGTCGCGTTTGATGTGCGTGGGGAGGAACTGTTCACCCTCCCTTCCGTGACCGGCCGCCTCCTTCCGTAGTTTGTGCCATTCTTTTAATCGTTCTCTGAATTTGGGTCCCGATGAAAAAAAACTTTTATTTGAACTTGTTCATGGTAAAAAAAAAAGCGCACTGCTTTTTACCTTAGAAAAAGTGAAAAAAAAATTTTATTTTTTCAATTTTTTTATTTTTCCGTCGGGCACAAATTCCGAAGGATTACTCAAACATTGATTGATTTTGTGTGTTTTATGTCAATGTTTAGGTGAGTGCCGTGCTGTTTCTTCTCAGATGTTTCGTTGAGAATCTCAGGGACTTTGCCGCTGCCGACTCATTTAATTTATTCTCACAAATACATTTTTTATGATGGAATCAAACAATTTTTCTTGACTTTATCATTGTAATTTGATTCCAAGAATAAACAAATATGTCAAATATTAATTTTGTCGGTCATTTAAATAGCTTTGGATTGAACTGGTAGCCCCACTTTTCAAAAAAGGCAGCTCACCGGGGACAGTGCCAATCCCATCACAATTGGCCGCCCGCAGCGGCGGCGGCGATGGCATTTTGCCGAGCATTGGTTTTGGTGGCACCGCAATGCTTTACGAGTTGCGTCGGTTTGGCGGCATTTTCGGTGGCACTGGCGACAACCCTTTGGCACCGAGGCCGAAAGAGTTCTCCCCTATCGCCCTCCCTTTTTTCCTCCTCTTTCGGCACCTTTCCGTCCACATCGCTGCCCTGTTCTGCTGCTGATCCTCCTTTATCGCAGTCAATTGGCCAGGCCTCAGCTGTCGGCGGTGCAATGGCCGACTGCGCGGAAATGGCGGCCATCGGAACGAAGGGACCCACGCGTTTCGGCGTTGGCGTTTCGGCGCCAGCCGTTTTTCCACTTAAGCTTTTTTCTTTGGCATCCAAATCCAACAATCTTGGTATCATTCGAAAGCTCTTAACATGTTCTATTATCCTTGCCAAAAGCGGATAGATTTTAAAGCCTAGAAAAATTTTTATTAAGAAAAAACTTCAAAAATTTCGACTTCGCAATTTTCATGCATAACTGTTTTTTGATAATTGTCTAATCGCAAAGCAATAGCTTAGAAAAGCTTCTAAATAGATTAAGCTTTCGAACGACACCAACATTCTTGGATTTGGTTTACAAAGAAAAAAGTTATAGTGGAAAAACATGCTGGCGCCGAAACGCCAGCGCCGAAACGCAGTGGACCCGGAACGAAAACTCAATTTGGTTTAAGCCAGAACATCCGTCAACTGGGAGGAGGGGTAGGAAAATCAGCAGGAGGAGCAGAAGTTGGAGCAGGACAAGGAGGGGCTGGCATAGTCGTACCATGGAAATGTGGGCGATATTGGCATTAACTATTGAACAATAGTCTCGAGAAAAAATCCAAAACTGCGTCAGTTATATTTCTGCCCATTTTTGTGTCTCAGTGAATGGCGCCGTCGTTGTACACATGGAAAAGGACCCAAAGTTAGTGGTGATGGTGACCAAAATGCACGCAATGGTGGACAATACCAACAGCTGCAGAAAATGCTATCGCTGCAGCAGAGAAAAACGGTGGCACAAATGCCAAGAAAGGAGCTCAAAAAACGCATTTCTGCGTTGAAATTTTCTTGTATTCGCTAATTTAAATCTCTTTAAAACCATTAACCAAGAAACAAGCAAAAAGATCGACCCTTCAAAAAATTGGTTCCAGCGGATTAGCGATGACGATCCCTGACTGCTAACTACTGCTTTAATTTGTGTATTTGCAATTTTAGGCTGACAGTTTGAAAAATAGAAATTGGGCTCAAAACATTATTAAAAATCATTGGACTCATAACTCATAAAAAAATTCTCCGTGATGAGAATTGCACGGAACAATTTGTTAGTTGATGGGCAATTAAGCCACAAGCGGGTGGTGGAAATTTGCCCGTCATCGGCGGGTGGGCACTTACAAAAGGGGGGTAATTAGGGACGGTGGGGGCGGGGGAGGGCAGTGATTTGGAGTTGACTCTCCGCTGCTGCTAATGGTGATGACGATTATTATTCGATTCGCGTTTGTTGTTCGGACGGACGGACGAATGGACACGGAAATTGTTGCACCAAAATGCATCCGTCCGCCACAATTTGCCCAAATTCCGCTGCTGGATCATCCATCATTTGTAACGGACGAATTTCCTCTGCTATATGCCACCAAGTGTCGTGCCAAACACAGAAAATATGGCCGGCCATCGTCCTAATTGCTGATCGAACACAACACTAATCAACGCCGGCGGCGCCTTTGATCAGTCAATTAGCCCACCGCTCCTCCAAATGATCAGAATTTTCCCAATTCTGCTTTGTATTGCTGTCATTCTTCAGCGTTTCCGTCCCGTCGCTTCTGTCGCCACGCGACTGTTCTTCAGTGATAATGATGACTCACTTCTCCAGGCTTGGCATGAACTTGTTGCGCTTCAGGTGCGCCTGGCTAATTTTGTTTTGTGCCCTGTCAGAATTTTACCATATCCAATTTAGGGGGGGGGGGGAGCTTTTCTGGTAATATACGTTTGTCCTTACCGTATTTACATTTTAAAAGTGCCGTTGGTTCTGCATCCCAAAACCGTACCGCAGGCCAAACAAAGTGCCATTGCGAACCGTGACCATCCCGTGGACGAACGACTTCTCACCCCTCTGCGCAAGTGTGGTGGTGGTGCTATTGCTTCATCGCCCCGGCACGGCACAACGCCATGGGACAACAATGATGGTGTTAACAGCTATAATGATGCCAATAATTATGATCATGCTGATAATTTGGTGCCGATTTATGCCGCTTCTTCTTCGGCTTCAACATTGGCACCCCAACGGGTGGAAATTTATGCCGAATTTGGACATTTGACCCAATTTTGTGGGCATGAGAAACATTTGATGGCAAAACGAACAACAGTTGACATTCAACAATTGGCGGAAGGTGGGCGAGAGATTGGAGTAAAGTAAAATTTGAAAGGATTTAGTCAATCTAACCAAATTTTCAAATTTTGAAGCTTTTTTCCCTGGGATTCTCGTCCGGTCCATTTTCAAAAACCAATTCCCAAAACAAACGCTAATTGAAGATTTTGTATGATCATTATCATTCTAAAAACAGACTAATTGTGAGATTCCAAAGGACGGGATAATTGAAACTCTCCTAATTACAACCAAAATCTTATAATGAATTATATGAATTTCTAACGAAAACTGATCGCTTTTGTCCAAATTAAGTGATCAATCAATAATTAGTCAATGCTTCACACAGAATTCCGCAACAAATGCTCTGTCCGATCACCATCTCCGTCCGTCTCGTCAAATTTTGCTGGATCGTCGCTATCTCTTGCACAAATTTTCACTGTAATGGGCGCCCGAGTTGAGACAGTAGTGATCAGTGCCGATGACAATGCCACCAAAAGTGCCGGTGGTGCCAATGCCAACCGTAAACACTTGCAAGAATGGACGCGTCAAATGGTGGAAAAAGTACACCGCACCGTCCATGCCCATTCCCAGCGGTGGAAATTGGTGCTAATTGCACCCGGACTTCACGTAATTAGTATCAATTGCTATTTGGTCGGCTTACATAAAAAGAGTAGTCATTGATCAGTTAGTGATTTGGCCCTAATAAATTTATTATTTAGATCCTGCTGATCATTTACACGAACAAACACTAGTTAATTTGATGTAAAAAGAGTTAGAAAAGGTCTTAGCTCAGCTTATGTTCACTAATCAGCATGTGATTAGAGGGAATGAATATTAACTAATTGGAAAAGCCTTACAATTAATCGAACGTAAGAATTTTGATTATGAAATTCTGATCAGTCAAATGGTAAAGCAAATGCTAGAAATGATCAGAGAATGTCCCAATCAATTTAAAGGACATTCCGTACGGGCAAACTTCGGCCGTACTTGCCCAGGACGTGCTCCAAAGTGTGCAGCTGATCCGCCATGGCCTTCCTCGCCGCACTTTTCTTCTCGTCCTTCGCCAGTCCAACTTGGTCAGTGCTGCTCATTAGCCTCGGCGAATGGCTTTTTCAAAATGCCGAGTTTGTCTGTGTGTTTTCAGACCTTTTGGCGTTCTGTTGCCAAGGCTGCCGCCTTTTGTTCAAAAATGTTGTCCCTGTGGGAGCTTGGCAAGTCGGACGATGACGAAAGGGCGTGGGACCTGGTGAGAGACATTTGGGTGATCTGCTGATGGTCTAACTGATCAGAATCCCGTCTCATGCTTCGTTATTGTCTGGTGAAATCCTTCCTACCAAATCCTTTGAAAATAGGACGTAATTAGTAGTCGTTTAGTGTATCGCATGTTATTAATGGATGGATAATGAATTAATTTCAATTAAACTATTAATATTTATATATTTTTTTCTTTTTTACTAAACATACGCCATTTATTTAGAAAAACAATTTTGCTGACTGAAAAATACCTCAAAAAATCAAATTTAAATCATTAGGTAAAAACGTAAATTAACCCTAATTTGTTCTTGTTTGTCTCCAAGCTTGGTTTGTATTTTTATCTGTCCGTTTTATTTAATTTGTGGATCATTTGTCTGTTGATCCTTTGTCCGTGGGTCGTTTAAGCGGACACATTTATACTCTTTATCGGGATCACGGGAAAATCCCCGTCTCTCTACACTAATCCATGGGAAAATCCCGACAGATATGCCAGGAAATCCCGACAAACTCTGACTGATTCCTCCGATCACATTAATTGGCCTTGTTCCAGCGCTGATCTGTCACCGTTGGCTTCCGATTGTGTGCATTTGTCGCCGCGCGGCCTCTCCCTGCTGCACCTTCAGTTGTGGAATTGGCTGGTTCAGCCCCGCGTTCGCCACTCACAACCGTTCGTCCATTCGTTTCTTTGTTTGATCACTGATCAGCGTTTTGCGTTTATTGGAAACGAAAAACCGCTGTCTTTTGTGCAAATCACGTAAATTAGATGCCAACTCTCGGGGGTGGACTCATTACGTATTAGATTTGAGCCGCCATCATGACCTATTACGTTCTATTTATGTAAGCCCTCATAAATGGCTTTATCCCCCTGCTGCAGTTACGTGCCGTTGCTTCGTCCTCCGCTTTGCCCTCGTCCCCACTGCCCATTCTTGGCAACTCCGCGCAACATCATCTCATGTCCACGGGTGCCGCCAGACCGAGCTAATGTTCGTTATCCTTCCATATCTATTTTTAAATAATTTCGGGATTCCGTCAACTAGTAAATTTTCGTGCCCAATAAGTTTTGGTGCTTTAAATGCCAATTTGTTTGGTGTGCCGTTTGGTGCCATTGCCAAATTTTCCCGCCCGGCGGCGGCGCCTCTTTTGTGCAGGAAGTGAAATCCGATCGCTTGTTTACCACCCACCCGCTCGTTTTGTGCCATTCTTCGTCATTGCCTTGGCGTGCCATTTTACACCCCCCCCCCCAATTCAGCAAATTGCTTTTCCCTCGTCGCCCCTCCGCCGTTTTCTTCGCTCCGTCCAATTGAGTACGGCCGGCAAAGTCCTTCTTCTGATTCTTTTTGCGCTGCTTCCGTTGCTTCTCATCATTGTGCTGTCTAAAGCCAAGGCCAACAATATCAACAACAACAACTACTTCACCTCCATTTGTTGTTGTCCCCGTCGTCGTCAAAGCGGCGGCTTTTCCTCCGCCCCCAGCGGCGGTGACAGCCGCCGAAGAGCAAAAGGATTCCGACAAACCAATCGCCGATTCATCGCCGCCACCCCGTGACACGGGGAGAGGGATGAAGAGAGACTGAAGCGCAGGCAATTAGTGCGCTTTGCCCGTAATTAGCGCAGGCAATTAGTGAGCTTTGCCCGTAATTAGCGCAGGCAATTAGTGAGCTTTGCCCGTAATTAGCGCAGGCAATTAGTGAGCTTTGCCCGTAATTAGCGCAGGCAATTAGTGAGCTTTGCCCGTAATTAGCGCAGGCAATTAGTGAGCATTTGCATTAATGAAACGAATAAAACTCGGCAGTAGCAAGTTAATTTTATTGAATAAGGAAGATTTTTCTATTAATTTTCTGACCGGCAATAAAAAAATAAATCATTATCGGGATCTGATTTTGATGTTGACGGGTAGTGCTGCTCGAGAGTCTCTGTCTCGACTCGAGAAAGTATCGGTCTTCGAGACTCGAGACCAAGCCTTTTTTAAACCCCCTAAAGTTAAAATAAATTTGATTTAAATCCTTGAACTCTTGCTAGTATTATTTGGGTGCACGTGGTCAAGTGGCTTGTGCTCAACGCTTTGCACTTTTATGCGTTGGTTCAGTTCGCTTAAAGTAGCTGCTTTTTTAAATAATACGTTTTATGATTTTTTGTGTAGATTATATCAATTTGCTATTGTAAATTTTCGGCTTTTTTGGCCCTGACCCCCAAACTGATCAGTAAAAACTGATCAAATAAAAAACTAAAAAAACCCCCCAGCAAAAATACGTTAATTTATTGCATTTTTTCTTTTATATTTTAAAAATACTTTTATTTAATTTTGTTGAAGAATTAAAAATTATTTGCTTTAAAAAATTATTTTTGGAACTATTTGCCAATCAAATTGACAAATTTTTGTAAATAAATACACAACGCATTCAATAGAATTGGTAGGGACCGGGGATTTTGGCAAAACCGAGACATGAAAAAACTGGGAATTTTCGGCTCGGTCTCAACTAATTCAAGGTCCAAAAAATAAAAATGAATTTTATTTTATTTTATATTTTCTTTTACATTTTCTCATTGAACGTTTTTCTGCCCCTTTTACATTTTGCCCTTTTTTACGTTTCGCCAAGACATTTCTGATGACCCATTTACCATTTACCACGGGGATGGGACGGGGCGAAGAAAATCAAATTCCCATCAGTCACACAATTGCCCCCTCTTTTTGCGGTGCCAAATGTTCGTTCAATGGGGAAAATGGCGGGGGAGGGGCATCAGAAAAATGCATTTGTAATTGTGCAAATAATAATAATAATAAATATTTGGAATTTTGGAATTTATTCATTATTTTAGGTACATAAAATTCCAACTGTTTGGGTCAAAAGGGATTCATTCATTTTTGGAAAAAATCATTTTTTAATATTCTATAAAAAATAGTCACGAGGGGTCAGGCGATGCCGACAAATGCCATTGGGGAAAATGTTATTTAGAAGAATAAATACGATTTGTTAACTGAACACAAAATTAAGTACAGTACGCCTTGAAACGTACAGTAAGCCCTGCTGAAGACATATGTGCCTTTCTTTGTATTTATATGTATTTAAATTTACAGTCCTTGTCTTCGCAACCCTTATACCGTATTCCTTCTAGTAGAGCCTTCATCCCTCCATTAGTGCTACCCTAAATTAACATTAAATTTAGCAATTTCAAAGGTATTTAATACCAAATTAATTAAAAAATAATGAAATACGAAAAGCCAAGTTTTATTTTTTCCACAATTTCTAAAAAAATATAGCGGTGCCGTGCCTGGAAGCAAAAATAAGAAATTAATCATTTTTAAATTGTGATCCGAGTACAAGATAAAATAGAGAAGGAGAGACAGCGTGAGAGAAGAGAGAGAGAGGGAAGAATGACCGAGAGAGAGAGAGAGAGCGAGAGAAAGAGAAAGAGAGGACAGATTAAAAAAAAGGGAGAGAGATGGAAGAATGGGTGGTTTCGGCGCCGCCTGTTTTTCTCGAAATTCCCGGGCCCGTACAACTCTAAAAATTACTGTCTAAAAACAAGAACTGAACTGGCGCTGAAACATCGGCACTTAAACGACCCAACTCAGAAGAGAGAGACTCATTTGTTTGTCAGGGAAATAGAGAGAGAGAGAGAGAGAGAGAGAGAAGAAAGTGAGACAGTGAGAACAGGCAGACATAACGCAACACTCACCGGGGCAGAGAAGCATAACAAAGGGAAAGAGTGTGTGGGTTTGAGAAGGGAGAGAAAAAGAGTGACACAGACACATAAAACAGCAAAATATCCCCTCAAGGGAAGAGAAAGCGGGCGGCCATTGCTTATTCATTTGTTGCCGAGACGAGCCCACCAGCACCCATTTCCAAGCCCAAATTGCTAATTGCTGTGCGCAACGCCTTTCCCCCATCATTTAATTTACTAATTACCCAATTGCCCTCAATTGGCCCCTGCCGCCGTTTCCTTCAGTTGCCAATGGCCCCCAAAAGCCTTCCGCCCGAACTTTTGTTCGAATTTGTGCCCTTCGTCCGTGCCGAAGATGCCGTTCCGAATGCGTTCTCGTCCTGTCGGCTGTTTCACAACCTTTTGCTTCCACGTGTCGACAAATGGAAAGAAGTAAGCCTTGTTGTTTTGGGGGCCAAACAATTGGTCTTTTTTTGTAAAACTAAATCAAAGCGTATTGCCAAATTGGACCAACGGCAATACAACAAAAGTTTTACAAAATAAAGCCTAGGCCCATGCTAGCCTAAGCCTAGAAGCCATTGTATAAGAGTTGCCTTTTGTACGTTGTCATGATACCCAACCACAAGCTGACCAGCAGACAAAGTTAATATTTGGCGTAAATTCGGAAAATTCAAAAAATTCCTGTGAGGTCTTGAAATCTTGCTGCTAAAAATTTAGAGCCAGAGTTTAACAAAAATTCTCTCGAAAATGCAAAAAGATCGCAGGCTCAACCACTTTTTCATTGCAATGGTCACCCATTTGTTAGGTCAATTTGGATTACTGTACATATTCTTGTAAAAGAGTGCCTTACAGTAGATTAAAAATTTATGATTTTGGCTTCTGGACTAGTCAACTAATGAGACAATTCGGCTGATGGACAACTCAGCCGTGCAAGCAAATCGAAAACATTAAGCATACAGTCGGCAGAGATATTTGAAAATTTAAGGTTTTTATATATTTTTTCATCTTTGCGGTCCGGCCTATCCTTTAATTTGAAAAACGCCTATATTTTTTCTTATTTATGATTGACAAAAAAAAATATTTGTTAAGAGTTATGGGCGAAAACAGCTTGCCAGACTTTACCGACCCCTGACTATAACGGCCAAACTATAATGACCCGGTCCGAGAAATATACCCAAAACATTTAAATCACTTTTTACTTGGTTAAGAATTTTAAAATTTATTTACAATTAACGATTTCCGACGTTTGGGGTCGGAATTCCGACTTCAGATAACTTTTTGACCATCGGAATTCCGATTTACGAAAATTTTTTGCCATCCCTGGTGCATATATATACACAGCGGCCCAATTTTGGGCTCCCAGTACAATTATGCTTATTTTTTATTTAGTAATCAGAACGCCAAAACTTTGCAAAACTTAAAATTTTTTGGGGATTTTCCCTTGTAAAAATAGAAGAGCCGATCTCGAGTTAAAAAGCATTTTGATAAAAAACAAAGCATCATCCTATAGGTTGGGTTAAAATATGGGCCTATGCAAAATTTGAAGAAAATTTGAACATAGGGAAAAATTTTTCAACTGGGCAAAGTTTTTTCTTTTTCTCTCATTTTGGCATACTATTTCCATGTCTCTAACGTATAAAATAACACATGAATCATTTGTTTGCCAATAAACAATTTTTTTCAACTTTTGACTAACTTAGAAATATTCTTCAGAATTTTCCCTTCAAAATGAGCATAAAATGGTTTTATTTGGTCTATAAATGACAAAGTTATAAGCTAAAAAAATTTCATAAAATCAAGGGTAAAATATAGTGTCTACTTTTTACTTTTTATATTTATTCTTTTGGCGTTCTGTTTTTATTATTATTTTATTTATTTGCTTTAAAAAATTGAAATTTATACACAAACACAAGGAGGATTTGAACCTGAGACTTCCTTTTTGGTGACTAACTCACAGACCACTAAGACGAAAAATCCAGCATAATTGTACTTGGAGCCCAAAATTGGGCCGCTGTGTATATGGAACGATTTTTTAAATTTTGAAAACTTCCGCAAAAAATAGAGCCTACCATCTTAACTATTACCCAATAGTGTTGGTTTCATTAGAAAGCTCCTCGGATGCTCTATTAACTTTACTAAAAACAAAAAGATTTTTAGCCTGGAAAAAAGAATTTTTATAGATTTTTATTTTTTTTAGTTCTTTACACGCAAATTTGAACTTTCACATCCCTAAAACAATAAATATTTGGCGTAATGTAATTACAACTTTTTTTTAATTCAAAAATTATCTTCTAAGAAAATGAAGAGGGTCATTTACATATGTCGAAACTGCATAAGACCCAAAAAGATTATATGCTAAATTAATTCCAGTTCTACCACTTCACTTGCTATCACTGTTTCAGATAAACGAGATGCAAAAAGAACAGAATAAAGAATTGACGGAAGAGAACAAACGCTTGAAGGCCATTATTGAAGAGCTGAAGGCTGGAAAAGCGGTAAAATGTCCATTTCAACTCAGTTTGATGAACTCACCGATTTCACCCTTTTACAGCAAAAGGCGGTCACTGACCAGCCTCAATCATCGTCAACCGCCTCTGCCAAGTCACCATCAAAGCCATTCAAAGAGAAAGTGAAAGGACGTTTGACATTTGAAAAGGGATGCGCGGCTAATTACCCCGTGTCTTTTGGAGAAGTGCAGCGGCGCGTTGAGTCGCCAGACCGAATGAAAATTTCGGATTTTCTCACTCTTTTTCACCTGCGCAAAACAGGCAGCAACAGCGCCGATCTGCGTAAAAGCATTGAGGTTTGTTGATTTATGCCTAACAAAAATTCAAAAGTTAGCCGCGTTCTTTTCGTGTTTTTGATGGCAAAGTTTTTTTCTTGAAAATTTTATTTAAAATGTAAAAATTTTTTGTGGGAAACGACAAGGGGCAAAGAACATGCCCGAAAGGCGTCAGGTCATCTAACTCTGTGACAATGGTTAAAATGCCATGCAAATTGGGCGGCATGGCTTCAAAAAAGCAACCACCATTTTTGACGGGCTACCAAATTTTAAAAAATAACCAACCAAACTGATTTTATCACCTAATCTCCACAATTAATTTCTCCTGAATTTGCTACAGGAGTCCGAGATTAAAATTCGAACGGAACAGCGGCAACACAGCGAAGACACCTGCTTCACCTTCCTTCTTGAAGCTGAAGCGGTCCAGGCAAGTTGCGGAGAATGTCTGAGCAATGGGTGGGAAAAGTCCGAGGGTATCGCCAGAGACCCTTTGGGGGCGGCGCATTAATCCCCAAAGCATTTCCACCCGACGTTTCCCTGTGGAAATTTTCATTTTTCTGTTTCTTTTAGCTATCTCAAGACTTTGCGAAACTTTGCGACCGCAATTACCCCATAAAGCCAATTGCCATCGAAATGACATCAGGTAAAAGTGCCAAATTTTCTTTAAAACTCGAAAGATTACATTGGAAGTGAATACGAAAATGACCATTTTAATGAGACTTTGATTTAAATTTTAATTTTCATTGCCACAATTTGCCAGGTGAAAGTGGTGGTGAGAGCGGCGCTAAGCCATATAGCATGGAAGAACTGGGAACAGTAAGGTGAGAAATTGGACCAGATTCTTTTTTGAATTAATTTGATCAATTTTTAGGCGTTTTCTTGCCGAAGTTTTGGATTTCCAAGAGGCGGATGAGAGCCCACACACACCTCATCTTCAACTGCCAATTATTGCTGTCAAGAAAAAAAAAATTGGCAACGAAGTCGGCGCGGGGTTCAACCGCTTCTCTTTGGTGAGCAGAAAAGAGTGCCCTCACTTCTCGAAACAAAAAGTGCCGACGAGAAAATTTCTTTGGGCGTTTACGATTTTTAATTGATAAAAACAAGTCCAAGAGTTTTTGGATCACGAATCCTTCATCCAATACGACCAATTCCTACCTTGACCAGAATTTGAATAAAAGTCGAATTTTTCGAGTTATAAAAATTACAAAAAATTTGGGATAGCACCACTTACTATTACCGTTTGGCAAAATAATTAAGAACCAAAATTTGGTTTATGGGCTGGTTTAAGTTAATTTGCATTCGGTTGGTCGAATAAAATGGGAAACAGCGCATCATTTGGTCAATTGTCGGTTCCATTTTTTGATTTTTCAGGCTACGCACGGTTTTGGCGGCTATGCTTTCACTTCAGTGATCAACGTTCTGATCGAATTGGTCAAAGAATGTGAGAAACGAACGTCGTCTACGACCGAAGGAGAAAATGCGGAAGAATAAATAATCGTTTAATTTCCATACCTTAACAAAAAGCATTTAACGTTTCTTTATTTTTTTTGTCTTTCTAATTCGTGGGTGTTTAACTTTAACCTTACTATACGTGTCGTGTCGCCTTTTTTGTTTTGACTTTTTTCGCATAAAAATTGATGTACATTTTAATTGGTCATTCAAATAAATTGCAAATCAAACAGCTCCATCCCGCTGCTTCCTAATTTTCTTTCTAATAATTATCCATGCAAAAAAGGGCTTTTGATACGAAAGGGTTCGGGAAAAAGCGACCCGAAAACAAAAACTACAATTATTAACTTCATTTCTTCATCAACATTTGATAATTGTCATTTGTATTTTGTCCATTTTTGACACCCTTTCACCTGCTCATTTCTCATGATGAGAATTGCACGGAATAATTTGTTAATTGATGGGCAATTAATCCACAAGGGGGTGGTGAGAGTTTTTCCCGTCATCGGCGGGTGGGCACTTACAAAAGGGAGTAATTAGGGACGGGGGAGGGGCAGTGATTTGGAGTTGACTCTCCGCTGCTGCTAATGGTGATGACGATTATTATTCGATTCGCGTTTGTTGTTCGGACGGACGGACGAATGGACACGGAAATTGTTGCACCAAAATGCATCCGTCCGCCACAATTTGCCCAAATTCCGCTGCTGGACCATCCATCATTTGTAACGGACGAATTTCCTCTGCTATATGCCACCAAGTGTCGTGCCAAACACAGAAAATATGGCCGGCCATCGTCCTAAATGCTGATCGAACACAACACTAATCAACGCCGGCGGCGCCTTTGATCAGTCAATTAGCCCACCGCTCCTTCAAATGATCAGAATTTTCCCAATTCTGTTTTCTATTATTGTTGTTCTTCAGCGTTTCCGTCCCGTCGCTTCTGTCGCCACGCGACTGCTCTTCAGTGATAATGATGACTCACTTCTCCAGGCTTGGCATGAACTTGTGGCGCTTCAGGTGTGCCTGAAAGAAATAATTTAATCAAAAATTATTTAAAAATTGAGCTAATCCGAATCCTTTCGCATGCAAATTTCGATTCCAAATTTTATTGCCATTTATAAGTAACTTGGTTATGTTTTACCAGAGTTTTACCTTTTCCAATTTGGGGGGGGGGGGGGGGGGGGGTGAGCTCTCCTGGAATACATATACGGTTTGTCCCTGCCGTATTTACCTTTGGAAAGTGCCGATTGTTCGGCATCCCAAAACTGTACCACAGGCCAAACAAAGTGCCATTGCGCACCGTGACCATCCCGTGGACGAACGGCTTCTCACCCCTCTGCGCAAGTGTGGTCGTGGTGCTATTGCTTCATCGCCCCGGCACGGCACAACGCCATGGGACAACAATGATGATGTTAACAGCTATAATGATGCCAATAACGATGATCATGCTGGTAATTTGGTGCCGATTTATGCCGCTTCTTCTTCGGCTTCAACATTGGCACCCCAGCGGGTGGAAATTTATGCCGAAATTGGACATTTGACCCAATTTTGTGGGCATGAGAAACATTTGATGGCAAAACGAACAACAGTTGACATTCAACAATTGGCGGAAGGTGGGCGAGAGATTGGAGTAAAGCAAAATTTGAAAGGATTTAGTCAATCTCACCAAATTTTCAAATTTTGAAGCTTTTTTCCCTGGGATTCTCGTCCGGTCCATTTTCAAAAACCAATTCCCAAAACAAACGCTAATTGAAGATTTTGTATGATCATTATCATTCTAAAAACAGACTAATTATGAGATTCCAAAGGACGGGATAATTGAAACTCTCCTAATTACAACCAAAATCTTATAATGAATTATTTGAATTTCTAACGAAAACTGATCGCTTTTGTCCAAATTAAGTGATCAATCAATAATTAATTAATGCCCACACAGAATTCCGCAACAAATGCTCTGTCCGATCACCATCTCCGTCCGTCTCGTCAAATTTTGTTGGATCTTCACTGTCTCTTGCACAAATTTTCAGTGTAATGGGCGCCCGAGTTGAGACAGTAGTGATCAGTGCCGATGACAACGCCTCCAAAAGTGCCGATGGTGCCAATGCCAACCGTAAAAACTTGCAAGAATGGACGCGTCAAATGGTGGACAAAGTGTGACGCATCGTCCATGCCCATTCCGAACGGTGGAACATTGCCTTGGCGTGCCATTTTACACCCCCCCCCCCTCCCAATTTCAGCAAATTGCTTTTTCCTCGTCGCCCCTCCGCCGTTTGCTGCGCTCCGTCCAACTGAGTACGGCCGGTAAAGTCCTTCTTCTGATTCTTTTTGCGCTGCTTCCGTTGCTTTTCATCATTGTGCTGTTGCACCAATTTGTGGCCAAGGCCAACAATAACAACTTCATCAACTCCATTTGTTGTTGTCCCCGTCGTGGTCGAAGCGGCGGCTTTTCCTCCTCCCCCAGCGGCGGTGACAGCCGCCGAAGAGCAAAAGCATTTCGACAAGCAAATCGCCGATTCATCGCCGCCACTCCGTGACACGGGGAGAGGGATGAGGAGAGACTGATCCGACGATGAAAATGCTAATGATGATGATTATGAAGATGGGATGAGGAAGTTGGGAGAATGATTGATGATTTTGATGTTGACGGGTAGTGCTGCTCGAGAGTCTCTGTCTCGATTCGAGAAAGTATCGGTCTTCGAGACTCGAGACCAAGCCTTTTTTAAACCCCCTAAAGTTAAAATAAATTTGATTTAAATCCTTGAACTCTTGCTAGTATTATTTGGGTGCACGTGGTCAAGTGGCTTGTGCTCAACGCTTTGCACTTTTATGCGTTGGTTCAGTTCGCTTAAAGTAGCTGCTTTTTTAAATAATACGTTTTATGATTTTTTGTGTAGATTATATCAATTTGCTATTGTAAATTTTCGGCTTTTTTGGCCCTGACCCCCAAACTGATCAGTAAAAACTGATCAAATAAAAAACTAAAAAAACCCCCCAGCAAAAATACGTTAATTTATTGCATTTTTTCTTTTATATTTTAAAAATACTTTTATTTAATTTTGTTGAAGAATTAAAAATTATTTGCTTTAAAAAATTATTTTTGGAACTATTTGCCAATCAAATTGACAAATTTTTGTAAATAAATACACAACGCATTCAATAGAATTGGTAGGGACCGGGGATTTTGGCAAAACCGAGACATGAAAAAACTGGGAATTTTCGGCTCGGTCTCAACTAATTCAAGGTCCAAAAAATAAAAAAGGAATTTTATTTTATTTTATGTTTTCTTTTACATTTTCTCATTGAACGTTTTTCTGCCCCTTTTACATTTTGCCCTTTTTTACGTTTCGCCAAGACATTTCTGATGACCCATTTACCATTTACCACGGGGATGGGACGGGGCGAAGAAAATCAAATTCCCATCAGTCACACAATTGCCCCCTCTTTTTGCGGTGCCAAATGTTCGTTCAATGGGGAAAATGGCGGGGGAGGGGCATCAGAAAAATGCATTTGTAATTGTGCAAATAATAATAATAATAAATATTTGGAATTTTGGAATTTATTCATTATTTTAGGTACATAAAATTCCAACTGTTTGGGTCAAAAGGGATTCATTCATTTTTGGAAAAAATCATTTTTTAATATTCTATAAAAAATAGTCACGAGGGGTCAGGCGATGCCGACAAATGCCATTGGGGAAAATGTTATTTAGAAGAATAAATACGATTTGTTAACTGAACACAAAATTAAGTACAGTACGCCTTGAAACGTACAGTAAGCCCTGCTGAAGACATATGTGCCTTTCTTTGTATTTATATGTATTTAAATTTACAGTCCTTGTCTTCGCAACCCTTATACCGTATTCCTTCTAGTAGAGCCTTCATCCCTCCATTAGTGCTACCCTAAATTAACATTAAATTTAGCAATTTCAAAGGTATTTAATACCAAATTAATTAAAAAATAATGAAATACGAAAAGCCAAGTTTTATTTTTTCCACAATTTCTAAAAAAATATAGCGGTGCCGTGCCTGGAAGCAAAAATAAGAAATTAATCATTTTTAAATTGTGATCCGAGTACATAGATAAAATAGAGAAGGAGAGACAGCGTGAGAGAAGAGAGAGAGAGGGAAGAATGACCGAGAGAGAGAGAGAGAGCGAGAGAAAGAGAAAGAGAGGACAGATTAAAAAAAAGGGAGAGAGATGGAAGAATGGGTGGTTTCGGCGCCGCCTGTTTTTCTCGAAATTCCCGGGCCCGTACAACTCTAAAAATTACTGTCTAAAAACAAGAACTGAACTGGCGCTGAAACATCGGCACTTAAACGACCCAACTCAGAAGAGAGAGACTCATTTGTTTGTCAGGGAAATAGAGAGAGAGAGAGAGAGAGAGAGAGAGAGAGAGAAGAAAGTGAGACAGTGAGAACAGGCAGACATAACGCAACACTCACCGGGGCAGAGAAGCATAACAAAGGGAAAGAGTGTGTGGGTTTGAGAAGGGAGAGAAAAAGAGTGACACAGACACATAAAACAGCAAAATATCCCCTCAAGGGAAGAGAAAGCGGGCGGCCATTGCTTCATTTGTTGCCGAGACGAGCCCACCAGCACCCATTTCCAAGCCCAAATTGCTAATTGCTGTGCGCAACGCCTTTCCCCATCATTTAATTTACTAATTACCCAATTGCCCTCAATTGGCCCCTGCCGCCGTTTCCTCTGTTGCCAATGGCCCCCAAAAGCCTTCCGCCCGAACTTTTGTTCGAATTTGTGCCCTTCGTCCGTGCCGAAGATGCCGTTCCGAATGCGTTCTCGTCCTGTCGGCTGTTTCACAACCTTTTGCTTCCACGTGTCGACAAATGGAAAGAAGTAAGCCTTGTTGTTTTGGGGGCCAAACAATTGGCCCCATTGTTCTCATGTTTCAAAAATGAGGAGGAATTTGTTGAAGTTTAATGGGACTTCTATTGCTCCATTCATTTTGCGTAATTTGAATCAAAATATCACAGACTCCTTGCCAAGTTGATCAGACCAATAATCTATAGGTGATCAGGAGACCCCGTAAATGGCTCAAATTTGGGTTTTCGTTTAAATTACTGTTTTTTAATAAATAAACAGCATTTTAAAGTAGGATATTTGATTCCCAAAGTGATCTTTTGCCGTATAACAGAGACAAGTCATACATAGGCTAATATTCCAAAGTTTGAAGTAAGCCATTTTTTGGCTTTTCGTGGTCTGATCAACTTTTTCGGGCCAAGTCATTTTCGCGCCAGCCTAGTTTTTGAACTATAACTTTTTTTATTGCCAACAAAATCCAGCTTTCTTGGTATCATTTGGTATCCCTAAGTATCCTCTATTAGCCTGCAAAATTCCAAAAAATTTTGTTAATTTTGAACAAAATTATGCCCAAAGGTACATCAGAAATCAGGTTTTTCAGCTTTTTTGGCCATAACTTTTTTGAACCTTAACGAAATTTTTCGCAATTCTTAAACAAAAAATATATAGAAAAGTTTATTAAGCAGAAACTGAAAATAAAAAAACAGATTCTAGGGTCGAAAATCAGAAATTTTTTCAAATTGCTTCAGAAAATAATTTTTTATAATTTTATTCGAACCAGGGCCCGATGGGCCCTGTTAAAGCGCCGGGGCCGCTTTCAACACCGGGGCCAGCCGGGAACAGTTGTACAAATAAGCTTAAGGTACTCACTCGGCCGCTTTGCGTCCTCGTAGGGGGCCTTCGGCCCCCTCCCCTCCCCTCTCCCCCCCCCCCCTTCTTTAAGGTACTCGCTCGGCCGCTTCGCGGCCTCGTAGGGGGCCTTCGGCCCCCTCCCCTCCCCTCTCCCCCCCCTTCCCCCCCCCTCCCTTAAGGTACTCGCTCGGCCGCTTCGCGGCCTCGTAGGGGGCCTTCGGCCCCCTCCCCTCCCCTCCCCCCCCTCCCCCTCCACCCTCTCCTCCCCTCCCCACCTCGCCCCGCTCTCCCCTCCTCGCAAATATTTCAAAAAATTTAAAAGGTGCTTAAAGTTGTATGCAAAATTGAATGAAAGTTGTTTATAAAGTTGTAAAGTGTAATGAAAGTTGTATAGAAAGTTGTATGCAAAGTTGTATAAGAAGTTGGCTGGATTCTGTGCATAAATGCCAAGTACCAATCTTGAGTTCGGCATAACAAACGATGCCAATTTGCACGTATGTGGTCTTTATACATATAGCCAAGCATCCCTAATGTGCTATTTTTACCGATTTAGCAAAAAATTTATTTAGCTTAGATTCTAAGCCTTTACAAAAATGCCAACCTACCAATCTTGAGTCCGGCATTATAGATTTTGCCAATTTGCATGTAGGCGATGTCTACACACTTAATCAATATTTCCTAGTGTGTCAGATTTTGCAAATTCGCTCAAAATCCGCCCTGATTCCCTGCGTATCCCCCTGAGCCGGATTCTGAAAAGCAGGGCTGAAAATGTGCAAATTTCCAAGACGCATGGCATCCCTTTTTCGACTACTTCCCGAACCCGGACCCGAATCTATCTTATATCATTTTAAAGAGCAGATTCTGTAGATGTGCACAAACATAAAATTTTTCAATTCGATCAATTCTAAGCATAGTTATGATGGTTTGTTTACAGGCGGTCAAAATTTTTTGGAAAATTTTTCAAAAATTTTCTGAAGAAACTTTTTTTTAATTTGAGCTTTAAAAAAATACTTTTCACTAATCGATAGAGAATCCTTAAAAAACATCTGTTCTCTTTTGTTTGAAGCCGATCTGAGCATTTCCTGGAGAGTTATTCAAAAAACGGACTGAAAACGCCTATTTTTCCCTTATATAAGGAACTAAAAATTATTAACTTTGTATTTTCGACTCCCTTTATTAATTTAAACAATTTTTTGCGGGATATTTTTTGAAAAAGAAAATTTTTGGGGACTAGTAAGGAGGAGGGAGGCGGAAAAATTGAATACAATACATTGTCAGATTTTGTCAAAAAAATGACATTTTTGCATAAAGACTTTAAGGGTCCGGCGGTCACGATAGTCGCCGCCGGGAAGATTTTTTTTGAGATTTGGCTATTTATTTAACAGATTTTCAATCAAAAATTATTAATTATACCAAAAAAAAACTCACTTCTTATATACCAGTGTATTTTTACTCCCGTGTTTGGGTCAAAATTTGCGGGAGTGGGAGTTCGAAATTTTACGGGAGCGGGAATCCCGCAAAACTCGCGCGGGACGATTCGCAAAATCATTGATTCTGTCTTTGATTTTCCAAAAAGTACTTATTTTTCTAAAAATTTATTATTCTTGAAAAACCAAGATTGTTGGATTTGAATGACGCGGGAACCATCCCGGGCCGGTTTCTACCAAAAACTGACAAAAAATATTTGGCATAATGTATAACAAATATATTTTTTTAATTCAAAAATATTTATGTTCTAAGAAACTGAGGATATAGTCAGTCATTTGATGTTTTAATTAAATCAAGGACATTTAAAAATTTCTATATGTAATGAAAATGATGAAATTTTAGCCAATTGGTTCCTTCCTGTTATTATTTCAGGCATTACTAATGGATCAAAGCAAAGACCAACAAATCGCACAATTGAAGGCCATTATTGAAGAGCTGAAGGCTGGAAAAGTGATCCATTTCAACTCAGTTTGATGAACTCACTGATTTCACCCTTTTACAGCAAAAGGCGGTCACTGACCAGCAGTCCCAATCATCGTCAACCGCCTCTGCCAAGTCACCATCAAAGCCATTCAAAAAGGAAGTGAAAGGACGTTTGACATTTGAAAATGGATGCGCGGCTACTTACCCCGTGTCTTTTGGAGAAGTGCAGCGGCGCGTTGAGTCGCCAGACCGAATGAAAATTTCGGATTTTCTCACTCTTTTTCACCTGCGCAAAACAGGCAGCAACAGCGCCGATCTGCGTAAAAGCATTGAGGTTTGTTGATTTATGCCTAACAAAAATTCAAAAGTTAGCCGCGTTCTTTTCGTGTTTTTGATGGCAAAGTTTTTTTCTTGAAAATTTTATTTAAAATGTAAAAATTTTTTGTGGGAAACGACAAGGGGCAAAGAACATGCCCGAAAGGCGTCAGGTCATCTAACTCTGTGACAATGGTTAAAATGCCATGCAAATTGGGCGGCATGGCTTCAAAAAAGCAACCACCATTTTTGACGGGCTACCAAATTTTAAAAAATAACCAACCAAACTGATTTTATCACCTAATCTCCACAATTAATTTCTCCTGAATTTGCTACAGGAGTCCGAGATTAAAATTCGAACGGAACAGCGGCAACACAGCGAAGACACCTGCTTCACCTTCCTTCTTGAAGCTGAAGCGGTCCAGGCAAGTTGCGGAGAATGTCTGAGCAATGGGTGGGAAAAGTCCGAGGGTATCGCCAGAGACCCTTTGGGGGCGGCGCATTAATCCCCAAAGCATTTCCACCCGAATCGTTTCCCTGTGGAAATTTTCATTTTTTTTTTTGATTTCGGGGGGGGGTGGCTACTGCCCCCTTGCCGCTCCCCCCTGGTTGTGGGCCTGATTTAGTCGCGCACGGATTTTCTTTGATATGACGTTTAATTTTCTGTTTCTTTTAGTTATCTCAAGACTTTGCGAAACTTTGCGACCGCAATTACCCCATAAAGCCAATTGCCAACGAAATGACATCAGGTAAAAGTGCCAAATATTCTCTAAAACTCGAAAAATTACATTGGAAGTGAATACGAAAATGACCATTTTAATGAGACTTTGATTTAAATTTTAATTTTCATTGCCACAATTTGCCAGGTGAAAGTGGTGGTGAGAGCGGCGCTAAGCCATATAGCATGGAAGAACTGGGAACAGTCAGGTGGGAAATTGGACCAGATTCTTTTTTGAATTAATTTGATCAATTTTTAGGCGTTTTCTTGCCGAAGTTTTGGATTTCCAAGAGGCGGATGAGAGCCCACACACACCTCATCTTCAACTGCCAATTATTGCTGTCAAGAAAAAGCAAATTGGCAACAAAGTCGGCGCGGGGTTCAACCGCTTCTCTTTGGTGAGCAGAAAAGAGTGCCCTCACTTCTCGAAACAAAAAGTGCCGCGAGAAAATTTATTTGGGCGTTTACGATTTTTAATTGATAAAAACAAGTCCAAGAGTTTTTGGATCACGAATCCTTCATCCAATACGACCAATTCTACCTTGACCAGAATTTGAATAAAAGTCGAATTTTTCGAGTTATAAAAATTACAAAAAATTTGGGATAGCACCACTTACTATTACCGTTTGGCAAAATAATTAAGAACCAAAATTGGGTTTATGGGCTGGTTTAAGTTAATTTGCATTCGGTTGGTCGAATAAAATGGGAAACAGCGCATCATTTGGTCAATTTTCGGTTCCATTTTTTGATTTTTCAGGCTACGCACGGTTTTGGCGGCTATGCTTTCACTTCAGTGATCAACGTTCTGATCGAATTGGTCAAAGAATGTGAGAAACGAACGTCGTCTACGACCGAAGGAGAAAATGCGGAAGAATAAATAATCGTTTAATTTCCATACCTTAACAAAAAGCATTTAACGTTTCTTTATTTTTTTTGTCTTTCTAATTCGTGGGTGTTTAACTTTAACCTTACTATACGTGTCGTGTCGCCTTTTTTGTTTTGACTTTTTTCGCATAAAAATTGATGTACATTTTAATTGGTCATTCAAATAAATTGCAAATCAAACAGCTCCATCCCGCTGCTTCCTAATTTTCTTTCTAATAATTATCCATGCAAAAAAGGGCTTTTGATACGAAAGGGTTCGGGAAAAAGCGACCCGAAAACAAAAACTACAATTATTAACTTCATTTCTTCATCAACATTTGATAATTGTCATTTGTATTTTGTCCATTTTTGACACCCTTTCACCTGCTCATTTCTCGTGATGAGAATTGCACGGAATAATTTGTTAATTGATGGGCAATTAAGCCACAAGGGGTGGTGAGAGTTTTGCCCGTCATCGGCGGGTGGGCACTTACAAAAGGGGGTAATTAGGGACGGGGCAGTGATTTGGAGTTGCCCTCGCCGCTGCTGCTAATGGTGATGACGATTATTATTCGGTTTGCGTTTGTTGTTCGGACAGACGGACGAATGGACACGGAAATTGTTGCACCAAAATGCATCCGTCCGCCACAATTTGCCCAAATTCCGCTGCTGGACCATCCATCATTTGTAACGGACGAATTTCCTCTGCTGTATGCCACCAAGTGTCGTGCCAAATAAAGAAAATATGGCCGGCTATCATCCTAATTGCTGATCGAACACAACACTAATCAACGCCGGCGGCGCCTTTGATCAGTCAATTAGCCCACCGCTCCTCCAAATGATCAGAATTTTCCCAATTCTGCTTTGTATTGCTGTCATTCTTCAGCGTTTCCGTCCCGTCGCTTCTGTCGCCACGCGACTGTTCTTCAGTGATAATGATGACTCACTTCTCCAGGCTTGGCATGAACTTGTTGCGCTTCAGGTGCGCCTGGTAATTGCAATTCGTACAAAAAAATATAGAAAATATAATAATAACAGAGGTTTTAATGGAAAAAAACGGACAATAAGCTCATCCTAATCCTTACTGCTAATTCCTTTTCTCGACTGTTTTTGAAAACTTCAGAGTTTGGGTTTCCGTTTTTTCCGCCTACCATAAAACTTGTTTTGTGCCTTGTCAGAATTTTACCATATCCAATTTAGGGGGGGGGGGGGGAGCTTTTCTGGTAATATACGTTTGTCCTTACCGTATTTACATTTTAAAAGTGCCGTTGGTTCTGCATCCCAAAACCGTACCACAGGCCAAACAAAGTGCCATTGCGCACCGTGACCATCCCGTGGACGAACGACTTCTCACCCTTCTGCGCAAGTGTGGTCGTGGTGCTATTGCTTCATCGCCCCGGCACGGCACAACGCCATGGGACAACAATGATGGTGTTAACAGCTATAATGATGCCAATAATTATGATCATGCTGATAATTTGGTGCCGATTTATGCTGCTTCTTCTTTGGCTTCAACATTGGCACCCCAACGGGTGGAAATTTATGCCGAAATTGGACATTTGACCCAATTTTGTGGGCATGAGAAACATTTGATGGCAAAACGAACAACAATTGACATTCAACAATTGGCGGAAGGTGGGCGAGAGATTGGAGTAAAGCAAAATTTGAAAGGATTTAGTCAATCTCACCAAATTTTCAAATTTTGAAGCTTTTTTCCCTGGGATTCTCGTCCGGTCCATTTTCAAAAACCAATTCCCAAAACAAACGCTAATTGAAGATTTTGTATGATCATTATCATTCTAAAAACAGTCTAATTGTGAGATTCCAAAGGACGGGATAATTGAAACTCTCCTAATTACAACCAAAATCTTATAATGAATTATATGAATTTCTAACGAAAACTGATCGCTTTTGTCCAAATTAAGTGATCAATCAATAATCAGTCAATGCTTCACACAGAATTTCGCAACAAATGCTCTGTCCGATCACCATCTCCGTCCGTCTCGTCAAATTTTGCTGGATCGTCGCTATCTCTTGCACAAATTTTCACTGTAATGGACGCCCGAGTTGAGACAGTAGTGATCAGTGCCGATGACAATGCCACCAAAAGTGCCGGTGGTGCCAATGCCAACCGTAAACACTTGCAAGAATGGACGCGTCAAATGGTGGAAAAAGTACGCCGCACCGTCCATGCCCATTCCGAACGGTGGAAATTGGTGCTAATTGCGCCCGGACTTCACGTAATTAGTATCAATTGCTATTTGGTCGGCTTACATAAAAAGAGTAGTCATTGATCAGTTAGTGATTTGGCCCTAATAAATTTATTATTTAGATCCTGCTGATCATTTACACGACAAACTTATTTAATTTGATGTAAAAAGAGTTAGAAAAGGTCTTAGCTTAGCTTATGTTCACTAATCAGCATGTGATTAGAGGGAATGAGTATTAACTAATTGGAAAAGCCTTACAATTAATCGAACGTAAGAATTTTGATTATGAAATTCTGATCAGTCAAATGGTAAAGCAAATGCTAGAAATGATCAGAGAATGTCCCAATCAATTTAAAGGACATTCCGTACGGGCAAAGTTCGGCCGTACTTGCCCAGGACGTGCTCCAAAGTGTGCAGCTGATCCGCCATGGCCTTCCTCGCCGCACTTTTCTTCTCATCCTTCGCCAGTCCAACTTGGTCAGTGCTGCTCATTAGCCTCGGCGAATGGCTTTTTCAAAATGCCGAGTTTGTCTGTGTGTTTTCAGACCTTTTGGCGTTCTGTTGCCAAGGCAGCCGCCTTTTGTTCAAAAATGTTGTCCCTGTGGGAGTTTGGCAAGGCGGACGATGACGAAAGGGCGTGGGATCTGGTGAGAGACATTTGGGTGATCTGGCGATGGTCTAACTGATCAGAACCCCGTCTCATGCTTCGTTATTGTCTGGTGAAATCCTTCCTACCAAATCCTTTGAAAATAGGACGTAATTAGTAGTCGTTTAGTGTATCGCATGTTATTAATGGATGGATAATGAATTATTTCAATTAAACTATTAATATTTATATATTTTTTTCTTTTTTACTAAACATACGCCATTTATTTAGAAAAAAAATTTTGCTGGCTGAAAAATACCTCAAAAAATCAAATTTAAATCATTAGGTAAAAACGTAAATTAACCCTAATTTGTTTTTGTTTGTCTCCAAGCTTGTTTGTATTTTTATCTGTCCGTTTTATTTAATTTGTGGATCATTTGTCTATTGATCTTTTGTCCGTTGGTCGTTTAAGCGGACACAGTTCCCAAAACGTTGAATAAAATTGAATTCAAGATCAAATATAGTTGGAGGCACGTCTGCGAACAGTGTACGGTGATGATGAAGAGTTTCATGTGCAAATTGTGGATTTGATGGAGCACGCGAGGCCCGTAATTAGCGCAGGCAATTAGTGAGCTTTGCCCATAATTAGCGCAGGCAATTAGTGTGTTTTGGCATTAAGGAATCGAATAAAACTTGGTATTGCATAAGGGAGATTTTTATTAATTTCCTGACCGGTAATTAAATATACTCTTTATTGGTATCACGGGAAAATCCCCGTCTCTCTACACTAATTCATGGGAAAATCCCGACAGATATGCCAGGAAATCCCGACAAACTCTGACTGATTCCTCCGATCACATTAATTGGCCTTTTTCCAGCGCTGATCTATCACCGTTAGCCTCCGATTGTGTGCATTTGTCGCCGCGTGGCCTCTCCCTGCTGCATCTTCAGCTGTGGAATTGGCTGGTTCAGCCCCGTCTTCGCCACTCCCAACCGTTCGTTCATTCGTTTCTTTGATTGATCACTGATCAGTGATCACTGATCAGCGTTTTGCGTTTATTGGAAACGAAAAACCGCTGTCTTTTGTGCAAATCACGTAAATTAGATGCCAACTCTCGGGGGTGGACTCATTACGTATTAGATTTGAGCCGCCATCATGACCTATTACGTTCTATTTATGTAAGCCCTCATAAATGGCTTTATCCCCCTGCTGCAGTTACGTGCCGTTGCTTCGTCCTCCGCTTTGCCCTCGTCCGCACTGCCCATTCTTGGCAACTCCGCGCAACATCATCTCATGTCCACGGGTGCCGCCAGACCGAGCTAATGTTCGTTATCCTTCCATATCTATTTTTAAATAATTTCGGGATTCCGTCAACTAGTAAATTTTCGTGCCCAATAAGTTTTGGTGCTTTAAATGCCAATTTGTTTGGTGTGCCGTTTGGTGCCATTGCCAAATTTTCCCGCCCGGCGGCGGCGCCTCTTTTGTGCAGGAAGTGAAATCCGATCGCTTGTTTACCACCCACCCGCTCGTTTTGTGCCATTCTTCGTCATTGCCTTGGCGTGCCATTTTACACCCCCCCCCCCCAATTCAGCAAATTGCTTTTCCCTCGTCGCCCCTCCGCCGTTTTCTTCGCTCCGTCCAATTGAGTACGGCCGGCAAAGTCCTTCTTCTGATTCTTTTTGCGCTGCTTCCGTTGCTTCTCATCATTGTGCTGTCTAAAGCCAAGGCCAACAATATCAACAACAATAACAACTTCAACTCCATTTGTTGTTGTCCCCGTCGTCGTCGAAGCGGCGGCTTTTCCTCCGCCCCCAGCGGCGGTGACAGCCGCCAAAGAGCAAAAGCATTTCGAAAAGCCAATCGCCGATTCATCGCCGCCACTCCGTGACACGGGGAGAGGGATGAGGAGAGACTGATCCGACGATGAAAATGCTAATGATGATGATTATGAAGATGGGATGAGGAAGTTGGAAGAATGATTGATGTTTTTGATGTGACGGTCCTCGAGAATGGCGGGAGGGGAGAGGAGCAGTGGGGGTGCGATGCTTAAGAGAGTGGTGCCGATGATGAGCAAATCGTTTCACAAATACTTCACAATTGGCGTTCCGTGAACTCATCAACAACTTATTTTGACTAAAATAAATTTCGATTTTCTTTTCTTAAAAGCAATTAGTCTGAAGCGGGAATTTTGGCAAAAACCGGGACCTTGACCTGAAAGGTCGGGATTCTCCGGCCGGTCCCGAACAACTCAAGGTCCAAGTGTTCTCGATCAATTGAAATGCATGTATGACGTCAGCAAGGTCATTTATTTTGGCTTTTGCTCCTTTTTTTGCCAAATAATACACATTCTCGGGAATTATAAGCAACGTCTTTTCGCAAACTAATGTACCTAAGCATCCACCACTCTCCACTCTGCTCGAGCTGTTTGTTTGCCCTCCTCATCCCTCCCTCTCTCTCCCCTTCTCTCTCTCTCTCTCTCTCTCTCTCTCCTCCGTCTGTTCAATTTGTCCCCCGAGGGGGTATATTTCATTTTCACTCATTTTCTCGACATTTATTGGTGCACCCGTCAAGTTCCGTGTCCTCCTCCTTCTTTTATTATTCAATTTGTCCCCCCCCCCCGGCGGCGCACTTTGAAAGGGCCAACAAAAAGTGGGTGGGGTGTTGATTAATGAAATTTGCTGTTGACGCTTCCCGAGACTCTTGGCCTCTCGACCCTCGCGAGTGTTTACATTTCGAGAGTCATTTGCCCCGTGTGAAATTTGAGTGTTTATCCGCTCACGTCATTTCTGGGTCCCTCACAATAAAACCTTTGGCACTTTTCAGCCCACGCCTAACCCGCAAATCACTAAAAGCGGGTCATTATATTGTGCCATTTCAGTTTTGGTGCCTTTTTTGGCAGTTTGAGTGGCCATTTAAATACCAATGGCCTCCGAGGAGCTGGAAAATATAGTTCATATACACATATGCAAAAGTCCAAGGCATAGTCTTGAGAAACGGATTCAAATGTATTTAATAGATAGAGTCCGTTGTTCGGGATTCCGGTATTGAGTCGGTTTTGTATTGAGTCGGTTTCATTCTAACTCAAAAAAATTCTCAATAAATCTTGAAAATTTCTAAGAATATCTCCTTTATTATCAGTAGAGCTTGAAAATTTTAACAATCAGATAAACAATTGAAACCCAGGCTTTTGAAAATCCGAAAAATCCCGGTTGGTGCTCAGTTGGCAATGCCAAAATCCCGGTTCCAGGCTCTAGTATTTATCATTTTTGAATTTTTTATTTTTGTGTAAAATCGAAAAAACCCGTTGACCTTGAAAAGGACACCTATTTTTTTCCTTGAATGGTTTGTTTGGCTGTCCTTTGGTAGAATGGCTTTTGTATTCTTACTATAATGTGCCTTTCCCATTCTACCGTATTCCCTGTTGGATGTGCCATCTTTTGGTTCCTCGTCCCCCATTTGTTCGTCTCGACCAACAATTTACGCCATTCAACCATCATTAACATCTTTCCCCATGAAAAAGGCGTCAATTGTTGTTGCGACTTTTTTTGCTTCTCCCCCCTCCCCCACGTCGTTCTTCAATCTTTCTTTCCATTGTAACTTTTGTGCCCTCCTTCGAAAGAGGCGTTAAAAGCATTTTGCCTCGGGCAATAAAATTTGCCAATTCCATAGGGACACGACGGCATTTTCCTTTTTTGGCCATTGTTTCCCCCGCCCCCGGCCGTTCATTAGCCTTTCTTTTTTTATTCCCGCAACACACAATGGGCTTCATTTCCTGTTCCAAGACAGGAATTGCTTCACCCCCCCCCCCCTCTCCCTTTCGTCTTTTTGCTAATGCTTTTCCTTTCTTTACGCTTTTCCTCCCCCCCCTTTCGGCGTCTTTTCTTGCCAATTTGCTGTCAATTTTTCCGCGGGGTTTCCCCTCCCCCCCCCTTATTCCCTCAAATCTCCCCCCCCCCCCTCCTAAAGCGAGGCAGAAAGGGAACACCGCCATGGCCGTGCCCCGTTCCTCGACTTTGCCCACCCACCGCTGTCACCCCTCCAACAGCAGAGGGCAGCACATCGCCAATTTTGAGATTGCATTTACATGCCCCGCGGGCACAAAGACGAATGGCTGACGGTGGCATGACGGGGTGAGAGCTGACAATTCAGTCTCCAGTTGAGTCCCGGTCGGTTTTCACCAAAAACTAGTCAAAAAGGAATTGTTAAGCATAGGTAAACCCCTAAGATATTAGGGATAATTCATTAAATCATAGACAATTAATTAGGGATTTCTCCCCGACCGTCGGAGAAAGAAAAATGGGAGATAAGGTAGGGGACGAAAAACACCAACCCAAATCTGTTGGGAGGGCTGAACAATTCTAAATCCGTGGATGCACACGGCGTGTCTTTCCAACTCTTTTGGCACTTTTATAACATTTGAACTCAGTCGTATGGGACTCATTTTAACGGTGCCAAATTGAAAGGGGGAGAGAGTGGGAGGGGGAAAGGTCGCCGCTCTCTACCGGCGAAGAGAGTGCGGAAAAAGTAAACGTGCCGGGGGGGGGAGGGGGGGGGGGGACGGGGAAAAGGACGGGGAAGGGCGGGCGGAGTTTCTCATTTCCTCGCCTCTCCTTTTTTGGTTCATTCCCTCCCCATTTTTTGGCATTGTGCCGTCCTCGCCTTTCCCCCCCCCCTTCGCATTCATTCCCATCCAAACGGCGTCCAACGGGGCCTAAGCCAGCAGCAGCACGGGGAGCGAGCAGCAGAAGCTTGGGTTCAAATTTTCGCTTTTTAAAGAAACTCCTCAATTTAAAATTTATTATAATTGGAAAGAAAAAATGACAAAATTTCTAAATTTTAGTTTATCCGAATGTTTAAAAACTAAGGTGTTTTTGATTTTGGATGGCTTATTGAAACAACCAAAAGCTTTCGAATAAAGATTAAAAGACCAAGTTTTTTTAAAAAGGGTTGTAAGTGAAAAAAAAATATGAAATTCCAAAAATTAGTATCGCCGAAACGCTACCGTATTCATTTTTGTTAAATTTGGAAATTGCTTATGAAACAAATACTTTTTTCCTTTTAACCTAAAAGTTCAAATTTTAGGGCATTTTATTTACTCCATTAGCCACTTTTTGTTTGCCTACGTCCCGGGCACAGCCCGAATTTTTTTGGCATTTTTTGCTTTACGTCAGCACCCCCCCCCCCTTTTTCCGCTTTTCGTAATGCCAACTCCCCCCCCCCCCCCTCAAATTTTTCCCATTTTCCCTTCCCCCATTATGCCCCCATTTCCAATTCACTTCTTGCCACATATTCCTGTGGTGCCGTTTTATGTTTGCAAACTTTTTTTTTTTGATTTTTGTTGGCCATAAATTTCCAACCTTCCGATTTAGCTGAGCTGAAAAATTTGAAATTCAAATATTTGAAAATAAAAAGCCAAAATTTCGAATGGACTCGCCGCACAATTGCCGCAGCTGTCGCGCCAGTGTTGAGCTGAGTTCGGCATCCGCCGTGCCGATGATGGGCGCACTGACCGACGCGGAAATCCAACAGCTGAAGGAGCAGAACCAGCGGAGGGTGAAGCGGGTGGTGGCACTGGTGGCGGTGGCCATTACGGTTAGCCACAAAAGGAGATCACTTTTTTGGCACTTTGTCCGTCTAATTGGCCCCAAATTTACATAAATTCAAAGTACAGTATCCCACAAAATTGGTCGGAATTCGAGACCGGGATTGGGCCCAAAACTGAGTCCGCGACCCCGGAGACTCGGCAAAATGCCATTACTTAAAAAGGCCGAGACTCAAGACCCGAGAAGATCCCCACTGCCCTCGGCATAATTTCGTGAACTTTTCTTCCTCTTGCAGACGATTGCCGTCATTTTGGTGGCCCTTTCTCTGTCGCTGGGCCCAAAAATTGATCAGCTCGGTGAGTGCTGATCAGAAATCTACAGAAGTGAAATTGGCTAATTTTTTAAGTCAGCGAATCGTTGGAGTCCAGCCAGCTGAGCTCCGCTGAACTTCTGCTGGGAGGACCGAAACGGACAACGGCCGAATGGCACCACCCGGGGCAGCAGCAGGAGAAGACGAAGCGGGACATGAGGACAAACGGAGGCGGCACATGGTAAGAGAGGGGAGAGCACAGACACTAATTCTCATAGCCGGATTCAAAAAATCTATGAGTTTCTTGGCTGGGAACTCGATGTAATGCCGAGATCCACTCCCGATCCATTATCCCGTAAAACCCGCCCGGGCGATCCCTGCCGTTCAGTAATCCGTGTGGATATGGTACTATGTTCCAGTGTACCGTATTGATGGTACCAGGCTAAATCCCACGTTTTTCCTATCCCGAATTTACTGTCTGATACAGTCTAGCACCTACCAAATCCGGCTCCAACTCTGATCAGTTTTGGTCCTATGATCAGGATCAAATCCATGCTGATCTGTTACCAATCAATTGCACTGATTTGGGCAAAGTCATTAATGAATTAGCCTGATCAGAAACATTTAAGGACTGGCAGTTGAACAATGGCATGGAAAAGTCGCGCGGAGAAAAAAGGCAAAAAAAACGGGTCGACACCAGAAAAAAAATGGAAGAACTGCTGGAAGAACGCCAAAACGGGTCACTAATTAATCATTCAGCAGCAATTAAAGCATAATTTGATCATTCAATACATCTGTTTATCCATTTTCGATAAATTAGATAATCATTTTAATATAAATTGATTTAATTGAGAATTTTTTAAAATTAAAATTGCAGTAAAAATGCCGGCCTTCAAAAAAAAAAAAAAACTATTTTGGAAATTTACAAAGTCTTGGATGGAAATTCCAAAACGGGCAGAGACAATTTTAGCAAAATATAAAACCAATTACAATTTATTAGTGTTTATCAAAGGACAAATTGCCATTCAGTTTATCCCTGTAAGTCTAATCTAAATAGGCACGAAAAAAAGAAATTAGAGTTACGGTTTGTTTATGAATTTTGTAGAAAAAAATTTTCCGGTAACGCTGAACAGATAAACACCGGTAATTACCCGATGTTTTTCCAAAAATCGACCGATAAACGTTTAAATTACCGGCGGTTTTTGTCGCGGTAAATTTTTACCATGCCGCTCACTAAATGCCTTATGAAATGGTAACTTTGTACATACATAATTAGTGACAATTGTGATGACCGATCAAGAGGAAGTGAGCATCAGCAGAGTGATCAGAAGTGCGGACGGCAGTGCCAAGTCGACGCAATGGAATTGGAAAAAGCTCAACGCCTGCGCGGCTTTTAGCGTGAAAAGGTCCGTCCGTGGTGCCATCGCCAGCTTGAGGCTGTGCCGCAGATGGACCGGGGCCGGCATTCGCGACGGTGCCGGCACGGAGGCAGCCAACATTGTGGACAGACGGCGAGCATTGCGCGAGAATCTGCGGCACGGGTTTTGATCAGAGACGACGACGGCACTTTGGACTTTAGCCCCCCGCCCTCACTTTATAAAACAATGAATTTCTTTTTTTTAATTTTTAGAAATTACAAAAATTGAACCAAAATACCAAGGATATTTTTAAAAAACTTTTGGGTTTTAATTTTTACATTCTATGAAATTTAATTTTACAAAATTCATTATTTGAAATTCATAAATAAAATTTATTAAATATTAAGAAATCAAAGAATGGTTCAGTCCACAAATCTGAAACGAGAAAATAATAAAAATTTTGAAAAAATAAATTAAATCCTCGAAGAATTTTGGAAATCATAGAAAATATTAATAAAAATGGCGTTTTGAGGATTGGATTTAATTGCCCCATAGAGCTAGGCATTTTGAATAAAGCCTGGACCTAGATTTTCTGGACAAAAACCCAGGAAAATCTAGGGTCCAGAAAAATCCAGGTTGCCGAAATTGACTGGACCTAGATCCAGGAAAAATACAGGCCTGGATACAGATCTAGGCTTTAATTGTCCCCCTATTTGGGATAATCGTCACATCCCCTCCCCCCTCCCCTGGGCGCATTTGTTTCCGCTCCGCGTCCCATCCATGCCCTACCAACCGCGAGTCTTCCAAAACGCGGCTCAATGCGCTGTGAATTGCGTCCGCGCTCAGTGCCAATTTGTCCAGCGTGACGGCGATGCCAAACCGTTTGGCACGTTCCGCGTTGATGTGCTGATCAGCGAACAGAGGGACCAGCACAACAGGGACACCCATTTTGGAAGCCTTTGTTTTGGCAAAATGTCCGCTTCATCTGTCGGCTTACTCTTTTCGGTCTGTCCGACCCTTTCGGGCAAAACCTAACGCAAAATGCCATAAAATGAAACCTCCAAAAAGCTGTTGTATCCTCCTAAAAATCGGATTTTAAATGCATTTTTTCCCCAACCATTCGCCGCTGAGATTAATTACCATGTGCCAACAGCAGAAGCGTTTTGGGGTGTTCTGAAGAGAGAGAGGAAAAGCGGATAATGCTTGGATTTTGACTTTTAATTCTGATTTTTGAGGGATGAGGGGCGAATTTCCCTTGAAAAAGGCATTTTCTGATCAGTTTGACGGGCATTGATCATTTTTCCATTTATCATTTTGATCTGTCCAAACTTTGGCCACTCACTCATCAGTTTCTTCTGCGGGATCCATCGCCTCAGGTGCACATTTGGCAATTGTTTTGCGCCCGTCAATTCCGTCTGTTCCGTTTTCCACAAGAAATCAATGGTTGGCATTTTGCCGAACGCGTTGAGGAAGCTCTGTGCCATTTCCGGCGGCATGTTGGACTAATAATGCGAAGCAAAAACTCGGCACAGGACTAATAGGATGAAAATACCGTATTTGACACGGTGCCCTATAATGGTTAAAAAGATAAAATATGGGATAAAATGAATAATGGAGAAATATATGCACCATGGAGAAGACGACAACACCTGTGAAAAAGGGGCATTTTATGTTTGTTGGGGAATACCGTATCAAAAAACCAAAAGAGATTTGTAGGTACAGTAGCCGAAAGAAATCGGATAGAAAATGAAGTGGAATAACCCATATATCAGCAAAAATAAATAATAACTTATCGTAGCCTCCGGCATTTTGAGATACCGTAATAAGCGGGCCTATATTATTGTAGTCCCATTGGTTCCAAGAATGGTACTTGACTGATCGGAATCTGATTGCCTTTTCGCTTTTCGGTGGGTTTGTCTGTCTGTCCGTGCCGTGTTTGCCTTTCGACTCGAGACTCTTTACCCACCTTTGCTGGCCGGTCTCGAGTAGACCGATGCCAAATCGGGCTCCAGTTGTCCATGGCCACCGCCGCCGTCAGTGACCGCTTTTTTGCCGCCAATCGTCGCTAGCTCGCCCATGAAGCCGATGTTCGGGGGCAGCGGACGCGGAAAATCCAAAAAGCGCTCACCGTTGATCAGAAGGACGGGCACCGAGCGGACACTCAGTGCCCAAAGATTGTCACGACCGCGGGACACTTAAGTGATCAGCAATGATCAGACACAGATCGGGTGGATAATGCGACACTTATTTGTTAGCAGACAAAAATGCCGGGAATTAGGGACGAACGGATCGGTAAAGAACCCAAACAAAAGAGGACAGAATGACAGAAGAGAGGGGCAATGATCGGAAGTGATCATTCAAATGGTTCAGTGAAACGGGGAGACAGATCAGCAGTGATCGGAATAGAATTGGTCAAAAAAGCGCAATCATTCAGCATTTCAAATGATCAGAGCAGCATTTGAACAAGACAATGCTATTATCGTGCAAAATTCAAAAATTTCTTAAGTTTCCAAAAAGTTATGACCAAAAATATTCGAAAAGCTGGTTTTTGAGTTGCTCTGTTTTTCGAGTAACGACCCAACATATTCCAAGGCTTCCATTTCTTTTGGCCCTCTAATTACTGCTTCTTCATGGAACAGAGCAATAGAGATAGCTCAAATCTGATCAGAAAATCCAACCGGATAAGTATTTTTTTTACACAAAAAGCAAATCACCACTGACTTTGCTCATACATTTTGTTCTCGTCGTGCAGAAGGGCTAAAAAAGAGACATTCCCAAAATGTTTTTTATCCACAATTTTCCAAGCCGACCTTCGGGCAAATTGACAAATTCAATGCCGGACAAATGCCAAAGAACGTTTTTCAGTCGACCAGTAAAACTCTTAATGTTGAAATGTAAGAGCAATGATCAATCCAGCCAGATCAGGAGTTTTTCTAATCATTTAAGACTCTCTACCGTAATTACCCCCTACAGTAGATTGTTTTTGAAAATTGGATCTTTTTGAATTGATCAATTTTTTAACTTACAAATAGTGTAGGGGTGGGTACTCGGGTAGAGAAAATACCGAATTTAAACCCGGAACATCGAATGAATGGAACGCCCCGTCCCTTTTACCATTCTGTCGCCATTGGAGGAGAGCGGATGCGGCACAAAGGAAGGCAAAGTGCGAATGCCAAGCTAAAAATTGGGATGTAAATATAAATATACAGTTAAGAAAAGGGCAGAGGGTGCAAAATGTTGAACCACCGCGGCGGGTGGGCATTGAACCCACGCGCTCCAGCAGAACGGAAGCGGAACCACTGCGCTACCGGGGCACATGGCCCCCTGTTGGAACTGATCGGAGGAAGTCGTGGGTTCAATTCCTGCACCCTCCGCCAGGGTAAAAACATTTCTGCCTACACACTTCTCTCATTAGCATGTGCAAATTAAATCAGTCGAACTATATCCCAACCAATTAGGGCATTAATAGATCAGACGTGGCACTAATTAACATTTCAGTGCAAAATCAAACGATGGATCAATCAATAAATAGGTCATTAAAGCGAAGAATGAGCACTTAACAAATCAATTATATTCCTCTGATCAATTAATCAATGAGGCAAATGCGCAATCAGAAAAAAAGAATAGGGGAGGGAATCATTTTTTTTGTTTAAAATTAATTGTGCCGAAAGCACCGAATTTAATTAATAAAATTTGTTACAATTTATTTTAATTTTCAAGCGTTGAATAATATTTGCCTTTTAAAAGCCACAGTTTCAAAAATTAATTTTGGGTTTGTACTAGTTTTTGCCTGCAATCTTTGTGGAACTTTTGCCGTTTTTTTTCGCTTTATTCGATCAGTCATCACAGAATTGACACTTATATGGTTACATTTCGTGTTTTATTAATCCATTTAAATGATTACTAATGGCCATTTTGCACCTTACTGCTGCTTACTAATGCCTTTTTTGGTGAACAAAGTCTTTTTTTAGGGGGGAGGCCAAAACAGCGCTTAAAAAGGGCACAAATTGCAGAACCAATCAAACAAATAAAATTAGTCCAAAGTGTCCCCAAACATTTTCCTTGACGCAAATTGAGAAATCCCCGAAAAATTATGCAACTCTCCGCAAATGCGAAGTTTTCGACGACGTCGCTTTTTGTTGTGATTTTTTGTTTGGTATAATAATTTGGAAAAAAAATGTTTTGTCGGCTTTTTCTTTTGTTCAGGCTTCGCTTGCCGTATGCTTTGAATGGAAGCCGCCGGATGTAAAATGGGGGGAGAGAGAGAGAGAGGAGAGAGAAAGAGAGAGAGGAGAGAGGAGAGAGAGAGAGAAAGAGAGAGAGAGAGGAGAGAGAGAGAAAGAGAGAGAGAGAGGAGAGAGAGAGAGAAAGAGAGAGAGAGAGGAGAGAGAGAGAGGGGGGGGGAGGTGATAAAATTCCCAAAAATGCATGTCCCCGCTTTTTGTCCATTTAAACAAAAATTTTCCACCCATTTTAAGCTTGGCTTATTTAACTTTTCTTCTAAACAATTTGGCTAATTAACTATAATTATTTTTTAATTAGGCGTGTAATCATCCCAAAGATGAGGGAAATGGCAATTTAGCGCTTGGACGATGGTGGTTTGACGGGCAGCATTGTGAAGTAAAACAATCAAATGGATTAACTCTTTTTGAGTTTAGGAGGCCATTAGAACGGAGGATTCTCTAAAAATGACCTCAAAATTATTTTATTTTCTTGAATAATTTAAAAAAAAAATTTTCGTTAATTTAAATTTACATTTTGAGAGTTAAAAATTGTAAAAATTTTTGCTTATCACTGATGAGACAGAGTTTGAACAAAAATGCTTATAAAATCATAAAAATGTTATGCGTCCTTTTTCAATTTTCAGTTTTTCACCTACAAAGGCCAAGGCGGTAACCCGAACAATTTCCAAACAAAGAGACAATGTGACAATGTGTGTGGGTGCTGTTGAGAGACAAAAGAGCACGGCAAAAAATGGACAAATGGGCGAAAATATGGGAGCCAAAATAGCAATAAATAAATGTATACAGTATGCATGGGTAAAACTGTCAAAACAAATTTCCTAATCACAATTTGTTGGCACACGCATATAATCAATTAATTGAGAAATTAAGATGAAATTAATCGATAGAAGAAAAAAAAGTAAATACAGTATATTCCAATGTTTATTTTACCTACCGTAACAGCGGTGAAGTCGTACAGTGAAGTGCCGTGAGTGACCCAAACCATCTGTGAATGGGGGGGAGGGGGAGAATGATCATTTCATTGGCTGGCATTGGCCCGATCCCATCCACCACCAGTGATTCTCGAAGTCGGAATATTATTTAGGCGAAAAATTGGGGTGGAAGACCGGATTTTAAACGCCGCTCGGGGCCCCTTACGTGGATTTGATTGCTCCCACAGCACTTTGAGCTCCCACAGCTATTTTCGATCAGCCGTTACACGGAACTTTTTCCCGAGACTCTCGAGAATCACTGATCGCGCAACCTTCGCCCACCCTTTGCACGCCGACTCGCTCAGCCAACATCACAGGGCATCTGCAAATTAAAGTGCCACAAAAATGGTACATAATCCATGGACATATAAAGCGGATTTGGTCGCAAAATCTGTAAAACTTTTCGACTTTCAATTCGCGGGTGCCAAAAGGGAGATTTCATAGCTCAACGAAACTTTTAGCAATGTCTATTTTTCAAAAGATAAATTTCTGAAAACGGATAGTTCGCGGCGATTAAAAATTTTCATTTATTATAAAAGATTTTGGGCAAAACTTTTGAAAATTCAAAGAAGGAATTCTTCTTAAATACTCGAGACTCCTGAATGATTAACCCAAAATGCATCAAAATGCACAAAATTCGCACTGACAAGTCGTGGAAGTGGCCAATGGCCAAGTCGAATTTGGCCCATTTTTGGCGCAATGCGTCCGCTTCGTTCAGCATTTGTTCACACGCTTCCAGACGCATTTCCTTCAAAAAAAATTCAATGGGAATGCTTTTGATATTTTAAAGCCTGGATTCGGTCGGCATTTGGTGCCAAGGACGTCCTTTGAAACTTCCGCTGGGTTTGTCCTTATTTCCAAGAACGGTCTTAGGAATTTTCGCCGTCTTTGTTTTCGTCCCCTATATTCCGAGGCTCAAAGGTTCTATCGAGATTTGCCTGTGAGGTGCTAAGGCTAAAAGTTGCCTATTTTATCAAAATAGCAACAATTCAAATTTTCCGGATGAGTATTAAAACATTTCGCAAATTAGCGGCATTTGATTCCACGAAAATTATGGTCGGTATGACTTTGAAATTTGGTATTTCTGTCCCGACTTTACAGCCACTGCCAAATTGGGCACCAGGACAAAAGAATCCCTTGTTTTTGTTATGGCATCCAATTTTGCAGTGCCTACTTTTAGGGACTCCAATTTCTGATCATTTCGAAATGAGCCCCGGTGCTGAACTCGGAATTGTTGTGTAAAAGAGTGCCTGAAACTCGCGGCCGGTCCACCACAGCTCGTACGGAGTGCCACGGGCAAATATCATTTCCTGGAACACTTTGAGCCCCTCCACCTTCAGACGGTCACGAAAATGGATGGGCACACGATGCTCAATGACCCCCTCGGGCAATTTCAAGTCGCCGGCAAAACTGAGAGGGAACAAAGCGAGAAATTATGCAGCACTTTTAAGGACAGAATTTCAATCGGAAACAAAATTCACGGAATTCGACTCCACGCAGTCGAGAAACTTCTCGGATTTCCAGTAGCTAATTCTCAATTCTTTACTTTTTCTACTTTTTCCATTTTCCGATTCCCCCCCCCCCATTTTTCTATTCCCTTCCCCGTCCCCTCGGTTTTCTCGAATTTTCCCATTCCCCTCCCCCTTTCCCAAATTTCAGATTCCCCCGTTTTCCTCAATTTCATGATTCCCCCATCAGAATTTCCCCCCCCCCCCATTTTTTACCCATTTTTCCGAATCCCCCCTTTCCCTTACACCATTGCCATTTCCATTTGCGTCCACAGAGTCACCGAATGGCCCATGTCCGCCAATGTTTGGGCTAACCGATAATTGAACAACACATGGGAATTGGTGAAGCCGGGCACAATTTGCAAAATTCGAAGTGAACGGACGGAGAATGTGAGAACGGACAAAAAGAGGAGGAGGGGGAAAAAGCGGACAAACGGAGAATAACGATGTTGGCACATATCAGAGTCAAAGCGTTCAAGGACCTCAAATTTTCGGGAATCGGAATTCCGAGGTGTAAAAATTTCAGAAATTAGAATCCAATACCAAAAATATCGCTATCGGAATTCGAAAGCCTAAAAATTTTTGGAAATCGGGAATTCCAACACCAGAAATGCCGGAAGTTCGACTCCGAAAATTCGGAAATCAGACCCACGACACAGAGATGCAACGGGAATTCCGATCTCCCTATGTTTTGCACCATTGTGATTGACGAATTAGAATTTCGAAATTTGTTGAAGAAATAATCTCTTATTTCAATGTTTTTGTTTTCCCAAAGAATTTTAATCTTTCGGTGGGCGGGGGATTGAGTGTCGAGAATCACAATCAAAGACCCCCCCCCCTTACTTGGTCCGAGAATCAATTAAAACTTGGCCCGGAATCAATTATGACACCAAATTTCATAAAGTGTCTGTTATTCGACTTGGTTGCCCCGCCCGGCGACCAAAGGAAGGGCAATTAACAAAGTTAATTGCTGCACTCTAATTATTATTATTATTATTTTTTTTTTGGGGTATTTTGGGGAATAAAAATTAATGGATAATGATGAATGAATACCCCAAGCATTCTTCTCTCTCTCTCTTTCGCCAATTGATTCGGCCACCCCTCCGTCGGTGTCCCTTCCCATCCGCCGTTGTTTTGGTTTTCCCATCCCATTCGGCAACAAAACAAATATATAAAAATTGACAAATAAATAAACAAATTATCTTATCTTCCATATAATTAGTAAAATTCATTGAAATTTAGTTGTTTTTTCCACCGTTTAATTCCTTTAAATTGGGGGCTTAAAAAGGGCCAACACAAAACAAACTCATCCATCAGCAGAAGCAGAAATGAGGGAAAACCACCCTCAAAAACATCCCAATTGTTTGCCATTTTTTCAAAAAATACTCTTTTATAGCAAACACGTAAAGTCAACAACAGAGCGGTGCATCAATCCCTCATGAAAAAGGAAAAAATGGAGCAACAACAAAAATTGATGAAATCAGTCAAATGATTGTATACAGACAAAAAATGGGGAGGGGGGGGGGCGACGAAAAAGACACAAAACAATTTGCTGATAAAAAAATAAATATAAAAATGATGAGATGGATTTGCAGGAATGGGCCGGGTTCGCAAATGATAAATGGACGAAATTTGAATAAATAAGAATAAAAAGCTCTTTACTTCTCTCTAATCTATATACAGAGTTGCCAGAGCGATCAGCTGAGGGAAGTCTCATAATTTTGTCGTTTTTTGCGGACAAATTGGGTAAATTTTCCCAGACGGCACGGCACATACAGCGGTGATGGCACCGTATCGATGTACACATGCCGAAAATGAGGGATTTTACAATACTAGGTCGTTGCATAAAAAAGGGCGCTTTGTAATTTTGAGTGAAAAAACTCGAAAGGTTGGTGTGGGAAAAATCTGCTTTTTTGCTATTTGATAGCCCTATCTGTCCGCTACAAAATCGCATTAAAAGGGTTTGATCAGCTTTTCAAACTGGCGAGAAAAAAATTCATGAACCAGTTTGGGTCGAAATTGCCCAAAACGGTTTTTCGGGTTTTAGACCCATTTACAGACCAGAAATTCCGGGGTTTAGACCCCCGTCTAATTGCCCTGTATATTCCGTATCGAATACAAAAAACCGCATCCGGATTCATCAACTCTTTGATTTTTTATGATTTTTTGAACTTTGGCTTGAAAACAACGAGAAATATGTTGTCTTTTTTCTTCAGTAATTTTGGAAATTTTGATCATTTTTCTGCTGTAAAATTGATTAAAAATCGGCAAAAAATTAACATTCAAAAAATCATAAAAAATCAAAGAGTTGATGAATCCGGATGCGGTTTTTTGTATTCGATACGGAATATACAGGGCAATTAGACGGGGGTCTAAACCCCGGAATTTCTGGTCTGTAAATGGGTCTAAAACCCGAAAAACCGTTTTGGGCAATTTCGACCCAAACTGGTTCATGAATTTTTTTCTCGCCAGTTTGAAAAGCTGATCAAACCCTTTTAATGCGATTTTGTAGCGGACAGATAGGGCTATCAAATAGCAAAAAAGCAGATTTTTCCCACACCAACCTTTCGAGTTTTTTCACTCAAAATTACAAAGCGCCCTTTTTTATGCAACGACCTAGTAATTATTCGCAATTTTGGTCTGGCAACTCCGTTTACATGTGTTTCTGCACATAAAAGGTCACAAACACTCTCCTCTCCTCTCCCTCTCTCATTGTCAATATGTCCCTGATTTTGCTGGCCAATTTCTGGCGCCGATTCAATGCCCGGCGGCGGTCGTCGGTTTCTTCTTCGCCTGATTGGCCGTAACAGCAGCAGCAGTTGTTCCACCGGCACTGCTCCCAGCGGTGCATTTGCTATCCAACAGAGCCACCAGCTTTGTCACGTAACTTGGCATCACCAAAATGCCTTAATGAGGGGACGCAAAGAATTAATTAATCGAATTGCTAATTAATGGTTCGAGTGGGGGTTTACGTTTGTCGAATTATTGAAATATTTGTAAAGCGATCAAACTGTATGGTTTATACGAAAAATTGGCCACACATACGCACCGACAATGCGTTGTTTGCTGTCCGTCCGCACGCGTACAATTTGCATCCGTCGACGGAGTGACCGCTTGCCGCCCTTCCCGTCGGTGGACAAAATTTGCTCCAGCTCGGGCCACACGCAAATCAGTGAGCCGGACAGCACAAAATAAGTGCGCATGCGGCGCCCAATCTCACAGAAAGTGCCCTTCACCTCCGTTGAACATTTGCCGTAAAAGAAACGGTGGTGGCACATTTGCTCCGATGCTGAAAAGTGCCAACATCCATTTTAAGATGCCATTGTGGGTCGGGAATTTTAATATGGAAAGCGATTGTCATTTCAAGACTTAGGAAAACTGAAAATGTTCGACCCAAATTATGAAGACACATAAAAAAGTCCTTCTCCCCCACAATTCTCTTCTTTTTCGTGCCCTATTCTCACCGTTAAACTGCTCCTTCCACAATTTTTCTGCATGTGCCAAGTTTGGCACTGCGGTGAACCGCTGTGCCAACTCGTCCATCGTTTCGTAGCGCGGACTTCGGCCAGTGTTCGGCTTGTTGATGCAGTACATGCGCGACATGCCCAAGCCGGCCGGGAGGTGGTGATCACTGCAATTTAATAATTCATTTTCAAAACACGGGATTAAAAATCAGGAATTTCTGTCCCAATCTCAATGCAGTAGTAGTATCCAGGACCAAAGATCATCAGGTCGGTTGCATATTTCGTTCCGCCAAAAAAAACCCTCACCCGCTGGCGTTGTCAATGCCCAGCCCGAAGATGAACGCGATGCTGTGCTTCACGCATCCGTTCAGCCCGACATTGGACGTGTAGAAGCCGTCCCCTCGTTTGCGGTGCTTTTTGCGCAGTTCGCACACCTCGTCCCAGGAGATGCCGCGCATCACCACCATTTTGTGCATTTCCACCACAAAGTCGCCACTTTTGCCAACACCGCGGAACTGACGGCACTCCTTCTTGTGCACCCGGTCATTGTCCATTCCGATATCTATGGCACACAATTATATTGGAGTTTTTATTTTTTGAAAAACTTCAAAAAGACTCACCCAAAATGCCCATGTCAAATGTGCCGTCTACTTTGGCCACTTTGATCAGCTCTGCACAAATGTCGCTGAAGTACTGGAACAGTTTGTTCTGCGCGTAGACGGGCAGGCCGAGCAGGCGGTTCAGGAATTTGGGAATTGTCACTGTGTCGCGCTCGACGGCGAAGCCGCGCCCGCCCGGCTGCTGCTGCAACATGCCGACACCCTCCAGGTAGGTTCGCATGTCCTCGAAGAAATTGCCCGCCGTGTAGTCTGTCGGCGGTGGCACAATTGGTGCCGCGTCGCCCACCAATGTGCGCAACAGCACCTCCAACGCCTCGCGGCCGTAGTTGGTGTCGATGTTGAACTGGCTGAGGTCGCGCGACTCGGTGGCTCGCCGGTCGCCCTGTGTTAGCGCCCCGAGCGACTCCAACCGTTTGGCCACAATGGACGCGAAGCGCTTCTCGCCCGCCAACTCAGAGATTAGAAACAAGTATTCCGGTGCGCTTTCCTGGTTCGACCGATGCGTGCGGCCTGCCAGAGAGAGAATAATTAGCGCCTTAATTACGTCCTAATTTCTACAAATTACCAAATTGCTGAATGGCTTTGTCGGCGGACCACGGCAATTCCAAAGTGATGTGCACACGTCGGCGACGGTTCAGCGCACGTTTGTCCGACTCAAACACAAAAAAGATTATGCAACATAGGAAAATGACAGAAATTTCAAGATAAATCTGACCAAGTTCATTTTTCTAACTATCGGTTGGAGGGCATATGACCTGTGACCCGGCAAATATATATTTTTTTAATTTTTTGGGCCAAATTTGGGTGAACGGCTTCGCAAAACCCAATATTTCGGTCCAGTTCACTGTAACCACCGACTGTCGCTTATTTGTCATTGATTATGATTATGAACACTCTCACCTGAAGCGAAATGCCGGAACTCGCGGCCTCCGAAATGATGGCCACCAATTTCTCACCGCGCATAAATTTCTCCTAAACAAATTGGCTTTTGTAGGAAGTTGCATGATCATAATCAATGCCTTCTCTATCATGTTCATCATTTCCAGCGACGCATCCGAGTCGGCGGTGCGCAATTCGTACGCCACTTCGCCGGTGCTCTCGCGCGCGACAACGCGACCCCGACGGCCGGTCATTTCCGCGACAAAGTGCGGCCCACCGAACAGATTGATCAAGCTGAATGAGCAAGGGCATAATCACTAGCATCATTTTAGTTGAAGATTTTGGGACGTATTCAACAATTCCGACCCGAAAACATAAGAAATTTAGGGAAAACTACATTTTTTTTTAAATTGCTAATTTCTTTTTCGGTATAATAAAAACCAAAAAAGCTCCTAATTTCCTCTTCGCCTCGATAAATTGGCTCAATATTTATATACCTGTCCAATGTGTTCGGGGGAAGCAGCTTGCCAAGACGTTCAATTGCCGCCAACAAATTGGCTTTGATCTCCGTCAAATTCACACTTCCGTCCGCGTCGTCTTCCTGGCTGCCGTCGATTATGTTCGTCTCGGCGATAAACTGCTCGGCGCTAGTGCCGCACTAAAATTTCATTTTTGGATTTTTAGACAAAATATACAAAAAAGCAAGTGGTACCGTAATGTTGGACACGGTGGCTTTGATCAGTGCCTCTTGCTTCTGCCGCTGTTGTCGCTTCCGCTTGGCCGCCGCCTCCCTTTTGCGCTTGCGTCGCTGCTGTCGCCGCTGCTTTTCCGCCTCCGCCGCCACTCGCTGTTTGTCCAGCGACTGCTGTTGCTGCGCTTTGCCACCGCCGCTTTCAACGCTTTGCTTCTTCTGTACGCTCGCCCATGGGTCCTCGACGGCCAAGTCCATGCAGAAAGGGTTCACCTCCTCCTCCTCTTCCGGCTGTTCAAAGGATGCGTTGTCGCCGTCGTTGGCGAGCGGCACAGCGTCGCCATCAATCGCCGCCGCACCTCCGCCCAACAGTCGCTCCAACTCCTCCTCGTCACTGTTGTCACCGCCATCGTCCGACTCCGCACTCAGCTCGTCGTCCTCATCATCGTCGGACGATGACGACACGTCATCGTCACTGGCCAATCCGTACGAGTCGTAGTCGTCGCTGCCCTCCCCCTCGTCAAACTCAGAGTTGCCCCCGCTTTCACGCTCGGTTGTCAATCCGTCACCGCCGCCGCACAACAAATGCAATTTTGAACGCTTCAGTGCGGCCGATTGGGTGTCTCCGTCACCGGCAGTGCCAGTGTCATGGCGCCATGCGGAAGAAGTGCCTGAATTTGGAGACGAAAATGTTCAGCCGCAACCAGAAAAATTAAATTTTTAAGGCAAAGGTTAGCTAACGTAAGTGTGGGGTAAACTAGTTATGTGCCAGCCATACGTTTTCTGGACGTCTTGTGCTGGTGGTGGTTGTGTTGCTGACCCGTTCTGAGGAACATGCGCTCAAAGTCGTCAATGGCACTGCTGTCGGTGTGCGTGGGGAAGAAGTTGTCGACAAGTGAGTGCAGCACCGCCTTGGCGGTGCTCACAAATTCGCACACGGCGCCCCCATTTTCGTCCAAAAAGTCTAACGTTTGCGACTCGCCGGTCGACTGCAGGCCGATGACCACGCACTTTTGGCATCGGATTGCCTCCAGCGCAATGCGCACGCACGAGTCCACCTTGGCACTGATGCACATGTACTTGAAGAAACGCTGGTGGGCGCCCCAGAAGCGGGCCCACACGTTCTGCTTGCTGGCCCGGCTGTCCGGGATGTGACGCAGTGCTCGCTGAAACGCAATAATTATCGATCAAAAAGCAAATGTCTTTTCATGGCAGAGGTGTCCATGCCATTGGTCAAGCCTGTAGCAAGAAAAAAAATTCGGATGGGGGTGCCCGAGCTTTTTTAACATTTTTTTGCTCTTCGGGCCAAGTTTTTTTTCAGTTTTTGATCAAAATTTTCAGCGCCGGGGTGAAAAGGCAAGATTTGTAACGATTTTGCGCCAAAAAATGACAAATTTTTCCATTTTGGGGTCAAACATTGTGAAGAGGAAACCCACCGCAAATTGACGCCGACATTCCATCCACAACTTCACCGACTCGTCGTAAATGTTGATGAAGTCGAGCGTCAATGGCGTCTCCTCAACGGAGAAACTCGCGCCTTTGAAGGAGAGTTGTCGCGAGAGGTACAGCCCACGCAGCTGAACCATGAGAATTTCAAAGTTAGTAATTTTGGGATTAGAAATGTCCAAATCAAGGGCCGGGGAACCCCTTTAAACGATCCATTGTATAAAATGTCGTTACACACACACCTTCATGTCCATCGCAACCATTTCCATGGCACCAACCCCACGGTTCTCCACCGCGTGGATGAACTCGCCGAATGTTTTGAAGGTCAGCCCAAGGCCCCAGAGGCCAAGCCGGGACATGTAAGCCATGTTGCGAGGCTCTGAAAAAATGGAAAATTTAGTTGCAACATATTTCATAAAATGCCATATCAGCGACAATATCGAAAAAAGTAGTTATTATGAGGGCTTAAATCGGTTTTTTCATATTCCTTCCCCTCCCCGTTTTCAGCCTGCGCTTTACCGGTGGCGCCCGTCGCGGAGGCGTACACAATTCGCGCGCCAGGCAACGCCTGCTGCAACTCCAGCACCACCTTGCCAGTCTTGGTCGGCTTTGAGCCAGCGGTTGGGCACAAATTCTTGGCCCGGTGACACTCGTCGAACACAATGACGCCGTCAAACTCGCGGCCGCACCATTGGACCAATTGGCGAAGCCGCGTGTTACAAGCGGCTGTCGTTGCTGCTTTTGTGCCGTTGGCGATTCCATCATTTCCGTCCGCGTCGGCACTTTTGCCGCCTTTTGCCGTGCCACCGCGCCGACTCTCGCCAATCAGTGACGAATAAGTGGCGAAAATGACGCCCCGACTGATGCCACCACCACTCTCGGAGGACCCAATGCGTCCGTAGCGCAATTTGTTCAATGCACACACCGCAATTTTGTCCGCCCCAATGTCGCGCAGGTCACGTTCCGCGTCATACTTCAGGTCGGACGACACGCTCAGCCAAATCGCTTTGCGACGGCCGCGCAAGAAATTCTCGAAAATAATCGCCGCAATTGTGCGCCCTTTGCCCACGCCGGCACCATCACCTAAACATAATTGGTAAAACGGTTGTGGCATTTGCCGAAGGATGGAAGGGGTGATGACAAGCCATGGAGGTAAAAAGCGGAAAATGGGAAATATTCGAAATTTTAGGGCCAAAAAATTCAATATTAGTAAAACTGACCAATCAGATAGCCAATCCTTTCCCCGGAAGGCAAAAAACGCTGATGGGCTTGGCAAGCGTACAGTGCGGCCTCCAACTGAAGATTGGATATCCGACCTAAAAACGAGTTAAATTTGAATTAACCGAGAATTCAATAGATCACGTAACACCCAAAAACATGGAAATTTCCTATTTGGTAAAAAGCGAATCCTAATTTAAAAATCTGTAACAAATATGGCAAAGTTTGGTTTGTCGGACCAGGAAAGGGGGGGGGGGGGGGGTAAAGTCCTCATTTTACCGAGCCATACCCAATCCCAGGAAAAGGAATTCCGAAATGTAAGAGATTGTGGGTCTTATCCCATTTGTGTCTGTACCTCCGTCCACCACTTCGTCGGGGATGGCCATGGTGTAGCGAATTTCCGGCGACGAAACACTGCTGAGCGAGAGCGTTTCCACAACTTCGTCAGGGTGGGGAAAGCCGGAACGCAGTCGGAGGGGCGCATAATTAACAAAAGTGTCCGTTTGGACGCGATGCGTGGTGTCAGCCTGCGGAAAATGTGAAAACATTGCAAAACAAGACAAAATGGAGACCGGTTTTTAACAGACACACTAAACTAATCCGTTTTCAAGGTCCCAAGATCACAAATGCCGAGAAAAAATTTCGAAATGTGGCTTTAATATGAAAATTTGTTTGTGCTCGAGCATTTAGTCATGTAGCTTAAACACACCTCGTCAAGGTCGGGTGGCATTTGATTGGCCGGCACATTTTCACTGTTGTCCGCCGCTTCATTGTTTTTGCCCTGCTGCTGTTGCTGCTGGTCAACGGGAGTGCCAATGGAATAAACCGGGTTCATTGGCAAGAATTTTTTGCGTGAAAACATTCCCCGTTCATTGCCGACAAAATTTTTATGATGCATAAAATGACAATAACAGCTAAAACAGAGGACATATTTATTAATGGGAATGGAAAAAAAATTGCATAATGAATAGTTAATGGATATGCATAATAGCCGAACAAGAAGTAAAATTAAGAAAATATTAATTGTTTGGTAATTAGCTAATTAGTTTAAGAGCAAACCAAAAAAAAACCATTAATTATCTTGTAACAATACAAAACTTAATAATTTTCAAGTTTTAATTCCGTTTTTAAAAAGTGATGAAAATTGGCGGGCGAATTCAAAGAGAAACAAACAAATGAATTGCTTAATACGCTTGTCCATTGCTCATCATTTGCTTTTTAAATTTAATCTCTCTTCTGACTCTATGCCAATTTTTTTTTCTCTTCAAAAAAATGAAAAAAGAAAAGAAATGTTTCATCATTTTTGTTTCGTTTTGCTTTGCAATTTCGCAACTTTCTGCGTCTCTTTCTCGTTTTTGTGTATGACCATTTTGTTTTACTCTCTCTCATGCAATTTCTTATTTTAAAAATGCAAGAGCTAATTATGTAAATCTTTTTTTAGTCAAATGACTTTTTATCTGCTGGCTCGAAAGGCCTAAAATTACAAAAATAAACTTAAATTTCCATTTTTATCCCTCTTAAAGGATTTTATTGTATTAATTCACTTTTATGAAACCTTAGAAAGATGGAAGACCTTTACGAAAAATGTCTAAAGAATTCGCGGCCAATCCATCGGAAAATGGAGGAGAATTTGTATGACATCCGAGTTTTGGACGTGAAGGCGAAAGTGGCAGAAAATGAGCTCAGACAAAAAATGACTCAAATGGCAAACACATGGAAAAAGACGGGCAAAGACGAACGAAAGCGGAAATATGAGGAAATCGAAGAACAATTCGCTAAGTATGGATTTTGTGGCAAAAAAAAAATTGATAAAATGAGTAAAATGTGCAAAAAACAATTTAAGGGCCAACGATTTGTGCAATGAAAAGATTCAACTCGCCGAGAGCACTTACGAAATGGTGGACGCATTCATCCAAAAGTTGGACAAAGAGACGAGCAGTTTCAACGCTTTTGTGAAGCGCTCTAAAAGGACGGCGCAATCGACGCCCGGAACATCGAAGGAAAACATTGCCGGTTAATTTTTTGTTTAAGAAATCGTGAAAAACATTTTGTGCCTTTTTGGGGTCAATGATTACAAATATTGTATTCATGCGGGGCCAATTCCGAATTTGAATGTGAACAAAAGACCAAAATCCAAATTGCAGATTTTTGAGACGTCCGCAAAAAAGTCGCCGATTTTACGCCCTATTTGGCTTGTTCTAATATAATTCAAAATGCGCTATTCCAAATGATTCAATTTCATTGCATTTTCATCCTCATTTTCAGATGAGACGTCCGTCGTCAGAAGGCGAGGGACTGCGCCCTCCACTTCAATGACAGCGAAAAGAGGCGGCACCACGGGACGGACGAGCGCAAGGGAAGGGACGAGCAGCGCAACGAAAGGTGGGAGGGGGGGGGGGAGTGAAAACGATGATGTTTAACAATTGGTAAAGGCACTGATTCAGCGGAGAGTGTGCGCATCGATGGGGCGGCCAGCAGCAGCGGGACGCAATTCGTCGGCAAAGGGGACATGCCAATTGACCCGAACGAGCCGCGCTATTGCACCTGCCAACAGGTGACAGACAGACACTTTGGGGAGCTTTGCGGAGACAGAATTTTTAAAGAGTCGGGACAGAGAGTCAGGACGAAAAAGGATCACCGGTACCCGTATGCATAAAAATTGGAGTGGGTGGTCCGGTTTCTCATCATTTCCTAGGCTATTTCCTTCTTTTTTTTTTGCTTGGCCCGACCAGAGGTTCGGATCTTTGTGCATACGGGTACTCCGACTTTGTCGTGATGATGATTCCGATATTTCTCAAATGTCGGAACCAGGGTTCCGGTAAAATCCCAACGTGGTCCCAGTATTCGGAGTTGACTATAACTAATAAACTAAATCTGCAAAACAATTGCTAAAATCAAAAAAAAAAACGTTAAAAATCGCAATTTTTTCCTTTTTTAGAGGTCATGAGGCTAATTTTAAGTGATGTTTTGAGGGTTTTATAAATTTCTTTTCGGGAAACTTTTAAAATGACTAAAAATATTGGCACTGCCTGAGGCTATGAAACGTTTCAATTGGGAAACCCTTTTTATGTCCGTTGTTAAGGTTTCCTTTGGCCACATGGTCGGCTGTGACAACAAAGAATGTCCCTTGGAATGGTTTCACTTCGAATGCGTTGGACTGAAGGCGTCGCCGAAGGGCAAATGGTACTGCCCAAAATGCCGCGAGTACAGAGACGCGTCACGACGCCAACAACCGCCGAGTGAACGCGCCTCACAAAGGCGTGACAAAAGAAGCGGCCCCAATTGACAGAAGAAATTTAAAAACAAATTTAATTGAAATTTATGTTTTGTATAGCTTTTGTTAGTCCTTTTACGTGCCTTTGACAAAAACAAATCAACTTAATTTTAAAGGAATGAAAGAATTATGAATTATATCTACAAATCATTCCGAATTGAATTTTCTCAACCCCGCAAAAGGTTACGGTTACTGAACGAAAAAATTGCCACAATCGAAGATTGCACCCAGCCCTATTTAGTTAAAAAAGGCAATGGGTAGGAGTTTGAGCCCACATTCTATCCAAGCGATTAACAAGCAATATTTCCTTTTCTCAAAAATAAGTGATTTGGAAGCAAAATATATATTTTGAGCATTTATTCGAGTTTTTGTGACATCAAAAAGAAACAACAAATTGGTAAAATAATTTCAATAAATGAGGCGAAAGTCGTGGAACAAAAATCGGTGACGAATTGCCAAAAAACATCAAAAATTAACGCTCCCAAACGGACAATGCGTTCATTGAGGCCGCAGACGAGCAGAAACTTAACTAAAGTTGTCGTGCGGGTGGTGGACGGCCGGCCCATCCTCCATCGGTGCGATTTGCTCCGGCCAGTCGGCCGGGTTTTCCTGATGGATGGGCTGCGCACCGCCGCCGGGCCGCCAGCCCCACATCCAGACGACGGCGGCGGCAGCAGTGCCCACAATTGCCACCACCGCCACGTCCGTCCAGCCCGCGCCGCCGCGCTGCTCTTCAAACAACTAAAATGTGAAATGATGAATCATTTTAAGTAAAAATAAATTATTGACTAAGAGGTTTTATTTGTGTTTCATTATTGTGTACCTCGACCTCGCCCTCCTCCATGGGCCCGGCGGCGGTGATGCGCTGGCCGTCCACCAGCACACGAAAACCCTAAAATTCAACGGGAAACAGTTGATTGAAACAACAGTAAATTTGTTACACTTGTAATTGAGAAAATTAGAAAATAAAACCGGTCAGTATGTCATTTTAAATACTAGTACCTCGGCCTCCAACTGACGGCGCAGCATGTCCACCATATTCTCCGAGTTGTTGAACTCGTTTCGAAGTTGCTGAAATAAAAAATAAATAGCGGAGTAAAAGGGCGGCTCTCAAGAAAAGTTATTGCTAATTTTTAATGGTTTGGAAATGTTTAGGCCGGATTAACGTAACAAGAAATTGTGTAAAAAATGCCTCGATCTCGCGCTCCGCGTTGCCAAGTGCGGTGTCCGTGTTGTTGAAGCGCGCCGTGAGTTCCTGAACGTCCGCCTGCGCCGCGGTGCGCTCCTTCTCCGCTTTGCGCAAGTCCTTTTCCAATTTGCCGACCCGCGCCTTCAACTCCTCGAAGCCGCTCTGCGCCTTGTCAATCTCAATTTGCAGTCTGAAAAATAGAAACTAAATAAGTTTGAAGAAAACGTAAAAGACAACAAAGGCGAGTCAGGAGAGGAACCTATGCATTGGGATGACCAACAAAATGTCGCTCCAGGCCCGTATCCAAGGGGGAAGGAGGGGAGAAGGACGTGCTCCCCACCCTGAATTTTTTATTGAAAATTTGACCCCAAAATGACAAAAACTGCAAATTTTTTGAAGCAAAACCGCTTTTCCGCCTTAAAATTAGCGATGAAACTTAAAAAAAATATCTTGGTGCCCTCCCCGAAATTTTTTTTTCTGGATAATACGGGCCTGGTCGCTCGGTGTGGGAGGGATAGCCCCTAAAATCGAATTCCCGACAAAATCGCAATTCCTCATCCACCCCCCCCCCCAAATTATTTCTTAAAATTTTGAAGATTTTTTTTTTTTGCGGCGACGTTTCGGGCTGGCGACGTTACGGCGGCGACGTTTTGGGGTGTACCCCGCCCCCCATCCGCTTACTTGGCCTTTTCGCGTATGAAGAACTCCAACTGCTTGCGCAGTTCGTCGATTTTGATCTCGTAGCGGGCCGACAAATTTTCCTTCTCCTTGCGCTAAAAACCAGGATGTTGTCCGTAAACCACCCTCTTTTGCCTGACCAATCGAAAGTACACTTTTTCCCCTTCCCACCGTCTCATCCTCGGCACTGTCGCGGGCGGTGGACTCCGAAGTCAGCGCCGTCTTCGCTCCGCACAGTTCCGCCTGCTGCTGATGTTGGCTAAGCTGGTGCTCCGTTTGCTGCTGGCCAACCGCCGGCGCGGGCGTCGGAGTGATGGCACTGAACGCCGCGACAACAGTCGTTCCGTCAGAAGCCGTGGCGCCGCCACTGCTCAAAGTGTTCTCTTTGGCTGCAACATCATCCCCCGCTTCGTCGGCATTCTTTGGCTTCTGCTCCTCCTCATCAGAAGTGGGCACCAATTGTGGCTCGAGCGCAGTGGGAGAGACAATCTGAGAGTGGAGGGAAGATTAACTGAACTCATAAGCATACATTAGAAGGGGGTGGGGGCCAACCAATTTTGCGAAGGAGTGCCAAGGTAAAACTTGGTCTTTCCCTCCTTCACCGGCCTATCCGCCTCCCCCCACCCCTCGATTAGAGAGTGCCCCATTTTGATGGCCTTTGCTGGCGAAGGCGGGGGGGGGGGGGGGGGAATCGTATGGAATTCCGGGTCGAAGCCCTTATCTCTTTCTTATATTATAGTGCATGAGTCTCACTTCGTTGTTGCCATCGTTGTCCGCTGAAGAATCGGTGGTCGGTTCAGACGACGGTGGAGGCGGCAAAGAGTCAGCAGCAGCAACGGTAGCATGGGTCTGTCCTTCGTCAACAGTCGGTTGTTGTTCGTCGATGTGCTGAATGGGGTGCTCCTCCTCAGACACCGGCGATTGATAGCCCTACAAAAAAAAGGTTTTAGGGTTAAAAATGAACCCCATTTGTGCCCACTTTGCTTTCGTTGTTTTCCGCATCCAAATTTTCTCCCGACGTTTCGTCGTTGCCAACGTCCGCCGCCTTCTCCTCCTTCTCTTCCATGGCCACCGGCGGTTCCACGACGGCGTCGGTGCTCGCTGTTTTGCCTTCGTCCAGTGAAAGTCCCTAGAAACACACCGTGTTTTTCTCCAAATGTTCGACTTGTCCGAGCTGTTCCATTCGCCTACCCCAACTTCGTCGGCAATCTGTCGCATTGCATCGTCGTTTTGTTCCTCCGTTTCTTTCTCCTCCTCTTCTCCCACCGGACTTTCCACGGCGTACCCATCCGTCTTGTCGCCACTGACCGCAATTGCCACTTCATGTCCAATACCTCCATGGTCCTCAGCCTCGGCATCGGTGTTGTCCATCTTGACGACTTCGTCCATCAATTGGTGTTCCTGAATCTGTCATCATGGAGAAATGGGGGTGAGAATTTTAAAGGAAAGGATATACTCAAATTCAGCGTTTTGAGTTAGTTGGTGTTGATCAGAACTAATTATCCCATTCCCTGTGATTTGCTCAGAAAACAAACCTTTTCTTCCTGCACAAGTTGCTCATTCTCATCAATAGAGGCCATGTCAACGTTGGGTCGGTTAGACAAAGAATGCGGGGGCGTTTTGTTTTGTCAGTATTTATGTGAAAAGTCAAATGAAAACTTTAGCCTGAAATCTAAAAAAATGGAAATAGAAAAGAAATAAATTAAAGAGAACTTAAAAGCATCGAATTACGAAAAAAGTCAATGAGGGACTAAAAAAACTAATTGCTTTAACAAACTTCAATCTCCTAAATTTTTCAGGTATTAAGACCAGCAGAAGGTATTCTGGGTGTACTTTAGTCAACCCCCCCCCCCCCAGAAAAAAATGGAACAAATGATACACCAATAATCGATTCGTCTCGAGGGGTAAAACTTCAACTCGTTTTTGACTCAACTCGTTTTTATTGTTCCTACTCGTTTTTATTACTTCAACTCGTTTTTTGGTTCGAAACCCGAAAATTGATGCCAAATCGTTTTAATTTTAAAATTTTTTGACCTATTTTAATTCGGGAATACTTTTTATGTCATTTTAAGTGATTTTTAATAGTTTAAGACCACATTTTGGAAATTTGAAAATCCGAATTTTCTAACTTTCTTTTGATTTAGTTTTTTTGATGAAATTTTCTTTTTTGTTTTATTACGACCTGAAAACATATTTCCGGGGGTTTTAAGGGTCGCTGATCACACTTATGACACCCGTTGGTAATAGTAAAGCTGGTGTCCCCCCCCCCTTTCTGAATTTTTTTTTTAGCTGGTGCCCCCCCTTTTTAAATTTTTTAAAAGTTATGAAAACATGTTTTCAGAGGTTTTCGGGTTCGCTGATCACGAATATGACACCATTTCGACCAATTTCGAATCCCGGACCCGGTTCCGACAAAATGTCGAAAATTTATTTTTCACCAAAATTTGTTTTTATTGCCCAAAATTGATTACAATGCACGAAAACAACAACAAGTGATCAATGTGATGCGAAAAGATAATTCACAAGGATAAATAACCGATATATGCTGCAATAAATTTTAAAAATCATAACCACCAAAATGTTTACGCCATAGAATTTCTGGTAAGTATGTGTCATGGACGGTAAAAAGGAAAAAAGAGGGCTCCCTGATGTTTCGTCACTGAACCTTTCGTCACTGAACTTTTCGTCACTGAACCTTTCGTCACTGAAATAAATTTTTAAAAAACAAACACTATGCCATACAATTTATAAATTTTTTAGCCAAAACCTATTAAATTTGTGCTAAATGGTATGAAAAAATTTCACTTAACACACCATTCCGAAAATGAGCTTCTGAAAGGTTTTGACAACCAAATTGGAAAATCTTCGTATAAATCGCAAGCTCTTGTTGAGAAGCTTTTTCGAAGCAAATGCTATTGAAAAAAGATATGGGCGTTCGAAAATTTGTTTTTTGATTAAATTTTCAATGGGTCTTGTTCTGCAGGTTGTTTGAATCCAGCAAAGAGTATTACAAATTGTTGTGTTGCAGATAAATGGACGATCTCTTAAGGCCTTTTCCCCTAATTGTTGACCGGTACATTATGTATAATCAGCAAAAATGTGCTATTAGCGTTAAAATTCATTAAGCATTCGCTTAACAAAGTGCTTACACTGGTTTGGGGTTCTAGTCGGTTTTACGCGTCCCATGAAACTTTACGCGTCCCAGGACATTTTGTGTCCATGGCACGGATGGCATCCGATGCCCCAAAAATTAGCCTGGAAATCGTAATTTCGTGCCATCCCTGTTCCATGGTATTTTAGCCGTACTAATAACTAAGAGAAAACCTATTTTTTGTCCGGTATTCAATAATCTTTTTTAACTAAAATTTCGTTGTTAAACCTAAGGTATCATGACAACTCATATTGCTTAGACTTCTTAAGCTTTAGGCTTAAGCCTAGGCTTAGGCTTTTTGTATATTTTTTTTACATGAATTTACTTTCTATTAACATCATTAAGTGTGCTTAGGGTTGCTTTTGCACATTTCGATAATCAAAGTATACAATCTAGAACAATTAGACGATTCGGAAGGTATAAAGTTTCGATTGACGGTTTGAAAAAACTGTTTTTGTGACGCGTAAATGATGGGACGCGTAAAACCGACTAGAACCCGGGTTTGGTTCAAGAAGCACTTTTTAAATGTTATGCCATTCCTCAAAATTTCTCGTCACTCAATTTAACATACTTCCTGTATAGCCAAATATCTGAAATAACCCAAAAATTCAGAAAGTTAAATATTAGACTGATATTTTTTCAAATAAATCAGTTATGTACGTATATAATTTTAAAAAAATTATTTATTTTTACTTTTAAAATATTTATTTTATTTCAGTGACGAAAGGTTCAGTGACGAAAAGTTTAGTGACGAAAGGTTCAGTGACGAAACGTTCGGCCACCAAAAAGAGCGCCAATAAATATTTTAGGGATAATTATTGGCGTTCTGTTACATTTACTTTTTATCCTTGGCATCCCCACAAAGGGGCCAGGACGTTTTCGCGTGGCCGTTTTCGCGTGGAGTACGTTTTCGCGTGAGTGCCTATTAGGACTGAAATTAGTCGGATGGGTGCCGGACATACATTTCGACCTATTTCGAATCCCAAACCCGATTTCAAACAATTTTTTGCTTTTATTTACTCAAAAGCGTCGACATTTTTATGCTTGTAAAGATTAACAACTTCAAGTATTGACAACTGAATGAGACACAGAATCCGACCATCGGCATCACGACATTTCTTTTTTTCTTTTTCTGGGGCGGGGAACTTTTCTTTTCACATATCCAAGAGATTAACCAATTGGAAAGTCTTAACTTTTTGTTCAATTTTTTGCCGTACAAAAATTATGCCCCAAACATTTTACGCCAAATAACTCAATTTTATATAGAAAAAATTCTGTAATAGGGGTTGGAAATTTTTTCAAATTATGATAAATAAGCCTGCCAGAAAGAGAAAACAAATTTTATACCAAATTGCATTTGGTATGGTAGTCTACACTAGAGAAAGGCAAATCAACATTTTTCTCTTAGCGGATGTTGTTTTAATAAATATCAACATTAATGTTGATATTTAATTAAATCAACATAACATTATGCCATCAACGTAATATCAACGCTATTTTTAAAATTTGTATCATTTTTTGAAAATTTAAAGCAAATTTTAAAAATGACTTTTAGCGGGAAATATCATTTGGGAGAGAGATAAGGCAAAATGAGAGAGTGCTGAACTCTCAGTACTGGTCAGACAAAACATTTTTGATGAAGAAGAATAAAGAAAAATTAATTAAAAAAGAGTGTTATGGGAAGAGATATAAGACAGAGAGAGAATAGAGAACATAGTGAGGAATCTGCGTCTCTTACCAAAAGATTCAGCGAAGAAGGGAAGAGAATTCTCTTCCCATAGCACTCTCTATTGAAATTATTTTCTCTACCCTCCTTCATCAAAAATGTTTTGTATGACTGGGACTGAGATCCAGCACTCTCTCATTTTTGCGTTATCTCTCGCAATAAAATTATATACCGCTCATTTAAATTTTAAAAAATTAGCGCAATTTTTAAAAATTACGTTGATATTTGCGTTGATGCCATAATGTTAGTTGATTTAATTAAATATCAACATTTAAATTGATACCCCGCAAAAACTAATAAAAAGGTTGATTTGCCATTCTCTAGTCTACACTAATACCAGCAGAGCATTATACCGTGAAAAATTATTAGACTGTTTAATAATTTGTCAGTATTAATTAATTTAGTTTATAAAATTTACTTAAATATAGATTAAATTAAGCACCCGAAGTAAAACGGGAGTGAAAAAATTTTTCAAAATATAAAAAATTCGCTTATATGCAACCACGCGAAAACGGCCACGCTAAAATGGCCCTCACGCGAAAATGGCCACGCGAAAACTGCCACGTGAAAACCGAAACGGACCAGTTGCGTCTGAGCCAAGCTTAGACCACCATAATTTTTTTCTTTGTTAACCAAATCCAACAATGTTGGTATCATTCGAAAGCTCTTAACAAGCTCTATCGGCTATCCAAAAATCACAAAGGCATACCGACAACTAAAAAAGTTATAAATTAAAATATGCAAAAATTCTGACTTTTTGGTAGTGTTCATGTTACAACTTTTTTATAAGTTGTTCAATCGCTTAGCAATAGCTTATCAAAAGCTTCTAAACATGTAGAGCTTTCGAACGAGTCCAAATTTATAAAATTTGACCACCAAAGAAAAAAAGTATGGTGCTTTATGCTTGGCTCAGACGCAACTGGCCAGACGCAACTGACCCCTACCGGCGAAAACGACCCCGACCGCCCCACAAAGTGTCCAAGCCACGAAATATCCAAGCCACGATTTGTCCAAGCCACGAAATGTCCAAAAGAGTAAAAACCCACGAAATGTCCAAAAATTTTAAATTTTATAAAAATCCGGAAAATAAGTCTATTTTAGGGTTTTCGGACTCGTTGAACACGGATATAATATTATATAGCCCATTCGTAACCCTAATTCACCCGAACAAGAAAAAACTCAAAATTCGATTAAAATATGTGCTAATTTTTGACTTCAGATTTTCTATTAATTGACCAACCAAATGCTCCGTAAAACCCAGAAAGTCTACAAAAAGTCGGAAGAAGCTTTATTTGTCAGACATTTCAAAGCCAACTGTCACGAGGACGTTTGTCGAACCAAATGCCGTGACAAATTTGAGGAGACAAACAACCGACCATGAACGAGGCAGAAGTTTCAACGGTGACTTGAGTGTGGAAAAGCAATCTGAGATTGCCGATGGTTGAAAAGTACGTTTGAAGCGCCGCAAAAATTTACATTTACCTAATATTCAGGATTTCGGTGGAAGAAAACCAAAGAAAGTTAAAGCCGTTGTGGCCATGAATTCCAACTATGCGCTGACGGAAATGATGCGGAGTGGAAAGAGAAGTTGCTGGGAAGCCATCTACATTTTACGGTCAGTATATTTTCAAATTTCTTAAAATCAAACCAAAAAATCGTTCGGAAGGTTCTCTGTCACCATCCTGTCCTCTCGGACTTCATCTGTGGGGTAAATGAAAGCATCGACAGACAGGTGGATGCTGCCCGATTGGCTCGCCATTTCATTCACAAGCGAGAAAAGCGACGCATCCTGCAAGACGCGCTCATTATGCGAATTTTAGCGGACGCGTCGTACTGTTACTGCAACAACGGTGAAATTCATGACCTTATGACGGCACTCGGTCTACAAATTGAAGGATACGCAGGAAAATTAAAGGATTTCGAAAATTTTGATGATTCGATTGTCCATGTTCCATGATGAATTTTATTGAATTGTTTAATAAATTTATTCACTTTCAATGTATTAAGTTTGGTGTGCCTAGAGCCTAGAGATGTAATTCTAATGCTTAAATATAGAAGTCGGATCATCTAGGAACCCTGAAACTTGTTCGAATTTTGATCACCACCCTTTTCAGAATCATTTAAATTTATTTTGATATTTTATGCTAATATTTGTGTCCAAGGTTAAGCAAGGGGCAATATAAATGTCATATTCGTATTCAGCGACCCCGAAAACACTAAATTAGACTCGTTTTCCGGGTTTTATTAGGTTTTTAGAATTTTGGACATTTCGTGGGTTTTTACTCTTTTGGACATTTCGTGCCTTGGACAATTCGTGGCTTGGACAATTCGAGGCTTGGACATTTTGTGGGTAAGCGTTATCTTTACTAGCGGGGTCAGCGCCTTCGGCGCATCCCCCGCTAGGCAGTACGATTGTGTTGTAGAATTATGAATGATAAAACCGACTATTATGGCTCGGCCGCTTCACGGCCTCGCACCATTCTCTTGGCATTTTTATGTGGCACAACTGGGACTCAATTCTACGACATTCCAGTGACGGGGAGTCAACCCTCCAACATTTCAATCACCTGGACTCAATTCTCTGGCATTTCAATCACCGCGACTCAACCCACCAGCATTCCAATCACCGGGACTCAATTCTACAGCATCCAAATCACCGAAACTCAACTCACCAGCATTCCAATCACCGGGACTCAATTCTCCGGCATTCCAGTAACTCGGACTCAATTGTCCGGCATTCCAGTCACTCGGACTCAATTCTCCTGCATTTTAAACACCGGGACCCAACCCACCAGCACGGAACCCGTCAGTTGGGCCCTCACGTTTGGGGCCCACACGTTTGGGCCCCAGCATGTTTTTCCACGATAGCTTTTTTCTTTGGCACCCAAATCCAACATTCTTGGTATCATTCGAAAGCTCTTAACATGCTCTATTAGCCTTATTAAAAAACAAAAAGATTTTGGCTTTAAAAAAAGTTTTTAAGAAAAAAATTTCAAAAATTTAAACTTTTTTGCAATTTTCATGTATAACTTTTTTGTTAATTGTCTAATCGCGAAGCAATAGCTTAGAAAAAGCTTCTAAACATGTTAAGCTTTCAAATGATACCAAGTTTATTGGATTTGGGTTACAAAGAAAAAAGTTATAGAAAGTTATAGTGGAAAAAAATGCTGGGGCCCAAACGTGGGGGCCCAAACGTGAGGGCCCAAACGTGGGGGCTCAATCGTGAGGGCCCAACTGACGAAGACCGCACCAGCATTACTAGAGACCGGATTTTGAGGCATATGCCTTTTTTTTTGCTAACTTGTTATGGCCTAATATGCACGAAAACGAGTTTTTAATAGAGGAAATTTCAAATTTGCGGATCCCGCTGCGGGATTGGAACTCAAAATTTTTTGCGGGACGGGATCCCGCGGGATTAATCCCGCAAATCCCGCATTTAAAATTTGCGGGATCCCGCGCGGGATTGCGGGATTTTGGAAAATTCGAAAAAAATTTAACTAAATTTCAAAAAAATTTCTAAAAATCAAAAAAACACGAAATTTTGAAAAATAAATTTTTAGGGGCTGGCGGGATGCATTAAAAGGGGATGATGGGTGACTAAGACTTTTCAAATGGATCGAACTGTAAAAATTTGATCGGGAATCAAATTATTAACCGTCCATAATTGACTATTTTTTTGCTTTTCAAAACCGCTTTTTTTGCGGCGCAATTTTCCAAAAACTAGGAACAGGAGGGGCCGGCGGTGCCGACGGCACCGCCGGAGAAATTTTTGAAAATTTAATGCGATTTGTTACAGATTTTGTCTAAAATTGACCAAATGTCACAGTTTTTGCCCAATTTCTAAAAGATTATTAAGTAAAAGCCGATCCGGCGGTGCCGATAGGCGCCGCCGGGACAATTTCGCAAATTTTGAATAAAATTTGCAATGAAAAATGAATTACCTTTAATTAAATTTATTATTTAATTTATTCAAAAATATTTGGCATTCTGTCTTTGAAAATTTTTAAAAAATCATAAAATCCCGCATAATCCCGCACAAAAAATCAAATTTGCGGATCCCGCTGCGGGATTGAAACTCAAAATTCTTTGCGGGACGGGATCCCGCGGGATTAATCCCGCAATCCCGCAAATCCCGCATTTTCCAAAAAATGCGGGATTGCGGACTGGGATCCCGCAAAATCCCGCGCGGGATCCCGTCCCGCGCCGGTCTCTAGTTTTTAACTTGGTTTGAAGCTTCTAGCTTGAATTTTTTGGTGCCTTTTTTTTTTTGCCTTTTTTGCGATTTTGGTGCCTTATGCTGGGCACGTAATTTTGGTGCCTTTTTTGCCTTTTGGTACCTTTTTTCATGCCTTTTTCAGGATTTTTGGAAAAAATAGAAATTTTTTAAATTTTTTTGCAATTTTTCTTATCATATTCTTACAATTTCCAAAAAATTTTTTCCAGCGGCGCCTATCGGCACCGCCGGGCCCCAAAAATTGTCTTTTTTCGGAGCTAAAAATTCCTTCTTTTCGCTCTGGTTATGAAATTGTTGAAAATTTGGGCCCGAAGAGCAAAAAAAAAAGGAAAAGGTCTGTTGGAAAATTTTTTGCTAGAAAAATGCTGATTTTTGCTGCCTTTTTCCAATTGTTCGTGCTTTTTTTTGACGGTTTTGTTCATTTTTTATGCCTTTTTTCACATTTTTCGTGCCTATTTTAGGTGCCTATTTGAAAAATTTTCGTGCCTAAAAGTCCGGTTTCTAAGCATTACAATCACCGTGACTCAATTCTCGGGCATTCCAATCACTGGGACTCAATCTGATTCTAAACATTTGCATTGGCATTTCAATCGGTATTTCTTATGGCATAACATTGATTACATATTCTTGTCCCTTTTTCTTCCACTTGGCACTTTCTTATGAACAACATTTCATAGCATTTTCATTTTTTCTTAGCTTTTTCGGTAATACTGTAGTTTGTCCCCACCCATTCGAAAAAAAAAAATTTCAAAATTTTTTTACCATAAAAACAAATTTAGGGGGTTTTAGGGTCGCTGATCACGAATCCCACATCCATTCCGGCCAATTCCGAACCCCGGACCCGAATTCGAACAAAATCGAAAATTCAAATTTTCGAACTTTGCACTTTTGGTTCAATATCGGTCTAAATACACGAAAGCTTCAAAAAGTTACCAATTTTGCAATAAAAGATCATTTAAATCATTTTTAGACCAGAAATGCGAAATGCGAAATTCGAAAATTTGAATTTTTGACATTTTGTTCGAATTCGGGTCAGGGGTTCGGGCCGAAATGGATGTTGGATTCTTGATCAGCGACTTCAAAAACCCCTGAAAACTTGTCTTTATGGCAAAAAAAAATGGGACAAACTACAGTATTACCGCTTTTTCTTACGACACAACATTTCTTAAATTTTCAGCAAAAATAGCAAAAGAAAATAAAAAGTGGCATTTCTTTAACATAGATTGATGACATTTTCACATCTTTTAAAATTTGATTTTTAAGTATCATTTTAAAATGCTAATGGAAAAACTTTGATGAAAACCTTAAGGAATGTATAAAAACAAATCTAATGAACATTCAACATAGGTAAATACAAATTTATCTCAACACATATGTATTAAACATGCTTTTCATCCAAAAACATCCTTTTTAAGAGACATGCATTTTTCCATCATATACAATCTTGCCAAACTAATCCTCATTCATTCACTTATATAATTATCAAAAGTAAAGTTTCCATTTCAATTAGCCGTTACACAACAAACACATATAAAATCTTTTCATATCAATTCATAAAATAAATCAAGAAATAAATTTGACAAACAAATAAAAAAAAGAAGAAAATACATTTTTAAGAAACTGCTTTTTTTGGCGACATGAAGTTTGGGCACCGGGAAGTTTGGGCACCAGGAAGTTTGGGCACCAGAAGTTTGGGCACCAGGAAGCAATTTTTTAAAAAATCGAAAATATTTTTCTTAATTTAATTTTGAAAAGTTGAATTTGTAAAAAAAAAATTAATATGGTAAGTGATAGCTAATTGTGCGCAAATAATCGAGCGGCTCACGTTCAAGTCGCGTATTGAAGATAGCCAACAAATTTTCGTCTTGTTGAATGTTCGCTGCTCGGCGATCCAAACCACGGCCCCTTATCCCTTGTATAGGCGCAGCCATATATTCATCAACTATATTATGAAAAATATTATTTTCACCAATAATTGCTCTGATCACTCTGCTTAAACGAGGCGAATCTTCTCGAAATTTCGAATTCCACTGCAAATGCCAGGCCTCGATGCTGTTATTTGTCCTGCTTATGTCATTTTGGAGCCGATCAGAAACATCCCACAATCGAGGAGCAAATAAAGCACGGCGATGCGCAAGACCGGCATTGTTAATCCATCCCCTAATCTATTGGTCAACACCGCGTCCGTTGTTAATCTCAGTTTTTTTTGCAATTGAATTGGTGGTTGTGCCATTATAAAATCACCACCAAACCATGTCCGTACATAATATTGCATAAATTCTTAATCGATTTGCCTTTAATTTAAAACCCCTTTTCCCTACCAAAAATTTCGTCATTAGGCTGGAAGCTGGCTACTAAAACACAAAAGTAACTGTAAACCGATTCAATTGGCACAAAAGTAATTGCTTTGAATGACCTAGAAAAATAATTAATTACAGAAAAAATTTTGTTTTACTTTAAACGCAATTTTTCATCTCTCTCATTTGCATTGCATTGTTCAATGCCAATGTCCTAAATTCGTCGCATGTTCGTTTGTTGTCGCAAATTTCTGGAAATTGCTTCTCCAAAATGCCAGACGCATCCCGCTCGAATACAACGTGGGAAAATGCCCCAAAAGTCGTTAGCGCGGATGACTCAAAATCAGAAATTACGACATTTGGATCAAATTGAGGGACGGCTTGACGAATGGAACCAAAAAACGCATTGTAAACTGCTTGAGATTTTGCTGGGAGTATTCCAAATACAGCAGGAATAGCACACCTATTTTAAAAATATTATAAAACAATTGTTCTGTATTTTTTACCGATCAATTATTACTGCAAGCGTATATAATTGGTTAAATTCCCTCGGGACTTTGTCAAATGTGCCATCAATTGACACCTCATTGGCATTTCTCAGCATTTGCTCTCCAAAGTTTGACATAATCACCAACATTTTTTGTCCACCGATGTTTTCATTGAAAATAAGCCCAAATTCTTGAAGATAAGCTGGTATTTGTATAGCACGCGGATCTGGTACGGTAATAAGATAAGAAAAAAGATACGATAGTGTAATCAATTAACTACCATCCAAATCGAGTCCTTCATCTCCTTGGAGCCGTCGGGCATTGCCCTCGTGCCAGTTAAAGGCACGAACCATTGCCGAAGATGAGGGGGTCCTAGATTCGACGGCCACCCGTACACCAACAGGGATTGAAGATCTCACTTCAGCAACAATATCCCTCGCCCTCATCGGATTGGCCTGCCTTGCTTCCTGCCTCAATCTGTCTTCAGCATCTCGTACCTGCATTAAAATATTAGCAAAAGTATTAAGTTCTACCGTAATTATTAAAAATTATAGTATACTGTCATTTAAATTACAGTACCATAATATTCCCTGTTCTTGGCGTGTGATTATGATTTTGATTATTATAATGCCCCATTTTGAAGCGTTTCCCCTGTTAATTTTGTTGCCAAATGCGTGAAACAGTAATTCTGGCAGGGCAATATGGACACTTTATTTTACAGCGCCAAAATTCGTGCATATCATTAGATAAATATATTTGCCTAGTAAGGCTATATTAGAATAAAAGGATAAAAAGGTCAAATAAAGATTGGCATCAATCCGAATAGGAAACAGCGATTTCCACATGGTTTTGAGCTATGCTTGGCTTGATTTTCTAAGGTTGGCATTTCTCTAATCCTGTATTTAATCTCACCGATAAAAAGCGTTGCACAAATTAAGGATATGCCGCTAAAAGTAGTCCTGTAACATCGTATTCATTATGTTGTAGCATTATCACTGCTATCATTTCATATTTCTGTCATAAGGCTGAAAGCTAAACAAATGTAGAGACCAGATTTTTCATTCGATGGTGTGTATTCCTAAACGATTTTGTGATCGTGTAGTAGCGCTAAGGTGTTTTCTATCATTTTTATTTAGTCTTTATCGTCATTAATATAATTTGAAATATCTTCGTAACAAATACATGGTAAGCGACGGAGGGATGGTTTTCTGTACACCTATCTGGGCTGAATATTGCCATCGAATGCGTCTACGAGGCATCGTTTATTTTTAAATGTGACGACGACGTACTAGAAAATTGTAAAATTGTGCTATTTTAGAAATTTACAGGGCTTCCGAAATACCAGTTTGTCAAAGTTGGGTTCATGCTTCTAGGAAGTGAAATACTCAAAACCATTAGGATTTGCCTAGTAAGGCTATATTAGAGTAAAAGGATAAAAAGGTCAAATAAAGATTGGCATCAACCCGAATAGGAAACAGCGATTTCCACATGGATTTGAGCTATGCTTTTGGCTTGATTTTCTTAGGTTGGCATTTCTCTAATCCTGTATTTAATCTCACCGATAACAAGGGTTGCACAAATTAAGGATATGCCGCTAAAAGTAGTCTTGTAACATCGTATTCATTATGTTGTAGCATTCTCCCTGTTATCATTTCATATCTCAGTCATAAGGCTGAAAGCTAAACAATGTAGAGACCAGATTTTTCATTCGATGGTGTGTATTCCTAAACGATTTTGTGATAGTGTAGTAGCGCTAAGGTGTTTTCTATCATTTTTATCTAGTCTTTATCGTCATTAACATAACTTGAAATATCTTCGTAACAAATACATGGTAAGCGACGGAGGGATGGTTTTCTGTACACTTAGCTGGGCTGAATATTGCCATCGAATGCGTCTACGAGGCATCGTTATTTTTAAATGTGACGACGACGTACTAGAAAATTGAAAAATTCTGCTATTTCAGAAATTTACAGGGCTTCCGAAATACCAGTTTGTCAAAGTTGGGTTCATGCTTCTAGGAAGTGAAATACTCAAAACCATTAGGATTTGCCTAGTAAGGCTATATTAGAGTAAAAGGATAAAAAGGTCAAATAAAGATTGGCATCAACCCGAATAGGAAACAGCGATTTCCACATGGTTTTGAGCTATGCTTGGCTTGATTTTCTTATGTTGGCATTTCTCTAATCCTGTATTTAAATAACAAGGGTTGCACAAATTACGGATATGCCGCTAAAAGTAGTCTTGTAACATCGTATTAATTATGTTGTAGCATTCTCCCTGTTATCATTTCATATTTCTGTCATAAGGCTGAAAGCTAAACAATGTAGAGACCAGAGTAGCGCTAAGGTGTTTTCTATCATTTTTATCTAGTCTTTATCGTCATTAACATAATTTCAAATATCTTCGTAACAAATACATGGTAAGCGACGGAGGGATGGTTTTCTGTACACATAGCTGGGCTGAATATTGCCATCGAATGCGTCTACGAGGCATCGTTATTTTTAAATGTGACGACGACGTACTAGAAAATTGAAAAATTGTGCTATTTCAGAAATTTACAGGGCTTCCGAAATACCAGTTTGTCAAAGTTGGGTTCATGCTTCTAGGAAGTGAAATACTCAAAACCATTATGAATTGCCGAGTAAGGCTATATTAGAGTAAAAGGATAAAAAGGTCAAATAAAGATTGGCATCAACCCGAATAGGAAACAGCGATTTCCACATGGTTTTGAGCTATGCTTGGCTTGATTTTCTTAGGTTGGCATTTCTCTAATCCTGTATTTAATCTCACCGATAACAAGGGTTGCACAAATTACGGATATGCCGCTAAAAGTAGTCTTGTAACATCGTATTCATTATGTTGTAGCATTCTCCCTGTTGTCATTTCATATATTTCTGTCCTAAGGCTGAAAGCTAAACAATGTAGAGACCAGATTTTTCATTCGATGGTGTGTATTCCTAAACGATTTTGTGATAGTGTAGTAGCGCTAAGGTGTTTTCTATCATTTTTATCTAGTCTTTATCGTCATTAACATAACTTGAAATATCTTCGTAACAAATACATGGTAAGCGACGGAGGGATGGTTTTCTGTACACTTAGCTGGGCTGAATATTGCCATCGAATGCGTCTACGAGGCATCGTTATTTTTAAATGTGACGACGACGTACTAGAAAATTGAAAAATTGTGCTATTTCAGAAATTTAAAGGGCTTCCGATCCAGTTTTGTCAAAGTTGGGTTCATGCTTCTAGGAAGTGAAATACTCAAAACCATTAGGATTTGCCTAGAAAGGCTATATGAGAGTAAACGGATAAAAAGGTCAAATAAAGATTTGCATCAACCCGAATAGGAAAACAGCGATTCCACATGTTTGAGCTATGCTTGGCTGATTTTCTTATGTTGGCCTTTCTCTAATCCTGTATTTAAATAACAAGGGTTGCACAAATTACAGATGTGCCGCTAAAAGTAGTCTTGTAACATCGTATTAATTATGTTGTAGCATTCTCCCTGTTATCATTCATATTTCTGTCATAAGGCTGAAAGCTAGATATTGTAGCGACCAGACTTTTCTATCATTTTATCTAGTCTTTACGAAATACCAGTTTGACAAAGTTGGGTTCATGCTTCTAAAGTGAATACTCAAAACCATTAGGAATTTGCCGAGTAGGCTATATTAGAGTAAAATTGGAATATCTTCGTAACAAATACATGGTAAGCGACGGAGGGATGGTTTTCTGTACACGTAGATGGGCTGAATTTTGCAATCGAATGCGTCTACGAGGCATCGTTATTTTTAAATGTGACGACGACGTACTAGAAAATTGAAAAATTGTGCTATTTCAGAAATTTACAGGGCTTCCGATCCAGTTTGGCAACATTTAGTTCATGCTTCTAGGTATTGCAATACCCAGAGCATTTAGAATTTGCCTAGAAAGGCTATATGAGAGTAAACGGATAAAAATATCTATAAAGGTTGTCACCAATCCAAATTGCAAAACAGCGATTTCCACACGGGCTTCAGCTATGCTATGCTTCGTTTGCTAGGTTGGCATTTCTCTAACCCTGTGTTTAATCTCACTGATAATAAAGGTTGCACAAATTACGGATGTGCCGCTAAAAGTAGCCTTGTAACATCGTATTCATTATGTTGTAGCATTCTCCCTGTTGTCATTTCATATTTCTGTCATAGGCTGAAAGCTAAACATGTAGAGACCAGAGTAGCGCTAATGTTTTCTATCATTTTATCTAGTCTTTATCGTCATTAACCTTAACTTGACATATCTTCGTAACAAATACATGGTACGGACGGAGGGATGGTTTTCTGTACACGTAGATGGGCTGAATTTTGCAATCGAATGCGTCTACAATGCATCAGTATTTCGATTTGTTACGATGACATACTAGAAAATTGAAATCCACATGGTTTGAGCTATGCTTGGCTTGATTTTCTATGTTGGCATTTCTCTAATCCTGTATTTAAATAACAAGGGTTGCACAAATTACGGATATGCCGCTAAAAGTAGTCTTGTAACATAGTATTAATTATGTTGTAGCATTCTCCCTGTTATCATTTCATATTTCTGTCATAAGGCTGAAAGCTAGATATTGTAGCGACCAGAGTAGTGTAGTAGCGCTAAGGTGTTTTCTATCATTTTTATCTAGTCTTTATCGTCATTAACATAACTTGAAATATCTTCGTAACAAATACATGGTAAGCGACGGAGGGATGGTTTTCTGTACACTTAGCTGGGCTGAATATTGCCATCGAATGCGTCTACGAGGCATCGTTATTTTTAAATGTGACGACGACGTACTAGAAAATTGAAAAATTGTGCTATTTCAGAAATTTAAAGGGCTTCCGAAATACCAGTTTGTCAAAGTTGGGTTCATGCTTCTAGGAAGTGAAATACTCAAAACCATTAGGATTTGCCTAGTAAGGCTATATTAGAGTAAATGGATAAAAAGGTCAAATAAAGATTGGCATCAACCCGAATAGGAAACAGCGATTTCCACATGGATTTGAGCTATGCTTGGCTTGATTTTCTAAGGTTGGCATTTCTCTAATCATGTATTTAATCTCACCGATAACAAGGGTTGCACAAATTACGGATATGCCGCTAAAAGTAGTCTTGTAACATCGTATTCATTATGTTGTAGCATTCTCCCTGTTGTCATTTCATATATTTCTGTCCTAAGGCTGAAAGCTAAACAATGTAGAGACCAGATTTTTCATTCGATGGTGTGTATTCCTAAACGATTTTGTGATAGTGTAGTAGCGCTAAGGTGTTTTCTATCATTTTTATCTAGTCTTTATCGTCATTAACATAACTTGAAATATCTTCGTAACAAATACATGGTAAGCGACGGAGGGATGGTTTTCTGTACACTTAGCTGGGCTGAATATTGCCATCGAATGCGTTTACGAGGCATCGTTATTTTTAAATGTGACGACGACGTACTAGAAAATTGAAAAATTGTGCTATTTCAGAAATTTACAGGGCTTCCGAAATACCAGTTTGACAAAGTTGGGTTCATGCTTCTAGGAAGTGAAATACTCAAAACCATTAGGATTTGCCTAGTAAGGCTATATTAGAGTAAAAGGATAAATAGGTCAAATAAAGATTGGCATCAACCCGAATAGGAAACAGCGATTTCCACATGGTTTTGAGCTATGCTTGGCTTGATTTTCTTATGTTGGCATTTCTCTAATCCTGTATTTAATCTCACCGATAACAAGGGTTGCACAAATTACGGATATGCCGCTAAAAGTAGTCTTGTAACATCGTATTCATTATGTTGTAGCATTCTCCCTGTTATCATTTCATATTTCTGTCATAAGGCTGAAAACTAAACAATGTAGAGACCAGATTTTTCATTCGATGGTGTGTATTCCTAAACGATTTTGTGATAGTGTAGTAGCGCTAAGGTGTTTTCTATCATTTTTATCTAGTCTTTATCGTCATTAACATAACTTGAAATATCTTCGTAACAAATACATGGTAAGCGACGGAGGGATGGTTTTCTGTACACATAGCTGGGCTGAATATTGCCATCGAATGCGTCTACGAGGCATCGTTATTTTTAAATGTGACGACGACGTACTAGAAAATTGAAAAATTGTGCTATTTCAGAAATTTACAGGGCTTCCGAAATACCAGTTTGACAAAGTTGGGTTCATGCTTCTAGGAAGTGAAATACTCAAAACCATTATGAATTGCCGAGTAAGGCTATATTAGAGTAAAAGGATAAAAAGGTCAAATAAAGATTGGCATCAACCCGAATAGGAAACAGCGATTTCCACATGGATTTGAGCTATGCTTGGCTTGATTTTCTAAGGTTGGCATTTCTCTAATCATGTATTTAATCTCACCGATAACAAGGGTTGCACAAATTACGGATATGCCGCTAAAAGTAGTCTTGTAACATCGTATTCATTATGTTGTAGCATTCTCCCTGTTGTCATTTCATATATTTCTGTCCTAAGGCTGAAAGCTAAACAATGTAGAGACCAGATTTTTCATTCGATGGTGTGTATTCCTAAACGATTTTGTGATCGTGTAGTAGCGCTAAGGTGTTTTCTATCATTTTTATCTAGTCTTTATCGTCATTAACATAATTTGAAATATCTTCGTAACAAATACATGGTAAGCGACGGAGGGATGGTTTTCTGTACACATAGCTGGGCTGAATATTGCCATCGAATGCGTCTACGAGGCATCGTTATTTTTAAATGTGACGACGACGTATAGAAAATTGAAAAATTGTTTCTCTCTCTCCTTCTCTCTCTCTCCTTTGCTCTCTTTTTCTCTCTCTTCACTCTCTCTCTCTCTCTCCTTCTCTCTCTCTCTCCTTCGCTCTCTTTTTCTCTCTCTTCACTCTCTCTCTCTCTCCTTTTTATTGTCTCTATGATCGTTTCACAATGATTCGGTCGCTTTTCGTGGTCCCCCAAGGGGTTTTGTGTAGTGTCTGCTAAACTGTCTCACTTTCCTCTTCTTCTAACGTGCACACTCCTTGTCTTTGCTTCTCTGTTCTCGCTTTATCTCGCCTGGGGCAACACTCTCTGCGTTCTCTCGCCTTTCCTTCCGTTGTCTATCTTTATCACTTATTCATTTTGAATAGGAGAGAGAATACAACCTTTGTTTTTAATGTATTTTATTTGTATAGTTTCATTTTTCCTAAAATTAATTTGGAGAGAATTAATTATACAATGTAAAAATGACATTTATCATGTCATTTGCATACAATTAATATACAATTTTATCCATCGCCGTTATTTGTACACTCCGCCGATGGACAATTAATTAATTCTCCCCATTTTTGCTCACTGATCAATTGCTGCTTCTGATCAACTAGCAAAAAGCAATAAATATTAATTATATTTATTAATTTATTTAAACTTCGTCCGCTGATTAGTTTCTAACAATAAGCACTTTCACACTCACAGATTATGTGCATTTTTACATAGAAAAACCCTTTTTTACCATTTATATTTATAACTTTTACATTTTTCTAAAATTTCAATAGTTATTGAATAAATTTGATTGAAAATTTTATTTGGATTTTTTTTACTAATAATTTGAGCCCGGATTTTTAAAATATTTAAATAATTTAAGAAAAATGTAAAAATATTTAAGAAAATATTTCATCAAACTCAAAAAATAGAATCTTTCTTAAGTGAAACATTGCAAATTAAGCTCATTTCAAGCGTTTCGGTGGTAAAGCAGAAAAAATAAATAAAATTTTGGAAAGGATCGCAAAAGGATCAAATATCCTATTTTTGAATTTTTGGGAGAACCGCTTAAAGGAGCGCCCGTAGCTCAGTTGGTTAGAGCACGGCACGGATTGCAGGGGCGTGGGTTCGAGTCCCATCGGGCGAGATACCTTTTATGTTCTACATTTTAAAAGTGTAACAAATTATTTATTAAATAAATTTTCACCACTTTTTGCTTCATTTTTATTTGGTTTTGTGTTGGCCCTTTTTAGCCGCCCAATTTCCGCAAGCAACAAATTAATTGAATTGAAAACTTTTCCGACGGCGCTTTTCGACGCCTAACCCTTACCCAAACAGTTGGGAAAAATGTACCTAAAATAATAAATAACTCCAAATATTTATTATCATTATTATTTGCATAATTATAAATACATACATTTTTCTGATGCCCTTCCAAAAAATACTAAATTTAAAAATAAAATAAATAAAAATATACCTATTCTTTTTTTAATTTTTGAGCCTTCAATAAAATGGTCAAAGTATTGGAGTAAAATGCATTTTTACACATATATGGAACTGCTTTTTATGTTCAAAATGAATTAAACATGAAAATAATTATATATTTTTTTAATTGTTTAATGCTAAGTTTAAAATTTACCAAAAAACGGTCCCCCGAATTATGGGATATTGTATGAATTGTATCTCAAAAATTTATTTTATAGTCGAGCTTGAAAATTTCTCTTGTAACTTAAATCCTTCCTATTAAATATACACAGTTTTAACATACAGTATATTTATTATGCATATAGTACAGTTTGCACAACAACAAAAACAACAACGGCATATATAACAAAATACAGTATCAGCAGTGCCATGAGGATACGGTAGCAACGAATTCTCCGTTCTCTTCAATCGCTTCAATTGTTGTTGCTCTTTTGCTTCTGCCGCAGTTGTCGGACCATTTTGTGCTGTTTACGGTGCAGCGGGTACGGTGGAGGCGACGGAAACGGTGCCAGCGGTGGGCCCGCGGCGGCGACCATGGCGCCAGGCGGTGGCACCACCTCGACGCAGAAGGGCGGCAAGCAGGGAGGCGGCGGGGGCGGAAGCGGAGCCGAAGCGGCGAACGGCGGCGGTGGCATTGCCATCACCACCGGAGGAGGCGGCGGTGGCATTGCCATTACAACGGTAGGGGGCGGCGGCGGAGGAAGCGGTGGCGGAAGCGGGGGCGCACAGTAAGCGGGTGCGATACAGAACACCTTCGGCCGAAGGGGGCGTGTTAATGGTTAGGGTTTACCAACTCCGAATTCGAATTTCATGTGCCAAAAATTACTCCCAGAAGGACTAAGTAGGCGATAATCTCGACATTAAGCCCCGATAGTGATTTCTTGAGATTATATTGGAGACGAATAAGCACTCAGTTGAACCATGGATTGGGAAAAATGAATAATCCCACGGGTTTTGAAGACTAAAGTCGAGAGTTTAGCAGCCATTTTTTGAAATTAGTGAAAGTCAAGTACTCATCAAAATTGTTGGCAAACCTGCGGCGGAGACAAAGGCTGGAACATGATCGGAGGCGGCGGAGGTGGCGGAGGGACGGGCACCGGAGGCGGAAGAGGGGGCGGACTGAACAGAAGCGGCCCAGCGGAAAGAATAGGTGTGACCAAACTGTGGGACAGCAGCGGAAGGGTTCAAAGCGGAAAAGCGGGGGGGGGGGGGGATTAAACGCGAGTGCCTCACCGGACAGTCAATGGGGGGAAATTGAACAGCGACGTGAACGGAACGGGGGGAGGCGATGCAAGCGGCTGAAAGAGGGAGGGACGCACCGTTTAGTGAGGCGTAAAGCGAAAGGACTAATACCGGAAGTGGAACAGGGGCAGGAAATGACACGGGAAGCGGAGGTGGCGGTGGACTGAACATTGGTGGAGGAGGCGGTGGAAGTGGCGGAGCGGACAAAGGGGGAGGAGGAGGCAGTGGCGAAATCATAAACACGGGAGGCGGTGGGGCGGAAAATGGCGGTGGCGGTGGTGGAGGCGGTGCCATCATTGGAGGAGGAGGCGGTGGGCCTGGCATTGGCGGCGGAAGCGGTGGTGACATCATCGGTGGTCCTGGTGGTGGTGCCACCATCGGTGGGGGAAAGGGTGGGCTTGGCATTGGTGGCGGAGGCGGTGCCATTGGGCCTGACATTGGTGGCGGAAGCGGTGCCATTGGGCCTGACATTGGTGGCGGAAGCGGTGCCATTGGGCCTGACATTGGTGGCGGAGGCGGTGCCATCATTGGAGGGGGAGGCGGTGGGCCTGGCATTGGCGGCGGAAGCGGTGGTGACATCATCGGTGGAGGAAGCGGTGGTCCTGGAGGCGGTGCCATCATCGGAGGAGGAAGCGGTGGGCCTGGCATTGGTGGCGGAGGCGGTGCCATCATTGGAGGAGGAAACGGTGGTCCTAGCATTGGTTGCTGTGGTGGAAGCGGTGGCGTGGCCATAGGCAGCGGCGGAGGCGGCATAGGCACCACAAGGTCTGCCATGAATGGGGGTCCGGCCGGCACAAATGTTGAAGGCACAGGCGGAATTGGCGCTGGCATCGGCGGAGGCATTGCCATGGGCGGCGGCGGAGGCATTGCCATGGGCGGCGGTGGAGGCGGAAAGCAGGGATCAAACGCAGGCGCACCAAAAGGCGTAGGCGGTGGAACCACAGGCGGTATTTGAACGCATGGAGGCGCAGCAAGAGGAGGCGGTGGTGGTGGCGGCAACGGTGGTGGCAGCGCCATTACGGTGACCGTAGTCGGGGGACGCATCGGCGGCGGTGGAAAACGCATCGGACGGACGCCTAAATTTGTTGGCATTAATGGTACCGGACTGAGTGCCGGCCGAACACACCTTCGAAGAATGGCGCGTAGGAGGAGGCGGGCCACTGAAAGGGACTCTTTGAGAACGGCCAAATTTAAATCGGACAATTGGCCATTTTGTCGGGGTTTAATCCGGCACTTTGAATGGAAAAATAAAGGATTTTTTTAATTCGAATTTTTAATCGGTTTTAAAGTTGTATGATTGGTATTGATCAGTTGAAATTGTATAGCATAATGAGGACAAACCGCCGCAAGCGCACAATCCGTCAGGCAAATGAATGAGAAAAGGAACAACACGGAGGTAAAGATGAAGTCGGAACGACCGTCCATTCTGAACACACGAAAAAAGACTGAATAGATCACCGACTGCCTGATCATAGCGAAAAGCAATCAACAAAAAAATATTAAGCATTTTGATGAATGCAAATTATCATTAATTTGATCATTCCAATTATAATTGTAATTAAGCATTAAATTTTCACTTAATTTCCAATGATGCCTGCTTTCAGAAAACCTAATCAACAGAATGCCCATTGGCATTGGTCGTTCACCTTCTGCTGTTTCGGCTGGTGCTTCTTGTCCTGCTCCAACTCCTTCTCCTCGTTGTTGTTTTTGTTGTTCCTCTGCCGACGGTGTTCGGCCTTTTGTCCTGCTTCTTCTTCTGCCGCTGCACATTAATCATTATTTGAACAATGAGTGCTGCTTTTTGCTCTGATCAAATGGGAGCTTAAGGAAGACAAAATGAAAAGTGTGTCCAATTCGCGCTTTTCCCCCACCTTTTATAGGCCCCGCGCTCGGCGGCGCCGACGGACGGACGGACCCTTGGCCAACCCACCAAAAGACGACGATCAAATTTCTTTGATCGGCGGCAGGCCAAGCAGCACCAACAACAGCAACAACAACAATTACACACTCGCACCCACTAATGTGAGGTGGTGGTGTTCCGGAAGTGTCTCGCCGATCGGCCGGTTCTTCCGGGCGCCCGTGGGTCCGCGCGAAAGCAAAAAATGACCACCCGGCCGGAAGGGGGGGAAGGAAAAGCATCACCAGCACCCACCAGTAGTCCACTTTCACGCCGATGGCGCCAAGCCGTCCCCCCCCCCCTACCTAAGAGGACCCCGTGGCCAAGCCATTGTTTTCCCATTAGCCCCCCCCCCCCCCCACCGGTCGGCTAACTCGCGGGGGATTTGGGATTTGTTCGTTGCTTCGACGGGATTTTCTCGTCCATTTTTGTTTGTCCAATCCGATTAAACAACAGAGAGAGAGGAAGCACATGCCCCAGTTGCTTCCTGCTTCACCCATTCATTTTCATTCTCACCCAATAATTTCTCTGTGTGTCCCCCCGGGGGATTTTCTCTTTTTTCGGTGTCCGTCCGCCGGCGGTCAACTCAGTCCCTGCGCTGTGAAGTGAGTGACCGTCGTTGTCGAGAACAACAGAACCAGGGCCGGGACTGGCTTCTGCTTTTGTGCATTCGGGGTGGACACCCACCACTCACTGCTTGATCACCGACACATTGTTAATGCTTTAGCCGCTTTTCCTCCCCCTCCCCGTCGATTTCGTAATTATTTGGTGGCTTTATCCTCCCCACCCTTTTGCGTTTTGTTTTGTTTTTATTTTCTTGTCGTCACCGGACTTTACGGGAACAGGAATATCATCATCACATTGGATAAGAAATTGTACGAGTAAAAATTACATGGAATAATGCGACTGGCAAGGCTTTTCACACTTCTGCTGCTGCCTGCTCGTGGTGGCATTTTTGGCACATCGTTTTGCCCGTGACGGCACAAATATTCCCTTGGGGCGATTTCCCCCGCTTATTTCAATTGTCAATCATTTTCAACAAAAAAAAAAAAAAAACAACAGACAAAAGAGAAAACTTCAAAAGGAACAAAATAGTCAAAGTCAAACTGAAATCTTTAATTTATGGTTTTTGGTTCACGGATTTTGGATTTTGGGGCTTTGTTTTTTGGAGTTTTGGCATAAATCTTTGATTTTCGGTTTGGCTTTTAATCGCATTGACCGATCACATTTCTCATCATGCAATTTTAATTGATTTATTTTTTAGCGTCCCTTCCCTATTAAAATGATCAAATTGAATCAATTTATTACTTTTTTTAGTGCACTGTCACATATTTTACAATAGAATATTACTGATAATTGAACTCTGCAGAACTTATTTATAGGCTACGGTAGAGATAATTAATTAATCACTTACACCGTTTACCGTATTTTAAATTAATTTTTACAGTACGTCTTTGGTGGAGAACGGAGCGATCGGCTTATTTATTTAATGCACTATTTATTTGTGTTTATTAATTTGATTTTACTCATTAAATATTAATTATTTAATTAATGAATTATTAATTAATTAATTATTGACCGACGAACATTTGGTCAACTTTTAACTCATTCCAACAGATTGTTAAACTGCTGTTGGTCAGTAAAGATTAACTTTGTTTCATGCAGTTTTTCTCAGCAAACAGAAAATTAGAAAAGTCTTCGGAAAACTTTAAAGAGACAACAGGCGGAGTTATGGGATTTTAGGAAAACTAAAATTTAAAGTAAAAATAAATAAAATTTCTCAATTTTTTATGCACTGAGAAAAGCCTTGGGGTACTTTCCTGTTTTGAAGGCACACACATTTAAAAAATGCAAACAGAATTCAATATAAATAGCTATGTGATCAGGCACTCTATACATAAAAATTTCTCGGATTTCACTGCATATGCCACCAAAAATCCATAGTGGTGTCGCCCAAAATTATTCCTACAGTTTAATTTGAAACTTTGTTCCATTTTTTAATGGGGTGTGCCTTCAAAACAAGAAAGTACCAACCTTGGAAAGAAAAAAAAATTCACTTCAGAGTCCAACATTTTTATGTTTGTTTTTTGTTTTGGTTTTTTAAACTAAAAACAAAATATTTTTTATTTAATTTTTCACTTGAAAAAATTGTTTATTTTTGGTAACGATTGAAAATCCAGCAGGTCCATCTCAGATTCCGTCTTTTCTTGCGCACGGATCAATTAGTCCAATTTTGTTCGTGGCATTTCCAATTTTGAAAAATTCGGCACTTTTCCCCCTCCAAAATTTTGTCATTTATCTTTTCTTTTTTCTCTTTTTGTGTTATCATCATTTTCTGTTTCATAATCTTTTTTAGCCCATCAAAGCTCTCTCTCTCTCCCCGACGATTCACCACCCCCAAAAATTATTCCCTAATGAGAAAATAAACAATTAATTCTGATGGGTCATTCCAATACATATGATGATGATGACGGTGCTGCTGCTGATATGTCCTTCGTGCCGTTCCTTTCCCCCGCCCAATGCCGCCCCAATAATTTCCAAACCATAATTTGTCATTGCTAAATTATTGGCCCCTGAAATAAAATTTCAAGGATTCCTCATTAGTTTTAATCGGTTCAGCAGAACAATGGCCGATTCATTGTGGGAGAGCATTAATTAACGCTTCTTCGTTTTTCTCGTCAGGGTTAGCATAAAATTTAACATTTCTTTTGGCATTACTTTTCGGTTCGGATGTTTGGCATTTTCACATTTAACCGGCAAAACATTGATCAGTTTTGCCGTGCCCTGTAAATTTGCGTTGAAATTATTATTTTTTTAAATTTTTATTTTTAAATTCTCAATTTGTTGTTGATGTTCTCCTCCTCCCCCTCTTCCCGCTCCGTTCGCTTTTTCCTCTTCTCCCTACTTTTTGTGTCCCAATTTTTCCGTGCCGTCGTCGTCGCTGCGCTCTCTCCACCAACTTTGGCACTTCGTCTCTCGCCTCGTGGCCTCGACTTCTTCAGCTCCATTGGCCATCGCATTGTCGAGAGGGAACTGCCGTCAGTATGTTTCCCGCAAATTTCACTGCCAATTGACGCTGGACCGGGCACTGGTAAGCCGGTGAAAATTGTTCGGAGAGATCAAGCGGTCTGCTGATCAGAATGCCGGGAATAAGACGGATTCATCTTTTTGAGGCGCTTTAGTATCCTGATCAGTCCGAGAAAGAATACCCTTATGAAGATAGTTGATCGCTAATTCTGGCCTAGTCGTGAGACACGAAAAGTTATTACGGCATTTTGACATATCCGCCGTTCAAATGGGTTTGTGCCAAAATTGATTGATTGGATCTCTATTTAATGTCTTCTCCAATATTACTCCCCAATCAGTCTAATTGATCCCACAAATCGTCAATGCTAAATTTCCGTCTATTCATTTGTCCTTTTAGGCCGTGTAAATGCCAGTCAATTGCGAATCCCGACCGAACATTTCCAGTCGCCCCGGTTCAACTTCAGTTTCGTGGCCCCAAATGCGGTCCAATTCCGTTCCCAGGGCGGTCACATCAATGTTCGCGGTCTGTGGGCGGCACAATACGATCTGATCGGCATTTGGGTGAGTCACCCGGGGAGGGGAGGGAGAGCCATTACTGAACCGTTGATATTGGAAAGCTATTTCAACCTTAGTCTCGGTCTGAACTGATTTATCAAATGCTGCTGATCCTGATCAGTTTGGGGCCAATTGCGCCAGAGCTAAGTTTAAGCGGTCTTAACTTTTTTTTGTTTGACCAAATTCTATGTTATATAAAAACCATCAAATGAAAAATTTCAACAAAAAACTGCTCATAAGTTTTTGTCAAAACAACCAAGTTTTTATTTCTTGATGTCATTCGATAGCTCTAATTGTTTTCTAATATACTAAAAAAATTAAAAAACTTAAAGTTTGAATAATGTTATGCCAAAAGTAACCAAAGAATCAGGTTTTCTGACATAAAATAGACACTAATAACTCGAAAGTAGCTTAAAAGCCACCAAAAAACAAATATGTTTTCGTGCGTTTCAGGCCAATTGGACCTCATGAAAATTAAATAGGCAAAAACCTAAAAATTGGAGCCCTATTTATCACCTTCTATCAAATTTTTGTCGCTTTTTGGAATTTTTCTTCATTATTAAATTATTTTTTCATTAAAAATTCTCACCCAAATGATCAAAAAAAAAGAAAGCATTTACTCACCAATAAAATTGAAAAAAAAAATAATCCAAGGCGAAAAGGACCGTAGGCATTTTAGAGGGAAAATAATCAGTGTTAATGCGAAAATATAATAGATAAAATTGGATAAATAACTGATCGAAAATGTATAAATTGGAAAGGAAGAAAACATAAAAAAGAGAAAAGTAATAAAGAAAAAGAGAAAACGAAAAATCATTGAACACTAGAGAGCGGATTTTAATCCTGAAATATGCAATAAAATATGTGCCAAAAAATGCTGAAATATATCATAGAAACCACAAAACCAAAAAAAATGACAAAATATTTGTAAAAAATAAAAATTGGAAAATCCGGTGTCTTAATGCATAAAAATCCCAGAAAAATCACATTCTTTATCATTTTCGCCCCACAATTGAAAATCAATTCATTTGAGCCGTTCGAGGGTAAAATTGGTCCTTTTTTTTGATAAAAATATTTGCCAAAATGCCAAAAATTTTCGGAAAATATTTTGGGCTTCTTTCGCCATAACTTAGCAGTAAAAAAATGTGTAATTGTTGGGTTAACTCACATTTGCGCCTATGTCTAAAATCGGGTTCAAATTTACATTTTTGTAGTCCTAGATGGACTAAGCAAACGAGTTTTCTCAAATTTAACGCTGTTTAAGACCTCTAAGATTGAAAAAATGTAAGTTTGAACGCAATTTTAGACATAGGCGCAAATGTTCGACACTTTCTGTTCGGTTTACCTCATTGCGCCGGCGAGGTTGGGCCCCAGCATATTTTTCCACTATAACTTTTTTTTTCTTTGTCATCCAATTCCAACATTGTTGGTATCATTCAGAAGCTTTTTCTAAGCAGTTGCTTCGCGATTAGACAAATACCAAAGAAGCAAAAAACTCGAAATTCTTGAAGTTTTTTCTTAATAACTTTTTCACAAGCCAAAAAATCGTTTTGCTTTTTGTATGCTGATAGAGCATGTGAAGAACTTTTGAATGATATGTACCAACAATATTGGATTTAGATGACAAAGAAAAAAGTTATAGTGGAAAAACATGCTGGTGCCCGACACCGTGCCGGCCCAACTGACAATGAGCAAGTCCGGCTCTGTTGGTGGTTTCCAGGAAAAATCAGGCCGATGTGAAGCACTGTTTTTCCTCTAAAAAATTGTAACTTCCTATGATTTTTTGTTTTAGTGTATCTTGGGGTGTACAGATGGGATGCGTTTTCCAAATAAAATTTCGGAAGTCGATTCCGTTCAATTCTTGGTGAAAATTTTGGTTTTTTTTTCAAAAGGTGGACACGACGAAAGGACCATAATTAACTAATGAATCAATTAATTAATGGTCGCAAATTTTTTCTCGTTTGACCAACTCTTCCAGAAAGTCTTTCACATTCTTCGAAGTTACGTCAATAGACACAAAATGATGTAATTCCTCTTTCATCACTTTGCGCAAACCTTCATGCGACTCTTCGACAAATTGCGCAATTTCCTCTGCATTTTTCTCGTATTCCTTTGGCTTACATTTGCCCTCCAAATAGTCAATGATTCCTTTGGCAGTCATTCGCTTTTCCGGCTCAATGTTTAACATATTCTGAACCAATTTGGATATTAAGGGCAGATCCAATCATAAAAAATCATCGTTCTCCTATTTTAGGAAATTAAATTATATGATTTTTAAGATAAAATTTGTTTTTTATTTATGTACCCAAATTGAAAAAAAGGATGCTAAGCTAGCTGAAACAGGATAAATGAGAGAAATGCCTTAAGGGCCACAGGCAGAAAATTTTTGAAAAATAATCTATGTGAATTTACGCATTTTATGCCAAATTAGCTTACAATTAGCTCGGTCTCCAACCCTCAAAAATTGACAGTTTTACCAGTAAAATTCTCTAAATTATTTCAATATTCTTTTTATATTCACCACAATTTTATTCCTTTTTATAATTGATTTTTTACATAAATTTAAAATAGTTATTGCGGCGCCGAAATTTTTGAAAATTAATAAATAATCAGTTTGAATTAGGAGCCAAGATTTCGAAAAAGATTTCCTGAACTTACTTACCCTAACAAGGAGTGCAATCTCTGGCATTTGTTTACATTTGGATTTAAAATGATCTAAAATTGTGATTCCCGCTGACCAAATGTCCATTTTTGGGGTGACCTAACATTTAACAAATTTATATATATGTATTATAATATTTTTAATTAAAATATATTTTAAATTTACCTCAAGAATATCAGTCTTAGATGAATTCTGAATTTAAATGAACATTAAAATATTCAAATACAAATATTATTGTACTTTATATAGGTGTTGTAGCTCTGGTGCGGCATAATATCCAGTATGAATTAAAGATTTATGCGGCACTTTTCCCTTCTGTTGTCCTTTCAAATATTGAACGGACCCTTAATTTTTTGATAAAATTAAACGAAAAAACAAAACAAATAATAAACAATAATTTGAGAAAATTTCTTTAGAAAAAATTGAAGTTGATTTAAAACTAATCTAAATAATTTCGAAATTACCATCAAAATCGATCAATTTGATTACTTTTCCCTCCCATTTCATTCTCTTTTCCCTCTCTTTTTCCTCCTTCTCTCTTTCCTTTTGCTCCTCCTCTTTTTTCTTCTCCTCTTTTATTTTGTTATTTTTTTTAAAGAATGATAACTTAGATGACTTTTTTTTTTCTTCCGTCTTTGGCAATTCTTCTTCCATTCCTTCAAATACAATTAAATTCGCCGGCTTGAAATCCAAATGAATCCCAACTAAAATTTAATTAAAATTTTAATGGAAATATTATTGTACGAAAACAATCAATATGTATATATAAGTTTACTTGCTAAACATTTAAATATTTGAAAAATATCAAAATTTACTATAAATTATATAATTACCCTCGTGAAATGCCACTAATGGTTTCACAATTTCCTTAATCATCGTTTTAATCCCTTCAGGGGACAAAAATCTTAGGTACTTGACTTCTCCGTCTAAATCTCTTTCTCCAAGCTCCAAAACGGTCAAAAATCCTCCGCCGTTTGTTAATGTGTTTGATTCATCAAATTTGCCACTTAAATTTTGCTTATAGGGTTATTATTATATCAGTTATATTTGTAGATGATCAAAAACCTCATTTTTTGGATATATAATATTTTATAGTAATTATTTCAATTACTAGTCTATTAAGCTGACAATGTGTTCATTCTTCGGATCAATTTCTTTTATTTTGTTCCCTATTTGTGCGCTATTTTCATAGTCTTTACTGAGATTTTTGTTGTAAATTTTGATGGCAACACATTTGTTTTTTGGCAGATTTGCATTTGCGCCGGTAAATCCAATGTGAATCTGTAAAAAACAGTACTTTTACAAAAAAAAGGAAATTAAAAAATAACTAAAATAAATTAATTAAAGTAGCCTGTCAACCATTAGATAAATACACCGTTTCAAAAAACGAGAGATGAACCAATAAACAGAGAGTGTAGAGAAAAACATCTCTTATTTTGGCGTACTATTTTTATTATCTCTGTTAATAGAGAAAACCCGAATTTGCTTCGTTATGTTTAATTTTTTTTTTCCTGATCAAATTTTGCATACCGATAGAAAAAAAAATTCTGCATCGATTCATCTGTTATTTTTTGATTTTATTTGTTAGTTTATGAATTATTCAAAAAACAATTCATATCTTTTTTCTAACTGATCAAATTGCTTAGCATTTCTTTAGAAAAAGTTGAGCTTTCGAATGATACCAAGTTTGTTCAATTTGGTTGGCAAAAACATTCAAAAATAATTTTCTGAAAAATTGTATTTTTTCATTTTTTGGACAAAAATAAATAAAAACATTCATGTTGCACAACGAACTCGAACCTCCACCCTTTGTCCCTTTACTATCTTACAAAACCACTTCGCCACACATGCAAGTCTTTTTGGAACTGGGAGGCCAAAATTGAAACGGTGTGTTTAAGAAGTGCACCACAAAATTGAGACTCATTCTCTTATATTAAATGGGTAAAAATTTGCCTTATTCGCAAAAACGTGCATTTCTTTCTCAGAAATTTTGACTTCCATTGGCTTTTTCCATTGGTCCGATTGGTATTTAAATGTTTTCATTTGATCAATTGGAATGCCACGGCATTCCATTGGATGAGCTTGATCAATGTGGGAATGAAACAGGAATAAAAGCAGCAGCGGAAGGAAATCAAACGGCATTTTTTTCTGAAAATTTAAACTCATTTTTTAACTCACTAATTTTTTAAGATGTCAAGTTAAAAATTCAGAAGCTTTAAAGGTCATTTTTAAACTAATTTCTTAATAAATCTGATCTAATTTTTCAAAAAAAAATTCCCGGCATCACCAATGGCATTGGCATCGCCGTCACTCCTCACTTACCCATAAATTTTTTGAAGAACTAAATCAAAAAATGGAAATATTGAGCAATGTTTTAAAATTTATAGCCAAAAATACAAGCCCAACTCAAAAAATAATTATAAAAAATATGTATATTCCTAAAAACGAATGAATTTTTATTTAACAAAAAATTATATTCATCAAAAGTGATTATTTTTTATATCACAAAAATTGTTGAAAGCAAATTGAGTTTCAAAAGTTATGAACAAAAAGTCTGACTCCGAATTGTTTGATGTGTTACATTATTTGTTTTCCTACCCTTGGCTGATTTAAGAAACGACCCACGGTACTATAAAAACCATCAAATGAAAATTTCAAAAAATAACTGCCCATAACTTTTGTCAAAGTCAACCCAATTAAACAATCTTGATATATATAATTCGATAGCCCTAAGAGTTCTCTATTAAAAATCATTTAAAGTTCAAAAAATTTCGTCAAGTTTGAATAAAGTTAGGCCAAAAGTATTCAACGAAGAAGGTTTTCAGACATTTTTGGTCATAACTTTTTAGAAAGTTAGCCAAATTTTTTGAAATTTTGCAAGCTAGCAGAAAACAATTAGGTCTACCGAGTGCTAAAAAATAAAAAATCTAAACAATTTATAATAAAAAGTATTTCATTCGACATATAATAATTTTGGCGCTAGTGAAAAAGTTGTCCTTTTTGAAAATTTTTTCAACTTTTTTTTTGGTCAAAATTTTTTTGTTTAAAAATCCTGAAGCCAAGTACCCGGGGGTTTTAAATGTCGCTGATCACGAATATGACAATTATTTGGGCCTATTAAGCAAATTTGGGGCTAGTTATAAAGTGATATATTTTGAATTTTATCAAAAACCATAGGGGGGGGGGGACCCTTTTGTTTTGTAAAATTTTTTTTGTATAAAAATCGTGAATATACTTTTTATTCACCATAATAATGCTGTTAATACCTAATATTCATCATTATGTTTAAAAAAATTAAAAAAAAATTTTGGCCAAAAAAAAGTTGAAAAAATTTTAAAAAAGGACCTTGTTCGTTGAGTACTTTTGGCCATAACTTTATTCAAACTTGAAAAATCTTTTAGTCTATTAGAAAACAATTAGAGCTATCGAATGACATCAAAAAATAAAAATTTGATTATTTTGACAAAAATTTGATAGAAGGTGATAAATAGGGCTCCAATTTTTAGGTTTTTGCCTATTTAATTTTCATGAGGTCCAATTGGCCTGAAACGCACGAAAACATATTTGTTTTTTGGTGGCTTTTAAGCTACTTTCTAGTTATTAGTGTCTATTTTATGTCAGAAAACCTGATTCTTTGGTTACTTTTGGCATAACATTATTCAAACTTTAAGTTTTTTAATTTTTTTAGTATATTAGAAAACAATTAGAGCTATCGAATGACATCAAGAAATAAAAACTTGGTTGTTTTGACAAAAACTTATGAGCAGTTTTTTGTTGAAATTTTTCATTTGATGATTTTATAAACGCCTTTTTTGATGGTTTTTATATAAAGAATAAACCTCCGCCGAGCACGGTTTTCCTCAGTTGGGCCCCGGCACGTTTGGGCCCCAGCGGGTTTTTTGGCTATAACTTTTTTCTTTGTCAACCAAATCCAACATTGTTGGTATCTTTCGATAGCCCTAACTGTCCTCTATTAGCTTGCAAAATTTAGAAAAATTTGGTTAAGGTTCGAAAAATTTATGACCAAAAAACTTCAAAAAACCAGATTTTCCAACCTTTTTGGTCATAACTTTTTTGAACCTTAACCAAATTTTTCTAAATTTGCAGGCTAATAGAGGACAGTTAGGGCTATCGAAAGATACCATGATTGTTTGATTTAGTTGGCAAAGAAAAAAGTTATAGCCAAAAACCCGCTGGGGCCCAAACGTGCCGGGGCCCAACTGAGCGAGTCCGCCCGAGCATCACTTATTTGTCACCCTGTATGTATATGTATGTATATAATAAAAAAAAATTAATGAAATGGAAAATGAAATGAAATGCTCAGAAATTCTTGGCTTTTGAAAATTATGAATTTGGAAGGCAAAAGCCAATCTTTTAATAACACATTTTGTATTTTGTATTATAAAATTTGTAGTTTATAAAAAGAATGAATATTTTTTGAAAAAATATTCTTCTTCTCATGTGGCCATAAATTTCACAAATTCGTAAAATTTGTAGTTTGTATAATAAATTCATGTTCCCGCGTCAAATGATAACATTGTAAAAATATATAATAATATTACTAAAAATTAATGAAATTTTTAAAAGAAATGAAATTATTAATCACAAGTAATTAATCATTGTGCTTATTTTATAAATCGTAAAAATTGGTGAATGAAAATGAATAATAAATACGTTTCTGTAATGATTAGGGCTGCTAATTTTAGGTAAATACCTAAAATTTTGCGCACTTAATACGCATAGATAAGCACGAAAAAAGCATTTTCCACGTGGTTTGGGGTGTCTACGATGACTTTTATAATACCTATTTTTACCTATTTTGGAGTTTTTCTACTTATTATACCTATTTAAGGATTTTCAGAAAATTCCTTAACAAAAATGCAATAAAATCAAAAAATACACCCCTAAGAATTGGAAAATTTTCCCAAAAATTTATCCCCCAAAATATATTTTTTTTATTAACAAAATTTTTAATTTAAAATTTCAATATTTTCTAAGAACATATTAAAGATAATTAAATTATTCGTTTACAAATAAATAGAACCAAAATTTTCCCCCTTTGTTTGCTTTTTCCCACTAAAAATCGTTAATAAAAAAATTTTATTTACCTATTTTGGTACCTATTTTGGAATTTTTATACCTATTTGATGCCTATTTTGATATATTTTTTAACCTTTTTAAGTACCTATTCTGCGATTTTTCTTACCTAAAATTAGCATCCCTAGTAATGATCATTGTGAATAATGTAGAATAAATCAGGGATGGCACGGAATTCCGATTTCCAACTTCCGATTTCCGATTTCCGACATTTTTGGGGTCGGAATTCCGATTTCCGAAAAAATTTTGGACGTCGGAATTCCGACTTCCGATTTCCGAAATTTTTGATAAAAAATCGGAAATTTTCGGAAATTTTTTTGAATTTTTTTTCAAAAAATTAACAATTTTTTACAATTTTGGTTAATAAATTGCATTGAAATTTTCAAAAATTTCCCGGCGGCGCCTATCGGCACCGCCGCACCCTAAAAATCATATTTTTCTTGAGAAATTTTTGCCTCAAAATCGCTAAATTTAGTCATTTTTGGACAAGATTTGTTAACAATTTGATTAAAAATTATAAAAAATTTTCCCCGGCGGCGCCTATCGGCACAGCCGGACCTCGCCCGCCGTGTTTTCAAAAATTTTGAAAAAACGCGCCGCAAAAAAAAGGTAAAATTTTTGATGAAAATCATTGAATAATTTTTTAAGGCAAATATTTATTTAAATAGATCAAAAAAATTTTGAACCAGCTTTTACTTGGTTAAGAATTAAAAATTTAGCCTATTATAATATTTAAAAATTTTTTTATTATATTTTATATTTTTTGAAAAATTTCCGATTTCCGACTTCCGAATTCCGATTTCCGACGTTTTTGGGGTCGGAATTCCGATTTCCGACTTCCGAAAAATTTTTGGGCCTCGGAAATCCGACTTCCGATTTCCGAAAAATTTTGGACCCCCGGAATTCCGATTTCCGATTTCCGAAAATTTTTGGGGCCTCGGAATGCCATCCCTGGAATAAATGACAAAAATATATGGAGATCACAAAATACAATAACAAAAGTGCGATAAAATATGATGAAAATTGTAAAATTAGTAAAAGTAAATGAAAATTTTGAAAATTTTTTTTGAAAATGAATTCCAAACCTTTTTCGGAGAGTATTCCAATTTTTCTTGCTAATTGACATTTTGTTATGTAACTAAACGGTGGCCGATCATTTCGTCACTGATCGTTTCGTCACTGTTCAGTTCGTCTCTGATCATTTCGTCACTGAGAAATAATTTTTAAAAAATTTTAGTTAAATATTGAAAATTTTTGTTTTAAAACTTTTATATAACAAATTGCGGACTTAAGTTTTCGTTTTATTTTTTAAAATAACCACTTTGAGTCATATTCAACAGAGCTTTATGGATCACATAAAAAAATATGTTAAAAGGAATGATTAAAGAATTTCAGCGATTTTTATATTTCGTTGCTGAGTATGAAAAAGCGCCTGCAAATGGCATTAGACGGAATGGTCTTAAGCGTAAATCTCACAATGTTGACCAAGACAACAATTTGCATCAAATTTAAAATCTCAAAAAAAATTTCGAAAAGGGGCTACCACCGGTGGTACTCTTACACAGGAATAATTTTTAGAGAATTTTAAACCATTTAGGGATAATTTTATTGAAATTTGTCAATGTTTTTTAAAAATTATATCTCAGTGACGAACAGAACAGTGACGAAACGATCAGTGACGAAATGATAGGTAACCAACTAAACACACGCATTAACTTCCCCTTTTTGCAAAGATTAGATTATTGTTATTATTTGGGCCATGGAAGTTAATAACTTTTTTAAGACTGTAAAAACTTTCGCATTTGTGAAAAAGTTATTGTGTATTCGTGTGTGGTTAAAGTTTTAATCCTTGACTGGCCGATGGACAAAAAGTGTAAAATTTGCTAAATTTTTGACTAAACCAACTCATAACTTTTCTCAGAAGCAACCAAATTGCGCAATCTTGGTATCATACGATAGCCCTTGAATTGCGCTATTAGCTTGCCAAATTTCAAAAAATTTTATTAAGTTTTTCAAGAGTTCAAGCCAAAACCTGGAAAAATTCTCATAACTTTTGAAAATCTTAATAAAAAATTTTTAATTTAGCAAGCTAATAACGCAATTCGACGGCTATCGTTGATACCCATACCCTTGGCTGATCACTGATCACAAAATATAAAGAACAAAAATGCGATAAAAATATGATTAACTTTAATCACTTGGGAATAAAAATAATATTTGTCACAAAATGCGAATGTTTTTCCGCTTTTAAGAAAGTTTTGACTTTCAGGGCCCAAATAATAACGCAATAATTTGGAAAAAGGAAGGTAAAGCCTGTTTAGTTAACAAAATGTCAATTAGCAATAAAAATTGGAATACTCTATGAAAAGTTTTGGAATCCGTTTTTCCAAAAAAATGTATTCAAAAATTGCAGTAAGTTTAACTTTAATTTTACGATGATAAATGAAATCACAATTTGAGTAGGGATAGAAGAATTCATTACATTAATTTAATTTGGCTAACAATAAGTTTCAAAAAAGTTATGACCAAAAATGTTTGTATGTCTGAAAACAATGGTTCCTTGGGTACTTTTGGCCATAACTTTGCTTAAACTTGACTAAGTTTTTGAACTTTTTTTGATATGCTAATAGAGAATCCTTAGCGCTATCGAATGATATCAAGAATTAAAAACTTAACAAAGTTTTGGCTATTTTTTGTTATAATATTTTCATTTTTATAACGACGCATCACCAAAAAATCACGAGGTTTTTATTTACTTTTTTTACATCTTAGTGAGTTTTTCTGAATTTTGTTTAGCTAATTGAGCTTTTGAATAAACGAAGTTTGGTTCCGTTCCGACCAGCTTTGCTTAACAGAGGGACGATAAGTGGGGATATTGTCCATGTAATTTCCAACTCCCGCCTTACTGCATTTTAACCGTGTCAAGCAGGATTCGAACTATTTGCTTACATTTGGTACATAAATGTAGCCATTTGTGCCTCAAGGCAGTCATGACAAATATTTGGAGAAATCTAGGACGATATCATAGAACAGTCAATGCCTCAATCTTGGTACAGTTTTACAGCAGCGGATGGGTGGACGTGTTGGCCACAGATATTCGCTTGGTCTTCTCTATGGGCATGCTCCACTCGGGCGAACATCCCCAGCTGCGCATGTTCAGCTGCACAGCGAACAGTGAGTTTTGGCCAACGATGGAATCCGTTTTTGGCCCAATAAAAAAGTGCCATTTTTCACTCCTCCCCTCCCATTGTTTTCAGTTGGTCACATTGAAGTCGAAATTGGCGGCGGAGTGGTAAGCACAGACAGAAGGGCTGGGGACCTTTTTGATTAGTGATCGGAATTCGCGAATTTTACTCTATGTATTTTTGATTCGGGGTTCGCGATAGATATGCATGCAATTTCAATTGTAAATTTTCGTTTTATAGCCTTGCTATTAATATATTTTGATGGCACTGTTTTTTCTCTCATACGGCAGATCCCATGGCTTGTCAATTTGTTTCGCGCTGAGCTCGGCGAAACGCTGCGCCAAACACTGCACAATCAGGCAATTATGAACACATTTTGTTACTAATTACCTGCGAATCGGTTGGCGGTAAATGCAAAATAATTAGTTTCTGATTTAAATGGAGCTTAATCTGATTAGAGACATGAGAGTGAATGCATGCGATTTGTCCAGTGATCAGGATTAGGTCCCTATTTGATCATTGTTTCAGCTTTGTCCCATCCTCCAAAATAACATCGTCAGCCAATTGAACGCCATGTTGGCTTCCTTCCCGACACTGCTCGAAATTGGGGACGGAATGTTCCTGAAATATGCGTTTACCAGTGATGCGCTAGTGAACAGGTGAAAAGAGCGGAACAAAGAATTATTGGATAATTGAAAAATGATCAGTGAAATTTTGCTGAATTTTTGAGTTTGATCGGAGAGAATGGAATCTGATAAGTCATAAAACGGCCTTGTTACCCCTCAAAATTTCCATGTATTTTTTGGAACTGATCTAACCGAATCTCGAGATTCAAATCTCATTGATCAGATCACCATTTTTTCTGGGCTAATCTATAAGCGTAATTTTGAGTCTAAAATTCTTGCCCAACAGATCAATAGAAATTTTGTGAACGATCAATCGATAAGGTATAATAATGCCACAAAATTAATTTATATTTGGTGAATGGCTTGCTTAAAACTGATATTAATAAATAGTGATCAGAAGAACACTGCTTTTCAACGGAATGCTCAAAAATTTTTATCGGTTTTTTATAAAGTCGCTTGGTAATTTGGTCGACTCCCAAATCGGATTCAGATTTTACCAGAATCCTCGTTCATTATACATAAAAAAATTTGTATGAATCTCTGATTTTGATCGGACACCAAAAGCATTTTCACTCTAACCCTGCTCAAATGTTTGATCACCGCATATTTGTCTTCCGATCACTCTCTCCCTTTCCCGTTCGCCCCATTTTAGTTCATTTCTCCAAACATTCGCGCTTGTAGAGGTGTACCTGCAACACAACAATGACAACAGTTCGGTGCCCGTGCCGTCCCCGTGTCCCTTCTCCGCCCCCGTCCCTCTGCCGATGCCGTTGCCCACCAATGTGCCCATGGCATCGTTGTGGTTGGACCGCACAGTGATCGACTGTTTGCTCCGATCGCTTCAGGACGCAAAATACGTTCAATTTGTCATTGGGCCGACCTTTGACGGCGGACACTTTGCCAAATTCTTGAGCACAAGGTAAGTAAGTAAAAGCAGCAGCAGAGAGCAGAGGAGAGAGACGCGATCAGTGCAATTAAATGTGGCAAAACCGAATTATGGCACTTAAGCATTGGATTAGCGTTAGGCGCTTTTGGGATTAAATGACATTTTACCGACTGATGAGGTTCAAAAAGAGGCTGTAATTCTCACTCAGGAAAAGTTGGCAAATCCAATGTCCTTCTTTTCAGCAAGTTCAATTTAATAGTTATAAATTTTGATCGGCTTTTCAGTTGCTTTATAATTAGAAATAAATATTAATTAGTGATTTTCGGTTGCATTTGGTAAAATTGAAGCGATTGATTTTGGCTTTGGTTCGTCAATTCCGATAGACTCATTACAAGGGATTTCCAAGGATATTCCCCTTTTTACTAATTGGTCAACTAATTAATGAATGGCCGGGCTTTATCCCCCTTTATTCCCCGCTGTTTTAGCTGTGCCTTCTTCCAACTGTGCATTGGCCGCTTCTTCCCCCCGTTGGAACGGCTTCATCCCAACCAGCACGTCGACCTGCGCTTCCATCCCACCAATTTGTCCTCCGTTTTGTTCCTCCCCTCCGAATCGGCGCTGAACATCACTTCGCGTCTGTTCATGGACATGCACATTTCACCGTGGACAGAACACGCCGGCCAAGTGCTTGCCCGGCTGGAGATGAACATCACTGGAACGGCACTGCCACGGCTGGAGGACGGGCGGGTGAAGGGCGAGATGGACGGAGAAATCAAAGTGGGCAACAGTCATTTTTGCTGATCAAACCATGGCATTTTTGGTCCAATTTTGCAATCAGACTGAACATAAAGAATTTAAAATTGGTTTAAATCGGCGCCTCTATCAAGTACTGATACTCGAGAGTCTCGGTTCTCGACTGGAGAAAAGTCTCTTGGCTTTCGGTCTCAATTCTCGGGAAATTTGCAGTCTCGAGCATGATCACTACAGCAGAACTTATTCTTCTGTTGGATATATTGTCCAATAAATTGTTGCCTCTTTTCACAGGTCCATTTTGCTGAGTTGAACAGCTCCATTGGCAATTTTTCGCAGAAGTTTCTGGACACATTTGACCTTCTGTTCAAGGTCAGAGGCTATGTTTCGCCACGGACATTTGACCCCCCCGGACATTCCGTCTCATTTTACGGACATTCCATCTCGGTGTTTAGCCCATTCTGCAAATTGCGCTCAAATCGGCACTTCGCGTCGGTTTCCCATTGCCAACGGTGGAGGGCATAAAAATGGGCAACGGCAGTGATTTGACGGTGCTGGAGCGGGGGCTGCGTGTGGATGCCGAACTGATCTATGCGGAGCGGAATGACACGGCACAAATGCTGCAGAAGAAAGAGAAAGCGCGGGATTCGGCATTTGTCGCGAGTGATCACACTGATCAGTATTGACTCAACAAAACCTTTGCAATTTTAAATTGATGGCTCAATCGAATCAAAAATCAGAAATACAGTGTGTCCAATAATTATAAAGGCACCCAAAATTTTCGGGTGCGGGGAGGGCCATGATCATCATCATTGTCTGGCTTTTTTTCCATGCTTGTTTGCTTCAAACTTTGGACAACACAACGATTCCCTCCCTCTCCATCTCTGCGCTGATCAATGCTTTTTCGTCCCCCGCCCCCCTTGGCCAATTACACGCGGCTGCTGAGGCGCCGCGAGCGCGGCTCAAGTGGCGTCTCTGGCGCCACTCCGAGTTCAGACACACCTTGGCCCATTCCGCCGCCCCCTCCCCCTCCCCCGGTACGTCGTTTTCCCCAAAAGCAGAAAGCATCATCAACCATAATCAACACCAATGGGGAGGAGAGGGACAACCCGAAGAAAAGTGAAAGCACGCAAAAGTAATTGTCGGTAGAACAAAAAGCCAAAAAAAAAAAGAAAGTGTTCCATCGCCGCCGCCCCACCCCTCACAAATGCTTAATGCGTGTGCACATATTGGGGTATCAAAAAAGAAGGAAAAGCGCAGACAAACGCTGTCCCATTGTGCCACCCTCTCCCACCCCCCAGGGATTTTCCTTGGTCTCGCTCATTCCCCTCCATCGCTTACTCTCGAATTGGACAGGGCGACTGAAGGAGAGGGACAGAGAGTATGGAAAGAGTGCGCGGGTCGACGACGGACGGAAGGGTCAACCGCTGCTGTCCCCTCCTCCGCCGGGGTGTCGCCCATCTCTTCCCCCCGCCCGGGGGGTCCCTCTCCCCCCCTTTTTTTCTTTTTCTCGGCCAATTACCCGCCAAACCCGCGACCACCGACCAACCGCGGCGACGACGACGACCCCAATCTGTCGGTCGCCGGCCGTCAGCTGTCAGTCCCTTCCCGTGCCTCAGAGTGCAAGGCGGTGGTCCCTCCCGCCCCTCCCTCCCCCGGGGCGCTCTTCCGCTACCGCCGCCGGGCGCTGTGGTCATTATTGTCAGTCGGCGGAGTCATTCATTCATTCAGTCATTGTCCCCCGAAGTATTTGCGCAATCGGCGGAAGGGGCGGGCGGCCACGCGTCAAATGGACAAGCGGATGAGTGGGGGATGAAAACAACGGAGCGGGGCGGGGGGGGGGGAGGGTCAATCAACCCAAAATTATGGGCCATTGGATTTTGGGATTTTGTGGACACGGAAATCCGTTCTCATTTGTCTGTCTTTAAATTTAAAATTTCGGATTACAATCGTAGCCTCATAAAAATGAATTAATTTTAATCCAATTCATTGCCCAATTGTCCAACAGTTTTTTTTTTCCTTTTGGTCCCCGGATTTAAAATACTGACCAGTAAATGTCCAATTTTTGGATGAATTTGCTTTTTTCAGCTTTTCGGCTTCCACGGGGACACCCACAGTATTGCACAATTGTTTTGGTTACCGTAGTGTACCTTACAGTATTCCCCCGCATTATTTAATTGTTGCCTTAATTAATTGTGCTTCTTTCTCATTGGTCTCTCTCCTTCGTCCTCCATGTCTCCTCCGCCTCCTTCTCCTCTTTCCAAATTAAATGAAGTCGTCGTCCTCCCACGGCATCGGCTTTTTTCCTCTGCCTTTGCTATTGTTGTTCATCTCCTGTTCGTCCTGTTTCTGCTCGGCACCCTTTGCCGGCCGTTTTCCCATGCGCAGGAAGTGCCCGAGTTTATGCTGTCCAGAAAGGATGTATGTGCTGTTAGATGGGAATTAAAATATATATATTTTGGTTCACCTAAATACCTGATTAAACTTACTGTCCTCCTTTTGTCTCGATTTTTGGGTCCAATTAACTAATCTCACCGCCCCTCTCCTTCGAAAAATGTCCAAATTAATAATACGTTTTCTTCCATCATCATCATAAATTGTTGACAGATTGTCGACAAAAATGTGAAAGAGTCGGAAACGGTGCTGTCGCCCAATGATTTTGCGAACATTCCCGAGAAGGAAGTGGACTTGCGCAGGCTCGGCATTCGTGTCAATTCGGGTCGGTTTTGTGGCCAATTTTGGCACATTTGTGACACGGGAGAATCATTGAAAAATAAATAATTATTGTTTATGTTTATAATTTACATTCCACAATTGATCCTTTCTTTTGAAGAGATGAGGTCGCTGATTAGTGCTATTCGTCACTGAAATTTCACGAGACTCGAGACTGAAATTGACCCCGAGACTCGTACAAAAGCGAGAGACCAAAGACCCAAAACTTTTTCGAGTCGTGACTCAAAACCGAGAGTATCGAATTGCACTATCGCTGATTTGCTCCTCCGATTTTTTCGTTAGCGGTGCTAATTTCTGTTCCATAATTTGAATTCAAAAAGCGAATCGAATATTTCCATAAATTTTTTAGGAAATAAAAAAAACTAAAAGGTTCATAATAACTTGGTACGGTTGCTTTTTCGCTCGATATTTTCTATGTTTATTGAAAATTCGTTTATGAAAAATATCGAATGAATCACTTTATCGTCTTTAACTAAGCTTTAGTTGGTCAAAAAGCAGCCTAAGGTGTCACATTTTTTCCTTTTTAATTAATTTTCTCTTGGTAAAAAAGAGAGACAAAAAAAAATTGGTCCGGAATTCGATTTTATAAAAATTTATTTTAAATCGAATGTCCGGATAACCATTTTGTTCACGCCCCGTTAAGATCCGACCATGGGCAACAAAGTTGAGGGAGACATTGTCGGATGGTCGCCGACAAAGGAAAAGCCGAAAGGACAGCAAATGATGCCGAAACGGCACAAAGGTGCCGCAGGGGTCGCCACTGATGCAGCTAGTGTCGCCGGCACAGTGCTGTTTGACGAGAACGGGTTGGCACGGAACGCACTCCGACAGCCCTACAGGCAAATTTAAGGGGGGTGAGGGTAATTAAGTAAAAAATATTGGGCATAATTAAATCCGGGAGAATTTGATCGCTAAAAATGGAAAACATAAAAAAACATTTATTGAGAAAATTAAATTTCCACCCTCAGGCGATGGCCCCGCAACGAAATCCCATACGCGGTCAGGTCAGTCATCTGAGGCCATTGTCATTAGTGAGGATGCTTCTCTGATCAGCATTCAACCCATTCACCAATAAAATATCTGTGACCAGTGATTAGAACTATTTCCTTTTTGAACTCAATTAAATTCTCTGGTTTTGTGTCATCCATCAATTTTGGTCATTGAATTAGTCTTTGAATGCTTCTGATCACCAGTGATTTCATTGAATGTTCGATCATTTATGATCAGCATCCCTTTTCTGAGCATTTCCATCTCATCCTTTTACCAATCCTTTGATGATTTCACCCTTTTTTGAACAATTCGATCACTCTCGGTCCATTTCCGATCACTTACTTACCTTCCCCAATCATTTATGATTCACTGTTACTGATCATTTAATTCCAACCAAAACTTTCCCTCCTCACACACAGTGCACAATACGGCTCCTACTCACGTTCGGTCAGTCTTTTTCCTTTTTTTTGTCACTTTTTCTCCGGGCTAATTGCCTTTTAAAAATTGTGGCACTTTCCCTTATTAGGTAATTGCCAAAGCGATCAGTGAATATCACAGCAAAACGTGTGTTAGGTCTGTGCATTCTTCATCAACCAATTAATTAATTGACTTTAAATGTGTCATTTGATCAAAAATTTCATCATTTTGATCACTTAACAGGTTTGTGCCGCGCGACGCACGAAAACACAGTAAAATTTGAAATACGATTTTAAACTTTTAAATGATTTTTCCATATTTGAGCGGATTATGTGTGGATACACCCTGATGGTAAGTGGCAATACAATAACCAAACACAATCATTTAAATTTGAATTTTTCAAACTACAATTTTAAAACTAGAATTCAAAAAACTTTCAATGACTTTAATTTTCTTTTGATTTTCTTTAAAAATCTAAAAATTTTGAAAAATCCGATTGCCCATGTCTCTGATATCAGTCAGGGTCATTGCGCCCTTTCATAAACATACTCTGATCACTCCGCTCCCCTTTTTCTGATCAGATGGCTGCTACTCTTTGGTGGGCCGAACTGGCGGGTCGGTTTTGACCGCACATTTTCCATTCGATTTGCTTTTGTGTGGTAAAATTTGATCGGTGCCCACAGACGACAGCCGTTGAGTTTGGACAGCGGATGCATCCAAGTGGGCACCGTTGTGCACGAGCTGATGCACGCAGTCGGGTGGGTAAATGGGGGAGAAGGGCATTTTCATTGATCAGTGCCACACCGAAATTTATGGGACACGAAGGGATTTGCAGAGAAATTTTGTAGATTAGGGACAGGGCAAACGGACCCTCTCTGATCAGTAAGCTGATCAAATTGACTGAGTTATAGATTGAAGGCAGGGGATAAACATAGCTCTGTCTAATGTCAATATCGAGGTCGGAGAATCAAAAATATATCGAAACTGATCAGAGCCGAGATGAAATGATCAAACTGGGAGGTTGAATGCTGACTTGTACCTTTTGATACACATAAATGTGATCATCATCCATTTTATAGTCACGCTGTTAGCAAAAGCGACTATGAAATTTTCGAATGCCCTAATTTTTGATTTGACTCTCAAAATGTCGTCTTTTTAGGCATTTTTCTCTTTTTCTTCTTTACAGCTTCTTCCATGAACAGTCCAGGTACGACCGGGACAGTTTCATCCAAATTCTGTGGTCCAATGTGCTTCGGGGAGCGGACGGTGAGCTGAGAGCGATTTAAAGGGCAGAAAATAAAAGGGAATGGTCGAGACAATGTTCAGATCAATTCGAAAAGTACAGCTTCAACACCATCGATCAGGTCCGTCCAATCCATGGCATTGATTCAATGAGAATAATTTCTTTTTTTTTTGTTTCAGCTTGGCGAACCGTACGATTACGGAAGTAAGGCGGGGGAGGGGGGGGGGGGGGGGGGGAAGGATGCCCGGGTGGGAGCGGGGAAAAGGCGGAGAATGGGTGCCAATGAAAAGGTGGCGAGAGTTGTCCAAAAAATGAATCTCGACCCCAAGTCGAGATTATCCGGGATTAGTTGTCGGGATTTGTCACGACCAAAGTCGCAAGGGTACTCCTTTTGGCGTTGTGCTTTCGAGCGTCACAATTCTTATCAGTCTCGCGGAAACCCTTCATTCTCGAGGGACAACTCTCGGGAACCGAGACGGGAATGGGTCTTACTATAATTCTGTTCAATCCTACGCTACATTATCCACCACACATATACCCCCTAAAAAGGCATAATGCACTACGGAGCGTACGCCTTCTCCTCAAATGGGAAGCGGACAATTGTACCGCGCAGAAACGGCGCCAATCGAATGGGCCAACGGGTGACGTTCAGGTGGATATGATCAGTAGGGCATCAATTTACATGAACTCCTTGACCGAAATACATTGAAATTTTAAAAATTGGGCGGAGGAATTCGAAAATTTGCACACACAAAAAAAAAATTAACAATTATTTTGTAAATCATTACCAAAAGTGAAATTGACCTACGGAAGATCAACAAATTGTACCAATGTGACAAGCGGACGCCAAACACAAACAGAGTCAGTTTAAGGGGGCTTAATCAGAAAATGACTGTTTTTAATGGAAGGGCGGGCAATTTACAAAAGAGTCGGGATCAGGGCAAAACCAAGAGTGAATCGACTAAGAAACCGAAACCTACATTGATTTTACGGGGGAAAAACCAAAAATCCAAGTGAAATTCTGATAGAGTTAAGAACCTCTGATCATGTCCGAGCCTTATTTGATTCTGGAACAAGAATACAAAAAAAACACCTAATTAAAGCAATTAGCTTTAATTAATAATTTCTTGCATATTTAAGTGCAAATTTTATTCATTTTCCTGGGAGTTCAATAAAAAAATAAATAATAAAAATAATTATTTATTTCCAGGCCAATGCCAACAGCAGAAATTGGGGTCAACAACAACAGCAGGTGGTTATTTTCACAAATGCCATGCCATTTAATGATGCTTATTAATAATGACTTTTATTTTTTTTTCTCGCTGCTTTCAATTTTGGTTGATCGCTGCCGCTTGTATTTGTGCTTTTCAATTTCAGTTTAAGGCAAAAACGATAGCACCGGCATTCTCGGGGATGATGGTCCCCGGCCTCAATTATCACAAAAATCCCAAATAAATCCACAGAAATCCACGAAAAGTGTCCAACGAGTTGGGGACAAACCTTATGGCCAATGATCATCACCAAGAACAAGATTCTGAATCAAGGGCGTAGCCAGACCCTTGGCTTCGGGGGGGGGGGGGGGGGGGGTGAAGTCAAAAATTCGATTTTTAGGGGTGTATTTTTCTTTTTTCAGCCGATTTTTAGGGGTGTATTTTTGCTTTTTTGAAATCCCGAATTAGGGGGGTCTATTTTGCAAAATTTTTCGCCAAAAAATTATTATTTTTTGCCATTTTGGCCTCCCGGCGGTGCCGATAGGCGCCGCCGGGAAAATTTTTGAGTATTTTAATGCACTTTTGTTAAGAAAATTGTTCAAATTTCAAAAAATTTACTGAAATTTTTTTACTTTTTTGGGTTTCGGGGGGGGGGGGGGGGGGCTTTAGCCCCCTCAGCCCCCCCCCCTGCCTACGCCCTTGTTCTGAATTTCAACAGGGGTTATGTATTTTCAGGCTTCAAATTTTCTCCCTTTTGGTATTCTCCGTCTCCCTCGACTCTCCGAGTGAATTGTCGGGTTTCGGGGTCAATTCTAAGTCCCGAAAAAATTCCTTTCTCGACTAGCCTTCTTTCTTGGCACACCCAACCCCTCTGTTAATGTCTATCAGTGGCCACCGCTGATCACAACGCTGAACCAATCGCGGCGATTCCCATGGACAGCGGCGGGCGGCGCCAACGGCGGATGGCGGCGCGGGCGACGGAAAACGGACCGATCGGAAGCGGCGACAAAAGAGGGGAGACGGAGGCAGAGGCAGCGATTGTGATGCCGTTGATCAATTGTGATTAAGCGGCACAGAAAGAAAAAGAAGAGACGGACAGACGGTCGATCGATCGATGACGGGTTGATCAATCTCCACAAAACAAAAGCTACGATCGGTGCTGCACTCACTGATCAATGATCCGCCGATGCACAGATATTACTACCAAAACTAATGATGCTTTTTTGATTGCTCTTACAACTTTTTTTGAAGCGGCCTAAACTGGGCCTTTGGCTAACTCAAAAATCGCAAAATCGTCAAAATCAAAACCTAAATCCTCTATGATCCAATTTAACCAATTTTACATTAAGTTTTTTGGGTCAAATTTTCTGTTTTCAAAAATTCTTTTTAGTAGAAATGCCAACTTTAAAGCTGTAAGAATGTGCCGCTTTTTCCTTTTCATTTTGCTTCGCTCATTTTTATTTATTTATTTTTTAATTTTCATTTTTTTTTGCCTCCACCATTTCGTTGCTTTTTCTTTGCCCAAGAACGGTGTGAAAATAAAATTCTTTTATCTGTCCCTTTAATTGGCATCCTCATTAGATCGTTGATGATGGTGCCAAACCGTCCGATTCCGCGGATGACGAGGACGGCACGTGCGAGGACCGAAACTGGCGCTGCATTTTCTGGTCCATGCCAATGCTGCACCATTGTGCCCGATCGGAGGTGATCCGGACGGAGATTTGCCCCCTCTCCTGCGGCACTTGCACCCCTCCGGCGACTTCGACGACGACGGCGCCATCGTCTGCCGACCAAATGCCACCGATGACAGTGGACGAAGGCGGGGGAGGAGGAGAAGCCGGCCGCTTCATCGTCGATCAGCACCAGAGAACAGCAGAATGTGCCGATCGGAGTCGCGCGCTGTGCCACGACAGGCATTTGAACCGGGAGGAGTTATGCGGGGGACTCGTTGGCAAATTGTTGTGCCAAAAACGGTGCGGACGATGCTAACAAAAAAGGGCGGGGGGACAGCAGAAGCGAAGGCGGTGAATCAGCGAGGGGAAAACGGAAAGAGTGGACATAAAAATCAAGCCAAATCGCGCTTAAATTTGGGATAGTGCTCGGGAACCAGAGAAATCTCTTGTTTCAGTCAAGGCAAAATGAGTCTCGGCTCATTGTTGCCAATGGCAGCAATTCAATGCCGTCAGGGATTTTTCGTGCTTTTTCGAATCGGGACTGGAATTTTGCATTCCCGAGCACCACCCAAATGCAAAAACAAGCTTTGTACGGGTGTCTGTCTACACACAAACTTGTGAGGAATTCATTTTTTCAAATTTTGTTTATGATTTTCTAACAATTAAACGAAAAAAACAAAACAAATCTATTTGAAAATATACAAACAAAAAGCGAGCACTTATTGTATATATTACTGATCAGAATGGAACGAAGTTTGACCAAATGATCGTTTGTTGTTCAATTTTGACTCGCTGCCACCGCTCTCTTCGGCACCGCTTTTCCTCCTTTTTCTTGCCCTCCATTTTGCTGCTCCTCTTGATATTTCTCTTCCTTTTTGTCCCCTCCTCCATTTTGCTCCCCGTCGCTTCCTTCTTCTCCTCCCAATTCTTTTTGTCCCTCTTCAATGCGCTTTTGCTCCTCAAATTGCTCGAGCAGTGCCTGCCGTCGCTTCTCCTCCAGCAGAACGGTGCGTTTGTAGCGCGGCAACATTTTCACGTCGGTGGGCACGCCCTCCCAGTGGCGCCAACTCTCCTCAAACGTCAGAATGGTCTCCACCTGTGAAGGGGGGAAGGGGGGAGAAATGGGACGGGAATTGGCCAGACAAAAAGTGGGACAGAAACAAATGTTTTCCGCGTCCCCATTTTTTAATTTTATAATTTGAAAAGCAAATTCCAAATTTTTCGTCATCAATTTGTGTAGAAAATCTTTCATTTTTAAGAATCTAAACATTTATGAAGGTTCTTAATTTATACAATGATCAAAAACATGTATTTGCAAGGGATACGCCAAGGTCGGTTCAATTTTTTCTCCGGTAATCCGTCAGTCCAAACTCTGACAATTCGGTCGCGGATTCTGTCCCCTATCCCTGGCTTTGTACCCGACGTTCGGCGTGGAGAAACCCCCCCACCCTATACCATTGCCTAATTTTGCGGTTTTCTTACGTAATTCCCAGTCCAATGGGTCAGTAGTAACACCTAATATCATTTTTTGTTTATCCAATGGATGACCCCCATTAGCACCGCCTAATGAGCCCCTCCCCCAACCCGGCGCCACCTGTTCAGTCCACGAATAGCCGCTGGGTGAGCCGAGAAGGAAGTGGCGCAATTTGCCCTTCGACAGTTCGTCCAAATGCTCAAACTCTTCCGCGTCCATTTTAGGCAACTCTCTCCTGCAAATGGCATAATCTGTGCACATTGAGTGGCATTTCTCATTTCATCGATGGCCCAGTTATAAATTGGGTGTAAAATGACCGAATTAGCGAAGTGGCCAACGGTTTGTCCGCGTCGCACACGGACACGCGCTCGTTGATGCACCCTTTCACGTAGAAAAGGCGCCCGTTGTCGTCCTCCACAAAGGCATTGCCTAAAGGGGGGGGGGGGGTAAAGTTTTTCTTACATCAGCACTTTTGGGGTGTACTACATTTCCACCCACACCCGCCCCCATTTAAAATTTTTTTTTTAAAAAACCCTAAAAGTATTTAAGCGATTTTTTGTAAAATTTTTTCGGTGGTGAGGGGGGGGGGGGGTTGGTTATATGACAATGATTTGTGCCTAATTTTAAAATGAAAGTGTATCGACACGGCTGAAACTAAATCAGACCAGCAGTTATACATATTTAAAACTGGGATTAAAAAATTTAACTTTAACACCCCTCTCCTCGTCTGCATTAATAAATTCAATTTCCAAAATTCTTCCATGTTTTACGCTTTTTCCCCCAAAATTGTGTCCCATTTGAAAATTTGGTGCCTTTCGCGTCGATGAGCACCCTGTCGTTGCTGAGCAGCTTCTTCTCCGCCTCCATCTCGGCCATCGCGTGCTCATAGTCAATGCCAATCACCACCAAATTGGGCAGCGTCTCCTCCAGCAAAAGCGCACTCTTTGCGATTCCCTCCGTTTTGCCGAGTCCGTCCAAGCGCAAAAAGCGCAGTTTGGTGAGCGAACGGAGGCCGAGCAGTCCTTTGGGAATGGAGGGGGAAATCAGCGTCAAGAAGAAATATTAGAAATTCTCAGTTATTTAAAATTTTGATTTTTTGTTTGTTTTTTTCTTACAATTAGAAAATGCAGTAAAATTTTTATTTTCAGTAGCACGTTTTAAAAGAATTTAAAAAAATTTCTGGAAATTTCTTTTTTTTTTGCGGCGACGTTATGTCACGGCTAGGCCGGCGACGTGCTGTACCCACCCACGAGGGCCCGTATTTTGAACAATCCCGAACACTATTCGGCAACCGCTTGCTGTTGCTGCACTCGGACCGGGTTTCCGGATCAAAATCCCCATTGTTTAGACTTCCGATTCGCTATTGAATTTTGAAAAAAAGACTTGGATCAGAATATTGGAATCCCTGAAAATAAGTCAATTTCTGCTGGTTCCCCCTCATTTTCCGTTGTTTTAGCCTGTCTCTGACTGACCTTTGGCCGATATTCTGTGACAGTTGCTCAGGTCCAACATTTCCAAAGTGTTGGCGAACATTCCGCCAATTCGGCTCAGCACCCAATCGTCGATCCATCGACAGTCCCTCAGGCTGAGCATCCGAAGGAATTCCAAGTCGTACAAATTGTCGAAGCCTTTATGTGAGGGAAAAAATGTTATTTTTGGGGGGGGGGGAATAATGCCATCGAAAAATGATAAAATTTTAAAAATTATTAGGGAGGAGAAACCACCTGTTCAAAGTGGCATTTTGCTATGGCATTCTCATCACTCCCCCCCCCCTTTTCTTCAACCTTCGAACATCAGTTCGGTGCCGGAAGCGTCAATTGCCTCCACGTAAAAGCCCTCCGTTTTGGTGCCGGGCAAATAGTAAGTGCCCGCCCGTCCCTCGCGCTTGTACCAGTGGTCGTCGCCTACAAATTTGACGGAACCATGCCTTAAAAGCTTTTTTCTTTGCAATTTTGTGCCAAATTTTGCCTGTGCACTATGAAATGGGCTGCGGCGAGGTCAGCGCCCAGGAAAATCAGTCGGTCTGGCAAAAACCTGAAAAATGAAAAAAATACTTAAGATTCGAACGGTCAATTCAATTAAATGAAAATTTAAAAACAATGAATCAGTTGAATATTTAGATAAATTTTTTTTTTCAAATTTAGAGAAATTTACTGCTTTTTACTGTTTTCAGTTTTTTATTTCCAATATGCCTCATAAAGAAGCCAAAATTATTTGAAAAAAATGCAAAACTCCTATTTTTGACACGGAAACGGTCAAGTGGTCAGTCATCTTTTTAATTTTAAATTTTTTTTACAATTTTTCGACCTTTGGTCGTATTGCATGGCTTGGAATTTGCGGTAATCTCTGCAGCGGCGAATGTTGTCCATGCTGTGGTCAAGATACCTCTGTGAAAAAAAAGTGACGGGAAATGGAAACTTTAGGCGAAAATGTTTCAAATTGCCCTTTTTTTCACAAGGAGCAAAAAAATTAGGGAAATTACGCATCGGGACTTTCTCTGGTTACGGGCCTGATTATGGGCATTCGTAAATGACTGACTGACCATTTGGGTGTGCATAGTCAAATATTCCATGGTAAACGCGCCGCGGTCAAACCGTGTTTGATCTTCAATGTCCTTCTTCGGCATCACTAAACGGCAAAAAAAAATAGTGAGAAAATTTGGCTGGCACAATTCTTGGCATCCATCATTTTCAGTCCCAAAAACTCACCGGTTTTGATGTTCTCCGGCGTAAGGTACAACTGTGAAAAATGGCGTAAACGAATCAAATTTCAAAAATTTGTTATCCATGCGCCCCAATTGAAAATATCATTAGCTAAAGAATTTTCTTCGTATTAGCAGACAGCTTTTGATGCGCTTTATTTGAATATAAAATTTATTTCGTAAAATGTAAGTTCGTGCTTTTCTCTTCAAAATTCGGGTCCGGGTGAGTTTTGTTAGTTGTAAGGGTAAAACTCACTCCGCTCTCGGGTTCCTTCATCACATTCTGTTGCTTTCGATAGATGTCGAAAATGTAATTGTTGCGTCGCTCAACGTCCTGCCATCTCTTAAACATTTTTTTTTGTTTATTAAAAATGCCATTGTCATTATTTATGATATGAAAGTGGACTCAATTTCTCGACATTAATTTAAAATGTCAACAAGTAGCATGTCTCGACTGGCCGGTCATTTTGAATTTGCTCAAAATTTCGGCTTTTTAGATGAAATTTGCCATTGTCCAATTCGACATGCCTTGAATGCCCTCCATTGGTGCACAGAAAAGGCACGCGAATGATTCACCAACGGTCGGCAACACTTTTTGGCATTTGCGCAATACATTTTTTTGCCAATTTTATTACATTAAAAAGAAAGCAAATTTTTTTGGAATAAAGCACAAACAGAAATGAAAAAAGCAAAATGGTTCTGGGTAAAAAAGGCCTTTAAAATGGTAGAAAAATACGTGAAATAAAATAATTTACCAAATGAAAACAATTACTAAAATCACTTGGAACAAAACAACAGCCTTCGGGAACAGAACAATAAATTTACAATAAAATATGAAACAATTTCAATTCTTTTTCATTATTTGAATGACGTCCTCATGGTGAAGCTTGTGATGGATGCCGACGCGTTGTGGTGCGTTTGTGAATTTGGTGCTCGTCCCCCACACAATGGCATATCGAAATTGGGCGGCCAAAGTGCGGTGCAGCGCATGGCACGCGTGCTCAACCTGGACAAACAGCAGAAGGTTTACGGGCACTTTTGCATGATTTACGAGCCCCGGGCGTATTGTAAATTCGTGGAGTGCAATTAATTCATTGCCGTAATTTACATTTATTGACTAAAAAGGATACGACATAAGAAAGTTTTGGAAAAATAAACATTCGGTTCGATTTTGTACCTATAAAAATAAAAATGTTTCTGAAATTTTTTTTATTATTATCATTGGTGGGGCGAAGGGGAGAACGACTTGTCCCAACTCAATAATTAACAAAAAACATTAATACAAACAAAAGACTGTACCGTGGAATTACCGCGCAGAATAATTCCATCTTCGGGTCCTGAAAATTTGGATGGTTTAGTAAAAATGCTAGAACAACACATTTTACCGAGGTCTGGCGCATTGCCGGGCTTTTTCGTGTATATTCGGAGCAAAGCGAGATATTCCCAAAGCTGAAAAGAAATGACCAAAGGATTAAAAATAGTTATATCAAAAAATGGAAAAAAAAGTGAGGATCAGTTGCCCTTTAATGCCGAACAAAAAGCCAATGTTTGGCATTTTCGGTCACAAAAAAACGGTCAAAAATTGGCAAAGTTTTACAGCCCGATGGCATTTGTGCAGTTTGCACACACCTTCTCCAACATGTAGTCCAAGTTCAGACTCAGCTCACAACTGATCACAATGCTGTGCGGCAGCCGGGCGAGTCGTTCCATCTCCTCAAGACTGATCTGGTCAATTTTGTTGTATATGTGTAGACATGGGATGTACACTCGGTTGCCCTGGATCACGTCGATCAATTCGTCAATGCTGAAACACGGAGAATTTATAATAGAAAGCCTATAAAAATAGCGTGGAAATGGATTTCCGAGGTCCGGTGAATCATAAAGAAAATTCAGATAAATAGAAGAAAGGAGATGAAAAATCGTCAAATTACCAACGGAATTTTATGGTATTAAAAGAAAGCATTTTTAAAATTTACAAAAAACCATAGCAAAAGCACAGCAAAAATATGGAACAATGGTAACATCACTAAATGCCTAAAATAAAATTCATTTGACGGGACGAATAAAAGTTAGTGGTTTTTTTGGTTTTAAATTGCATAATTTTTACCCGGGACTAAAAATTAATTATGAAAAGCATTGCTTTGCTCACGTGCAATCCTCGCGGAAAATGACGTCGGCGTTGAAAATTTTGTACTCGTGCAGCACCATTTGGATCAGTTTCTCGTGGCAATGTGTCAACGGCACTGTGTGAGTGAATTTCAGTCCGCCCCCATTTTTCTTTTTGAAATAAATGTTTGGCGGCCGTTTGTTGAGCCGAATTCCGACCGCTTCGAGTTCCTTCTCCAACAGCGTTTTCTGAAAAATGCCAATGAAATGACAAGGAATTTGAAGGGCGGAGGGAAAATGGCAAAAATTATGAAAATTCCTTTGAGGTTTTATTAGACGCTAGCGGAAAATTTAAAGAAAGTTGCACAAATGATCAGATCTTTGACAAATAAAACTCCCGGAAAAGTGCATTTTTAGGAAAAGACAACCCTTGGGTATTTATTGTATGTATATGAATTAAAATTGATTGCCACATGCAAATTGGTTTAAAAGCACAAGTGTTTACTTGTATCTCCCCCTTGGTAGCGTCCAACATCATCAGAATGAGGTCGGCAGTCTTCGCCACGGCGATCACTTGTCTTCCTCGGCCTGAAAAGAAATGCCGAAATTGTTTTTTTTAAAAAGGTTCTCATCTACTGACCTTTGCCCTGTGCTGCCCCCTCAATGATTCCGGGCAAATCGAGCAGTTGGATGTTCGCCCCTTCGTACTGGCGAAAGCGTTTGTGGACAAATTGAAGCAAAATGATCACCTACCTCAATCACACCAGGAATGCCTAAAAGTTAACAGGAAAAATGAAACAATTCGCATTGAATTGAGCCAAAAATGAAATTACATGTCAAAGTGGTGAATTCGTATGAAGCAGCAACACTCTGAAAACAAGAAGTCAAAAACTAATATTTACACTTCTATTTGGCAGGAAAATGAAAATTTGTGTTAAAAAAGCGCTTTTTGTTGTAAAACAACAAAAAGCGAAAAGTATATTTTTCCGCAAAAAAGGCGTTCAAAAAACATTGCCTCTGTTGTTGTGACGGTTGAAAGAAACGTTGACTTTCCAACCGATGGGAAACCGACCAAAGCGACTGAAAACAAATTTAAAAATTTGTGTAAAATTCAGTGAATCTCTGAAGAAATTACCTCTGGCATCTCCGCTTTTCATCACATCAAAGCCTTCGCCCTTCGATGAGCCGCCCCCTTTGGCCGGCTCCAACAATTCCTGCCGGTACTTGGCCAATTTGGCCTTCAAAATACCAAGATGGTATTCTAAACAACCAAGTCAGCAACGATTGTTCGGCATTCAACCGACCTGTGGCCTTGTTTTTCTGTGTCCTGGCCATTTCACGCTCGATTTCGGCAATCTTTTCGATAATGCCCATATTTGTAGTCGTTAGAAATTTGAGAATTCTTTATTTGCGGTTTATTACTCTAATAAGATTTTTTGAAAAGGAGATCTATTTAAAGCCATATCCATTATTTTATCGCTTGCAAATTAGTCTCGGGAATTTTTTTTTTTGTTAATAACATTATGCCAAAAATTGCATAAATTTTAATTTCAAATTGAAAAAAGTTCATATGAAAAAGGATTTTCATTATCGATCATTACCGCAAATTTTTTTTTCTCGGTTTGATAAATTAAAACTTTTCAGTCAAATGATCATTGATGCTTAGGATATATTGTTCGGTGCTAAAACTGCCAAAATAGTTCATTTTTAGGTTCTAAAAGACCACAAAATATATGCTAAAAGTAGAAAAATAGGTGCCAAAAGTTTCAAATTTAGTGTATTTTTTTTATTAGCGGTGTAAAATTTTTGAGAGAATGAAGAAAAAATTTTAATTAATGTTCTTTTGAATTTTTCATATTTAGTTTATATTTGACAAGAGTCAAAGTAAGGAATATTTCTTCCACCAGCAATGCTATAGTAAAAAATCGTTAGAAATACGGCAAAAATTTGCCAGTTTTCCGGGCAGCAGCTACCGTATTGCCGGATTTCAGAAATCACTATTAAGTGTGTGTGTAGTTGTGAAAATAAATATTTTCGCAGTTACAAAACAAGATGATGTAAGGCGATTTATCAATTGCAACAGCGAATGAAAAGAATAAATTAAATTAAAACACCAATTCCACGTGTTTTTTCATACGGAGAAATTTTACGCCTCTTCGATAAGCTTCTCACTTAGCGTGTGCCGTCAAACTGATCACGACGACTAAACATGCGAAAGTACAGAGGGATTCGCAGTTCGGGGGGAGACGGTGGCAAGTCCAATAACTCTCTCAGTGAAACCTGTGAACAGAGGTGGAAAAATACCATTTAAAACAAGGATATAAAATCATAGAGCCCCTACTGGGGTAATATTATTTTCGAGAATCGTTTTAGTTCGAATTAGAACCGGATCCGAATAAATAGAGAATTTAGTTTTCAACATACTTCAAATGCGATAAAATGCACGAAATAGGGGTCTACTTCCCCCCCCCCCAGAAACAAAAAATGAGGACTTTTTAAAATGGAAAATAGGAAAAATTCTGAAAAGTATACCCTTTTCTTAAGAAATTTCATCAAAAACCCCAAAAAATTGACCCAAAAATAGTCAAATTTTTGGAAAAATCTTAAAATGGGCTAAAAATTCCTGAAATTTTCTGATGATCATAATCTAACCAGTTCCTTCCCACTTTTATCTTTAAAAAAGCTCTCAAAGAATTTTTTGATTTCTGGAAATAACTAATTTTGCTTCATGACGAAGCTCTCACTTCCTGTGGCGAATTCATTCGCCGCACAGAGATAAACAACACGTCAAGAGAATTCTCTGGCAATCGCCCGCCTGTGGGGTAAATGTGACCCTGACGTGCCGCTTCTTCCAACGGGTAATGCATGTTGGTCGTCTTGTCAAGGTAGTACGACGACATGTTAGACTCCTCGCCGCTGTGCATGATCAAAATTCCGCACTTCTGCGCCTCGTCAAGCGACATTTCACGTCCGGTGAGCGAGTCGCGCACGTGCAAATAATCCGGCGGGAGTTGGCCGGAACGAATGGCCAACTCCAACGGGATATGCTCGTTGGTCGCCAAATTAATGAACACAATTCGCGTCAAGTCGAACGCATATGCACGCGTCTCATACTCCGCGCCCATCGGTGGACCACCCGTTTCAGCAGCGTCGGACGGAAATTGTATGATTTTTTTGCTGCCGTTAGTGGCAGCGGGCGATTCTGTTTCCGCGCGAAACGCAATATCGCGCAACGTCAGACGACGACCTCGGTGCTCCATTTGACCAAACCGGTCCAACATCTGTGGCATGGCGAGATAAAATATTTAATACTCGCGAAGCACAAATTAGGAGCAGCGATGGGAGGGGGTGGGTGGTACACCCAAAAACTCCGCCGAGTCAAAAAAAAATTTAAGCGGAAAATTTTCAAGAAAAAAATTGTAGAAAAATTTTTACATAGAAAATATGAAGAAAAATGGTAATACTACCGATGGTAGGACCCCTTTTTTGGAAAAAATATTTAACTTTTTAAAAGTCACTGAAAGTAAGTTTCTAAGGCTTTTCGGGGTCGCTGATCATGAATCTGACATTCATTTTGACCAAATTCGAACCCTGGACCCGAATTCGAACAAAAAGTCGAAAATCTAAAATTTTCAAAATTTTCAATTTTGTTCCTAAATGATTAAAACATGACAAATTTAGTCAAAAACTATTCTAACAATAAAAATGGGAGATTCTATGCAGTTCTAACGAAATAGAGAATTTTTAAATTTTCAACTCTTTGTTCGAATTCGGGTCCAGGGTTCGAAATTAGTCAAAATGAGTGTCAGATTCGTGTTCAGCGACCCCGAAAACCCTTAGAAACTTTCAGTGACTTTTAAAAAGTTAAATATTTTTTTCAAAAAAGGGGTCCTACCATCGGTAATATTACCGAAAAAATACTTCAAAAAATTTACGAGCGACTTTTTTGAAAATTTTTTGGGAATTTTTTCTTGGCGGAGTTTCGACCGCCTGAGTTATGAAAGGAGCGTGCGAAGATTGGGCGGACTTTCCCCTCGCTACATATTAAAGCAAAATTATGCGATTTTAGAAAATATCTAATCTGAAAACCTTGGTTTTAAGTTTTTAGGAATAATTTTTTTCTTATCTAAGATAGACTTGGAGACTTTTTTTCACAGAAAAAAACAGTTTCGAAAATAAATTTTCCAATTTTCCCTGGTTACTGGGCTGCCCCTTGAAATAGGCGAGCACCTTTTGCTGAATCGCTTCGTTCAGCGGCAGCCTTCGCCCATTGCGTGGATCGCGCACAATCAGCGACCGTGCGTCAAAGACGCCCAAGTTGACGGTCTCCTCCAAAGACAGTGATTTGTCAGTACCCGGCACGGACATAGTTCCATTGGTCAGGTTCAGCCTCAGGCCAAGAGGCTCCGCTTCAAACACATGGAAGCCCTCCGCAGGCACTTCAAATCTGAGTTTGCCGAGGCCGATGCTCGTCTAAGTGAAATTTCAAAAATGGTTAACCCGAAAAAAATGAAAAAACCAAATTTCCTTTTTTACCGAAATTTAATTCTTTTTTTAATCTATAATCCGTTACCATATAGCATATGAGTCTAACAAGAATACCATTCATTAGTTTTTGTTTATTTTGCAGACACCTTGCTACAATATTATAAATTTCCAAGAAATCCCTCTCCCTTAACTTTTATTTTGTTCACCTTTTGTAAACTTGCTCTACGTAATGGGTCAATATTCATGTCGGCCAAAATTTTCTTTTTGTCTTCTTTTACCTTAAAAGAGAAAAAGAATAGGTTATATTATTATTGTTTTATATGATTGAAACCTAAGTTGGAGTTTTGCGTGTTTCAAAGCTCGGTTTTGTTTCAATGGAAAGAGAATTTTTAAGTCGTTTTAGCAAAATATGGGTATAATTTGTAATTTAATTGCTTCCAAAAGCTCGAAAGTTGAAATGCATTAAAGCAAACTTTAATGTAAATATTCTTGTTCTTTTTAAAAGCATATTTTAACTTCTTCAACTGGGTTTACTTTCTTCATTATGAAACTAATTCCCTTAGCATGGAAACGTATACATATTTAGAAGAAAGCTTCAAGCTTCAACGTTGAAAAAGCAAAGCGAAAGTCGGGGAGATTGTGCAGTTTAACGGGCACTTTTCACATACTGGCAAATGCCGATAGGTAAAAAATAAATGTTCTTACCTATATACCTACCTAATAAATATTACAATTAGAACACGGATCCGAATTCGAACGTTAACTCAAACCCCCAAAATTTCGAATTTCGCACTTTTTTGATTTTTTGCTTTTGTTTGAATTTAGGGCAATACTGCCGATGGTAGCCCCCCTTTTTTGAAGAAAGTGACTCCGAAAACCCTAATTTTTTTAAATACAAAATTTTAGCATTTATTGGCATTTTGAAAAGCATATGCAAAGTACCTGTTAGACTGCACAAGTACCAAGTTCAGTCTACGAATGACTGTGTTTATAAAAAAAATTTTATGTTCATTTGGGTCACAAAGAACACATAAATGGTCAATGCAAATAATTTTTAAATCAAATAAATAATATTACGCCAAAATTACAGCAATAAGCCGGACTGGGTCAGTTTAGTCTGGCCGGTATAGTCTGGCCGTTTTAGTCAGAGGACGTTTTAGTCTGGTTAGCTATTTTCATTCACAAATTAATTATTTTTTTTATAAAATACCAATTTATTCATTTATTTTAAGTTATAAAACGTGTTCGCCGTGGTGAATATGTACCACCTGCTGCACAACTCAATTTAGACGCTGGCCACAAAGGTGAAAAAATCAAAATAATAAAATTTCACAAAACTATTAAGGCTTTTGGTGTTTGCTCGCTCTTCGACTTCGCAACGGACCGGTATTATCAAAAATGTGTACGCTGATGGCACTTTCATTTTGGCACCGTCTTTGTTCAATCAAATTTATGTTCTTCTATCAAAGCAAAACCCTATTTTTCACGTTTTTTTTTCTTTAGGCGAATTAATTAGATTTTCCGATTACGTACTTCCTTCTCAATTCAGTATGAAGCGATGTACACACAAATGCTTCGACTGATTGTTCAAAGATGGCCGAAATTTTCACCTAGAACCATATCGTTGGACTTCGAGCAGGCTATGCTGCCGATGCGAGAATTCTTCGACTCTTACGGGGTTACAATGCTACCAACAACATTAATTCGGCTAACCAAAATGATCACAATTATCAATGTTAATCCTGATAACAGCATCGGTTTTCTCGTTGGTACATTATCTCGAAATTATGAAAGGCGTCTGTAATAATTTTTGAATGTTTCGTTTTTTTGTTGGAAAAACATTGATAAATATGTTTTAAAATTAAATTTAAACATTTTTCGAAAAAATCAGATTAGAATCCATATGGCACAAAAACAGCTTGTCAGATTAAAACGTCACCTCTGACTAAACCGGCCAGACTAAATCGACCTCCACTGCAAGAAGCAGTTCTGGTCGAATGAGGCCAACTGCAAGACAATTTATTCTTGCAATTTAAATTTTAAATCTTTTATATGTATGTTGTTTTAGGAAAAAATTCAGAATACTATCAACTTTAATTTTGCATACGAATTATATCAATCGGTTCCTCTCAGTGAGGGAAGTCGAATGGTACCATTTTTAGGGCGCCGCGACAATTCTGAACAGAGTTACAGACCAGGTTTCCGCGGGTTACCCGAAACCCGACATTTTTCTCGACCCGAAACCCGACGATTTTGGTCGAGTTTCGGGTCGAAACAAGCACTGGTAAGAAAGGGATTTTGGGGAAAATTATGTAGATAAGGTGATGGAGAAAGAGAAATTTTGAAAAAATATTAAATTATTATTTTTATTTTTAAAGCATTCGTTCTTATGGTTGTGTGATCTAGTGGCTATCTTCTGCCTTTCTTTATTTTTCGCTAGGGTTCAATTCTCACTGGGATAGAATTTTTTTATTTTTTTACATTATTTCAATTGAAATTAAATTAATAAAATGTATTTCAACTTAAAAATTGTTATTTTTTCTTTTTTAAACAGCCTAAAACTGCAAATTTTAACCAAAGATTTGGTTATTTTTTGACAAAATCTGTAAACAAATCTTCTTATAAATTACAAAATTTTTCCCCGGCGGCGCCTATCGGTACCGCCAGACCTCTTGTTCGGGAATTTTACATTGAAAAAGCGCGACGCAGAAATTTTTTTATTGGTTTTTCATTCGATAAAAAAAATTCATATCGATTTGAACATGTTATAAAAATTTGTCAATTGACCCGAAACACGACCCGATATTTTTCTCGACCCGCGGCAACCCTGTTACAGACTTGGGACTGAATCGTCCAATTTGTTTGTATTTTGTCAATGTTTTGCACATATTCTTACATTAGAGACGAGTAAATCGATGATATATTAAGTTCGAGATTCATGAGTTTTTAGACATTGGAGGTCAGTCCTAAAGCGATTTGTACACTTCAGTCCCGAGTCTGTAACTCTGTTCAGTATTGTCGCCGCGCCCTAAAAATAGTACCATTCGACTCCCCTCACTGAAAGGAATCTATTGATATATAATTCATATGCGAAAAAAAAAATCGCAGTATTCTTTTTACCTTGTTTTAGCTTTTAGGTATAATTTAAAAACAGCTTTCTAAGTTCTTTTGTTATCAAATTCTAAAACTTTGGATATCTGAACCAGCGAACTAAATAATTGAACGAGTAAAAAAATAAGAGTGTGAAAAAATTCTGCTTTGATCTTTGCGATTTATTTATAAAATTCACCTTTTTCCAATTGAGGACACGTTTAAACAAAAGGCAGTGGAACAGTCGACATGACGAAATCGCATCCGGAACGGCATTTTCAGCAGGGACAAAAGGCACAAGTTCGAACAAAAGTTCGGGCGGAAGGCACTTGAGGGTCATTAGTAAGCAAAATAGAATGCAGCAAAAGAGGACAATTCGGCGTTTAGGATTAATTAGCAATGAGTAATTAGCATGGAAAGCCGCAGCAGACACTTGGAGATGTGTTTAGTCTTCTTGGCTTGGCATTTGTTGTGTTTGGCTCGTTAAAGCAGAGCGAAGGCCGGAGAGATTGGCGTAGTGTCTACCGCACTGTCTCGCTTATTCTCTTCCCTCAAATATCTCTCCCACTCCTTAAGTGCACACTATTTCATTTTGTGCTTTTCTTCTATGCTCTTCTTCTGCGTTCTCACCAGTGCGCGGTTGTTTTCCTTTAACTCTCTAGAATGTTAGTTTCTCCGCATGTTTCGCTTTGCCCTAAATGTCTGTCTGCATTGTCTCATTTTCATTATGACCCGCACAATGCCATTCTCATTTTTTATGCAGTGACCGCTGACCAACGGATCGGGGTCACTTCGCCGCGGCCAACTCGCCGCGGGGCCAACTCGCCGCGGCGCTATCTCGCCGCCGTCCAACTCACCGCGGCCAACTCACCGCGGCCAACTCGCCGCGCCTTGTTTTTTGGCCATCTCGCCGCCAGAATTTTTTTTCGTTAAAAAGTAGTCATATCTGAATATTTCAATTATAAAATTCTGATGTTTATTTCAAAAAATCATTAAATAACAAAATCACGGGTCCATAACACAATTATTTGAAATTCCCAAAAGAGATTCAATAATATTTTGGGCATCAAATTTTCAATAAGATTCAAAATTCGCTTGTCTGTCTTCCGAAACTTATTTCGCTTCATCGATGGTTCTTCGCCGTTCATAATGCTCCGCACGCCTTGATCCCCGTGACGTTTTTTTTTTTGCATTTAAATTATTTTTTGTGGGACCAACAATCTTCATAATTGTCGAGGAATCCATCGTTCTGCAATTTTCTTTCCTGCGTTTTGCAGGCCTAAATGTCGATACCAATAAAAAAAGATAAGAAATGACGAATTCAAGTAGACAAACTTTTTTGGGTCTTTTCGAATGGATCAGCAACAACAAAACATTACTAGGGCTTGTAATTATATGGAAATCCATAAAATTTTTTTTATCCTGGACTGTTGGAGGCTTGAAACGCACGAAAAACATGTGCACAGATATTATTACCAAAACAATAATGCTTTTTTGATTACTCTTACAGCTTTTTTTGAAGCGGCCTAAACTGGGCCTTTGGCTAACTCCAAAATATTGGTCGCAAAATCGTCAAAACCTAACCACAATGATTTGGGTCAAATTTTCTCAGTTTTCAAAAATTCTTTTATAGAAATGCCATGTAAGATTGTGCCGCTTTTTGTTTTTCATTTCGCTGCGCTTATTTTTATTTATTTATTTTTTAATTTTCGTCTTTTTTTGCCTCCACCATTTCGAAAATAAATTTTAAATTTTTTGAAAATTTCTCAAAGCATGGTTCTTAGTATTTTTGGGGTTGCTGTTCATGAATATGCCATCATTTTGACCAATTTCGAATACCGGATCCGAACTCGAACAAAATCCGAAAATTCATTTTTATGTTCTATATTTGCAGAATGACCATTTTTTAATTTTGAAACGGTTTTTGTCTAAAGTTAACTACCCCGAAAACACTAACAAATAAGAACCATGTTTTAAGAGAAATTTTTAAAAAATTTAATTCTCGAAAAATATTGAGTTCGGGTTAGGGATTCGGAATTGGTTGAAATAGAGTCAGGATTCGTGCTCAGCGCCTCAAAACACCCCTAGAAAAGTGTTTAAAAGATTTTCAGTAAAAAAAAAATTAATTAAAAAATTTCGGGACCAATGATCTTCACAATTGCCCTTTTTTGAACGTTGATGATACTCATTCATTCACTCATGTCATTAATTCGGCAATCTTTCGGAATTGCGGTCCCGAAAAAAATATATTTTTTTTTAATTCGTAAGGCACTTTTTCTAGGCTTAAAAAATACGCTAATCACGAATATGAACTCGGATTTTGAAAATTTTTTTTCTTATTATCTATGATTTTTTGTCGAGTACTTGATTTTTGAAATTTTTTTAATCGATTTCTGGGGTCAAAAAATATGTTGATCATGAATCCGACTCATTTAAATGTTTGTCAGTTATTCACGGGATAAAGAGCGCAATTTTGGACAAAATATTATACGACAATCTTCATTTGACTATTGTTTTGATTTAGTCATCAATAGGGTTTGTAATTATATGGATATAAAAACTCGAAATATGGCCATAAAATATGGACAAAAAATCGCGAAATATGGACATAAAATAGCAAAAATATGTACATAAATTTTTCCAAATGTAGGGTATGATTTCTCAAAATTTCTTCAAATTCATTAAACGCAAAGTAAAACTTTCAGAAATGGCTAAATATTGTATAAAAACTCGTTTTAGAGAAAAATAAGCTATTTTTTGAGAAAATCGACCAAAAATCGAAATTTTCCATTTTTTGCTTATTTTTGACATAAATTAACCAATTTTTTAAGAAAATTTAAATTTCATCAATTTTTTCGACAAATTCTGCTAAAAAAATTATTTTTTTGAAAATTTTCTGGTCCTTAGGGGGTCAAAAAGGCCAATTTAGCTGATGGGGGCCGTTCTAATAGAGGTTTTTTTGAAAAATGCCAAAATATGGACATAAAATATGGATAAAAATGCGAAAATATGGAAAAATATGGAAATATGGACATAAATCACGAAATATGGAAAAATATGGAAAATATGGATATGGAAAGTCATCCTAGAAGCGTCAAAACAAGCTAAAAACATGTTTTTCGTGCGTTTTAGGCCTCCTACAGTCCAGGAAAAAAATATGGATTTCCATATAATTACAAACCCTAGTCATCAAATATTGCGACACCTTTTCATTTGACTTGCCGTCAAACTTGACCAAGTGTTCGGGTCGGTGTTCAGCTTTTGAACTGTCGTAAAATACGAATAAGAATCATGATTAGCGTATTTTTAAAGCCTAGAAAAAGTGCCTTACGAATTAAAAAAAAATTAATTTTTTTCGGGACCGCAATTCCGAAAGATTGCCATTAATTCATCATCATTTTGTTGTGTAATGTATAATATGGCTGATTGTGAGATGCCCTTTTTGCTGTCTGGCATTTTCCGACCAATTTATGAACCAAATTTTATTACCGGAAATATGTTTTCTGGATTTAAGTTCGAATTTTTCCATGGACCATGATTAGGGTTCATTTTTGAGCAAATTCCGGGGTTAGAATTGATGAATTCCTTTCGAAAAGCATATTTTATATTTAAACATAAAATGCGAAATTAGGCCAGAAAAGGGTCTGTGTCTCCCTCCATTTGTCTTATTTCATCTCACTCTCCTTTTAATGTTTTATTTAACACATGTCTTTCGGACGCAAAATTCATTTCACATTGTATTGTTTTTGTTGTTGGTTTTGCCGATTTACTTTTGTACATTCATTTATCCACACACATACATATTCCTCTCCCTTACATCCCATCTGATCCATCAATCATCGCAATTTTCAATAAAAAATTTCTTTTTTTTTTTGCTTCCCCTCGGTGTTCCAATTCAAAATCATCCCATGATCAATGATCACATTCACTCATTCCCCCTTCTTTGCTTTCACGACGACACTTTTTTCCCTGTTGCTGCTGCTGGTCGGCTTTTGCTTCCGCTTCGAGTTCCAATGAATTGGGCTGGCCAATGGTGTTCGTCCAGGGGTCCAATCGGCTTCCACACCGGGTCCTCAATGTTGAACATACTGTTGTAGTATGGCGATGATGGTGCCATCGTTGTGCCGTTGTTATCGTCCTCCTCCGCCCCCATTTTGCCGCCGTTTCTGTGCCGTGCGCTAAACTCTCGGCCCGGAGATTTTTTCAAGGACGCTGCTGATGATGGGGACAGCGAGGGTGCTGCTGACTCATTGGGCTCCTTAAAGTCGGCAGCGGAGGGACGCCGAAGCGACGAATCCATTGTTTCCAATGCCGACGACTTGAAGGTGGCGGGCGAAAGGCACAAATCATCTTGGAGGAGATGGGAACGATATGAGAATGAGAAAATTCGTCTGTTTTTTTTGCCAATTTCCGTCAGTTGAAATGGCCAAATTGGGAATTTCTCAAAAAATTCAATTTTTACCTAAATATGTATGCTTTGCTCATTAAAATATTACCTAAAAACTGGCGCATGTCCAGCATTGGGTTCCGCGCATTGTTCAACACTTTGGTCAGCTTTTCCCGGTACTCCTCCGTAAGTGTGTCAATTATGCGTTTAACTTTCGCATCCTTAAAGCAAAAACAAGAAATTATTATAGAAATATTAAATTGTCATGTTAAACAAGAAAGTCGAATGGATTTTGGTATCTTACAACTAGCACTTTGGCATTCAAAAAGTTGTAACTTTCAAAGACTTTTGATGAGAATCAGTCGCGAGACTCGGACTGAAACCCACAAATACCTAAAATTTTCGACACGAGAAATGTCCCGTTAAAAAAAAGTACGCAATGTCCAACAGAGTTGTCTCGTTGGGTTCGAGTCGAAAACGGTCACAGTTCAGCACGCGAAAACCCCGGTTTTCGCACGGCGTGTTGCTGACGGAATCTTGGCTTTCGAGGGGATAGCTCGAAAAGTCCATCGGGGGCTTAGCTCTCGAGAATCCCGCCCCCATGTTTGGAGCGCAGAAATTCAATTAGGTATTTGTAATATGTGTCAACCACCAACCTGTTGCAAAGTCGGCTATGCCCTGGTCAGCCCACTCGGGCGCCGCGTTCGATTCATAGTCGACACAGCTGTTGGCATCCGCCGCCTCATCACTTCCATTGCTCAGTGTCTTCAGCAAGCGATTGCCTTTGTCCCCAATTCTGATCGCTTCTTCCCTCAGATGTTGTGCTACTCCACCTTGCTCATTCTCCCCCTCCTCTGCTTCGTCCTGCTCAAATTGGAACATCTTGGTCGCGTACAGCTGCTCCCAGACAAATGTCGTGCCAAATTCCTCCTCATCATCCGCAGTTTCCGGCCATCTTTTTCGATGTTTTGGTTGTTGTTGCTGCTGTTGGTAGTGTTGCTGTGTACTGCTTGACAATGCCGTTGTTGTAGTCCCTCCTACACCTCTATGTGCCACTGTTGCTGCTGCTCCATGGGTGGTGGAAGCGAACAATCGGTCAAACCATTCCGGACGAACGCCGCCGTGCAAATTGAAAGCGGAGGATGATGCAGTTGCAGCCTCTGCTGCTGGTGATGATGATAGAGTGGTAGCAGATGCATTAAGAAGGGGAAATGTTGTCGGTGCATCGGTACCAATGGGTTTTGCTGGGAGTTGTTGGCGAACAATGTCCGGTGCAACATTTAACAACGACGAGGCCGACGACGATGATTGGGTTGTTCTGGAAAAAGAAAAGGATGACCAATGGTTAAAAAGCCGAGAATGGAAATGGTATGTGAGATTGGGGGCGTGGGTTCGATTCCCATCCAAGGTCAAACATTTTGACAATTATTTTACAATAAGTTGAAAAGGACCGAGACGATTTGCCATTCCGAATCATCTACTTAAATTCAGGTTTAAAAATCAGGATAGCCAAATCAAATTTAAAATCATCCCGATTCCTTCTGCCTATTCTCGATGTTTAAAAACAATCATTTTTGCTTTCCAATCGAACAAAATTTAAATTCGAGTAAAACTCGGCACGGCACACGCACTGAGTGGACGAAGACGAAACACCGCGCGAAGCTGTCGGAATTGCGCTAATCAGCCACCGATTTGACTTCTACGTGGACGAACACTTCAAGACTCGTCGCTGGGCATTGGATTTAATTCGAATTCGAAGCAAAACCATAGGAAATGGCACGAAGGAATTGGAAATTGTCAGCCATTTCAATGGAAAACCAGGGGTAAATGTTTAAATTGGCTCAACAAAAATCGAGGGGTTGGGTATGACAATTGACGCCAGAATTTGTCTACGTTTCCTTTTTTGGTTGGCTTACCGTCTCAATTCCGCACTCATCCCATCGTCGTCCGCGGCATGTTCGTCCGGTTTTTGTGGCTTTTTATGGCCCTGTTTCTGCTGCTGTTGTGCCGCTTTGTCAGCCTCGTCCATGGCTTGCCAGTCGGCCAACTGTTCGCGGACTCGGCCTGGTACTTATGCACTTTACTAGCCATAAAAAATTTTTTTTTTTTTTGAATTCGTGAAAAAGTTGTTTCCATAAGTTTTCAGCACCGCTGATCAAGAATCTGACGTCCGTTTCGATCAATATCGAACCCCGAATTCGAACACCGAAAAAATTTTCAAAATTAATAATTTGAACAAAGTCGAAAATTATTTAATTCATTCATTATGAAGCCTGAAAATTTATCAATTTCTAAAGAAAGGAAAGTTAACGGTGTAGGGGCTTTTTTTAACTATCGCACTTCAGACGCCGACATTGATTTAGCTGATGATGCTATTTGGTATTTTGTTGTTGATCTTCGACTTTGTTCAAATTATAAATTTTGAAAATTTTTTCGGTGTTCGAATTCGGGTTCGGGGTTCGATATTGATCGAAACGGACGTCAGATTCTTGATCAGCGGTGCTGAAAACCTATGAAAACAACTTTTTCACGAATTCAAAAAAAAAAAATTTTATGGCTAGTAAAGTGCATAAGTACCCTCGGCCTAGCCAAGCGGGGCCCAAACAACGGAGAAGGGTGCGGTTCGTACGCCTCGTGGGAGAGCGGAAGTTGGCGCTGGACGAGCAACTGAACTCGAAAATTTGGCAAAAAACGACAAAAAATTTCGGGTTTCTTTTAAATTTAAAGTTGGTTGGAGCTTTTTCGGTCTTATTCTATTAGAATTGTTTTCTTTTGACGTACAATTTTGAGAAACAACACCAGCAAAGAACAAAAATCATCCGAAACTTTTTGGTTGGGTTTGGGCCGGGGGTAATGCGTGATATTTGGAAAGTGCCGACTGTGAGTGGCATTTTGACGTCCATCGACCGCCACTCCCAAAAAAATTTACAATGAACAGTCGCATTTTGGCCCTGGGCCGTGTCGGAAGGTCAACGCGAGCAAATGGCGCAGCACTCGTATCACACATGGCACTCCCCGTCGTCCGCGTTGCTGGAGGCATGCGTTTCTTTTCACTTGATCTTCTTACAACTGGTGTTGGGACAGGAGCAAAAAATTTTCCCCACATCAATTTTATCCCAAGTATCAAATGCTAATGAAAGCAGTCAAATCTGAGACTTTAAATAAATTAATTTTGTTTGTGAAACGAGTGAAAATTACAAAGCAAATTTTTCAATGGTGTAATTTTTTAAACGTTATTGGCAGTGCACGGCGATTCATCCAGAGCTCCGTCATTAGTTTCATCCGTCTCTTCGGCTTCCTTCGGTTCGTCCGTCTTTTTGGCTTCCTTCGGTTCGTCCGTCTTTTTGGCTTCCTTCGGTTCGTCCGTGTCATCGTCCGTCTTCTGCGTCGGTCCGTCTTTCTTCGGTTCTGCCGTGGTTCCTCCGTCCGTTTCGTCAGTGCCACTCGTTGGCGCAACAATTGGATTGTTGAGAAAAAACTGGGCGATTTGTTCTTCTGTCAAGCGCCATCCTTGTTGGTTTGTCAACAGCTCGACAAGGGCGCCGACAACATGCTGAAAAATCACATTTATTGTTCTGCGACTGGACAAATCTTACCTCATTTTTTTGAAGAAACTCTGTGACGCGTGGAACGTGCAAACGAATACGATCACCAATTTGGTCGTCCCTGCGGTTCTGCGCATCGGGGCCTGTGCTGAAAAATGCGTCGCTCTTAAAAAATAATTCACAATTTAATCACAATTCAAACTGCATTACCAAGCTGACATATCTAAGGTACGGACCATCACCGTGCTCGTCCAGAAGATCAGTCGTGGTCTGTTGTTATTTTAATAGAATTGAAAATTAGAATTACAGCATTACCTTCGTCGCGTCCATGATGTCGTGGCGGCAATTGATTGAGACACCACAGAATTCTTTCACACCGAGGAAGCCGGCGTAGTGGAACTCGATGTCCTCGCGCATTTGCTCCAGCGGGACAACAGTCGTGTGGCGCAAACGGCGTTCAACCTGTGAAAATTCGCTTTATTACACTTTTTGACCAAATTTTATCTCCTTATAAATTTTTCAATCTTTCCAGACTTAGAGCAAATTTTCTGCGAAACCAAAAAACATTAGAACTAAGTTCTACCAAATTTCGTTAAATTGTTTTTTTCCACCAGATTCGATGAATTACCCAAAATAAGTTACTCACTTGACAATTTCCATTAACTTCGATCCAAATTCGAATGGGTGTGCTGTACGTCGAGGCTTGAGATGCAACAGCTTGCGAAGCCATTTTAGTGGCTTAAATTTTTTTTATTAATTGCAAATTTATTGCGTCTAGGATTTTTTTTCAAATTTATATTATGTAACAAACCTAGTCACTTCAATTCGTCCGGTCGGAGACGTCCACCTGGGGTTCCACCCGGAACGGGCTGAGTTGGTGGCGCACCAACTGCCGGGGCTTCCACAACACCGTCGTTTTGAGCCTGCAGATTTACACATACATTAAAAACTTTATTTAAGAGAAAGTGCAGTTTAGGGATGGGAGCCGATCAATAACACTTCAAAAAATCTAAAACAACTTTCTATGGGGGTTTTCAGGCAAGTTAAACATTAATCTGACAACTTTTTGATCAATCTCATACCCCGGATCTGAATTTGAACAAAAAGTCGAAATTTAAATTCTCGCATTTTCCATTTTTCATCTAAAAACGACTTGAAAATAATTTTTATCGCAGTAAATGGTGGCCTTAAGTTTCTTTCCCTGTATTAAGCCGTTTTTAGACGAAAAAAGGATCTTCGACTTTTCGTTCGAATTAGGTCCGGGGTTCATTGATCGAAGCTGTCAGATTCGATTTAGCGTGCCTGAAACCATTTCTGAATGGGGTCCCAGTAGAAGAAACTATGGCGTAACCATGAGGACAAGTGGGCAGAGGGCTAAAGTTAGTGGGTACAGCTCACCCCGTCTCCCAAAAATTGTAATACATGGAAATACCAATTAAGTAGAAAATGAAAACCTCTGGGAAATTCCACCGCCTAGTTCCATTAGCCGCTTCGCCTCCTATTCTGTTCTCGTCCATTAAAAAATGTTTCTAAAACTATAATATGTAAGTATTTGATAAGTTTCACAATACACTGTGTTAATTTGATATAAGGACACCCTATTTTTTGTTAGTTTGACCACTTCCCATGAACCGATCGAGTTGAAATTTTAACTGTACGTAGAAATTCTGAAAATATTAAGATTCTAACAATGACAAGACGAAAAAAAGTCGGAAAAAAATTTTACGATTTTTTTTTTCAAAATTGGGGTGTTAATTAAATATAAAGACACTTGTGAAAAACGAAAAAAATCTCAATAACTACCAAAAAGAAACTGATAAAACAAGCTAAATAAGAAAGAAAATCTTTCTTCACAGTTCTGTTTATTTTGCGGACAGAAATATGTCTTTTAGGGAGAGTTATGTTGAATTTTCTAAGTTTTCAGGAGAAATTTAGGGCAAAAGGCATAAATCAGCTCAACATTTGACCAACCCAATCAAACCAACAGCAATCAACACTAAGCTAATGTACAGACATCCTATAAGCATATTATATTCAGTTTATGCTAGAAAAAAGTCATTAACACAAAATTTTTGCGGGTGAAAAAATGCTAAAATCTGAGTAAATTCGAAAAATTTTTTTAGGGGGTTGGGAAAAATGTTCCATAGAAGATGAATAAGACGAACAGAAAGAGCACAAAATTCTCTACTAAATGGCTTTTGGATTCTGTCTCTAACAAAGGAGAGGTACCCAAGTGACCGTGGGACTTCCGAATGAAACTTTCAGGGTAGGTAGATTACCCCCCTTTTGTATTATAAAATTTTTTTTATTTTTGCTAAATGAAGCTTCTGGCCGAGATATGAAGCTTTTCCTTTTTGACATATCAATATCCTTTACAAAGAATGTAAAGCCAATGTGAGCGTCGATGGCCCAGTGGGTGTGCCTTCCATTGTTTTTTCTTTTTCTAAAGTTCAATTCCCCCACCCTGCAAATAATTATTTTGGTTCTTTTCCCTATCCAAAACATTTTTAATATCATATTAACATAATAATTTTGGCCTTAATATTTTTTTCAATTTTTATTTTATATGATAGAATAAAATTTTGAAAATTGAAAAATACTCCCAAAAAACCAAAAAGTTCTCTGCTAGAACTTTCAATTTAAAAAATAATTTTATCTGAAAAGCTATTAATTTTAAAATTTCTATGAAAGTTAAAATTAAGGTTTTATAAAAATGAAAAAATTTTCAAGATCAAATTTATTAATGTTGAAAAGTTTAAAAATTTTTGGATAGGAAAAAATAAATTTAGATGTGCTAAAAATTTTTTTGGTAATTTTTAAGCTAATTTTAAAGAAAATAAGGATTTTTAGCATATAGCGGTGCCGATAGGCGCCGCCGGGATGAATTAAATTTTTAAAAATTTTTGAAAATGTTTTAAGAAAGGACAAGAAATTTGGTTTTTTGGGAGTATTTTTCAATTTTCAAAATTTTATTCTATCACAAAATAAAAATTGAAAAAAATATTAAGGCCAAAATTATTATGTTAATATGATATTAAAAATGTTTTGGATAAGGAAAAGAACCAAAATAATTATTTGCAGGGTGGGGGAATTGAACTTTAGAAAAAGAAAAAAACAATGGAAGGCACACCCACTGGGCCATCGACGCTCACATTGGCTTTACATTCTTTGTAAAGGATATTGATATGTCAAAAAGGAAAAGCTTCATATCTCGGCCAGAAGCTTCATTTAGCAAAAATAAAAAAAATTTTATAATACAAAAGGGGGGTAATCTACCTACCCTGAAAGTTTCATTCGGAAGTCCCACGGTCACTTGGGTACCTCTCCTTTGTAAGGCAAGTCTCCACTGAGGCGCGTTTGGTTAAATATGGATGTCTCAAAAATGAAGGAAAAATGGCTTAAAATTGGTCATTTTTTTGGTTGTTGGTATTTAACCAAACGCGCCTCAGCGGAGACGCGGCATAGAGCCCTCATCCCGAGGCCATTTTGTAGAGAATTTAATTCTCTTGCAGATAGCCTTAATGGTTTTTCACAAAAAATTTTTCCAACCCCCTAGAAATTTTTTATAAAAATTCCTGAGTTTCAAGCCATTTTATGATTTCCAGATCACCATAAAGGAGTGATCTGGTCAATTTGTTGCAAATGAGTTTTTGGATCAATACAAAAAACTAAGCTTAAATGAATTTTTTCAGATTTTTTAATGCTCAACTCAAAAAGTTACAGCCTTCTGAAAAAAGTGTCCTTATATTTAATTAACACCCCAATTTTGAAAAAAATTCGTAAAATTTTTTTTACGACTTCTTTTCGTCTTGTCATTGTTAGAATCTTAATATTTTCAGAATTTCTACGTACAGTTAAAATTTCAACTCGATCGGTTCATGGGAAGTGGTCAAACTAACAAAAAATATGGTGTACTTATATTAAATTAACACAGTGTAGCAAAAAATATACATAATATTATAAAATTTGCGGGATCCGCGCTGGACTGTGAATTTTGGAAAAAATATTAAAATTAAGTTCAAATAAATCCTGATGTGCGGGGTAGAGTTGGCCGAGAGTCTCGACTCAATAAAAATCTCGGTTTTTTGGTCCCGAGTCTTGTGAAATTTTCGGTCTTTTACAGCATTAGTGCGAGGGTCCTCGCAAAACTTTCATAAAAGTTCGTCGTAAGCGGTAGGGAAACGACTGGTAGGGAAATGGCTCGATCTGGATAATAACATTATGCCAAAAAAATTCTAAATTAATTATTCAATAAATAAATTTGCCATCTGCGGTACCCCTAAATAAGTACAAACTTACAATTTTTGAACATTTCTTATTATAATTAGGATAGATAGAAACCTTGTTTTGGCTGTCGAAGTAGCTTTCTTTATTCTTTCTTGACGTTTTTAGCAAACATATGAATGTATAGCAGAGTTCGAGCACATCAAATACCGCATCAATGGGAAACAAAGCGACGCAAAAATCCGAGCAAGACGAAGTGTATTATTTGCTCCAACACTTTTGGATTCTTTGTACAATACGAAAAGTGCCGCAGTTGCAAGTAATGAATGAGTGCCATGATTCATTTGTGCCCTGACCAATGATTTGTGCCATTGTCTTTTTACAGAATGGCTATTCACATCGAATGCAAGAAAAATTTTCGGGTACAGGACAATTGTGGGTTGACACAAAAGCATTTGAAGGAACTGGTTACACAAATGGTCATATCAAAAACCCAGGTTTTAACAAAGAGTTTCTTGACATTTTCATTCTCTTTTTAAGGAGAATTGGGCACCCGAAATTGGCAATACTCGTTCAATGAGTGACATTTTTGTGAACGACGACCCGAATTCGGCGGATGAGCAGCTCAACCCGAAAAAGGACAGATTTGAGCGACGCTCATGGAACATGTTTTCCATTCGGCGAAATGCGGCATGGAAAGACGACACAATTCCGATGGGCGAATTGAAAGTCATTTCCCAAATTGGAATTGGCAGATTTGGAGAGGTATATTGGCAATTGGCATTTTTTTAATGCTCTAAGAGGGCAGGTTTTTGAACAAATATTTGGATTTGTAACTTCAATTTGGTCATAAAAAACGTCTTTTGTAATTCATTTCTTCGAATTTTTCATAAATAAATGAAGGCATCGTAAAAGCATAATAAATGCTTTTCAATTTGGTGTTTTGCTTGCTAAAAAGTGACATTGAATGTTCCAGTTTTCGGTCGGACATGAAATTTGTGGTTTCGACATCTGCGACTATAGCCATAACACCACTCGTTCATTTTCAGGTGTACGAAGCGTACTATTACGAGCCGGCTGTGATAAAGTTCTTTGACATGTTCCATGTCGATGAGCAGAAGAGGCTGGAGACGTTCAAACAAGACACGGCATGTTTCCAAAATGTCCGCCATGAAAACTTGGTGTTCTTCCGTGGCTTCTACACAATGGAGTTGTTCCGGTTTGGCATTGTCATGGAGCTGATCGGCGGGCACACTCTTTCACATATCCTTCACGAGGAGCCGACGCCGGACATGCACGGATCTTCGCTGGAGTTCAACGAAATCATGGAATATGCCAGACAGATTTGCCAAGTCAGTGAGTTCATGTTCACAACCAGTCGGAGATATAATACCCCCGACTTATTTTGCTGGAATCCCGTTTTCCGTAATTTTAAGTTTCCATTCCGATTTCTTATTGCCAAAAAGGGATTATTCTCAAATTAAAGCTCTTTTTAAGTAGCATTTCTTATCTAAATCCATTATAATTTGTCAAAAATATTTCTTCAAATGGCTGTTAAACTCTCATTTAATATTTTAAAATGTCGAAATCGGTCATTTGTTATATGAAATGTCATTTAGGGTATGTCTTATCTGCACACCAAACACATCCTTCACAAGGATTTGCGTTCCAAAAATGTGTTCGTCAACGAGAGGAGAACAGTCAAAATCACAGACTTTGGTGTGTTCAACTTGAAACGGCTCTCCTTTCCCGCGAGGTGCTAACAATTTGCAAGCATTTTTAATTATTATTTTTTAGGAGAGATTCGTTTCTCGTCCCGTCCAATTGGCTTTCGTATGCACCGCCTGAATTGGTCAGGATTCTGTCGCATACATTTGAACCGTTTCAATTCACCGAGGCGTGCGATGTTTATTCATTCGGGTTTGTCCCTCCGAGCGCACTATATTTCCCCTCCCGGACTCCGACCCAAAGAAATTTTTAATTGAAAACATGGTAATTCTGCATAAAATTAACTAAAAACCGCTAGAAAATCTTCTAAAAATTGTTTCATGAAATAAAAAATTTTCATAGGGAGGAGAAATGAACTCCCCCTCCCCTAATCATACCCATAAAATAATACTAAAAGGTAATTCGTAACGGCAAAATCAGTGACCTTTTTATTGCTTTATGCAACGCTACAATTTCTCATAATCAGTTTCTTTTTGCAAAATTAGTCGCCTTTAAAGGAAAGTAGGGCTTTCAAATTAATGCCTTACAATTAGTGGTCCTGCGGTGCCGACGGTTGGTTGATAATTTGGCGAAATTTGTTCAGAAAGTTGCCCAAACTGCTTTCACTTTCAGCACTTATTCACCTAAATCATTTTTTCTTTTAGTACAATTTGGTTTGAGCTGTTGACGAATGCATTCCCCTTCTCCAATGTGTCGTCAGATTTGGTCATTTGGCAAGTCGGCAACGGAATTCGGACGTCCATTAGTGAACTGAGCGCGTCACATGAAGCAAAAGTGAGTTGTTTTCTCCATTTTGCATGAAAATCTACCCAAAAAGCATGTAGAATTTTCGCTATGGCACTGCTTGATAGTCAATTAAATCGGTTTTACTATAGATGGCGAGCCCCCCTTTTTAGAAGAAAAATTTTTAGTTCTAAAAAGTCGTGAAAATATATTATGGGGGTTTTCTGGGTCGGAGAACCCGAATCAAACATTCATTTTGACCAATTTCTAGTCCCTGACCCGAATTCGAACAAAAAAGCTGAAATTCAAAATAATCATTTTTGTTTCACGACTTTTTAGAACAAAAAAAAAAAAATTTTCTTTCAAAAAATGGGGACACCATATATAATAATACCGAAATTTCATTATTTGATACAAATGCACATTTTTGAGCATATATATGTCATTTCATTGAGTTTTCCTTTATATTTTTAAGGCTTTGCTCATCCGCTGTTGGTCTTTCAATCCGTTGGAGCGAACATCTTTTGCTGAACTGCTTCAATTGCTCAAAAACATGCCACGAAAAGCGCTGAAGCGAAGCCCTTCGTTTCCCCCGTGTAAAAGTTTTGAATCCATTTTCTGACTTCCCCCCCCCCCCCCCACCGTCCCATTGTGATACATTTTCGCATTGTAATTAAACAGTCGTTTTTCTTGTTGTTTAGAATCTCAATTTATCATTTTATATCGTGTGTATTCCGCAAATGAGTGTCAATAAATGAAATAAAATTTTTATAAAATTGTTTTGGATATGTATATACTTTACACAGCGGTCCAATTTTGGCGTCCCAATTAAAAAAGTAAATGAATGTGTGGCGAAGTGGTTTTTGTAAGATTGTAAAGGTACAAAGGGAAGAGGTTCAAGTCCATTGGGCAACATGAATATTTCTGTCAAAAAACTTAAAAATGGCTATTAAAAAAAAATTATTTATGAAGCTTTTTGCCAACCAAATTGGATGCTTTTGGTATTAATCGAAAGCTCTTGATAAGAAGAAGCTTTTTCTAAGCAAATGTTAAACAATTTGATGAATTAGAAAAAAGATAAGGGCATTCAAAAATTGTTTTTTGAATAACTTTTTGTTTGAGCATAGATAATAAACAAATCAGAGTAATACTGCCGATGGGAGCCCCCCTTTTTTGAAGAAAATTTTTTTGTTTTCAAAAGTCATGAAAAATGCTCTCATGGCTTTCCAGGATCGCTGATCACGAATCCGGCATCCATTTCGGTCTATATCGAACCCGGACCCGAATTCGAACAAAAAGTCGAGAGTCCAAAAAATTTCAAAATTCACGATTATGTTAGAATCTGTGCGGAATGATTATTTTTTGGGTTGTAGCGGACGAAATGACTTATTCCATAAATAAACATTTAATTGTTTTATTTTTGTTTCTTCATGCTCCTCCTTATGCGGCTCCCGGAAAATGCATCAGTGGAAGATGCGTCAGGAGAAAATGTGTCAGTGAAACTATAAAAACAAGTTCCTTGGGTTTTGGAAATCGCTGATCACGAATCCGGTATCCATTTCGGCCAATTCCGAACCCTGGACCCAAATTCGAACAAAAAATAAAGTCCAAATTTTCGATTTAGCATTATTGTTCAAAAACGGCATAAATGATCTTTTATTGAAGGATTGGTGGCTTTCAGTTTGTTTCCGTGTATTGGGAAAAATTTTAATTTATAATACGATTTGTTTACAGATTTTGTTCTCGCGTCTTGAAGACCGAGATCGAACCGAAAACCCGAGAAAAACTCGAGTCGAGACTCTCGAACAATATTATTACTATGAAGTTTTTTCACGCTTTGATAAAAGTTTTCTCATTTTAGATTTTAATTTTGGCATATGGTAGGCATTTCGAATTTTGAAAAATGGCAAAAAAACAAAATTTGTTTGCTGTTGAGCTCAATGGGACTCAATTTTTCAATTGCTCGGAGGTGGGCCTTTATTGGAGAGTGGGGCTCTAAAAGAGGAAATGATGGGTTTGTTTATTGAAAATGATGTGAAAGAGAGTTCTTGGTCCCTGGTGCCGCCGCCACCTCTCATTCGCCACAGTCCGCCGTTCTTTGGCATGGCCACCCCTCCCCTCCCTCCCTCCCCCCCCCACCGTTCTCCGTTTTTTTCCAATTCCAAATAATTATTTTTCAGTAATTTTGATTTTGATTTTGATTTCATTCACTTCGTTTGGTTTCTGTCAGCTGTTGTTGTTTGTTGGTCATTCATTATCCATCATTATCCTTTATCCTTTTCTCTCTCTTTCTCTGCCGATTTATTTCCCTTTGGCCTTCTTCTCTCCCATCTCTCTGGTGAGCTTTGTCTTATCCATTTCCTTCTCAATCCCTTTCACTTTCTTTGGTTCATTTATCTCATTATTTACTTCTTTTTCCCAACTTTGTCCCTTTTTCTGTCATTTGTCATTTTGTCCACTGATTTTGTTGCCAATAATTTCATTCATTAATTCATTTTTTCAGTGTTATTTAATATATTTTGAAAATGAAAGGCTTTTTGCCTTTGACTGTCCGTTTAATCAAAGGCTGAAACCAAAGGCTGAATTGCATTGTCACAATAATTTTATTTATTTTTTTTTTTATAAAAAATTCTTATTTTAGTGGTCTTTTCTAATTAAAAATGCTCATTGTTTCTTTGTTTTTTGTTGTTTTCTGTCAAATTTTGCTGCTGGTGACAGTAAAAGGCGATGGAAATTACAGTCGACAAAGCGATTACGGTAGTGCCGGTGTTTCCGACGGTTCTCCGCCGCTCATTTCTTCGGGTACAAATCTGTACTGATAAGCAAAACTGATTCAAAATAATTGAATTATCTTTAATAATTTCGTTACATAAAAAATTAAAAAAATTAAATTCAATTTTTTTAATTAAAATTTTGATAGTTTTAGGGGCTGAAAAAACGGTAGACGAATTTCTGTCCAAATTCGAAGCGTTGTCCGCCCGAACTGATTCCGATGATGTCGGCGTTCTCGTGGCACAACTTTCCCAAAATATTTCCTCCTTTTTTGAATTGGCTCTTCCCGTCGGTTCTCTCATCGCGGGGGCTCTTCAAATTAGCGACAAAGTAATTCATAATTATCATTCAAACGGAACATACGGTAGTTCGGCGCAATGCATACTGTAATTGATTAGAAAAGCGATTAATTAACTAATTAATACTGTGCCAAAAATATTTTGCTTTGTTAGCCCGAATCCGAACAATACAAAGCGATGAAGAAACTGCACGACAAATTTGATGCAAAACTTGAAGAATTGGACACGAAAATTGTGAGATCTTGGCAAAAGATTGGCGTGAACACGCGAACATTCAACAGTTACGACGATGTAATTGGCTAATTACAGTAATTAAAGGCAATTAAACACTCATCAAGAGAATAAACATCTAAATTGCATTATTATTCTTTATTTTTTATAATATTATTATTCTTTATTTTTTATAAAATTATTATTAATTTTAATTTGTTCAACTTTTCATTTGCCCTTTTTCTTATTTTTGCTTTATTTTCAGAACATCGAAATGCCAATAACACATTTTCGTCATCGCTTGCGTTTCTTAATGGATCCGGAGTTGAACAAAAATGCCAAAGAAGTGACACAATTTCGGGAATTTTGTGATTTCCCAGGGTTTCGTCAAGGCACATACTCATTACTGAACGTAATAATTAATTTTAATTAAATTATTTGCTTAATTACCATCATTTATATTGGTTACTGTGTCTATTCAGTCAAATTAATTGATCCTTTTCATTCACAGTACATTTACTTTTACACTGCCCGTTACTGTAAGAATGAGTACGGATTGTCGAAGGAACAAATTTCAATGTTGGCACGTTTTGTGCCATTGTTGCGCAAAGTTCGGTTGCAATTGGACAACGATTATGCCAAAGAACAATTCGATGACATGGCACCAGGTCGAAAATTAATTGATAAATAATTAATTATTGCTCTCCAAAGTATTTTAAACTTTTTCATAAATAATAAATCAAATAAATTATACAAACAGATTAAATGGATTTTAAGGACTTATCCTTTGGTTCTCTTCGCTTGAGGCTTCTGACGCTAGAAATGTTCTGAGAAAACTGGAAAGTGCCATTGGTACGATTGTTTTTTTTGTCTTAAAAATCAAAATTTAAATTTTCTCATTTTCCACTGATTCGGCTTTTCCTTTTTCGATGTTTTGCCCAAATTTTACTCGGTTCACGCGGCTCTTAGCAAAGTCAAATCGTTTTTGTTTGAAACGGGCACCGAAAAGTACAGAAGCGGCGGAACAATGTGAGCAAAAAGAAGAAAAATGCTAATTAGGGACAAATAAATAAAATCCAATTAATCTGTGTGAAAGGTGCATGTTACGAGACGTAATCGTTGGGACAAATTATCAACGAAAAGCAATCGAAGAAATGGAAAATGTCATTCGATTGGAAGTGCTGCAATTGGTAAGCCATCAAATTGCTAATTTCCCTGCTAATTTGTCACCCTTTGATGATTGCCGCAGATGGCAATTGAGTCGTTATGTGCCAATTTAACTTTTGCCAATTCATCTTCTTCGTACATGGATTGGCATCTCGATTATTTCAAAAAAACAACAAAACAAATTCTTGACGGAGTGTCGCAATTCGTCTGGGCGGAACTTGTGAGTGGGCACAGAAAAGTGAAATCAAAACGAACTAAGAAACAAAAAGCAAAGCGACGAAAGGAATGGACTGAAAAAGCACAAAAATAAGGAATACGGTAGAGAAAGTCCTCGCGAGATACTGTAATGGGTAAAACGACAGAAGCGGAGAAAGTGAAGCCGATTTGTAAGGGGGGGGGAGGCAAATCGAACCCAAAAATACAAGAGAAATGCAAATAAATGATATGACAAATAGCCAAATATGAACAATGAATAAATACGCAGGAGAAGTCGTTCCCGGAAATTGAAATTGGCGTTGTCAAATCCAAAATCGACGAAATGCGATGGATGGGCCCAATTAGCAAAAACAATTTGACAATTGCTGAAGCGAAGTCCCAAATTTTTGACGCACTCGACAAAGTGGGAAGACGCAAGTAAGTGCACCCGAAAAACTGCTGTTTTTTTTTTGTTTATAGCGTCTTTGTCAGGGTCATGTGCTCGATTTCAGTTTCGGGCCAATGCTTATCCCCCGTAGGCAATGATTTTTCCCCGTTTTTTTTACCTAAACGCCGTAAGGAAATTTTTTGGTAAAAATTTTAATTTTTTCTGATGGATGGGACGTCATTTATCTTTTTCTCCTCGGACTATTAATTTGTCAGTTTTTCCCTAATGTTCCCTCAATTTGCTTTTTCTCAGATTCATTCGCCGCGGTTTCGTCTCCGCCAATCTCCGAAATGAAACAAATTTCGTTGTCCGTTGTGCTGTTGAGAATTGCTTTCTGTTGTCCGATTACGGGGGACTTGACGTAATGGTCACGCGATTTGACGCCGAAAGGGACGAAAAACGGGCGGAAAAAGCGAACGAATGGCTAAAAAAGTGCCAAGAAAACGGAACGAAGAACAAAACAACCGAACGCACATTGAGACAATTCATCGAGTAAGCTGAAAACGAATGGACTAATGAAATATTTTTGAAAATAATCCAACGAATCATTCGGCCCATTTCAGCCAAAATTATAACATTGGCAAAGTGTCTGAGCTCCTGGACAACTTTGAGAAGCAGCACTTTAACCTCACCAACGATGCTTTGTACCGTAACATCGCCATTCTGCGTGATTACGGTAGCAGTGACCGATGTGGACTTACAGTCTCTTCAAATGACCGTCCATCGGACAATCACACGACAGACGGTGCTGCTGTGGTGGACTATTACTTCGCTGGGTCCTTTTGGCGCGCCTGCGAAAGTTTTGCCATTTATTTTTACACTTGAAAAATTCGGCACTTTGGCGGAGGACGAAACGCCAAAAAGATTGGATTGGATATGCCATTTAAAAATAACAAATGTTTAATTCTCTTACTCTCTTTATATTTTCTCTAATAAATGACCATAAAATTGTCTCTTTGCTTTGTTGAATAATAAATTGGGCTTTGTCCGACTCGGGCGACCACTCATTATCCATTATTCGTTTTTATTGCTCACTTAAAGGCAATTTGTTGCTGCTTATGGGCAAAAAATAGCGACAAGCGACGGACGGCCAAAAAACCATGGGGATTTATTTGGGAATGGCAAATTGCAAATGGCATTTTCTGATTTATTAGTATCGGCCGTTTTCCTTTGTCATGCAAATGCATGACAAACCTTTCAATTTCCGGCGATATCGGTAGGCGCCGCCGGGAAAATTTTTTGAAAATTTGAGTGCAATTTGCTGAAAGATTTTCACTAAAAATGATAAGTTTTTGCGTTTAGCCATTTTTAATGAAAAATATGTTTTTTGGCCCCGGCGGTGCCGATAGGCGCCGTCGGGGGGGGGGGGGAATAGCAAATTTTGATCATTTTTAAAACAGATTTTGGTTCTTTTCGGTTTTGTGACCCCCCCTGAAATTTTCAAATAAAAAGTCTTTTCTAGGGTAATTTATAGCGCTGATCACGAATATGACCTTTATTTTTCAAAATTCCGAATCCCGAACCCGAATTCGAACAAAAATTCTACCTTCATAAATTACAAAGAAAACATATTTTTAGGGGTTTTCGAGGTCGCTGAAGACGGATATGACATTCATTTTGACCTATATAAAATCTAACTAGAACAAAAAATGGATTTTTGGTAGTAATAGGGATGGTACCTCATTTTTTCGAAAAAGAATTTTTTCAGTACCGAAAAATAATAAACGGGAAATAACAATTTAAAAGCAAAACTCGCAAAAGGGAGCATGCGAAGACGGAGCAAGTAGTGGGGCGAGACGGAGGGCGGAGGAAAAAGTCTGACGAGCGCCACAGGCGGTTGACTGCGGGGGCCCGAAGGGCCCCCGCCAATCATCAGTCAACCGCCTGCGGATCACGCGCGGACTTCTTCCGTAGCCCGTAGTCTCGCCCCACCTACTGGCCGCCGTAGTCGAGTGTGCGGCGGTTTTTTAGCGCAATAAGCTAAATTCAAAATTTTATATTTGACCTTCTTTTCCCTTTTTCTGACTACTGGTTTAAAAATAGTTTTAACGATTTTGAGGAGCTATAACATGCGTCGGTTCAACTTCATTCCATGATTTTTAGACTTAGCTCGTTAAGAGCTTTCGAATGATACCAAATTTGTTCAAAAATTTAAAAAAAAATGGTTTTGACTGATTTTTAAGCTAATTTTCGTGATTAAACCGGTTCAAAAACGGTTTAATTTTCCAAAATGAATGTCATATCCGTCTTCACCGACCTCGAAAACCCCTAAAAATATGTTTTCCTTGTAATTTATGAAGGTAGAATTTTTGTTCGAATTCGGGTTCGGGATTCGGAATTTTGAAAAATAAAGGTCATATTCGTGATCAGCGCTATAAATTACCCTAGAAAAGACTTTTTATTTGAAAATTTCAGGGGGGGTCACAAAACCGAAAAGTACCCAGATTTTCACTGAAATTGGCAATTTTACAGGTCAAATTTTCAAAATTGTGCCTTTTTAAGGCGTCCATTCCATTCTCAATAAATGTCCCATTTTGTGTGTGCTATTTCTGGAAATGAGCCCGAGGTGGCTGTGGCATCGCCCGTCTCCGGAGAAGTCTTTGAGAAACGGCTGCTCATCAAGTACATTGAGGAGAACGGCACCGATCCGATCACCGGCCAGAAACTTGACATTTCCAACGTTTGTATTTTTGGGTGGAAAATTTTCTTGGTATCCGTACCAAATTTGGCACTTTTGTCCCTTGGACTCGTGCTTAATTTCTGCCTCTGAAAGCTTTGTTTGACTTTTCTCCACGTTTTTAGTTGGTCGAGCTGAAGCAGGACCCGGGCATTCGTTCTATGCAAAAGTGAGTCCATTTATTGTGCCGTTATCAGAGATAGGATTACAACCGGAACAGCCTCCGAATTTGAAAATATTGTCGGAAATATTTGGATTCTTAACGAATTTCCCGTTTAAAACAATAATTGTTAGTTGACAAATCGGCTGATTTTTTTCCAATTTTTTTAATTAATTTTTTGAAAATCCGAAAGGATTTTATTATTTAAGACACAAAATTCGCTATATTTGGATTGACTATTTAATAAAACAGGATTTTCCATTCTAAGGTCGATTACTTCTGGTGGTGGCTCTTTTTTGGCGTTTGCAAAGCTAGTAGTTGATTGGAAGTGGATACTGGTAAGTGTTTTGTTTTACAACTTGCCTTCTAATTGACACTAAATATGACTTTTCCAGATTAATAAGAAATTTCAAGGAAACAAATGAAAATTTTCACTAGTTGGAAAATATTTCCAAAAAAAAAAATCATAATGAATCTTGGAAAATCGCTAAATTACGATTATTTTATGAAACTTTATGAAATTTTTCCTGTTTTTTAAATTTTTCTGGGTGGACGAAGCGCGGGAAATTACCTGCTCTGTAAATAAACACTTAATTCTTTTAGATTTTGCTGATCATTTTGCAACTGATGTTGGGTGTCCTTGCGACTGATTCCACCGCGTCGTCCAATTGGGACTGGGAAATGCTCATACCAATTTGCGCCTTTTTCTTGTTGATTTTGATTGGGCTGGTAGTTATTTGTGGTTTTATTTGGGCGATCGTTCATGTGTTGGTGAACTCCAAATTTGACGTTGTGCTTGCAAAAATGGAAGCAATGAAATCGGATCAGAGGGCAGAACTTCATGTAGAAATGAACGGAATTCGTGGAGAAATGAATGGAATTCGTGGAGAAATGAACGGAATTCGTGGAGAAATGAACGGAATTCGTGAAGATATGAACGACCTGCGTGGAGAATTCAAAGGCCTGCGTGTAGACCTGAATTGGAAACTCGAAATTATGAAAATCGAATTGCGTGGAGAGATTAAGGGTCTGAGTGGAGAGATGAACACGATGAAGTCAGACCTAAATGGACGTATCAATGTTTTGCAAGCAGAGATGAATGGAAAAAAATGAGAACATTTTGTATTTCACAATATTTTGACAGATTTTATCTCAGTCGTTTTCTTGTTGTTTAGAATCTCAATTTATCATTTACATCGTGTGTATTCCGCAAATGAGTATCAAAAATTGAAATAAATTTTTGTATTTATTTATTTTACATTCACATTGTGTTGTTGTCTGACAACTGTTTGTGTAACTGAATTATTTTACCTAGGATTGCACCCCGACCCGACCCCGACAATTTTGGCCATTTTTCGGGGTTAACTCCGACCCGAACCCCGACGCTTCCAACCCCGACGACCCCGACCCTTAACCCCGACTCGGGGTCGGGGTTAAATATACCCCCCTAAGATGGTATTTTCGTGAGAGAAAAGAAAAAAAATTATACAAATTTGAATTTTTTAACCATTTTGCCAAATTTTTATTAAATAAAGTAATTTGCTTTTGTCCGTTCATGTGTAATATTGGTGTAGTGGTAATTGCGTTAGCACATTCACTACTTTTGCCATGAGTTCGATCCTGGTTGACATCTTTTTTAATTTATTTTTTTTGTGATTAATATGATTTTTTAAACAAAAATACCCATAAAAATTGGTCATCATTGGCATAATTTATTGACGTATTGAACCCAATTTTTATCTGTTCATCTTCGGTTTTTATCAAAAGATTTTTAGCCAAGTAGAGAGTGATCATAAACATATGACCATGACTGTACACAGCGTCCGGAAACTGAGCTGCTGTACCAAAAAAGATTTGTATGTGTGGCTCAGTGGTTTTTGTAAAATAGTAAAGGACAAAGGGAGGAGGTTCGAATCCGTTGTGCAACATTAATATTTTTATTTATTTTTGTCCAAAAAATTAAAAAATGCCGATTTTTGGGAATTATTTTTGGAGATTTTTGCCAACCAAAGTGGACAATTTTGGTATCATTCGAAAGCTCTTTAAAAGGAGAAGCTTTTTCTAAGCAAATGCTAAGCAATTTGACTGGGTAGAAAAAAGATATGAGCCTTTGAAAATTTGTTTTTTGAATAACTTTTTAATGAGCCTTATTTTTGCAAAAACCTTCTATATTATTCGATGCAGAATATTTTTCTCTATCGATATATTAAATTTGGTGTGGATTTAACAAGTAGAAAAAATTTTAAACAGGATGAAGTAAATTCGGTTTTTCTCTATTAATAGAGATAAAGAAATAGTACGCCAAAAAGAGAGATGTTTTTTTCTCTGCACTCTCTATTTATTGGTACACATCTCGCTTTTTCGTACGGTGTGTGTATATCAAATTGACAAAAAACCAAGAAAAAAACTAAAAATTTATCAGAAATTCATAAATTTTTTCCATAAAAATTGGTCATCATTGGCATAATTTATTGACGTATTGAACCCAATTTTTATCTGTTCATCTTCGGTTTTTATCAAAAGATTTTTAGCCAAGTAGAGAGTGATCATAAACATATGACCATGACTGTACACAGCGTCCGGAAACTGAGCTGCTGTACCAAAAAAGATTTGTATGTGTGGCTCAGTGGTTTTTGTAAAATAGTAAAGGACAAAGGGAGGAGGTTCGAATCCGTTGTGCAACATTAATATTTTTATTTATTTTTGTCCAAAAAATTAAAAAATGCCGATTTTTGGGAATTATTTTTGGAGATTTTTGCCAACCAAAGTGGACAATTTTGGTATCATTCGAAAGCTCTTTAAAAGGAGAAGCTTTTTCTAAGCAAATGCTAAGCAATTGGGTAGAAAAAAGATATGAGCCTTTGAAAATTTGTTTTTTGAATAACTTTTTAATGAGCCTTATTTTTGCAAAAACCTTCTATATTATTCGATGCAGAATATTTTTCTCTATCGATATATTAAATTTGGTGTGGATTTAACAAGTAGAAAAAATTTTAAACAGGATGAAGTAAATTCGGTTTTTCTCTATTAATAGAGATAAAGAAATAGTACGCCAAAAAGAGAGATGTTTTTTTCTCTGCACTCTCTATTTATTGGTACACATCTCGCTTTTTCGTACGGTGTGTGTATATCAAATTGACAAAAAACCAAGAAAAAAACTAAAAATTTATCAGAAATTCATAAATTTTTTGGTGAAAATCTGTTACAAAATAGACCTTAAGTTTCAAAATTTGCCCGGCGCTGCCTATCGGCACCGCCGGACTCCTTTCTCCTAAAAGTCCTTAAAAAAAGATTGCCGCGAAAAAAAGATGATTTGAAAACCAAAAAAAGATAAGGTGATAAGAAATTTTGGGTTTTTCTTTGGATAAAATTCACTATTTTTATTTGGGGGCCAGTCGCAGGATGAAAAATTTCAAATTTTGACTATTTTTACTAGAGCTGAGCGGGACCGGGACCGGGACCGGGGCGGGAAATCCCGGTTTTTTCAGGTCCCGGTCCCGGTCCCGGTCCCGGTTTTTGAAAAAAAAGAAATCCCGGTCCCGGTTTTGCCAGTCCCGGTCCCGGCGGGACTAAATAAGCACTGGTAAGAATGGGGTCTGGGTGAGTAAAGAGAAGAAAATTGGTGGAGAAGAAAAAATTTTTGAGAAAAAAAATAAATTATTTATTTCCTTTTAAAGCATCATATGCATAAGTGGATAAGTGGCTAAACCTTTTGACTTTCATTATTTGTCCATTGGGTTCAATTCCCCGATGGAACAGATAATTTTTTCTTTTTTCTTTACCAACAATATCAATTGAAATTTAATTAATAAAAAATATTTCTACATAAAAATTATATTTTTGCCTTTTTTAAACAGCCTAAAACCACAAATTAACCTAATATTTGGTCATTTTTTGACAAATTCTGTTAACAAATCGCACTCTAAATTTCAAATTTTTTCCGGCGGCGCCTATCGGCACCGACGGACCCCGACCCTCCCAATGTTCCAAAAGTTTTTCGAAATAACATTACCACAAAAACAGCGACTTAAAAATTTTAAGAGATTGTTAATTTGTTAGAAAAATCCAGAATTTTGGGACTCAGAAAATTCCAAAAATTCCCCCCGCCCCCTAAAATGAAAATTTTAAAAATTTTCCAATGAATAATGGAAAAATTCTTCGAAATTAAAAAATTTTATGGGTACCTTTTTGAATTTAGGAAATTTTTGTAACAAAATTCACCAAAAATTTTTAAAATTTTTCAAAAAAAATTTTCTCTTGGAAAAAGTCCCGGTTGGTCCCGGTCCCGGGTTTTTTCGCAATCCCGGTCCCGGTCCCGGTCGAAAAACTTGGTCCCGGTCCCGGTCCCGACTTTTCTGGTCCCGGCAAATCCCGGTCCCGGTTTTTGTCAAAAATCCCGGTCCCGCTCAGCTCTAATTTTTACTAATGATAAAAAGGGTACTTGTGCAGTTTACGCCCCATAAATTTTATTTTTTTATATAAATTTTTAAAACCAATTTTTATATGTTTTCGAGGTCGCTGATCACGAATCCGAACTCAGAATCGTGCTATTTCGAATCACGAACCCGGATTCGAACTTATGCAAAAGAATTTTCCAAAATTGCTTTTCACCGATTTCGAGTCAACAACCAATTCGTTGATAATTTTTGTTACATTTGCATTTTTGCAGATGTTCGAATCGGGTTCGGGATTCGAAATAGTACGATTCTGAGTTCAATTCGTGATCAACGACCCCGAAATCCTATAAAAATTGGTTTTAAAAATTTATATTAAAAAAATTTATGGGGCGTAAACTGCACAAGTACCATAAAAAGTAGAGTGCGACGGGACCGGGACCGGGCCGGGAATTCCCGGTCACCCGAGGTCCCGGTTCCCGGTCCCGGGTTTTGAAAAGCTCAGGTCCCGGTCCCGGTCCCGGTAGGGCAACCGGGAACCGGGAAAAACAAGCACTGGTAAGAATGGGGGTCTGAGTAGAAAATTAGTGATGAAAATTGGAGTCAAAGGAAAAAAAAAATGATTAAAAAGTTTCTTTAAAAATGTACCAACCAATTGTGCCAATGGCCTAGTGGCTAGTCCCCTTGACTTTTGTCTTCTTTTTTCCCCTGGTTCAATCCCTCTACGGAAATTAAAATATTTTGAATTTTCTTTTTGTATACTCATGGTTTTCCTATCGACAAAATATGATTTCTCATATATTTTTTATTTATATTTATTTTATTATTTTTTTTAAATGAAAATATGTACAAATTGAGCCTAATAAATCCAAAAAACCTGCCTTTTTGTTGATAATCTGTTAACAAATTGGACTCAAATTTTCAAATTTTTCCCCGGCGGCGCCTATCGGCACCGCCGGTCTCCCTTTCTCAACAAAAGCTTTTTGCAAAAAGCGCGCCGAAAAAATAATCAGAAAAGTAATATAAATTTCTAATAATATTCGATCATTTAGTCCAAAAATGATTATTTTTAAAAATAATTTAAATAAATTTAGTTTGAAAATTTTCATTAATTTAATTATGCTTTAACTTTTGGATTTTATCCATATATAAATTTGACAATTTCTGTGTGTCTGTGTGTCCGCAATATTTACCCCATTTGAATTTGCGCTTAAAGACGTTATGCCAATTTTATTTTGGGAAAATAAGAAAAAAAAAGAAAAGGTGAGTGATTGGGAGAAAAAAAAAGAAGAGAGAAGGAGAGAGTGAGAGAAAAGAAGAGAGAGAGACTGGGAGACAGAAAAGAAGAGAGAAAGACTGGTAGAGAGCGAGAGAGAGAGTGAGAGACTGGGAGAGAGAAAAGAGAAGAGAGAGACTGGTAGAGAGTGAGAGAGGAGAGAGTGAGAGACTGGGAGAGAGAGAAAGAGAAAAGAAGAGAGAAAGAAAAGAGGATAGAGACAAGGAGAGAGTGAGAAAAAAGAAAGAGAGAGAGTGAAAGACTGTGAGAGAGAGAGAGAGAGAGAGAAAAAGAGAGAGAGACAAAGAGAGAGAGAGTGAGAGACAAAGAAAGCGAGAGAGAGACAAAGAGAGGGATAGAGAGACAAAGAAAGGGTGGGAGAGAGAGACAAAGAGAGAGAGAGAGAGAAAGTTAGGAAAGAAAGAAAGAGAGAGAAAGAGACAAAGAAAAGAGGGAGAAAGATAAATAGAAAAAAGAGAGAGAAAGATGAATAAAGAGAAAGGGAGAGACAAAGAGAGGGAGAAAGATAAAGATAGGAGAGAGAGAGAGAGAGAAATGGAGGGAGAAAGAGAGAAAGAGAGAGAGAGACAAAGAGAGATAGCGAAACAAAGAGAGAGGACGAGAAAGAGATTGAGAAAGATAAAGAGAGAAACAAACAGAGAGAGAAGAGAGACAAAGAGAAAGAAAGAGAGAGAGAAAGACAAAGAGAAAAGAGAGAGAGAGAGTGAGAGAGAGTAAGAGAGAGAAAGAGAGAAAGTGAGAGAGAGAAAGCAAGATACAGATAGAGACAAAGAAAGAAAAAGATAAAGAGAAAAAAAAGAGAGAGAGAAAGTGACAGAGAGAGAGAAAGAGAGAGGGAGAGAGAGACAAACAGAGAGAGAAAGAGAGAGAGACAAACAGAGAGAGAAAGATAAAGAGAGAGAGAAAGATAAGAGGAGCGAGAAACAAGACAAAAAGACTAATTTGTAAGAGAAAAGAGAAGAGAGAGAGACTGGGAGAGAGAGAAAAGAGAAAAAGAGAGACTGGGAGACAGAGTGAGAGCGAGAAAAGAAGAGAGAAAAAAGGAGAGAGAAAAGAGATTAGAGAGAGAGAGAGAGAGAAAGAAAATGAATAAAGATACTGGGTGAGAGAGAGAGAAAGAGAGAAACTGGGAGAGAGCGAGAGAGAGAAAATGAATATAGAGAGACTGGGAGAGAGAAAGCGAGAGAGAGAGAGAAAAAAGAAGAGAGAGAGAGAGAGAAATGGAGAGAGAAAGGAGAGAGAGACTGGGAGAGAGTGAGAGAGAAAGAGAAAAGAAGATAGAGAGAGAGAAAGACAGAGCGAAGTGAAGAGAGAGAGAGAGTGAATGAGAGACAAAGAGAGAGAGAGAAAAAAAGACAGAGAGAGAGTGAGAGACAGAGATAGAGAGACAAAGAGAGAGAGAGAGAAAGTGGGGAGAGAAGAGGGAGGGAGAGGTTGAGAGCGAGAGAGAGAGAGAGAGAGACAAAGAGAGAGGGAGAGAGACAGAGAGAGTGGAGAGAGACACACAGAGAGACTTGACCATGAGATAGAGAAAAAGACAGAAAGAGAGATACAGTGAGAGAGAGAGAGAGAGAGAGAGAGTGAGACACAAAGAGAGAGACAGGGAGAGAGAGAGAGAGCGAAAATGAATAGAGAGACTGGGAGAGAGAAAGCGAGAGAGAAACAAAAAGAGAGAGAGAGAGACACCGAAAGAGGGTGAATGAAGAGAGAGAGAGAAAAAGAAGAAAAAGAGAGAGAGAGACCGAGTGAGAGACAGAGAGAGAAAGAGAGAGAGAGACACTGAAAGAGAGTGAATGAAGAGAGAGGAGAGAAAAAGAAGAAAAAGAGAGAGAGAGAGAGAGAGAGAGACCGAGTGAGAGACAGAGAGAGATAGAGAGAGAAAGACAAAGAGAAACAGTGAAAGAGAGACAAAGAGAAACAGAAAGAGAGAGAGAAAGAAGAGAGTGAGCCTGAAAATAAAATTAAACTGTTTGAACTAGAACGCAGAATTTTTTAAATTTCTATTCTAAACAGGGGTTTAGATTTTGTGAATCTTGATTTCAAATTTAACCAATGACTTATTTGAACAAAAATCAAAAATTCAGGAAATTTTTTTTTATTTCTTTTTTGTAATAGTTTTATTGAGACAATTTAATTTTGTGTTTTTTCAATTGAAATAAATTAAAATTTGAATTTTTTAAAATTTTTTTGAATTTTTTTGAATTTTTAAAAAGTCCCGGTTGGTCCCGGTTCCCGGTCCCGACCCCGGTCCCGGCTTCTCAGGTCCCGGCAAGTCCCGGTCCCGGTTTTGCCCAAAATTCCCGGTCCCGTCGCACTCTATAGGACTTTTATTTACATATTTTCGGGTTTTTATATATACCGTATATTCTTTAATTCCGGCATCTGCATTTGCATGAGCATTAATTCTAAATGGGAGAGCCATGGCATTTTTTACTTATTCAAATAATTGTGCCTTTTTAAGGCGTCCATTCCATTCTCAATAAATGTCCCATTTTGTGTGTGCTATTTCTGGAAATGAGCCCGAGGTGGCTGTGGCATCGCCCGTTTCCGGCGAAGTCTTTGAGAAACGGCTTCTCATCAAGTACATTGAGGAGAACGGCACCGATCCGATCACCGGCCAAAAACTCGACACTTCAAACGTTTGTATTTTTTTGTAAAAAATTTGGCCCATCAAAAATTTTGGCTATCTAAATGTTAAGTAAGCGCCATGAACCTATGAACGGCCTGAAAGGCATCAGAGATGCCATTTCGGATATCCAATTAGTGGCAAATTCTTTGGTATTTGTACCAACATGGCATTCAGAGTCCCTTAGGGATCCGTTCTTAATTGCTGCCACTGAAACCTTTCCTGATTAACCTTTCTTCACATTTTTAGTTGGTCGAGCTGAAGCAGGACCCGGGCATCCGTTCTATGCAAAAGTGAGTCCATTTATTGTGCCGTTATCAGCTATACTCTTACAACCGGAAGAGCCTCCGAGTTTGAAAATATTGTCGGAAATTATTGGGATTCTTAACGAATTGGTAGTTAACAAATCGGTTGAATTTTTACCGATTTGGGTCATTAATTTTTTGAAAATCCGAAAGGCCTTTATTTATAGCACAAAGTTTTGTGCTATTTGGATATGCCGATTTGATAAAACAACATTTTCCATTCCATTTCAAGGTCGTTGGCCACCGCCTCGTTGCCTTCGTTGCTTAAGCAATTGCAAGACGAATGGGACGCCACCATGCTGAACAACTTCACGCTCAGACAGGAGTTGAAGGCGGCCCGCGAGGAGTTGACCCATGCGCTTTACCAGGTTACCCTTTTGGCACAAAACATTGGCATGGCATCATCAATTTTCATGGGATGTTAATTAATTTTTGGTTGAAAAATGAAACCATGGAAAAATGCTATTGCCATCCATGATTTATAAATGTAAAAGTGCTCAAATTCCCTAAAAATTTCTAAATTTAAATATTTGCCATTTGAAAAATTCACCCAAAATGGTTAAAACAAACGGAGATAAAACAAAAACAAAGCGACTTGAATCCTACGTACATTTTTTATTTGAATTTTGGATGAAATGTCCAACAATTTTTCTTCCGTCTTCAAGAATGACGCGGCATGCCGTGTGATTAACCGTCTGAGCAGTGAGCTGCAGTCCGCGCGTCAAATCATCGCGACACTGCCGCACGGACGGCGCGCTGCCGCGGAGAGTGAGACGGAGGCGACCGATGTTGAGATGCGTCCGGAGGAAGCGGAGGAGGGCGCTGGTGCGGACGGTCTGCCGGGCATCAGCGAAGAGTTGGTCAATGTGAGTTTATTTGTTTTAAAGGGAGGTAAACGGAACGCATGGGGCGCACGGATGTGAAATACGCACTCTCCTCAATGAACAATTTATTCACGAAATGGAATAAATCCGGAACAAAAAAAGTAGTTTGATACAATTTGTGAACCCCCAAATCTCCCATTCCCAGAAAAAGCGAAATCTTTAAAAACTGCATTCGTCCCAATAAACGCGTCCCATTCTGAATTTAACACCGGTACTCTGGCCCACAGAGAAATATAAGATACCTCTATCTATTTGTCTTTTTTGGAAATGACGAATTTTTGGAATGGAAAAATCAGAATTTTAATTTGGCAAATCGGAATTTATCTTTGAAAATTTTCGTCAAAATATAAATCCTCTTTATTTCCATCTCTGCTTTAGTTCTTCACCGACAAATGCCAAGACTTTTCCACCGCGCGTAAGCAACGTGGCCGAAATTTGCCCGAGGGATTGGCATCAATGGAGCAAATTCAAAAGTATGAGGAGGTTGCGTGCCACGATGCGCTGCACAGTGCCAGCGTGCCCGGCATCACCGCGTTGGATTTGCAGGTATTTTTGTTTTTGGGATGGGATGGCATTAAAAAAGGTATTTTTTGCAGAAAAATCTCATCGCAACTGGCGGAATGGACAAAACCATTGTGTTGTTCGACTCGGAGACGGAGACCATCAAAAACACTTTCAAGGGGCACCAGAAGCGCATCAGTGCCGTCCGCCTCCATCCCAACCTCCAAACAATTGTCTCGGGCTCATTTGATTCGCAGGTGTTGCTTTGTTTGGCATTAAAGTATTCGAATTAGAGTAGTAAACAATTCAAATTCTTTGGCCTTGTGTGTATGTGTAATCCATGTGTTATTTTTGAGGTTCGACGGAAATACCAAAAAAAAACACAGAAAATTATGACTAATTTGTAAGATGAATACTTTTTTCTTTAATCATTTCTATTGAAAAACTTTAAAAAATGTTATAAATTGAGTTCCGTCTGGCGGTGCCTTTTTTAGGAGGCGCCATGTAAAAATTTAGAAAATTGAGTAATTTTATGGTATTACTCCCGACAAGATTAATCTAATTAAATGCCCAAGAATGTGAATTCGGCTTCCCCATTTGCTCCCCCCCCCCGGCTGTTTTATTGCTTTTGCTACTGCTCCCCAGTCATCTGTTCTCGCTTCAGATTCGGATTTGGAACGCGGATGATCAAAGTGCCAGAAATGTGATTGGCATCCACGACCGACCCGTCACTGACGTGTCCCTGCACCCAACCGGCGATTATGTGCTCTGCTCTTCTGAGGATTCACACTGGTCGCTCATCGACCTCAATGCTGGACGCCCACTGATAAAGGTTGTTCACAAAGACAATTTGCCAACAAAGTTTTTTTTTAGGGGGAGGGGGTTGGTGGAGAAAAATATTTTTGTAATGTTTTCAAAGCTGTTTTTGATGGGCCGATAGCCTTAAAAATGTAGGGAAAAGGCCAGGCTTTTCAATTTTTGTGTTGTTTAGGACATGCTTTGTAAATTCCAATCTACTAATTGAATTTTTAAATAAATTGTATAAGTAAATAAAATTGACTTTTGCGCATAAATCAGTAGAAAAAGTGTACTATACATTTTTTAAAAACATTGGCACCATATTTTAGGCCTTTTTTAATGTGTGATTGGCACAGGTGAAATCCGACGACGACGATGTGCCGGGCATTTGCTGTGGCCAGTTTCACCCCGACGGGCTCATCTTTGGCACTGGCGGCAAAAACAGCGTCGTCAAAATATGGGACATCAAAGAGCAGATCAACGTGGCTCAGTTCCCGGGCCATCAGGAGGCGGTGGTCGCTATTTCGTTTTCCGAGAACGGCTACTACTTGGCCACCGGGTCAACGGACGGCGAAGTGAAAATTTGGGACTTGCGCAAACTGAAGAATCTGAAGAACTTGACACTGTACGACGTGAAGCAGGCGGTGAGTCAGAGTTTTTTTTTGAAAAATGCAATGTTTTTAATGAAAAATCGTTTTAAATTGAAAATAATAAAAGTTTTTTTCAATTTTTAAGTCAATCGTAATTTTCTCAGATCAACTGCCTCACTTTCGACCAGTCCGGCGCCTATTTGGCCGTCGGGGGCAGCAACGTGCAGATTTTCCAGGCCAAAAGTTGGAACAACATTGCTCAGTTCAACGCGCACTCTCAGCCGGTCACCGGCGTCTGTTTTGCCGACGATGCCAAGTCCGTGGTGTCCGCCAGCATGGACAAGTCCGTCCGTGTCCACGCCATGCCGCCCATGGCGAACGAATGAATTAATTAATAATCGGAAGAATGGGCGTCAAAAGTGCGGTTGTTGTTGTTGTTGTTTGAAGGAGGAGAAGGATAATTATCGAAATGAGACTGATCAATGAACTCATCACAAATTAAATGAATGAAATGCTTATCATTTTTTGTCACTTTTAAATATTTTCAGTGTTGATTTGTGTTTGTTATCTCTCTCTGTTTTTGACAGTGTAAAAAAATGGGCCTCATTTTCCGCAATTTATCTGTTTTGTATTTTAAATTCTAATATCTATAGTACTCCGTAATTTGGTGCTTTATTCAAATTCCGCTTTTTTGAAATTTGTCAAAAGCGAATGAAGGACAAAAGTTCGGCGGAAGCGGCGACAGTGCCGATAAATTCGGCACTGACGGACACTGCTCACATTTCGCATTTAAAAGATGGAGTGATCGACTTTGTGGCCGGTACAGCTGGTGAGTTGTTGAAATTGTGAATTTAATTAATATGAAAAATCGAAAAAATATGAGTCATGGGTATCATAACAAAATGAATTATTGTAAAACCGTTTCATTCATTTCACTTTGATTACACTGTCATTTTTGATTTGTTTTCATTTTCCTCCGTTGCACAGGTGGCGTTGCCACGGTGTACACCGCACAACCGCTGGACACAGTCAAAGGTTTTTTGAAATCTGTACATATTTTTGCTTGGTCCCCCAATTTTCCATGTTTGCTTAAGTGAAGATGCAAACATTTCCTGCTTTGTACGGCAATTGGGTGCGCTGTCTGAGACGGACATTTCGTGCCGAGGGCGTCCGCGGCCTTTACGCAGGTAAGCGTTGGCACTAACATTGAAGATGACTCGGTCAATGTCGGCTGAAGATGGAGAGCCTTAGCCATCAGCAATCGTAAATAAAAGTTTTTGAAAGAAAATGGGGCGATTTTTCAAAATTTTAAATCAGTTTTTTCACCAAAATTTGGTAAATTTTGTGGGCGGCAATGTTCGTCCGAATTCGCGAATTTTTGTTTGTGTCAACATTTATGACGGCATTCCCTTTCCATTGGTGCCGTCGTTTTTTGCCACACTTTTCTTCCCCCAGGCACTGTCCCCGCGTTGGCTGCCAATGTGGCGGAGAATGCGGTGCTGTTCACTTCCTACGGCTTCTGCCAAAAGTTGGTTGCCCGCCTCACCGGCTGTGGGTCCACAAAGGAAATGAGCCCCTTGGGGAATGCCACCGGTACGTCGTCACATTTTTTTATTTGATTAACCGAGTTCTGGTTTTTCACATTGCAATTTTTACGGGTTTTAGTGTCAAAAACATTCGTTTTCCCGACTATGGCCCCTGTCTTTGTTTGCTAGTATTTTCTACTAATTTGTCTATTCTTTTTCAGCTGGCTCATTTGCCGCAGTTTTCGCTGCGCTTGTTCTTTGCCCTACGGGTATGTTTATCATTTAATTAGCAACGCAACATTTTCTCCTGCTTTCCCTTTTAATTAGACAATTTGTGTTCATTCATTTTTAGAGCTTGTCAAGTGTAAGTTGCAAGCCCAGACGGAACTCGGCGCCGGCGCCCATAAGTGAGCGTTTTTTTAAATTGAATTTCGTTATTTATTAATTTATTCCTCCAATTTCTACAGAACACCAACTGCAGTTTGTGTTGAAATGTACCGAAGTGAGTGTGCAAAAAAAACATATCGAAAGAGGAGCGGGTGTAAAAATTTGTCATTTAATTGTTTGTATTTTCGAAATTTTTTAAATTTAAAATAATGTAAAAATCTGGTGTCCCCTAAACCCTAGATCTCGAACTCTTTCACGGGGTATAAATTTTTATTTTGTTTACCCCCCCCCCCCTCCCATTTTAGGCAACGGATTGCGTTCATTTTTCAACGGGTTGGCCCCAACAATGGCGCGCGAAATTCCCGGCTATTTTTGCTTCTTCGGTGCCTACGAACTGAGCAGGACAATGCTGAGGCCGGACGGGTCCGCCAAAGAGGAGATTGGTTGGTGGCGAAAACTAGAGTTGGTCGGGACCGGGACGGGAATTCCCGGTTTTTTAAGGTCCCGGTCCCGGTTTTTGGAAAAACAGAAATCCCGGTCCCGGTTTTGCCAGTCCCGGTCCCGGCGGGACTAAATAAGCACTGGTAAGAATGGGGGTCTGGGTGAGAAATGAGAAGAGAATTGGTGAGAAAAAGAAATTTTTGAGAAAAAAATTAAATTATTTATTCATTTAATTGCATTTGTTTAAATCGTTATGTTGTCTAGTGGCTAAACCTTCTGACTTTCATTATTTGTCTCTTGGGTTCAATTCCTCGATGAAAAAAAAACTTTTTTATATTTTCTTTACCATTATTTTTATTGAATTTAATTAATAAAAATATTTTAACTTAAAAATTATTATTTTTTCATTTTAAACAGCCTAAAACCCCACAAATTAATCAAATATTTGGTCATTTTTTGACAAATTCAGTTAACAAATCGCACTCAAATTTTCAAAATTTTTCCTGCGGTGCCTATCGGCACCGCCGGACCCCCCCCCCCCCCCAATGTTCCAAAAGTTTTTTGAAAAAACATTGCCACTAAAACAGTGATTTAAAAATTTTAAGAGATTGTTAATTTGTTAGAAAAATCCAGAATTTTGGGACTCAGAAAATTCCAAAAATTCCCCCCGCCCCCCTAAAATGAAAATTTTAAAAATTTCCAATGAATAATGAAAAAATTCTTCGAATCCCTCCCCCAAACGAAAATTTAAAAAATTTTATGCGTATATTTTTGAATGTAGGCAATTTTCGTAACAAAGTGCACTCAAATTTTCAAATTTTTTCAAAAAAATTTTCTCTTGGAAAAATTCCCGGTTGGTCCCGGTCCCGGCTTTTCTCGCGGTCCCGATCCCGGTCCCGGTCAAAAAACTTGGTCCCGGTCCCGGTCCCGACTTTTCTGGTCCCGGCAAGTCCCGGTCCCGTTTTTTGTCAAATTTCCCGGTCCCGACCAACTCTAGCGAAAACACTTAAAAATAAATTTCCAAAAACAAACCCGATTTATGCATTTTTTAAATTTTGATTTTTTTAAATTTATTAAACTCTGATTTATTATTTGAACGTTTAACCGTATTTTAAGGCATTGCGAGGACGGCACTCTCCGGTGCATTTGGCGGAATTGTACGTCTTTTTGACATTTGTTTTGTCAAACAACTTATGATTTTTTGTTCTCAATTTAAAGGCTCTTTGGACAGCGATTTTTCCCGTCGACGTCGGTGAGAAAATGTTACAATGTTAATATTTCATTACAAAAAATACACATTTCAGTTAAAAGTCGAATGCAAATTACGGGAGAACAAAATTCGACCCAACTGTTTTTGCGCATTGTCAAACAAGAAGGTGATTAGTTTGATTTTTTGAAATTTGGTGCTTGTGGTCCCGAAAAATTCCAAGGCAAATTCGATCATTTCTCTGAATTACCAAACAAAAAATCTCTAATTTTGCATGGTTGCAAAATTAATCGGGACGAAGGGGAATCATATAAAAGTGATACGGATTCGTTGGGCTTTATCGGACGGACTCTCAGTTCAGTTTGAACCAGTCGAGACCGGGAAACCCGTAAATCAGTTACCTGTGCCGAATTTCCACCGGAATTCGTCTCTTTCTTTTTGTATTCATTTGTACATTTTGGCAATTCTTCTCGTTAGGTGTCAGCGCACTGTACAAGGGTCTGTTCCCAACTCTGATCCGAACATGCTTTGCCAGCGCTGCGCTGTTCATCACCTACGAGAACACCAAACACCTTTTGCATGCCATCTGATCAGAGGAAGAGGATCAGCGGGAATTTCCTCCTTTTTTTGATTGTTTTGCCCCCATTTTCACTTTGAAATTTTGAAAAATTAACAAATGTTTGCCCCCCTCCCGGCGTTTTTTCATTGTTGTTGTTATCATTGATGTTTTTGTTGTCTGTTTTGATTGCTGCTCACTGATCAGATCGTCATCGCCAACACATTAAAAAAAGAAAAACATTTTTACACATTTTAATATTTTTACACAAAATTTGAATAAAATTTATGAAAAAAAATCTTCACGTGACATCATTTCATTCACTACATATGCATATGTATGCACATACCTATTTGTTCTGCTGCTGTTGCTGCAAAGAATGTTTATCTACACATTTGCAATTTGGTCTTGGCCATAAATAAAAGAATGAATATTTTTAAATGTTTGCTTAGCAAATTCATCGGATTGTCCCTCCCAAACGCTCGCTAAAAAAGGCAAATTGTTTGCAGATTTTTGCTCTCATAAATCTGTCTATTTTGTGTTACCAAATTGACTAATTTCGACTTTCTTAATCTTTTCCATTGGTCAAAATATTAGCTATTTATTATTCTGTTTAAAATGTGTTCCTCGGCCGATGAGCAAATTTCGCGCCACGCCATGTTGGCCGACCTCGAATTGGTTGGTGTGGTTATTGTCGAAAATTCTAATTGATGGATTTTTTTAAAATTTTATTCAAATTTGGGATTTCTTTTGGAAATAAGTGATTTTAATTTTTGGTAAGGGCAGGAAAATAAAAGTTCACCCTCCTTTATTTTAGAACAAAATAATTTGTTAGAGCTTACAATTAGGGAGATTGGCCTCATGGAGAAATAAAGAATTTGAAACAATTTTCAAAATTGAAGGGTTTGCCAAATAATTGCAAAATCTTTGAAATAAAACAAAATTACAAGGCCCCATTTGGGGGTGGGAGTGAATTAGCCACATACACTTGCCGCTTTTTGTAGCTGTGCAGGAACCGGTGCGGCTTCTACGGCACGCCCCAGTGCGACGGGCTGTGCTCGCGCTGTTGGCGCGACTTTCAGCTGGAGAGCAAGCGGCAAAATGACTACCAAAACAACATCAAGGTATTGCGCCAGCACCAGCAGCACGCGACGGGCCCAAGCGGTGCGGGCGGCGGAAGTGCGGCGACGGCGCCGTCGTCGGCGGCGGCGGTGACGCGCAAAGGCTCCGACGCGCGCTTCAACTCGCTGAAGACGCTGCTGAAGAAGTCGCCGTCCGTGTTCTCTGCCAGCACTTACGGTTGGTTGGCCCAATGGGAAGGAGCAAAACAAATATTAAAGGGGAATTGTGCCCCGGCATTTCAGTCGAATTTATTTTGTCAGACTTGGTGTTCGGCATGAAAACCGGCACGGAAACTTGGGGTTTGATTAGGCCCGTAACCAAGGGAAAGGGTAATTAAATATTAGTAAAAGCGCTAATTCGGTTAAATTTTCCAAAAAGTTTTCCCCCAATTTCTCTAAATTGGTCTCTTTTGGGCAGAAATCTGTCAAGAAATTGTGTATTTTAAAACGAATTTCGAATTTTAGACCAATCGCCGCTCATCCCTTTGGGGCCGAGGTATAAAAGACAATTTTATATATTTATTGGCGAAAAAATGTCGACGAAAACCTCTCAAACATCCCAAACATTTCGACCTGTTCAGGCCACCAAGTCCGGACACGGTGACCGCCCAGGAACACCTACACCAGTTTTTAGAGGCCAATTTTGCCCCCGTTTATGCCAAGGAATTGGACAAACAGTGCCAAGTGTTCATTGACAACTTGTTCAAGGTGGACAGGCAATTACTTTGCCTATTTGTGCTTCCCCCCCCCCACTTTTAGAGTGAATTTTTGCCAAGCGATGAGCTCTCTCTGCTCGTCCAGGCATTTTACCAATCGGTCAAAGAAAGTGCCGTCAAATTTGCTGCGCAAATGCCGCCGCCCGCCGCCGCAACGGCGGGGGACGACGCCGCCATGCCGTGCAGCACCTCCGACTTCATGACGGAGATTGAGAACTTTGTGTGCACTCGTGCGTACCCCGTGCTGTTTGGCTCACGGTACGGCACGGCGCCATTCATTCCTTTCATTTTTCACATTTTTATCCCCCTCCTCCTCTTCTTAAAAAAAAAACGTTTTTAAACAAGTTTTTCAGGATAAAATACCGAAAATTCATCGTAAAATCTGAAAACCTTACAAATTTATTGCTTTTTTATAAAATTTTGTGTGTTTGTTTTTCAATTTGTTTTTACTGTAAATAGCGGTAAAAATAATTTAAAAAAGAAGAATTCGCTAATCTAAATTCGAATTAAAAAATCATTTAATTTTAACTTATTGTTAACGCCTTTAGAACGGATGAAGAAGCGGAGGACCTGAGCTTACAGACGCGGATCCGCTCGTTGCATTGGGTGACCAATGGCTTTTTGGAGACGGCGCTTGACGAGTCGTCGGCCCAGGTACTCAATTAATTAGTGTATGGAATGCTAATTGACATTTTGGACTCCATTTCAGGTCCAGGAATACTTGAACGAGGTGTGTTTTTGTTGTTGTTTTGGGTGGTGTCGTTCTTTCCGTCTATCAAGGGCATAGCCAAAGCCAACAAAATTCTCTGTCCCGGATTTTAATTTTATTTATTCCGGAATTTTACCAAATTTTGGGTGGATTTGATTTTGCCGATAATGCCCTCCTCCCCTGCAACTTGCTTGATTAATTAGACATGCTTTTTTGTGGTTTAGGCAATCACTGAAATTGTCGACCTGAACAGTCATCGGCCCGTCACCAAAAAACTGTACCATTAAAAAAAATATTTTTTTTACTAATTTAATTAAAATGGCCCCTTCAGGGATTGCCTCGTCCGTTGCTCCAAAGACATTTTTGATGCCCTCCGGGAGAGTCGGTCGGGTAATGGCTCCCTAATTAATGGCAATTAGCGTATGTGTGTGCATTTAATCAGGCGCCCCCGCGAGTGCCGACGAATTTTTGCCCGTCCTCATTCTGATCATCCTCCGGGCGAACCCGCCTCTGATCCAGTCCAACCTGAAGTTCATCAGCCGTTTCGGACTGCCCTCCCGGCACATGCGCGGAGAATACGGTAAGCAGCGCGACGGGGGTACTGTAGCTTAATTGCATTGATTTTCCATTTTAAGGGTATTACTACACAAATCTGAGCAGGTACAGTTTAAACCTTTTATAATTTGAGCAATTAAAAATTATCAAAAATTAACATTTTCCTAAAAAAATACGCAAATTGTTGGCGTTTTTTGAATTTTTTCATTATGAAATCAAATTTGACCTAGCACACTTTCAGCGCCATCTACTTCATCCAGGACATGAACGCCGCCAGCCTGCAGATCAGCGAGGAGGAGTTCGAGCGGTACATGAGCGGACGGACGGTGCCACCGCCGAGGAACTCGATCAGCACTTCTGTACATTAACCAAAATTATTTCATGATAAAAATGGTAAATGCCCCCAAAATTCAAAGGTCGTGCGCTCCTTTGAGAATTCGTTGCACAAATTGGACAAGCTCAAACGGCAGGAGGAAGCGTTGGGTCAGAAAACGAAGGAATTGGAGGCGACCATCGACAGGCAATTCCAATGAATGCTTTCAAAATGCCACAGAAAAAGCATTTAAACCAAAAAATTGTTTGGTTTTGGATGGGTGTAACAATCCCATTTTAAACCACCATATAACTGTTGCTGGTTCAGTGGCATGGCATCGTTCAAAGAGCGCATTCGCCAATTCGCAGAAGACGACGGCCCGCTCAGCGAGGACATCAAAGAGGGCATCCGAAAAGCGTTGTGCAGCGACGACGACGACCACAGCAAAGATTCAACGACAGAACCCGCTGCTGTTGAAGAAGGGGCGAAGAATGACACGGATGGTGATGATGAACAACAACAGCCAATCACGAGGGTCGAGACTGATCAGAATTAGCCTGAGCATTAATGGGATTGATCCGAATTTTTGATCATTTCATCGAGACTGATCAGAATTGTGTAGTAGGGAGAGACATGTGTGGTTTCCTCCTCCAAAAGTGCCGTTTCTCCATATCCGCTTCTCTTTTTGTGTACATTTCCCTCCCTCATTCTCACTGTGTCTGTCTGTCCATCTGTGTTTGTTTGTTTGTTTTTCGGCACACCGCCCACCAATTGAGTGCCATTCTTATTTTCCCTAATTTTTATTCTACATTCTTTTTTTATTAGTTCAATTAATTTGATCATCGGCACTCAATTAACTACGGGTGGTATGCCTGCCATTGTGGCACAGCACATTAATTGACATTGTTCTTACTCATTTTATCAATTTGTCACCATTTTACATTTGTAGTAAAACGTGGACACTGAACAGAGTGATTGATTGATCACTCCTTGCCGAATGCTTAATTTGAATGCATAAGCTTCCCCAACATTTCACTCTCAATCGATCCACAGATTTGTGTGTGCTGTACGCCTCACTAGCCCATATAAATGCATACGCAAATACAAATTTCTTTTCCTCTGCTTTCGCCGTTTTCAGGCGCGCCAAATTCGCTTTTTTTATATGTTTGTGTGGTGTTGTGGGATGGATGGATCACCACCATCATCCTACGTGATCCCTCCTCCCTTCTGCCCATTCCGCCCGAGGCGTTTCGTCGTCGGTTTGCTTCGCCTCGGGCGAAAGTGGGCACACCGACGAACAGTGAAAATGCGCGGCGCCGCCAGTGCAGCAGCTTTAAAGCGTTTCATTTCGCCATTCCCCCCGCTGTGCTTCTTGCAAATGCTGCTTCCGTTTGCCTCAATTTACACTCACCGCGCGACCGCTTTTGCCCTCATTTTCAACAAATTGTGCGCTTGAGGCGCAATTTATGACGGCGGCTGCGGCGGTGCCTTTTGCCTTCCAAGGCGGGAGGAACAGAAGGGCACTTATCCGCACCTCAAACAAACAAAAAAACACTCGCAATTCCACCAATTTTAACGTTTTGCGGATTTGGCACGCTTTATATCTTTCCTATTTCGAGAGGAAAGGGCGTAGCCAAACTCTTGGCTACGGGTGGGTGCTGAATTCAAATTCAAGAATTCGATTTTAGGGATGTATTTTTCTTTTTTACAAATTCCGAATTAGTAGCTGATTAGTAGAGTAATTTAGTTTAATTTTTATTTTAATTTTTCATAAAGTTTATATGTTTTAAACAATATTTTTAAAATATCATCAAATCTTCTTTTAAAAGCCTATTTTTCATTGAAATATTTTACTTATTTGGACGGGGGGCTTTAACCTCCTCAGCTCTCCCTGGCTACGAAGCATTTGACGAGAGGGAAAGTCTTCGGGTTTTTTCGGGGGGTCACCTTATCGCAACAAGTCTTTAGTATCGGTCTCGAAGAATGTGCCAGCATCTTACATCAATCACATGTTTTGACTCTCCCCCCCCCCATACATTTTGATTTAGAACGGTCAGTGAAGATGCGCTCCGAATTGCAATTTTTTAATGGCCGTCTTTTTCGCGACGGCACGGCACATCCCTCGCGGCGCCGCTAATGAGAAGCAAATAAATCAATCGGACTAAAGCATTTAACATTGTGCGTGTGTGAGGAGTATGTAGTGAAAACGTGATGCTTTCCCAACTTTTTTCCCCGTCCATTGCCTTTGGTCCCTTTCCTCGTCGGCTCTTTTGCTGCTGCGGTGCCCCTGAAAAAACAGGTTCCCCCCCCCCCCCCCCTCTTTCCCCCGCTCCCGCCAAATCATTTGCAAGTGGGCGAAAGCGCCATCAATTCCCGCGCCGGTCGATGGTCACTTTCCGCGGTTGCCTCCCCCCGTCGGTCAATTTTGCGCTTCATTAGTCATCTTCGTCGTCGTGGTCCATTAAAAGATGCTTTTCCCCTCCGCTGTGATTAGCATTTGTTGCCGAAGGCGAAGATTGGCGATCAGCTCATTCACTCACTCACTGATCAGTCAGTAGTCATTTTGTGATTTGACTAACATTTAGTTAAAATTGATCAACTAATTCCATTTGTATGCCTTGTCATAAGCTGGCCGATCAGTGTTTTTCTGTGATCAGCCGTGCCTTTAAAACTCATTCAAGCAGCTGATCAGTGAGTGATCGGTTATCTGACCAAAATCTTGAACTGATCATTTTTGTTGAAAAGATGTTTGATCAGTCTATGATTGGTTTTGTGCCAACAAATGATCAGTCTATGATTGGTTTTGTGCCAACAAATTTTGGTACCAAATAATTCAATTTTATTTCCGCCTTTTTTTGTTTTTGCCTTTTCCTTTTCAACAGAATCAAACGCACACAAATGGCCTAAGAACGGCGGAAGGAAGTGAAAGTGTTCAAAAACGACTAGATCCACATAAATCCCAAGCTTTTCCCCCTATCTCCCATCTTTTTTCAATACTTTCGTCCATTTTTATCCTCCATTTTTTGCTATGATTTCGTCTGTCCCCACTGATCGGCGGAGGAAAGTGGCAAAAGCAGCAGAAATCAGAACTCATTGTTATTCATTGCTGATCCTGCTAATCAGCACAATTTGTGGGTGCCATTCTCAGGTGAAAAAACATCACAAAAAACGCTCTGATCGAAAAAGATAGACGACTGATCAACATTGATTGATCGAGTGTCGATCAATGACAAATTCCCCCTGAATTTTAAATAATTCATTTAAATTGTCAGTTCGCGGAGCAGCAGCAGTCACTTTCGTCCGCTTCTTTGCCTCTGATGAATCTGATCTCCCCACAAAACATTAATGATCTGACCCAATTAGGTGGGTAAATTATATTTTAAATATTAATAATTTTCCATTTGTAAAGCAACGGAATTTGCTGCACAAGCGATGAAAAGCAATGGACAAATGATGTGAAAACAAAGAAAATAATAATTTAAACATTGTCAATTAATTATTTATTTTATTAATTCAATAATTTAATTATTCAATTAATTTTTACAATCAATCAAAAATTAACAAAAGAAATATTTTACATACTGTAAAGATGTTAAAAAGAATCTGAATTATTTTTCAATTTTGTTTTCTGTTTAAAGTGCAAATTCCGGGCCCGAGGTGAAGCCAATCCCAACAAATGCGCGTCCTTCCGAGGTCCCAATTTGCTTTTACTTTATTTTTTGTGGCTTCACCTCCCCCTCCAAATTGTGCCCGTTTTTGCAGATGCTTGGCCAAGGACTGACCAACATGCTTCAGCCCACCCGTCAATTTGCATCGCTTTCGCTCGGCGCGGCGCCACCCGACGAAAAGGTGCTAATGGAAAAGTGGTGGTGGTGGTGAGCCCAACGAGTAATTAACTCGAGACTAAAACTAACCCTAATTACCCCCCCCCCCCCTCCCTGCCCCTGCTGAGAATTCTAACAGAAACTTTTTTCTCTTATGACTTGGTAGCCCGCCCTCTTAACTTTATGGTTGCAGTGACCGGGCACGGCACTTATGTAAAAGGCGTGCGAGAGTCTCGGTTATCTAATCACTGAATTTTTCGGGGTTTTTCTTGGTTTGTTTCCCTTGAGCTTAGGAATTTTGCGAAAGCTATGGCATTGCAATATAAAAATTGTGCCTTTCTTTCAATTAGTCAAATAAAATGCCACAGCTTTCATTGGAATTTTCATCCAAAAAATTCGGAGTTTGAACAAATCCTGACCCTACGGAATCTCTTCATATCGGTGTATAGGATTGGGCTGTATCATTTTCAAAGACAGCGTTGGACGAGGGCAGTGACAGCAACAAAATTGCGCCATACCGACGGCACCCACTCGCCGTGGCACCCCCGGCATTGGCATCACCAGCGGAAGCAACGAATCCGAACCGGGCACTGTTCGACTTGGCACAAACATTCCTTGGCGGCGGCGGTGGCGGGAGCGATCGCCAACAGTCGCGGCGATTCGCCGCCGCCAACGACGACGACGACGGCACCGCAAATGGACTGAGCGGTGGCGGCGGCGCTGCAAACAACATGATTGGCCAAGTCAGTTAATCGAGCGAATGAAATGCCGGGGGCGGACCATTTTTGGCCAAACGTTGCAAAAACTTAAGCAAATGATAATCACTTAGAATTTGCATGTTATTAGCTTCTAAAAACTCTTGGCTTTCGAGAGTCATAAAATTTATGGAATTAGATTCACTTAGAAAAAGAACAAATGCTCTTAATGAATTTGACTCCGAATTTTGGGCGTCGAAATATGACGGAATGAAATTTACGGAAAATTTGAAAATTCTCTTTTTTGGAGCGGGGGGGGGACGGGGTTGGTATTTTTAACAATGCTTTTTGCTCCACAGTTTACTGCTTACGTTGGCACATTTCCCTATTTGCTAGGCAATGCGCATGCTAAGCGGAGGTTTCGACGCCGCCGCCTCGGGCGGTCGGTCGGCCAGAAGCGGCGGCGGGCAGCAACGCTCGTCGGCCGGGATGATGCCGACAACACTTCGCCAACTGTTCCCGGGAGCGGAAAGAAATTTCGGCATTCGCCAGGGCGACGGTTCGTTTTTGAGGAAGGGACGGAAGAAACGGCATTTTGTTACACCATTTTCCCCCGAAAAGGTTGTCTTCCTTTTCTTGGCGAGTTCATGGTAAAACAATGATACGATGAGGTACGGTGATTAACATACGGTACTCTTTAAAGAAAATGGCGTACGGTAACTGTGTGAAGCGCGCCGATGAGAAGGTGAACTTGTAAAATTAACTATATTTAAAAAGACCGAGGGCATTTTCCCTATTTTTCTATCTTTGCCGGATTTATTCCGCATTTTCCAAATGAATTGGCGCCCGTAGCCCCTGGGGGGAATCAAAGTGCTAATTGTTTTAATTGTTTGTTAAATGCTCACCAATCAGCAGACATGGGACGCGTGGGGCAAAGAAATAAACAATGCGTTGAGCGGAGGTGAGCTTAAAAAACTAAGAAATAACAAATAAAATTCGAATTTTCAGGCAAAATTGACCTGCTAAGGGCAAGGCATTCTTTTTTGAATTTTATTAATTTATTTTGTTCATTGTCATTGTGCCCATTCCGTTGTTTAAGCAAGGAAACGTGCAAAATGGGCGCCGAAAGGGAACAGTGCGGCCAGCTGAGGAAGGCGATCAGCGATTGTGACATCCTTGGTAGGCGGGATTTGGGCTTCGAGAAAGTCGGAAACTTACTGAGACCCGTTGGCCCGCGACAGAATTGACCCAGAAAAATCCGAAACTCTTTCGACTCGAGACTGAGAAGTGAATCCGAAAACCTAACTGACAGATGACTCGAACAGTCAAGAATTTACTAACCCAAGACCCTTCGGGAAATATTTCTCGAATCGAGAGTCAAGACTCTTGAGCATGGCTATGGAGGAATAAGCTTTGACATTGGAGTAATCATAACTAGTCATTAATAAATATTTGATTAGGCGTTCCTTTTCAAGATTTGGCCCATTTTTCGTTCCCGGAATTGGTCTGACCCAATCCAATATAATTTTGGGATTGATTAGGTTTTGCGAGATTGGTTCTTCAGGGCGCCTCTGATTAGAATAAACAAATAATCAGCAACATATCATCATTTTTCAGGCTCCATTCAAATGGCAAGCAATTTGCAAAGGTAAGAGAGAGTACTATTTATAGTGCAGTTTAATTGTTTCTGTTCATGACTCTCTTAATTAGTGTTCATTAATTATCTTTTGTCCAAAGATCGGTCTCACGATGCGACGAAATCAGTGGCTTAATGGACCAAGTCAATTAAATAATAAATTAAAATTAAATTTCAATCATTCGAATTATTCTTTTACTAAATATTTGCCAATTTTAATTGAAATTCCCTTCTGCGATAGAATCCGGGCACAATTTTAAACCAAATGAACGGGCTGATCAATGGAGAAGTGGCTCAAGGACTGATCAACAACTTTCTTGGATAAAAATGCCTCAAGAAAAATTTGCAATTTTTGTACGAGTTTTATTTTGCCCATTTTGTAACTCCATTCTCGGAGTTTAAATATTTTTATCGTCATTTAATTAAATTAATCGCATGGTTTTTAGCCAAAATCGAAAAAAATTTTATGAAAATAAGAAAAAATCAAATTTTTATTTCAAAAACAAACAAATCTTTACAAATATTGAATTGCATTTCGTGGTAATAGCGCCTATCCTATCGCTGGACCCCCCCCCCCCCCCCGTTCCCGAAGAAAAGTTAAGTAAACAATCAGTTGGATAAGTGTTTATTCACAAAATGTGAAAATCTGTCATAAATTTATATTGAAAGGTGAGACCAATTGTGCTTGTTTTCTGTCCGGTTTTTCACCCCATTTTCACTGCCTTTTTCGTTGCTGCACAATTATGGCATCATTGTCGGCCACGCATCGAGATGATTTCCTTGCGCAGTTCGTTCTCGATGCCCTCCATTCTGCGCAGTTCGTTCTCGATGCGCTCCATTTTTACTTTTATGCCTTCCATTTTTTCTGACACTATGTCAATTCTTATTTCGATGTATTTTGAAGTCAACACCCAATTGAATCCAATAACACACACAAACATCGAGCAAATAGTTAGGGAAGTCCCAAAACTCCGAAGATTTATTGGCTCGGGATCGAAAAACTGCACACACAATAAAGACAGAATGAGAAGCAAGTACTAAAACAATTAAATTTTAAATATTTATTTATCAAGGGGAGAATTGTGAGAATCGGAACGAAGGGTTTTTATCTTCGAAATTCATATGACCCAATAAATATTACGGCAAATTCATTTTTAAACGACAACTTGTAAAGCGAAACAATTACCATTATCCACTTGCAATTTTCCGAAAAGAATTTAAATGCCGAAGCAGCCGAAAAAACAGCGCCACAACCGCCGACTGTCGAGTCTTAAGGATGTGTTTTCGAAAACTGTTACGGGTCATTCTTCGAGTCAGAAGGCAAATATGTAGTAAAACGATTTACCTTCTTTTTGTTTCTTCTCGGCAATGGTGTTCTCATTTTTTGGGCCGCCGTTCTCCATGAGAATAATTGTCACTTTTTCGTCATTTTTTGGCCCAATTCCTTTTTCAACATTTGAATCGTGAGCCAACATTTCATTTGATGTTGTTTTTATGTGCAGCGCAGACTCTGCCGAAGGAATGGTCGAAGAAGCAATCAGGCTTTTTTGACAAATTTTTTCAAAATGTTTACAAAAAATTATTTAAATCCGGGATTCGTAATGAATGTTATATTCGTGATCAGCATCACTGAAAACCCCCGAGTGCACCACTTAACGAAGGGTATAAAATGGCGCGAATGAAAAGAAATGGGATGGGAAATAGGCTTAAATCGGAACTGATCAGTTCGATTTGAATTTAACTGATGAGTCGGGATTCGCCGAGGTCGTCCCGATTTGCATTCCTCGTTTGCTCCGATTGAATACAGTCCCGTGCATTCTGAGCAGTTTGACGGGAATTAATTAAAAGTCAACATAGTTTTTTTCATTTATCATTTGAGTTGGTAAACCCGTTAAATCCATAATTGAAAACACATGGAGCACATTTTTTGTATGTTTTAACGTCAAAAACTTGTGATAAAAGTTGGGAGAATTCCAAAGAAAAGTGGAAAGGCATAAGATGAAGAAATTACATTTATACGACAAAGAATTGATAATTGTCTCTTTTCGTGTCCACAGTTGCCCAATTTTGAAATTCCCCAAAATTGCTTGGCAAAATGCGTTTTTTACCAAATTATTTTGATCAGGCATTAGAAATTTTCAAAAAATGGTGGCACACAAAAAGTACATTCGCCAAAAGGTGACAAAAACAACGGTTAGGAGTTGACTGGCTCTGACTGGGGTCACTTCCTCTTTTTCTTTGTGTGATCACATTTTAACGCGCCGGCATTGACCGAACACTGACGTGTTGCATTTGCCGCTGTTTGCCTATGCTTGGCCCCACAATTTTCTTCACCGTCTCCCCAACCCGTCGAACAGTGCCAATTTTGGTGGCATTCATTGCTGCCGTCGGTTTAGAAACGCCAAAACGCTCGAAACAGTCCAATTGATAGAGCAAATTGACTGACTCGTGGACCAGCAAATGCTCCTATTGTGGTAAAAACGTAATTAGAGGAACAAAACAATGCTTTTGCTATTTTTCAAGGCATGTGGTTAAAAACCAAATTTTGCAAATACAATTTAAGACAAAAGTTGATAACAGTTTAGCGTGAACCCTCACATCTTTTGACTTTTTTTTTCTTTAAACAGCTTTTATTTGTTTGTTTCATATTTAATATGGATTCGACCCGAAAATTAGAATTTTTGAAAAGATTTGAGTTAGATTTCTTGTAGGAAATCGGGTCCGGGCTAATTTAAGGAAAAGCTAAGTGATCGGATGTCATATTCGTAATCAAACAACGACCCTAAAAGCTCCAGGAATCTCAAGAAATTTGCCAGCCGATTTAACGGTTATTTTAAAGGACACCCTGGGGCATGAAATGGACATTTTGTGCGTACTTGGTAGTCCTTCTCGGCCCCGGTCAACACAGCGCCACACTCGAGACAAACACGCGTGTGGAACTCGGAGTCCCGCACCCGCACATTGTCGTACCGACGCTGCGCACTGACAAATGGCTTTTTGGACGAGCTTGGCACCGCTGTCGCGGTCATCGGGTACAATTGGGTGGGCGATTTCTCATAAATGGTGCTGGACGAACTCCTGTCAAAGTGCGAGTGCTTCCGTTTGATTGCTGACGACGGGGTCCCATTGTTTGTCGGATAATGCATGATGGATGGTGAATTGAACAATTACAGGTCGTAACGTGATTATAATTAGCAATGCTGATCATTTTTGGAAAAGGCGAGGGAACATTACGAAATGTTTAATGGTATGAATGATAGATACAATAGGTACACTGAACATATACAACAGCACAAGCAATTGGGTATGAGAAGAATTTTATGGCTCTATTTTTATTTCGTAATTATTGCAAAACAATGTTAGCAAGCAATTTACATAGTTTAGTTTAAGCCTGGGATGGCCAACAGAAAAAAATTTGAAGAATAAATTTCAAAATAGCACTCTATCAGATAACAACTTTTTGACAATTGCCTAGACATTTAATTAGAGAATCATTTTTAAAAGCCCGGGTATTACGCACCCTATAGGCTGTAAATTACAAATGAAGTGACGAAAGTGCTTGCGGCTTGTCAACAAATGAAAACGAATGGACACGAGCGTATCGATTGGAAAATGCAACGGCAGAGAAAGACAGCGAAGGGAATTAAACAATCATCTATTTCAGTACCATCAATCCTCTCACAACTCGCCAGTTCAGTACCGTCCTGCTTTCGTCAATGTCACAAGAATTAAAGACAGCCAATGACCATTTGGCTGAAGTTAACAGCTTAAACGGCTTTAATTAAATTTATTTGTGTTTAAAAGTCATTAATTCATTTTCAATTTTTCCTTCCGATGGTTAAAACATTCATTCGAACAATTGGGCAAAAAAAGAAGCAATCACGCGGATGGTTTGTATCCGCACTTCTTCAGCTCCTCCTGCAATTGAATGTGAAAGTCCGTCTCTTGCGTTTCGTCGTCCCAATTGTCCTTCAAATTTTAAAATACTTAATTTATATTGACTAAAACACATTCATTCATCTTTAAATCATTTTTGATTTTCGTTTGGATTAAATTTTTGTTCGACAAAATTATGCTTTAATCCCGGATCGGACTCCGGGGTTCATCTCCTGATAATGGAACTGTTTAAAATTTACACTAATCTGATGTGTCTCATTGTCTGTAACATTCCCAATGTGACTGTTTTTGAGTCGACAAACCTCCCAAACATTAATCGCCGCCTGTGCTTCGCCCGTGTCGATTCCTTCGCCTTTGTTGTAAACAGGAAACTCCTCGAATTCCTCTTCATCCTCCAATTTGGCCGATTTGATCAGTTCTGACTCATTTTTTGCTTCGCTTGGCACCGCTTCAGATTTTTCCTGTTTGTCCACCTCCATTAATTAGCAAACAGTTACTCTTAAATTGCGTAAATTAATGCATAAAAGTTGTCGTTTAGAGACTATGAAAATGTAAGGCAAAAAAAAGGAAGAAAATACAAAACGAAAGTAAAAACTGACAGCAGTCCTTGCTTTTTGATTACAAAATAAAAAAATTTATATGATTAAACTTTTTGGCAAAATGTTTTAAATTTAATTCACTTTTTCTGATTTGCTAGATTAAGCTTACAAAAGTAGCTAATGAGTTTTCTTTTCGGGAATTAAGCTGCTGCTTAAACACTTTTTAATGTATACTGAAATACGGTCCTGGGAGCTCAATTTTATCTTCCAATCAAAAAAGGAGGCAATTTCATAAGGGATGGGGTGGAGGGCTCATTTTCTAAAAAAGAATTGATTACGGTAATTTTGACAATCCCTTAAATTAGAATCTTAATCATTTTTAGAATCCCGGCCCAAACTTTTGTTTTTTCCCTCCATTTATGCCGTTTTAAGTCAAATGTTGAGAGGAGAGCAAACGCATTTCTTGAAGACGGACACTTCCTGGTCAACAACTGTGGTTTTTGATAAAATCTCCGCCAGAAGAGAGAATTTGTTGCGGACGCAACTAAATGTTCATTCATTTCTTCACAGAAATGACCCATTTTCCCAATTCCAATCAATTAAATCAGCACAAATCACAATTGATGCATAAATTAATTCCAAATTTTCAATATTTTATTTTAGCATCATTAATAAATTGCATAAAATGCCACAGCCGCCGCAATGAGAAGCATCTGCCATTTGTGCACAGCAGTTGAATCATGAGCATTTTTCTGAGGCCGGACCAACTGCAGAAAATCCCTCTGTTTCGACGCCTTGACCACTCATTCAGTTCCAGAAGAGTATGGTCAAGGTGGTGCATAAATTTAATGAAATGTTGTCTACACATTCAATCGAGCCAATTCATGGCTTTAATTGGAGGGGGATAGTTTAAAATTCGAATTTGACATTTTAGGGTTTCGATTTCAGAGGGCCAATTCTCGTGAATTTTTTGGCCTGCGCATTCCGTCATTTTTCAGGTCAGAATCAAAACTTTGGACTGCCAACTTTTTCCTCGGCACGTGCGTGTTATACGCTTCACGCGTTGCGTTGCCAATCTGTGCGGTGGCCATGGCACAGGAGTACGGGTGGAACAAGACGGACTCGGCAAGTCCAATTTGCAATTCTCTCGATAAATTTGAGTCAATTTCCTTTTTAAGGGTACCATTCTGTCCTGCTTTTTTTGGGGCTATGCCTTCACCCAACTCATCGCCGGAAGTTGCGCCGGTCTGTCTGATTTTTTGGGGCCATAAAATGGTTAAATATTCATCCATTCCAGAGGAACCTTACTGCTGGTTCCATTTTTTACCCATATTCCAAATTTTAGAAATTTCGAGTGCCTGAACCCGAACTCGAACAAAAAGCCTAATCGCGATTTTTTATCGGAATTTTTTTTCAATTTATCCCCAATTTGTCCGTTAGATTTGGTGGGCGGTGAGCGTATCCTTCCCGTCTCCACCCTCGTCTGGTCACTGCTCACTCTGTGCACGCCCCAACTGTTTGACATTGCTTATTGGACAAACTCTCCACTGCTCGTTCTCCTCTTTGTGCGCGTGTCCACCGGCGTTGGCCAAGGTGGGCAATCTGCGCGCTAAAATTTCCCGCAGATAGCATTTTTTTAAATTTTTTGTCGGAAGTGGTGGTTGAGACTTATCCGGGTGCTGGGATGGAGTAATACAAATATCGCTTCCCCAATCACACCCTGTACAATTCGAAGGGAAAATATATTTTAAACTTTTTTGAAAATTATTCAAAAAATCGACAGTGTAACTGATAGCCCCTTAAGCCAAAGTCCTAAATGTTGGTATGTCAGGTTCACCGGAGAATGGAATTGCAAAACTTTTCCACCTTTTCGCGCCATTTGTTAGCGAAATGTGCCCTAATTTCCCCTCTCTCTCTCGCCAGGTTTCCATCTGCCGTCCATGGCCAGCATGATCAGTCGGCATTTGACCGCCTCGGAGAAGGGCCGCGTGTTCGGCATTTGCTTGGCCGGCTCCCACTTGGGCTCGGTGGTCGCCGGCGGGGTCGGTTCCGTGCTGCTCGAATGGTTCGGCTGGCGGAGTCTGTTCCATTTTGTTGGTAATAATGCCATGTTTTTTTTCGGTGGGATTTCGAATAGTTTTTTGGTTTTAGCGATACTTTTTCTTTTTGTTAGTGGTTGTGTTGAATTGTATTTAGGCATTTTGAGCATCCTGTGGTGTTTGATGTTCAATTTTTTGAGCAAAGACGTAATGTCCGTGCGGCAGCGCCGGCGCCGCGTCATTTTCGACTCATCCGCCAAAGTCAGAGGAAAGGCTTCGCGGGGGCGGGGATTGTTATGGTATTTCAACCCTCCAAAATCGAGCATTGTTCGGTTTTTTCTATTTTTATTCTTGACTCTTGAGAGTTTCCACTCAAAAATTAAAAAGTTCACATTTGTAATTTCGAAAAATATGGGAATAAAAAAATTTATCCTTTTAATCTTTATAAATTAATTTTTTTTTATTGTCAACATTTTCAGGTTACCAATTGTCCAAATAGTGAGGCGAAGAAAACGGACAGTCCGCCGATGACGCCATCGCCGGCGACCACCGCGACAAATGGCGGCACTGTGTCAGCGACGGGCAACGAAAGCGCTGCCGTGCCATGGGGCAAACTGTTCAGGCACCCCTCATTTTGGCAAGTCTTACAAAGAAAAAAAAAATTGGCAATAAATCAGAATGCCAAATTCAAAGAAAACTAAATCACTGTAATCTACACTCATTTTAAATTGTTTTGAATTTTTTTTTATTGAATTTGAAAATTTTGTTAAAAATTCCGAGGGTATTTAAAAAATTATGAAAATCCATTCCGAATTGTAACATAACATTTAATTGCTTTCCTCTTACAATTGAATATGTTTGCTTGTTTATTATTTTTACCATAATTTTGTTCTCTCGTCCCCCAGGGCCGCCTCGTGTGCGCAGTATTGCGGTGCCAATGCCTACTTCACCATGTTCAGCTGGTTGCCCTCCTATTTCTCGGACAATTTTCCACACGCCAAGCCGTACATTTACAACGTTGTGCCTAGCATGGCCATTGTGGTCACTTCGCTGCTGTCACCGCTGGTCGCCAGCCGAATGATGGCCAAGGGACGGTCGGTGACATTTGCACGCCGCTGCATGGAGGTACGGTATTGGTTAGGTACCAAGTGCGTATCCGGACACTTGGTTTAGGGGGTGGGCTGAATTCCAAAATTCGGTTTTAGGGGTGTTTTTTTCAGTTTTTGAGGGTGTGGCCCACTGTCGACAGACCTGAATTTTTTAAAACGCTAAAATGCCATGGTTTTCCTCCTCCCCTCTCCGTCCAGTGCTGCTCCCTTCTCGGCATGGCTTTGTGCTTTCTGTCCGTCTCTCTTTTGCCCGACTCTTTCTCCGCTTCGCTTGCCCTTTTCACTTTGGCAATGGCCGTCCGGGGCTTTCATCATGGTCAGTTTTTGATTTGAATGAATTAAAAATAAATTTTTTTGAAAAAAAATGTCAGTTTTTGCAGAAAAGACTTATGAAGACTAAATTTCTTTTTATGAATTTCGTTAAAAAATTTTTTAGTTTTTCATAAATTATTTATTTTGAATTTTGTTATATTCTCAAAAACTTTCCAATTCCATGTTTAAGGCGGTGTCGCAGTCAATCCGACTGATTTCGCACCAAATCACACTGGGTCGGTGTTCGGTGTGTTCAACGCTTTCGCCGCCATCACCGGCTTTATCGGCGTTTATGTTGCGGGTTGGATTTTGCAGGTGTGAAACTTTTACTCAAGAAAAATCTGCAAATCTTTTTTAAAAATTAATTTCGCCCATTTTCCTCCTTTTTTCCAGAAAATAATTTGAAAGGAATGCAAAACTTTTTTGGAATCTCAGTTTATTTTTTTGAATTTTTTATGGGAGGGGTTCAGCTACGCCCAATTGATAAATTTAATGAATTCTTTTTACTCTTATGCTTCCCTTCTTCCCGGGTTCACAGATGACCAACAATCACTGGGGCGTTGTGTTCATTTGCACCGGTGTCCAATGCGTTGTCGGCGCGGTCGCTTACGGCTTTAAGGGCACCGGAAAAAGGATCATTTAATTAGCCCTAATTAGGGAGGACAGCAATTAAGACATGGAAATGCAGAGAGCACATCACCAACCAACCAACGACGAACGACCCGAATTTTTCTGGCCCAAATCTCACTTTATTTGTCGCATAAAAAATCATTTTCTGTGATATTACAGTGCCATGGATGGAACGGAAGAATTCACTTCCGAAACCATTATTTTGGCATTTGAATATACCGAAATTCTTTAATTTTCGTAATTCCGACTTGTTTTTTCTCTTCAGCATATTCCATCCCTGACACACCAATCCGACGACATCAAACAGTACAGTACATTGCTTTTCTGTACACCTTTTGTTACAGTCATAATAGGTCCACGTCAGTAATATACAACAAATGCACATTATGTCTATAAGTGACCTCCGCCGATATGGTTTTTTGTTAATTGTTGCTATATTTATGTTCCCTTTTCTTCTTTTTTTGTTTGTGACTTTATCATTTTTTAATGTTTTCTTTTCTCATTTGTTGTTATTTTAAATTTATTTTCTGTGCAATAATTAGATGAAAAAGTGAATTTCTTTTCGGTACTTATCGGGTTATCGGGGGGCTTTTCCCGCACAAACGCCAGGTTCAGGTGCGTTTTTTGGCTTTGAAGGTGCCGCCGTCGGCGGGTGTGGGGCGGGATTCCCTTTGAAGGTGCCGCTATCCAGAAGGTTTTGGGGCAATGATTGATTGATTTACGACCGGGGGGGGGGTACGGTTCTTTTGACCTATACGGTGTTTTTTGGACCAAACTCGACGCATATGGTACCAATCGATAGCTTGCGATGAGACAGATCGATATAGGGGTGGGGGAGGGAAGTTGATCCGACAAGTTTAAAACGGTTTTTGATAGTGCCAATTCAGTACCAATTACGTTGGTTGATTTTTTTGTTTGTAGAGCGGAAAATTACTAATTTAAACACTGACAAATCATTAACATTTTTCAACAATTATTTTAACAACGTTCATCACAATTTTATTTTTCCTAATAATTTGGTAATGTCCATTTATTTCCATGGCCCAAGTTCAAAACCAATTAGCATCTCGCGTTTTTAGACACTGTACGGTTCAGTCCCAAAGCCATTTGGACATTTCAGTCCCAGGTCTGTAATTCTGTTCAAAATTGTCGCCGCGCCCTAAAAATGGTACCATTTGATTTCTCTCATCGAGACGAATCGATGGTATATATTTTATATGCAAAATCAAAATTGGTTTATCGTAAAATAAACAAAAGCCATTGAAGGCATGTGCCGCGTATGGTGGGTGGATCGATAATTAAGCATAATTGTTTTGGATGGTTGACTAATTAGACTGGACTGTGCTCGCGCGGATCGCCTGGCACAGAACGTAGGAGAGAATCATTTCCTATTCCTCTCTCACCCGCTCAAAAAAGTGCCATGCCGGTGATGCGCCTGTGGCCGGTTACACCACCTACTTCGCGCACCAGTTTCCTACCAGTACCCCAAAATTTTTAGTCAATTTCCGGATGCTGCAATGTCCCTACCCCTCCGCAGTTTAATTTATTGAAAAATTTTTAAGTTTTTTGTTGGTCTTCTAAAAAAAATATCTGACCACAAAATACATGCTTCATTTTTTATATGCTCAAAATCTAAAGACCAACATTAGACCGTGAATTTTCGTGCTCGGCCGTGCCGACAGACACTCATTGCGCCGTAAAAATTTTCAATAATACAACTCAAAGGCCGCCGGTAATAGTAAAGATGGTTGCCCCCCTTTTTTGGAGAAAATTTTTTTTATTTATAAAAGTCATGAAAACATGTTTTCAAGGGTTTTCGGGGTCGCTGATCAAGAATCGAGCATCTCTTTCGGCCAATTCCGAATCCTGAACCCAAGTTCGAACAAAAATCGAAAATTCAAATTTTTCAAACTTAACATTTTTGGTTCAAACTTTGTTCAAATACATGAAAACGAAATTAAAGTCATTAGTGATTCAATAAAAGATCATTTAAACCATTTTTAGACTAAAAATGGAAATTTGAAAAGTTTGAATTTTCGACTTTTTGTTCGAATTCGGGTCCGGGATTCAGAATTGGTCGAAATGGGTGCCGAATTCGTGATCAGCGACCCCGAAAACCCTCAGAAAGATGTTTTCATGACTTTTGAAAATAAAAAAATTTCCCCCAAAAAAGGGGGGCAACCATCTTTACTATTACCAGGCCGCCTTTCAAAATTGAACAGATACGTCATTTCTTTATCGAGATCCGTTTAAAAATGGTTTTAAAAATATACTCGTGAAGTCTTTCCCGTAGACAAAAAAAAAACAATTTCTTTGAATTAAAAAAAGTCGCGTCAGATCAAAACAGCAGGCTAACTTAGTTGTTAAGGCACTGGCGAACCAACAATTTTCAGCCAAGCTAAAAAAAACGTAAAATGACATCACTGATCAACAAATTGAGAAATTGAAGCACCTCCGGGAAATAACGGCCGGTGACATTGTCAAAACGCTTCAACATTTCTCCATTTGGACCAAACGCAATGACGGTGAATGTGTGGGACATCGATGCCTTAAGTCCACCACAATTACAGTCGTGCACAACACCATCGCCCATGTGCTGAAATGGTATTGGATATATTAAAATTTGGCTTGTGCTGTATGTTTTTGGAAAAGGGGCGAAGTGGAAGAGGGTGGTGCACCCCAAAACTCCGCCGCCAACTCCGACGGCCGAAACTCCGGTTTTTTCACTGGAAAAATTTCTAAGATTAAAAAATTTTTCTTGACGGAGTTTCGGACGGCGGATTTGTCCTGCTCCGTAGCGAGGGGGAGGGTGGGTTAAGGAGTCATAAATAATGGAAAAATTATAGAAAATAAATATTTTTTAAAATTTCGTTAATTCTCAAAAATGCGGAAGTTCTACCCCCCTCGCTCCGCCCAAACCAGGTGTGACTACGCGTTTGCCAACAACTGTTGATTATGCATCTGCGTTAATTGTCATAGTGCGGATGTTGGATGACCCCCCAGGGATTTCCCTTAATAAGCGTAATCTGAAATTTTTGGTACTTACGGCAACTTCTCGCACAAGCACCAAACGACGATCAACCACCTTGTACACTCTGTACGTTGCCGCACGTTCCACTGCCTTCCAATAAACAATGATGGAATGATGCGTCGGATCAAGCCAAATGTCCTGAAAAGGGGGTTTTAAATGTGAATATAGGGTTGAGGAAGCCCGTTTTTTTGACCATTTGTTGCATTTGATGGATTCCTAAAAAGATGCCCCCCCCGCCCATCCAGTGCCAAAATTAGTTAAATTCAAATTTTTAGACAAAATGTAAGAAAGGCACCGGCTGCTTGTCCTTGTCTCCGTAATGCTTGCGTGCGTCGGCGTTTGAGCAACGCCCATTGTCAAAGGCTTTGACCATTTTGCGAACATATGACCCTCCGGCAGCAGAAGGCACCGATCTCGGTTGAACCGCCGCGCCGCTTGTGCCTTGCTGTAAGCAAAAAGTTTGTCCAACATTTTGAAAAATAGTGAACGGGACATGATTAGCTCTGCGACAAGTGCGTAGCCAGGAAACCTTCACACTTCTGAGGCCCCTGAGTGATGGATGATCGGCCCCCTTTTTATTTGGTCAGACCTTTTCCGACTTTTTCAAAAAAAAAATAATTAGGTATGGCTGGTGGTGGTGATAGGCGCCGTCCGATCCGAGGAATTGTTATACTTTTTTAATTTTTCACATTTGCCCATACTTTTGGTTTTGAGGAAAGTTCGAATCGAAAAACAAATTCGTACGGCGCGGCAACAGCCGATTTTTTCGCCGTTCGTCTTTAAAAAAATTTCTACAGCATTACTCCTAAACACTAATTTTCTTTTCCAGAAAGACCAATGACTCCTTTTAATACATATCTATCTAATTGGTAAATGGCCGGCGAACTTTCGTTCCTTTCCTCACAAACCTCGAGCTTGGATTGGAGTAATTGAATTGCTTGTGACGCCGCCTCCATATGTGAAGCTAAGTCGAGTGACGACTGACTGCGTGGCGAAGTGCCTTCATCCTTTCTCTAAAACGCATATTTAATCTTTCATTTATTGCAATTTTTTAAACGCTAGACGAATTGGCCAAACAGTAATTGTAGGCCAACAGAACACGGGTGAGGGGAGGGGGCGGGGAGGTTAAGCGGATATAAGTACGAGCAGAGTGCTTGCCAAAATGTCGGAATGTAAAATGGAATGCCATTTTTCTTTTTTTAGTGAATGGAAATGCTGTAGCCCATTTTTTCCAGAATTCGCAATTTCGGCGCAATGAGTAATTTGTCCATAATATTTGATTATTTCAACTCAAAAAAAACGAGTTGGGATAAAAATGAGTTGGCAAAAACAAGTTCAACAAACCTCTTTCCATTTGATGACACGTGGCAACAAAAGATGGAGCAGCAGACTATAAGACAAGAGCGCATTCGGTGTGGCACTTTCGGCAGGGACGAAAGGCACAACGTCGTACAAAAGTTCGGGCGGAAGGCAATCTGTTGGAGGCGGTGGGTGACAGTAACAGGCTTTCTTGACAATTTGTCTCCACAATCCTTTTCTCGTGCATTCCTGCTGATTTTGAACGCTCTTAAAGACCCTCTCAAACTTTGGTTTTTGTTCGTCAAAACGTCGTTGTAGTTCGTCAAAACGTTGGAGCATGAGTTGTTTAAATTCATTTAGTTCTCGTTCGATGGACTGTTTAAATTCATTGAAGGCTCGTTCGTTGGACATCCTCTTAAAAAAGAAATTATTACAACGGAAAAAGGCAATTCTCATAATTGCATGCAGAACTGGGTTGGGGTAGGAAAAGGGGCGTACCACCGAAAGGACCGTTCAATACTATATGTAATTGATGGCTGATTTTTAAAAATAATAATAAACGAAAAGCCAAATATACGAACCAATAAAAAAAAAGGAAAAAAATAATTATTTTTAAAAAAAATTTCTTTTATAAATTCAAATAAATATATTTACTCATGGCACGACGGACCGGCTCAGTTCGGCCCCAGCACGATTCGGCCCCAGCGGCTTTTTGGTTATAACTTTTTTCTTTATCAACCAAATTCAACATTGTTGGTATCATTCGAAAGCTCTTAACATGCTCTATTAGCCTGCAAAATTTCAAAAAAATTGGCCAATTTTGAACAAATTTATGGTTAAAAAAGTTGGAAAATTTGGTTTTTTTAACTCTTCTTACCATAACTTTGTTAAACCTTAACGAAATTTTTCAGAATTTTGCAGGCTAATAGAGAACACTTAGAGCTTTCGAATGATACCAACAATGTTGAATTTGGTTGACAAAGAAAAAAGTTATAGCCAAAAAGCCGCTGGGGCCGAATCGTGCCGGGGCCGAACTGAGGTAGACCGTGGCACGACCTATCTGATCATTAGGGATGCCAATTTTATGTAACAAAATTTGCAAAATATGTATAAAAAAGCTAAAATATGTATGAAATATGTACAAAAATCCCCCAAATATGTAATAAATATGTAATTAAAAATTTTTTAAATGGTTATTTTTTGGGGAAAAAATTCTTCGTAAAAAGCGAAATAGGCAAAATGCCATAAAAATGACCAAAATAGGCTTAGAATCACATTTAGTATTTCAAAAATTGATTTTTAAATATCATTTTTAAGAAAAAATTCTTTTTAGGGATAAATTTAAAAAAAAAAAATTAATTTTTCAAAAAAAATTTCTATAAGTTTCTCAAAAATCCTCAAAATATGTTAAAAAATGAAAATATTTACGAAAAAATGCGAAATACAGGGTGCGATAAAAGTTCTATCACTATTTTCAAACCTCTTTTTTTATCCAAAAATTTCATTATTTCTCTGAAGCTTAGCTACTGTCGGATTAAGCGACCTTTTTTACCCGCACCTCTTTTTTTGTACTTATTTCCATAATTTTTTTACAAAACAATTTTGAGTAAATTTTTGTTGAGAATATTTTAGCTAAATGTTAAGGCTTTCAAAAAAAAAACTAAATCTGGCGAGCTACGTGGTCTAGCAATGACGCCTAGCCCTGAAATTTTGTGGAAATATTATCGCCTAGTTACCTGGTTAAACGCCGCTTTTAGTTTGTCAAAAATGTCACTTATGGTAATAATATGCATCGTTAAAAACAGCATAAATGAGTGCGACCATTACTGCCATTTTTCGGAAGCGCTTGGGTGCTTATATCTAGGCCAATGGGGGAAATTTCGAGCATTTATTGTGATTTTCCGGCTTATTACTATCTTTTTGATTATTATTATTATTTAAACGTATTCCTAAAGATTATTTGAAGGAATAAATTGCTCCTAAAAGAATGACAGAACTTTTATCGCACCCTGTATGTACTAAAAAGTCCAAAATATGTATAAAAATATATGCACATATCAGGGGTGTGACTTGTCTCAGAAAAGACGAGAGCGAGTTTGGCGAGAGGCGAGAGTCCCCAAAAATACGAGAGTTGGCGAGAGGACGAGAGGCGAGAGTTTTTCAATTTTTTTCTGTAGCCTTATTTTTTATTTAAAAAACTTCAAAATCGTATATTAAATTAGGGTTACGGGCCCGGGTATTTGGGCAAATACCGGGTCAGGGTATTGCCGGGTCCAGAAAAGCCGGGTCAGGGCCAAGCTTTTAAACCGAGTCCAGGTCCTGAAAAATCCAAAAAAAAAAATCTAAAAATTTTTCAAAATTAAATATTTTCATGAAATATATTTATTTTACAAACAAACTTTATTATTTGTCCATTTTTTGCCATTCAAACCACCTTTTTTTGCGGTGCGTTTTTTAAAACTTCGGGGACAGTTGGGGTCCGGCGGTGCCGGTAGGCGCCGCCGGAAAAATTTTGAAAATTGACTTCGATTTGTTAACAGATTCTATTCAAAAAATAACCAAAACTTGTTTTTTAAATTTTTTGTTTTTAAATCGCTTTTTTGTGGCGCTGTTTTTTCAAAAAACTTTTTGTCAAAAAATGAACACAGTTTTGGTTAAATTTGCGGTTTTTAGGCTGTTAAAAAAAGAAAAAACAATAATTTTTAAGTTGAATATTTTTTATTATTAAATTTCAATTGAAATAATGTAAAGAAAATATAAAAAATTTTGTGTTCCGTTGGGGAATTGAACCCAAGGGAAAATAATGAAAGGCAGAAGGCGTAGCCACCAGACCACATTTGAATTGAATTTAACCAAAATAGAGAAGACATTAAGGAGAGAAAGAGATGCTCAAAAGTTCAATCTTTAGGCGTGTATTTTCAACTCTCGCCTCTCGTCCCAAAAAAACTAGAGGCGAGAGCACCAAAAATGGCGAGAGACGAGAGGCGAGAGTTGTCCCACCCCTGGTACATATGTAATACAGTGCCCCAAAAAAGTCTTGGCCCAAGCTGATCAAATTTTCAAAATTAAAATTTCGACTGAAATTTTAATTTATTATTTTTTGTTTGTGTGTTTTTATTTACTCCAATATATGTGCTTTTCATGCACCACAAAATTATTTTGATTCATTCATTCATTCTCAGGGATGAGTCGCTTGATCACACTTTACCCAGAAAAGAGGCCAAAAAAAAATCTTGGCCCAAACATGAAAAACCACCTTATAGTTTATTTAAAAATCTGAAATAATTCATGCTCGGTTTACCTCAGTTGGGCGCGCACTGTTGGGCGCCAGCATGCTTTTCCACTTAAGCTTTTTTCGTTGGCATCCAAATCCAATAATTTTGGTATCATTCGAAAGCTCTTAACATGCTCTATTAGCCTTACAAAAAGCGAAAAGTTTTTCAAGCCTGGAAAAAATTTTATTAAGAAAAACTTCAAAAATTTCGAGTTTTTCGCAATTTTCATGTATAACTCAAACGTGCGCGCCCAACTGAGCGAGTCCGTTCATGCTTGCTTAACTTTTGAAGTTGAACAAAAAAGTACTTTACACCTACTTGATCAGAACACTCCTTCCTAGTAATCGGGACACCCCATAATACACTGAAAATTAGGGAAATTCCAGAAAAAAATTTCTCTGGGGTTAGGAATTTTTTTTTTGGAAATTTTGAAATTTCTCTAGGGTTAGGATTTTTTTTTGGAAATTTTGAGAAAGCTCATTGAAAAGAGCATAAATTTGCTATCGAATTGCTTAAGGAATAAAGCTGCTACGACTTGTAAACAAAATGCTCTATAATATGCAAAAGACCGCAAGTCTCTACGACTTACACCCGCTAAGATATGGGCACTTGAATTTCGGTGTCTACAAAAAGTACTGTATTTCTTAAGGAAATCATGGATTTTACAGTAGAAATGATCAACCCGAAATTGAAGTGCCCGTACCTCAACGAGTATAATTCGTAGACCAACCATCCAAAAGACAATTTTGTGCTCTTTCTCATAGGCCTACTCAAAATTTCCAGAAAATTTTTCCCAACCCTCTAGGAATTTTTTTCAAAAATTTCCCCGATTTCAATTTATATTAAAAAAAAATTGAAAATGGGCAAAAGTGTTACTTCAAAAAGGAGGTAATGGTGGCAAAACAAAAAAGGATAAATATGCCACCAATTCGTCTTTTGCTTTTTTTCGGGTTCTATCCAAAAAAACGGACATAATAATTTTTAATTTTCGGCGTTTTCGACTTCGGCACGGTTTTTTACCAAAAAAAAAACCGACCGATCCTTCGCGTCGATTTTTTATTTAAGACACTTTCTCATCTGTTTTGGATCGCAACAGTAATTTATAATTTCCGGGATAGTGTCGTGGACCACCATAAAAGGCCCATAGAATGAGTAAATTGGGTGGCTGACGTCACAAAAGTGCATTTTAAGCTCAATTCCTTGGCCCCAAAAATGGCACGGCATACCTCTTGCCATTTGATGACACGTGGCAGCAAAAGTTTGTGCAGCAGCCGACAGGACGAGAGCGCATTCGAGATGGCATTTTCGGCAGGGATGAAAGGCACAATTTCGTACACAAGTTCGAGCGGAAGGCATTTGGGGGGCATTGTTGGGAGAAGCAGGGGACAGTTTTAATTTGATGTAATTAGTGAGCAATTAGCTGATTAGCATTGAACAAAAACCGCCGTCGTCGCATTGGCACTTTGAACTTGGTTTGGCTTGTATATCTTGTATCGTCCCGCCGGCAAGAAACAGAACCAAAGGAATGTCCGTTTTGCTTTTCTCTCTTCTGCGTTGTCTGCCTTTTCCTTTTCTCTCTCTTCCTTTCTCTCCTCTCTCCCTTCCTTTCTCTCCTCTCGTTTTCTCTCTTTTTATTTTTCTCTGCCTTGCGCGTTCGTCCTTCACAATGATTCGGTCGCTTTTCGTCGTCCCCCGAGGGGTTTTGTTTGTGTAGTGTCTGCTACCTTTTCACTTCTAACATGCACTCTTCTTGTCTTTGCTTCTCTGTTCTCGCTTTTCTTCCTCTGGGTCAAATTCTCTCTACGGGCCTTCGCCTTTCTTTTCGTTGTGTATCTTTACGTTCTCTCTCTCTCTTTCACTTCTTCGCTTTGAATAGGACAGAGAAATAAACCCAACTTTGTTTATATATGTATGTATTTTCATAAAATTAATTTAATAATGTGTGAACGCTGTCAAAAATAGAAAAATAGTAATAATTGGTTAATTTATGATAATTAGGGAGCACCAGCAAACAGAGGAAAAGTGAACGATCATCGATTTGCAATTGTACAAATGGCATTTTGGGAGGGAATTCCTCTATGTAAAAATGGCATTCATCCAAATTTGCGTACAATATAATGTTTGGTCTCCATTTATGTATATTTTATACTCCGATGGATAATTAATTAATCCTCCCATTTTGCTCACTGATCAACTGCTGCTGATCGCTCCAGCGAAAAAGTGATTAAATTATTGCATTGTGTATTCATTTTAATTCAACTCCGTCTGCTGGGGCCTTTCAGAATTACCAACGACAAACGACAGAGACAAACGACAAACGATATATTTGTCGTTAGTATACGCCGTTTGTCGTTTATCATCAATCAGAATTAAAAATTTTGTCGTTTGTCGTATGTCTCCCGAAATTTGTCGTTTGTCGTCTAAAATTAGGCGTTTGTCGTTTGTCTCTAAAATTCTGATTGGTTTTTACGACAAACGTCAAATTTCAGACGACAAACGCCAAATATTTGGGGGGCGCTCAACACCACCCCTCAAATTTGTCGTCTGAGAAGTGTCCCAAAAAGACACCACATAATTTTCATCCAAAAAATTTTATTTCATGTTAAAATTATGTTCCTAGGGATAAATTAGTCGTTGATCATGAATCCGATCTCAGATTTTCATTATCTATGCTTTTATCAATGATTTTTGATAAAGTTATCAAAGTCTATTGATTCGTGTTCATGATTGGAATTATGTAGAAGAAATATCTTATATTTGGAATCTACGCCTCAAAAAACCCATTAAGACACTTTTGCCATTTTTCATGCTTTTTGCACTTTATGAAATTTTCGGTTAACTGTAAAGAAATTTACGACAAACGACAAATATACTGTGAAATTTGGTAATTCTGATTGGACGACAATTCGGACGACAGAGACAAACGATAAATGGCAAAACGATAAATTTGGACGACAAACGATATATTTTTTTGTCGTAACGACATATTAGGAGACAAACGGCAAATTAGTCGTTTGTCGGTCGATTTGTCGTTCGTAATTCTGAAAGGCCCCTGGTGGTTAATGTCCAAGCGTCCAAAGCAAAGCCGACAAACAAATTTCGCATTCACAGATTATATATATTTATAGAAATTTTTTTTTCCATTTTTATTAATAATTTTTTTATAAAATTCCGATAGGCATTGAATGGATTCCGTATATTGCCGGGCCAAGAAAAGTCGGGCTTGGCTTGGCGTCCAAGTTTTTAAACCGGGCCCGGGTATCACTACAAACCGAAAATACATATTCATAATTTTTCAAAAAACTAAAATAATTATTTAACAAAAGAATTTGTAATTTAAAATGTTATTTTGTTTGTTTTCCAAAGAAAGTAGGGTTGTACGGGACGGTAACATGTGATTTCGTCAGTGATAATTTAAAAAAGTAATTAATATATTCTTTACAAGTAGTATCACTGTGAATTGTGCGAATGGCCTGTTGGCTAGTCTCCTTGACTTTCTATTCTTCTTTCCCCTGGTTCAATCCCTCTACAGAAATTAAAGATTTTTAATTTTTTTTGTATACTTATTAGAGATCGGAATTTTGCGAAAATACGGATAAGTATCAGTATTACGTACTTGACACCGATACGGATTAAGTACTTACGGACTAAAAAAACGGAAAATCCGTAGTCCGTAAAAATCCGTATCCAGAAAAAATACGGATCCGTATACGTATAAGTATTTTTTAAATTTTTTGATAAAAATTGGTTTAATAAATACAAATCTTGAATATTAAAGCTAGAGGTATAACAAATTTATTATCAATTCTAAGCAACAAAATTCAAGATAACAAAAAATTGGCAACAAATGGAAGTGAGGGTAAATTATTGGTACTTGTTAATTATCTGCGTTCAGATTTCAAAAAAAAAATTTTTTTTGGAAACAGGGAAGGGGGGGGGGATCCGGCGGTTCCGATAGGCGTCGCCGGGAATTTTTTATATTTGATTGCAATTTGTTACAGATTTACACAAAAAAATGAGCAAACTTGCGATTTTTAACCATTTCATGAATTTATTTGAACAAATTTCATAAAAAATCTATAATTTTGAAAAATTTACAAAATGGAAAAAAATGAAAAAGAATTTCGTATAATTTAAACTAGGGTTCGAGCCCCGCCCCCGTCACTCCCGCTACTCAGACCCCCGCAACCCCCGCCCCCGTGATCTTCACCCCCGCGGGGGCGCGGGGGTGAAAAATACACGTCTAAGAATGGCATATTCGTGGAATTAAAGGCAAAAAATTTATACAATTTTGAATTTTTTAACCTTCTTTTACAAATTTTTATGAAATAAAGTAAATTTGCTTATATTTTTGCAAAATATTTGTGGTTTAGTGGTTAGTGCTTCAACATTAACAATACTTTTTGTTATGAGTTCGACACCGGTTGACGTTTGACGAATCGATGAAAATGGGCAAAGGAAAAGAGAGAATGAGAAAAAAGAAAGACAGAGAGAGAGAAGACAGAGTGACAAAGAAAGAGAGAATGAGAGAGATAGAGAGGAGAGAGAGAAGAGAGAGAGCGAACACATACACTGCAAAGCCCTCTTGGAAGAAAGGGAGAAAAGCGAGTAGCAAACGAAATCAAACGAAGAGCGGAAGGAATGGGAGATGAGCGAGAGAGAGAAGAGAGAGTGACAAAGATATAGTCGAGAATGGAGAGGTCGTTACAGCGCACCGGGAAATTTCGAACAAAAGGGCGCAGGTGGGCGGTTCGCAGCTGAGCAGAGCGCAAGTGCTCGACAATGTCTCGGCGCTTTTCCAAGTTTCGGAACAACACGTGCAGCTCATGCGCTACAGTTGAACCGCTTGCATAGATGCTCGACGAGCGGAATCGGGCGCGGGCGTTCTGCACAAGCACAAGTCTTTGGGGTACCTAAATTAACCAATTTGTTAAAAAAAAAGGAAAATTGAATACTTGCTCTTGGCGGCTCATCATAAATTGGAGTGAACGGGTCCTGCTTCTGCTCTTCGTCAATGAAGCTGATCCAGCTAGGCTCCTTCGTCTCCTCCTCATCCTCCTGGTCCTTTTTTGGCGTTTCTTTGTTATGGTCCTGCTGGTCCCTTTTTGGCGGTTCCTTGTTATGGTCCTGTTGGTCCATTTCGGGATAAGCGTTATGTATCCAATCGGTAGCAAGAATTAAATCCATTTTTTTTGAATCTGTAAAAGAAATCTAATTATATATATATATATAAAATGCCAACAAATTTATAATAAATAAAAAATGGATACTTTTCCAAACATTGATCACGTGGACTTGTAATTTCGTCATCCATTCACAATGATTGTGTCTGGGAGTACAGGCAGTGGGAAGTCCGAGTGGGTAATGCGTCTGCTACACAATTTAGAGAAAATGATCTCTACTCCAATTGAGCGCGTTATTTATGGTTACGGAGAGTTGAACACTAATATTTTGAATTTGCAACGCATTGGTAAAATTGGCAATGTGCCAGTCACTGTGCACAGCGGCGTCCCATCTGCGGAACAGGTGCGCGATTGCGCCAAAAAAGAAAAAATCTTGCTAATATTAGATGATTTGGTGGTGGGGATGAGCCAACAGTATTTGGACGCGCTCTTCACGCGAGGCTCACACAATTGGGGCGTGAGCGTAATTTTGGTGACCCAGCACCTGTTCAACAAAGAGTTGCGCGTCTCTCGTACAAACTCACATTATTTGGTGTTAATGAGAAATCCAGCGGGCGCACTTCAGATTCGCACAATAGCCACCCACCTCTTCCCGTCAAAAACCGCATACTTTATGGAAGCCTATCGTGACGCATGCGCTAAAAATTTTGGCTACCTTTTGGTTGACATGCACCCAGAGAGTCCGGAAATAATCCGACTGAGAACTCATATATATGATCAAAATAAAATTGCTTACCTACCAAAATGAGAGTATCACAGCTAATTTCAAAAAATACCCCATTTTTGCAAAACATTTGTAATGCCAAAAAGGCGAAAATTGTTATTCGAGAGGCGTCCGATGAACAAATATTATGCCTGGTCGAAATTTGTCTCAACATGGGCCGAGTTCCATTGCATCCTCGGCATTTGAAAAGGCTCAAAACGCATGCACAGGTTCTTCGTCGTCTCACCCGCACACGCTGCTCTCGCTCTGCCAAAAAAGTTTTGCTACAGCATGGAGACGGCCTATCAGCCATTGTAGGGCTCATTGCGTCAATTGCCCTTCCGCTTATTGCGGATGTCATTGAAAAATATAAATAGTTTCAAAAAAAATTTAAAAAAAAAATGCAGCATACAAAGCGTTATCTGCTCGTCCCCGAAGAAATTTATCAGAGTTTGGCATCACCGCCACCGTCTGACGGAACACCAATTGGGCTGGTACGTAACAGAATTAAACAAATCAAAAACGATGACGGCATAAATGAGGCGGAACGGGCAATCAAATATGCGCAGGAACTTAAGCGTCTCAACAAGCTGACAAGGGACGAGGAAGAACGTCCCGTGGGTGTTAAATTAGAAAATCTGAGTGACGTGATTGACGCCATGCCCAAACCAGTCAACGTAAAAAGACCAATTGTTGTCGCTACGCGTCGCCATCTCAAGGTAGGGCGTGCGCGAAAAGAAAATGTTGAACAACTAGAAGAAGATGATGATGATGATAATGATGAAACTCCAAAGCCATCGAGTTCAAATAAACGACAACCCACACAAACGGAAATCTTAAAATTAATTTATAAAAACGCCCATTCTCTTGGAGTGTCTGAGGAAGGACAGGTCTTGAGAGCGGGTGGACGGCCATTTATAACCAGCAGTGTTTATGACATTGTTAGTCACCTGTTGAACAAGGACAAACGTGCTCAAAACAAAGAGCCAACTGCATTCAAAGAGTTTGTTGAAAGGGCAAAGCAGAATCCATAATTGAGTAGGCATTTATTTCCCGAAGGCCAATCCGGCAAAGGAATTTATAAAAACACAGCATTGAAGTTTAAGCCATCATTATGGACTTGAAAAAACTTCGTTTGCTTGAGTTTTTGTACAAGGACCTAAGTTCGCCTGTCGCATTCACGAGCGTTGAACCGCTATTGAAAGAGGCGCGGAAAAACCAACCAAAAATTAATCGAAAAGATGTCCAAAATTATTTAGCTACCCAACGTACATACACACTACATCGCCAGGCAAAACGGCGCTACCGCCGTTTGCCAACCTTGGCACCCGGCTTGCATACTGAATGGCAGGCAGATTTGGCTATTTTTGACCGACTTGGTAAACAAAATCGTGGCTACAAGTACTTGCTAGTATGCATTGATACCCTTAGCCGACAGGTGTTTGTCGAGCCCGTAAAGACCAAAACGAGCGCTAACATGATCAATGCTTTTGAACACATATTCAAAAGGTCAAAGTATATCCCGTGGAAGGTGTTAACGGATCAGGGAAAGGAATTCACTGCCCGCGCAGTACAGCAGTTCTTCCGCACAAAAGACGTTGAACACTTTTGTATGCTTACGTCGCCTCAATTTCACGCCGGAATGGCTGAGCGTGCGAATCGGAGCATCAAAGAGCGACTTTATCGCTAGAATGCCAAGATTTGGAATACCGATATGTACCCACAGAAGAAAATCCTGCAGATGTTGGAAGTAGAGGATGTACACCCGAAGAATTGTTATCACATCCATTATGGTGGGAAGGCCCAAAATGGCTGAAAAAGTCCAAAAGTCAATGGCCGAATGAGTTTTGTTTCAAAACCGAAGCAAACTTGAGAGAAACAACAGAGAATGAAATTGTTATGACAAACATAATTATAAATGAAGATAATTTATTACAATTTTCAAAATATAGAAATTGGGAAAAAATTATTCGAACGATGGCTAGTGTTCTAAAAGTTTCAAAATGTTGGTTGAAAAAAATTGGAAAAGTAGCAATTTCATCACATATTAGAAATATTCCAGAAGAACAATTTATTAATCCGCAAGATTTCGAAAAAGCTGAAATCTTAGTGATTAAGAAAGGACAAATGAATTGGCAAAATTATGCCGGAAAAGACCAAATTAGAACATTTATTGATAATGATGGCATAATCAGATTGGATTCACGTATTAAAAATTGCGAAATGCAATATTCGTTTAAATTTCCGATTGTTTTCCCAAAGGGAGCAACAGTTCTCGAGTTATTAGCATGGCGATCACATATAAAAGTCAAACACGGAAAAGTTGATGCGACTTTAAATGAATTTATGTCTGAGTTTTGGGCTCCAAATATTAGAGCAACAATTAAAAAGATTATAAAGATGTGTGTTAATTGTAAAAAGTTGAGTGGCCAGCATTTTCATTACCAATCATGCCATCACACCCTCAAGAAAGGGTAAAAATTTCCCAACCATTTAATTCAGTGGCAATCGATTATTTGGGCCCCTCATTAGTAAAAAATGAGGGAAAAACGATAATTTTGGATAGTTTTAATCACATGTTTAGTTACAAGAGCAGTTTATCTTGAACCTGTCTTAGATTTATCTGCTTATTCATTTTTGCAAATTTTGAGGCGATTCGCAAGCAGAAGAGGAACACCAAAAAGAATTATATCCGATAATGCACAAACATTCCGATTAGCAGCAAAAGTTGCAGGTGCATATGAAGCAAGAGGAGGAAAAGGAAAAGATGAATTAGAAAAATATTTAGTTAAAAACAAAATTATTTGAAGATTTATACCAGCCCTAGCACCATGGGCTAATTCTTTGGCAGAACGATTAGTAAAAGTTTGTAAAGATGCGTTTAAAGCATCGCTTGGAAAAATGGTATTAAATTTGGATGAGTTGCGCACATTTATAACAGAAGTCGAGTGGACTATGAATAACCGACCGATCACTCATGTATCAATTGAACCAGAAGGCGAAAGAGCCCTCCGTCCGATCGATTTTATAAACCCAGGATTAGAATTAGGAATAAATTTACAAAATTCTGATGATGATAAAAATGACGAAGAATTTATTTTAGAACCAGAAAAATTGGAAAACAAATTAAAAGTTCAATTGCCCGCCTTTTTCCGTCCTTTTCATTCCAGTTTTTCTCCATCTCTGACCTATCAATTTTTTGTGTCCCCTCTTTTCTTTCTCTTTGCCTATCGCAGGTGCCGTTTTTTCCATTCATTTTTTTTTTTTTTTTTGCATTTTCCTTTTTTGCCCGAGGCCATTTAATCCCCCTTTCTTTTCTCTCCTTCTTCATTCTTTAGCTCCTTTTTTGCTCTTATCTTTTTTCCTCCCAATTTCCCCAATTTTTGTGTTTGTCCACCGGCAATAAATTTGTGTTCCGTTGACCCTTCAATTGGTCCGGTAAAATTTCCCCACCCTCTTGGGAATTGCCGGGCAAGTAACTGTATGATTGAGGCTTTCATTGCCCCAGGTCCGTTCTCGAGTCAGCATCTGCGCACGGGATTGGATCTCCTCCCGGATCCAAGGCCCATCCCTTTTAAAAAAGCCTTCAAAGAACTAAATACCGTATTTCTCCGATTTATTAATTTTAAAAAGAAAGTTTTAGTTCTGGCGGCATTATGAAAAGGGGATAATGGGATGACGAATATTTTCCGAAGGTTGGGGAGAGATCGGCAGTAAATTTGTCAATGTGATCAAACCATAAAATTTTACGGTTTTCGTTTTTTTTTTTGCGTCGCGCATTTTCAAGAAACTTTTTTTTTGGGAACAGGGGGTCTAGTGGTGCCAACAGGCACCGCCAGAAATTTTTGAAATTTTAATCGAATTAAACAGATTTTGTCCAAAAAATGATCAAATGTCGTTTTTTGAGTCAATTTTTTAAGGAAACCGGTTGCCGGCCCAGCACGGTAGATCTGCTGAAAATTCCGGACTCTCGTATTTTCATTTCCCAATCTGCAATCAAATTTCACCAATTATTCGTCATTCCAATCAACGGGAGACTCAATTTAAGGCTATTCTTCGGCAATTTTATCATGGAAAGTAAGTTTCGGCATGGCGACTCTGTCCTCATCCTTTGACATCGGCATCTCAATCACCGCTACTCGTTCTCAGCAATTCTTCTACACTCTACTTTATTTATGCACAGAATACAGTAATTTACTTTGTTCCTACCGTACTTATAAATTTTTGTGGTTACCATTCAAAATGTTTCTTGTTTCTGTCATAATTATGTGCATAATGACCTTCTCCGTCTCCTCTTTTCTCTGCTGATCATTTTTGGTTATTATTGTTATATTTACATACCCAAAAAAGTCTTCTGCTGACAAACGCTCGAAATATGAATAAGCTTAATAATATACTCGCATAGAGAAAAGTATAAATAATCAAACGAAACAATGCAACAGGTTTTAGAATTCAAGACCAGAAAGTTAGATTTATTTTCATTAGAGAAATTGATTCGGGAACGAAAGTAGTCGCAAATAAGTACAAAAAAGTCTTCAAATATGAAAAACTGTTTCAAAATGCTCTTAAAAATCTGAACTCATTTCACTTTCACTTTCTGTACAATTAATTAGATGAAAAATGAACTTTTTACATTTAATACATGTCCCTCAAATCGGACCAGGAAATAACGTCGCCAGCCGAAACGTCGCCGGGCGAATTTTTGGACCATAACTTTTTTCCTACTCAAACATATTAAACATTCTTGGTATTGTTCCAAAGCTTATGAAAAACTCTATTAATCTACAAATTTTTCAAAATTTTTTATTAATGTACAAAAAAAATCAGAGCAAAAAAGTTCGAAATACTAGGTTTTTGAGTTCCTTCTGGCCATAACTTTTTTGAAACTTAACGAAAATTTTTTAAATTTAGCCTATTAATAGTAAACACATAAAGCTATCGAACAACACCAAGAATGCTTAATTTGATTTACAATGAACAAAGTTATGGTCCAAAAAGTCTTCCGGCGACGTTTCGGCCGGCGACGTTTTGGGGTGCCCCCCCCCCCCCCCCCCCCCCCCTCAAATACATTTCTTAAATTTGTATAGAGCGCGGCATTTTGAAATGCCGCGACCGGGACCGGGACTTGTAAAATGGACCGGGGCGGGATCCCGGGACCGGGAATCCAATAAAATACTTGGAAAATCTTATTTATTTTTCGTCGGGGAACGGAGAAACGCATTTCGGGGGTGTTTTTGCTCTATCCATCCGAATTTTTTTTATTTACCTAATCATCAATTAGCTGAAAATTAATTGCCCAACAATGGGCGCGCGAGGCGCGGATTAACCCAAAAATGGGTGGTTTTTTGGTGGTGGGCGCCATGGATGGAATGTGTGAGGCGGTGGCTGACAAATGAGTTCGTCGGACGGTCGGCTGGTGTTTTCTGCACTTTTGCAGATGCGTCCACTCGCCACGCCGTCCCAACGGAAGAAATTTTCGCCAATTTCCCCAAAATAATTTGCTAATTTTACGCAACTCTTTTCTCTGCACTGGCTGGTTGACCTTCATAAAACCTTTTCATCAACGTGTAATTACTATTCCTCCTCCTTCCCCTGGGGGAAATGCCTTTTTTGTGTAAGGATTCGGTTTAATTACCCATTTTTCATAAAATTGCTCTTTGCTCCGGGCGAGGAATTGCCAATTCAATACTGGCTGGCCAAATTTCGAATAACTTCGGCTTGGGATGAGACGAGGACGTGTGGCAGGATAATAGAAAATACTTATAGGCTATCGAAATATTATCAAATGAATATTTCTATAGGCATATCTTTATATTTTGATTTTTTTTTTTGAGTAATGCCATTTTTGATGGGTTTTTGAGTGCCATCATAACACTGCGGAGGATGAGGAATTCTTAAGTTAAGTTGAAAAGGCTGCCACGGGAGAGAAGGGAGAGATGATCGGTCGGAGATGGGGGGGGGATCAAAAATTAAACGGGGCCGAGGGCGAACAAAAGTCATTCAGTCCATCCTCGCGGGGATTTGGGAGGCGGAGGAGGAGGAGGAGCAAAAAAGGGGATGGTGGTGATGATGAACCAATTCCCGAGGAGAAAATGCTGATGCACAAATTTGGCGGAAGACCGCGGAGAGAGTGCGGCGATGAAAGAAACCGAAATGCCTTTTCTCTCCTCCATCCCCCGCGGGTCCCTTCGCTTCGTTTGCCACCCGCCGGCGACGACGGACAAAACGCATGGGAAGACGAAGACCGACCAATTTTCTTCTTCGTCATTTTTTGTGTGTTGCATGCAACAAATAATGCGAAACTGTCGTCTTCGTCGTCGGTGGGGTGAACGAACTGATGACGATTCGTTTCCAAAAGTGTCAATGAATTCCCCGCTGTGCCGCCGCCCGTTCATAGAGCAAAAATGCATAAAATCCGCCACCTCCAACCCGCGCGGCGCCCTCAACCGCAACCGTCCACAAATATTCTTTATTTAGTCTCAGTCAATGATGGTCGAGGTTTCTCCCCCCCCCCCCTTCCCCGGTTTACCGATACTTAAACGCTAAAGCAGCGCTAGTGCTGCTATTCGAGACCGAAATTTGCCCGAGAATCGCCATCGAGACTCGCGTCTGATTGTTTTAGTCCAAAAGTGCAACAAGCGGGAGGGGAGGGGTGTTGAACATGGAAGAGCCAAATTGGAGGCGCACAAATTTGCCTAGCCGAACCCTTGCGGTAACGGCACTTGCATATGGGGTACGTTCTATTAAGCAAAAATTTATTAGAGACCTGCGAGGAATGATAAATAGGCCGATATGTAACTAATTTCCCGGTCCGATCGATACACAAATTCAATCCAACAAATTTTGTTGCCCGCCCCCCAATGATTTTAACATGCGTTTGGATTTGTATATTATTAACTACGAAATTTGCCTCCAAATTTGAATTTTAAAGTGCATTGTTTTGAGCTGCATTAACAATGATGTGCTGAAAATTGGGCACAATTAACAAAAAAAATTTTGAAATGAGAATTTTTGTTAGTTGAAAATCCGCGCGCGTCCGTAAATAAATAAGTACATAAGCGTGAGTGTTGTGTTGTGTTGTGAGTGTTAGCTAATGACTGTTTTCGGTGCTGCTGCTGCTTTCGCTTTTCGTTTCCGGCTCAAATTGGCGCCACAAATTTAATGGAACAAAAAGCGCCCCTCCGCAATTCGAGACCGTTTCTCGAGCTTCTTCCCCCCCCCCCCCCCCACCGCCACATGATCACGAACGAGCGAGCACACAGCGGCACCACCCGCTCCTCCAAACACACATTTTGGCATTCTGTCCGTTGTTCCCCCCCCCCCCCCCCCCCCCTCCGTTTGCGCCGTTTTCTTTTCGTTTTCCGTTTGATGGATTTCCATGACTGTTGCTGATCCATTTTACTATTAGCGCGGTGTACATAGAGTCAGCAGCCCCTTTTCTCTTCCGTTTTTGCTTCCCCCCCCCCCCCGCTCACTCACAGCTCCCCAAAACAAAACCGTAAATGGATGTGTCAAGTGGCAGGTGGATGCCGACGGCACGTACATGCTCATGCTGTTCGAGACCAACACTCAATACGAAAAACGAGAGTTGAGCAACAATTAACTCGAGACACAAATCGAGACTGATCTCGTAGCTTGAGACGGAAACCGAGATTTAGGCCTGAGCAAGCAGCAGGAGCTTCTCACATATTTCTACCAAATTCAGTGCCAAAACATTTCAGGCTAATCAGTGTGGTCAGCCAAAAATGGTACGAATTTGGAGCAGTGAAAGTGGCTGCTGTTGTTTATTCATGCACAGCTCCACAAAATGCACACAAAAACTAGCTTCGCCTCCCAAAGTGTCATATGTTAGCATATGCGTCCCTCCGATCAGCAGCGGTTTGTTCTGTTTGTTCCTCTTCATCCTCCAATTTCCAATTTCCGATCGGCGCTTTAGCGGCGCGGGAGGGGGGGGGGCGGATGGGATGGGTCATTTTGCGTTTTGCCCCCCTCCCCCCCCCGCCCAACTTTTTGTACAATTTTTCCTCCTCCCCAAATTTAAACAAACACATCTGCCGCCGCTGTGCAGTGGTTCGTCCGATTTATCTCTGCTGCTGTTGATGGTGTTTGCTTGTCATTTTCCATTAGCTGTCGACAAAATGCCAAAACTATGACAAAAGGCGTTAATTAGAATAAAAAATGGCTCAATTTCTGGCTGATTAAATAATTTGGGTATCACTTGTCCTTTCGTCATTTTGTCCATTGTGATTTATCTGCTTGTTTTCCCGCCTGCTTCTTCTCCGCTTCTTTATTTAAGTGTTTCCTGGTTTCGTATGCCGTTTTTCCTCGTCTCTCCCCTTTTGGCATTTTGTTTATTTCGGCATTTTGTCCCTTTTTGTGTGTTTTGTCTGTCCGTATTTTGCCTTCTGCTTATCCTCTTTTCTTTATCCCTTTTAGCTGCTTCAACTTGACTTCTTCCTCCCTCCCCTTTTGGCATTTTCTCCCCTCTCCCCCCAAAATGCCGTTCCCTTTTCGGCATTGCTTTTCCTCCCTCCTCCTCCATCTACCGTTGTTTCTGCTACTGTTCCATACTATTGCTCATCATCGGTGTTCTTCGATGACTCCGTTTCCTTCTTCCGCTCCGTCCGTCGCCGTCTGTCCCATCACTTTCCATGCCCAGGCAATTTCCACTCGCCAACTTTCTTCCGTCGAATTCTTCCTCACCAAGTCAGTGGGTGGCGCATTCATTTATTAAGGGAATACTCGAAATTTACGCCTTACAATTACAATTATTACCGTATTTACACAAATAGAGCCACCCTCTTTTTTCGAGCGTGGCTGAAAACCAAGCCGAAAGCTTAGGATATTTAAAGCCCGCTACTGATCACCGATATGTAACTTATTTTTATTACAACATCTGATCTTTTTCTAACCTTTGAAAATATTTTTTTTTGTACCGTAACTCTTAAAGAAAATAACTTTTTTTGCTTTTGACTTTTAATCGTTCTAACCAGAGATTATGGAGATGAGGTCAGCATTGATTGGTCCAACCAATGGACAAGCTTTGAAGGGATCAGATTTATCACATAGTCAAGTTTTGTTAGCATAGCAGTGGGTAGGCTTCCCTTCAGCTGCAATTGGAAAATCCATTCTCTAGTCTTTGTCATTGCCGGTCTAGCAAATCTGATCGGGATTGGATTTGTCAGGAGGATCCCGCCATATTTTTTCTCGTCTTATTTGGTCGTCATTTGGCTAAGAATCTGTTAATTCTCTTACTGTATTTTTAACAGTCCGTCGGTGCCGTCCGCCTCCGTTTGTGCCCTCCAATGTGCCCACAACACATTGTGCCAATCGGCCGTGTTCAACCACGACACGCGCACCTGCGCACTTTCCCAGCAAAATTGGCACAACCATTGCAAGGGCAACAAAGAGCGCTTCAAAACGTTCCATTTGTCCGCGGACGGAGTCGGTGTTTTGTCCGGCCCAATTTGTGGCGATGCTCGAGAGTCTTGGCGGTTGCCCTTTTTAACCACTTTTGACTCTCGATTTAATTCTGGCTTCTCGAGCATTGCTTTTCCGAGTTCTTTCCATCCCTAACAAAAACAAATGCACAGGCAGACGCCCTCTCACTGATCACTTGCATTGAGCAGTGCGGAGCGATCGGTGGCACTCGGGCAAATGAAAAAGTGAGCAAAATAAAAACCGGGGAGAGGGGGGGGGGGAGGGGAAGAGGGAGAGGAATGGGGAGGGGGTGCACACCAGGGATGGCATTCCGAGGCCCCAAAAATTTTCGGAAATCGGAAATCGGAATTCCGGGGGTCCAAAATTTTTCGGAAATCGGAAATCGGATTTCCGAGGCCCAAAAATTTTTCGGAAGTCGGAAATCGGAATTCCGACCCCAAAAACGTCGGAAATCGGAATTCGGAAGTCGGAAATCGGAAATTTTTCAAAAAATATAAAATATAATAAAAAAAAATTTTAAATATTATAATAGGCTAAATTTTTAATTATTAACCAAGTAAAAGCTGGTTCAAAATTTATTTGATCTATTTAAATAAATTTTGCCTTAAAAAATTATCCAATGATTTTCATCAAAAATTTTACCTTCTTTTTTGCGGCGCGTTTTTTCAAAATTTTTGAAAACACGGCGGGGGAGGTCCGGCGGTGCCGATAGGCGCCGCCGGGGAAAATTTTTTATAATTTTAATCAAATTGTTAACAAATTTTGTCCAAAAACACTAAATTTAGCGATTTTGAGGCAAAAATTTCTCATTCCATTCCGATCACTAATCATCAAAGGAAAGCAGTTACTGCCCGAGGGGGGGGGGATGTGTTGGTCCAAACCACAACCAAATTTCAAAAAGGCTTTTCCTTTGATCATTTCTTTCCAATCACTAATCATCAAAGGAAAGCAGTGACATTACGCATCTGTTGAACATTCTTCGCGCCCGCGGTGCCATCGACGGTGGGCTCCGTTACGCGCCCACCAATGGCATGATCAGTGCCATGGCAGCTGATCAAATTTCTTCTCAAATGCGCTCCATTGAGCCGGTTGGCATTTAAGCAGATTGGCACATAATGCCAAGCCAATTAAACACCTTTTGCCAAACAAAGGAGAAAGTGCCGACATTGGGAGGAAAAACAAAGCAATTGGCTGATCAGCAACAATTTCCATTGCCAGAGTTTCTTTCGCTGCACGATGGGCGGCACATTCTCGATAAAGCACAACGGCAGGTAAAATTGATCAGAGTCTCTGATCAGAAAGACAATTTCATTGATATTAATATCAATGATGAATATGATGAAGATTAGCCATGGTTAGCCCCAAACGGATTTTGGTCCCATTGTTTTTGATCCTTTCCTAAATCCATTTTCGGCATTTTATAGTCCCGCCACTTCAATTTCTATCTTCTTGTGTTAATTTAGCTAAACTAATATTTCATTGCATAATAATTATCTCGATTTAGTTTTTGCCGGACGGAGGAGGAGGAAAACCGTCGGAGTCGAAGAAAAGTGGCGGCGATCGGAAGGACGGTTTTTTGGGTGCCGTCCGACAATTGCACCAAATGCAGCAAAAACTGGAAATGCTTCTGATGGATGCGGTGAACAGAGAGGAGAAAGCAATGCCACAACGCACTGTCCAATGGAAAGCCAATGGCATTGGAGTACAAGCCGAAAATGGGGACGGAAAGGTGGGGAAGCTTAAAATGTTAGGTGGGCCGATTAATCGGCTTAATCGTTTCGCAGTTTAGCATCTAATTAGCCAGTTTATTAGTGGCATTGAAAAATTAATAAATGTTTAGGGTAATGGCCCTACCGTACCGTCAAAGCCAACTTCACAAACATCGTCCTCATCATCATCATTAGCATCATCAATTACTTCCTCCTCCGTTCTTTTGCCTCCCTCCAATTATTCCGTCCATGGCAATAATCCCTCAGGGGAAAATCAGCTCATAAACAAAGGCAGCGATTATCAGGAGCAGCAAAACAACACCAATTTCATCAAACTGTTAAAGCCGGGTAGGGAAAAAATTTGAGGTGTGGAGGGACAAAAAAGACATCGCTGATCGAATTCAATGTTCGGAATATTTTCAAACTATTTCTGATCAGTCTCGAAAAATTCTATGAAGTCAAGAAAGTCAGTGTTTTTATCAAACCGGTCGGATGAATTAAAATACTGAAGAAATCAATGTGATGACCAACAGCTGATCAGTCTCAGCATATTCAAAGAATGATAATTTGTCCCTATCTCGGAACAATCTCGAAAGAAAGCTGACTAATGGTCCGAATCACTCTCAAGATATTTAAAAGGCATCGCTTGCCCGGTGCCGAATCCAAAAATTTGACCAAATCTGATCACTTCCAATCAGATTCACTCTCGAAATTTCACAAATTCAGAAGGGGTCATCGAAATGACTTCCGTCGAGACTGAAACGAGCTCGGGTGGTACTTCAATTCAACTGCTCGGATCGGACAGGGACAAACTTCACACATCGCAAATGAGGCCAAAACAAATGAACCCAACGGCAAATGTCAATGATCATTCAAATCCGATCGGAATAAACAATGGAAGTGATGTTGATTCGTTGTCCGATCAGCGCTTATCCCATGGTAAAAATGGTGTGTCATCGGCTGAACAAAAGGCGGTAGTGATCAACGGACAAATCGTTTCACCACAACAATTGGCCCAGTTGGCCAACGATCAATTAACTGCTAATGCTAACAAATCATCCGCTGCAGCTGATTCGTTGGCCGAAATTTCTGCCAAAAAAGTAACCTTTAATTGGCTAACCTGGGAATTCGTCCGTCATACAGTAGTTTCGTAGTTTCAAAAATAAGTTACTACAACATTATGTAATAGTAATGACCAAAACTCGCAATACAAAAAACACACAGTAATGAGAATACAGTAGATTTCCATGTATGTTATTAACGCTTGATGCTACCGTTTCGCACTCACTCTTGAAAAAAGTACTGTATCACTGACGCATTTTTGGCCCGCAGGAAATAGTGCGCATTCGTAAAATCCAATTTTTGGTGCAGATTCACCACAACACTGAGGCGGAACAGGGCTATGTGAAGCTGATCACTCTGCACGGCGTTTCGGGCGAACAGTCGGCGGCACCATCAAAGGGCAACGCCGCTTTTGCGCCCAATGGGACGGAGAATGATGACGTCACGGGCAAAACGGCGGAGAGTACGGGCGGAGGCGGTGCCATCGTTTGCTACCGGCGCATTCGGCGCCAACAATTGGACGGCGCAGCGGCGGCTGCTGCGTTTGCCACCCTGGACGGCATCACGCTGAATGAGTGCCGGTAGAGCATTTAGTGACAAACAATTGACAATCCTTCAATTGGAAAATTTGTCGCCAATATTTTTAATTAATCCCCCCCCCCCCCCAAAAAAAGAACAAATTTATTTAATTGCAAAATTGCTAGGCTAAACATTTGTCCTTATTTGGTGGTTTTATTGAACGGATCGAAGGGGGTTCTTTTGAAAAAAGCGATTTACGTAATTAAAGGGTTTTCTGAAAATTTTATTAAAAAATAAAAATATTATTTTTCGCAAATCGCAAAAAAATCACAAAATTTCACCGGTGTTTCAAGAAAAAAAAAAAACTTTTTTTAAGTTCCAATTATTTCGTTTTTAGACTGCGAAATATTTCTTCTTGTCTTTGTTTTAATGGATTGGTCTTAATTACTAAGTAATTACCTTTCACTGAGCCATTTCCATTGATGGATTTTCCTTAATTTTTTTTTGTAAATTGTCCCCATTTTTAAATTTTCTTTGGCATAATGTTTTATCTCTGTCATTTGCCAATGCTTTAAATTTGTTGATCATTTGTCAGATGCGCTTGTGCCCACACGTGGGACGACGCAACATTTGAGGATGGACAAAGTGAGGAAAACGGCGGTTTTGCCGACAACGAAATTGAACCAGCAGCGACAGTAGGAGAAGGGCGACGGAGACGGTGTCGAAGCCTACAGTACACCCAAATAGACGGAGAAAAGGGAGGCGGTGGGCGAGGGAAATGCACGCTGAACAGCGCGGATCAGCAGCAGCACAGCGTAAGAAGGACGGCTTACTAGGAAAATGCTAAACAAATTAAATTCTAAAAAAATTAGTTGTTTTAATAAAATCCAATTAATTTTAAGTTTAAATAAATTTTGAAAATGTTTATGAAGTGCGAAAAAAAACTGATATAAGCAATCATCATTTAATGGATGTTCCGGCTCCCTGAAAGACTTCCTTAAAATTAGGCACCAAAATTGGGTATTGTAAAATAGTTTGGTTTTGGCTTAAAGTCGAAAACTAATACAGACAAGCCAAGGACGAGCAAAGGAAACGGATTTTCTCGACTTTATTCTCGAGAAAAGGCTGAAAATATTTATGGGTTGTGTATCGAAGTTGAACAAAGTTTCTTAGTCAGAATGAAGCTGTGCATTTGAATTTAACACTTTTGCCGTTTCCTCCAGGCACAGTTTCGGCTGATGCCCTCCTCAACCGATCGGAGTGACTTTCATTACGTTTCATGTGCAGTCAAATGTGAGTTTCTGATCACTTTTTTAGATGGCTATAAACGAATAAAAGTTTTTATCCGTGAATTATGTGCCAATTTTAGATTTACTGAAAACGGCAGAAAAAATGTGCCGGGGCATGGACAAACAGAAGATGAAGCTGAGTGGAGAAGAAACGGCGAATTTATCATCAGCTACAACTGATCTGAACCCATCTTCATCTCCATCAACGTCGGCTTCAAAAAAAACTGATCAAGAAGCTTCGTCATTATCAATCGCGGATCCAACTGATCAGACGTCACCTTCATCATCCTCATCGTCATTAGCAACATCGGCTTCGACTGACCAAGAAGCTTCATCATTATCAAGCTTGTCCCCAACTGATCAGACGCCACCTTCATCTTCCTCGTCATTTGCAACGTCGGCGTCAACTGATCAAGATGCTTCATCTTTATCATCATTATCGACATCAGCTTCATCTGATCAAGATGCTTCATCATCATTATCGACATCAGCTTCATCTGATCAAGATGCTTCATCTTCATCCTCATCATCATTAGCAACATCGGCTCCAACTGGTCAAGAAGCGCCTTCATCATTAGCAGTTTCAGCTTCGACTGACCAAGAAGCTTCATCATTATCAACCTCGTCGCCAACTGATCAGACCCCATTTTCATCATCCTCTTCGTCATTAGCACCGTCGGCTTTATTTGATCAAGATGCTTCATCTTCATCCTCATCATCGCTATCAACGTCGGCTTTATCTGATCAAGATGCTTCATCTTCATCATCACATTCACCAACTATCACACTACTATCCTCATCGTCCTTATTAACGTCGGCTTCATCTGATCAAGATGCTTCATCTTCATCGTCATATTCACCATCAGTTACACCTTCATCCTCACCTTCTTCCCCAACCCCATCATCTCCACTAACATCATTATTATCAACTTTAGCCTCAACTGATCCAACAGAAGCTTCATCTCCATCCCTACCATTATCTTCTTCACCCTCACCCTCTTCCCCATCATCTTCTTCCTCATCTCCCACTTTGTCCTCCTCTTCCATTCCTTCATCATCATCGCCCTCTTCCGCGGTCACTTCCTCCACTGATTTATCCTCACTGATCAATGCCAATCGCCATGTCAACGGCTGCTTTGAGCATATCGCCGGGTTCGCAATGCGCGGCACTGCTGCCGGCCTTGAGCGTGCTGTGACGCTGGAGCAGTGCGAATGTTTGTGCGCCAACAGTCTGTAAGTTTGCCAAATAAGGCAATTAATCTATAATTCCTGAAATTCATCGGCACTAATTGCCATTTTCCCTGGCATTTCGTCGCTCTTTTTCTGACTGATTAGACAGTTTTTCTCTTTTTCTGATCGCTTTTTTGTTCAGTGTTTCTCGACTGTTTGCCTTCCAATGTGTGTCCGCCACTTATTATCAATCTGATCAAGATTGTATTCTTAATATGGAAAGTCGGCACTCGTCGCCCAGTCACTTTGGCAAAGCCGCCGGGGACGACGAGTTGGAGACGGACGATGCCAATGTGTCGGTCACTTACATTGGCATGCTGTGCCCGGTTGGTAAGTGCCAACTGCCGATGATGAAATATTTAATTTTTGCTAATATTTTTTTTCATATCGAAAATAATTGATCACAGAAAAGGCTGTTGACCAATTGACGGCTGACCATGGCAACGCCCGGGGGGACGGCGGGCGACGGCATTGTGCCGCTCTGATCGCGGAAAGACAAGCGAACAAAACGGCATCTTCTGCTCCTGTGCCAAAAACTGGATTGCCCCAAGGCAAAGAAGGTGGCTTCTCACCAATTGGTAAAGCTCCTTCACTCTGATCACTCTTTTTTATCCAGGTGTCTAGCTGATTTTGTCACCGGATCAATAGTGATAAAAATAAAACCAAATTCATGGTTTTTCTGGATTCAATTAAGTCAGAGCTATGAGAATCATTTCCCCCCATTTTTCGCCCTTCAGAAACTTATTGAACCATTGTGATCTTTTCAGCACCATCCGCCGCTTCCTCTGCTCTCCGTTCTGATCAATGCTTTCGAGAGCAGCCCAATTATGTGCTCGAAGGCATGGCATTGGCAGTGGAAACGAACGTAACGTAAGTGAAGAAGGGGTTAGCCGGGATATTAGCTTGTCAAAATTCGCCAATTTTCTAATTGGTATTTAGTTGATATTTGAAATTGGGTCGGAAAAATGCCGGATTTTTCGAGTTGCTCTCCCAGACTTGGCACATATTTATCTATAGTTTTACTGGGTCCGATCATTTTATCCCCAGACCAGGGCAATATTTGATTGTTCCAACTGATCGAAGGGTTTAGGGCGGACCAATGCAAATGTTTCTGTGCCGAGGCGGAACTCCGATACGGCGCCATCTGTCAGAGGTGTGGTTTATGCCCTTTGGCAACCAATTAAAAGCAATTAACGCTTCTTTCTCCCCATGGCACAGCATCCAATTTTATTATGGGCCGATGACATGCCTTCTGAACAAGGAAAATAGGTGAGTAAATGGCGAACGCTTTCCAAGCAATTAGTGTGATAATCTCGCAAAATCTGCGAAGAAACGGGGCAAAATTTTCAAAAATTTCTTCGTCGGCGCCTATCGGGCCCAATGAATGTCATGTCTCTATTTAAAAAAAAATCAAAAAATAATATTTTAATGAAAAGCAAAAAATTTTTGAATGCGCTTCCGCGTCCGCTTTTGCGTATTTTTTTTTGTTTGCGCTCCTTTCCCGCTGGTTTCAACACTTTCAGATTGTCTGATCCCGAACATTTCAACTTCGATGCCCAAGGAAACAACCGGCACAGCTATTTTGACAATCGGTGTGGAGCGGAAAGTACGAAATTTCTTCAATTTGGCATTTTGACTCCAAATTTTGGAAAAAAAAAAATTCCGATTGAAAATCGGCTTTTCTTTGCTCCTTTATTACCTTAATAACCAAAAAAGCAATTAATTCCAAACAAAACAACAGGAGAAATGACTGCCAATTATTTGGGCACATTTTGCGGTGGCGGCGGTGGCACCACTGAGACGACAACAGCACAACTCAAAGTGCTGAAGAAAAAGTGGCGAAAGAAGAAGAAGAACAAAAGTGCCAGTGGTGGTGCCAAAAAGAGCAGCAAAAACAAAAACATTGGCATTTTGTCGTCGTCGTCTTCGTCGGTGGAGCAGCAGCCGGAAGAAAACAACGGCACCGTTACAACGCCACAGCAGCAACGACACATGGCGGCGGCATCATTTGAAATGACAGTGACCGCTGCCACGGCTGGCACCACTGCTGATACGTTAATGGGGGTGCCGAAAACGGCGCCATCTGAGTTGGCAACGTCTGAGAGTGTGCCATCGTCGTCTGCCGCCTCGGCAACAAAAGCGGCCGCTCCCGCAGGTGCCGATGCTTCTTTTGAACATGCCGACAAACTGGGTACCGGAACTACAGAAAGAACAACAGTGACAGCTGGCAGCACCAGTGCCGCTGACCGTAAATTGCCGGATGCGACCAGCAGCACCGCCGGAGGGGAAATCCGCTTGCTGCCAGCCGAGGCGGAGGAGGAATTGCCAGCTGACTTTGTCGCCGCCGGTGGTGCCGTGGGTGGTGACAGTCGTAGTGGCGGACGCTATGGCGGCCTGAAGCAGCAACAGACTGTGCCGATACTGCGCGGCGACGACGCGCCACCATTGAGCGCGGCACAGCAGGCTCAACCGCTGCCACTCGCGGCACCGCCGGCGCCGCCGCCCGCTTTTCCGTCCCTTTTCGTCGCTCCGCCCGCGCCGGATGCGCTGCCAACGCTTTTCCCACCGCTTACTCTGTTCCCGCCCCTGCTGTTTACCCTCCCCACAGTGCCAACACCGCTTGCGCTCGTCGCTGCAGCGCCTCCGGCGCCGGCACCGGCGCCGCTCATCCCACAAACGCAACAACAGCCCTCGCCCCCAGCAACAGGCACGGGACAGATAATTAATTGATGATTAGGAGGAGGGGAGGGCGATTTTTAGTTTTTAAATGCAGCAAATTTATTTTGATGAAAATGCACGAAAATAATCATTTTAGCCAAAAGTATTTCGTTTTAATAATCAATAATCATAAATATAAAAATGTATTTTGGGAATAAAATATTTATGAAAATATTTTTAACTTCTATAAATATTTTAGCATTTTTAAGTTTTTTGAGAGATTTCTTAACAAAAATGCAGTTAAAATCCCCTAACAAATAAAACTCAAAACCAGTTCCAATCGCATCTAATTGCCCTAAAAATTTTTGAAGAATCTTTGAAACCTAGTGAACTTCGCCTCCGTGAAAAAAGCAGTCGAAATTTAGGTGAAATTTGTCAAGAAAATTAACCAAATTTTACACCAAACTTTTCTTCCTTTCCTTTATTTCGACCCCCCCCCCTTTTAGAGCCCCCTCCCCCAATTTTTCATTTTTTGTGTATAATTTCCATCGTTCGTTACACAGAGTCCACCACCACAACCACGAGCACTACCACTGCTGCTGGTGCTTCACAGACAATCAGCACAACTCCTCTTGAAACAGCACCATCACCACCATCATCATCACCATTATCCTCTCCATCATCATCGGCGGAATCGAACAGTACCACCAGCAGCACAACCAACACAAGCAGCAACAACAGCAGCACACCAGCAGCGGGGTTGACGAGCAGCACCAGCAACACAACCACGGAAACGGCACCCGACACGACAAGAACAACGACGACAACAGCAACAACAACGGCAGGAACAACAGCGAACTCAACAACAAACTCAACGACGACAAGTCGGGGAACAACGACAACGACAACACCGCCATTTGAGTACCCACCGGTGGGGCCGTGTCGCTTCTCGGCCCTCTACCAAACCGTGTTCAACGGGGGACGACTGCTGAAGAGGCTGCTCGTGGATTCGTCAGTTGCTTTATTTGATCTCACATTTTCGTTCCCATGGGATTTTGCTTAATCCCGAATTTCTAGGCCAATTTTGGGTTTTCTCGACTCTCTAAGTTCATTCTTGACCTTGAGTCTGTGGGTCAATTCTCTCTCCTTTGGGGTCATTCTCAGTCTCGACTTTTGGTGTTTAAATTCGCTCTCGACCCCCTGCGTCCAATTTGCCGTTCTCTGTTTCAGGCCGGCCCAATGTCTCGCCGCGTGTCACTACGAGCGTTGTCGGTCGGCCAATCTGATCCAAATGGAGGACAAACAGAAAGTGTGCGAGCTGTTCCGTGACTCAATCATTGAATGGCGAAGAAATGACGTGCTCAGGTAGAGAAATATGCATCACATTTGAATTTTCAAAATGATAATTGGACTCGGGAATTGGCAAATGACTCTCGAGATCACAATCAAAATTGTCTGAGAATTCGTCAAAGTTTCCCGGCTTTGACTAATAAGTCGAATTAGGCCAAAATCTCGTCAACAAATTAGCCCATTAATTGGCCTCTGATTAAGCTTGCTTCGCTAATTGTCATTTGTTTTTTCAGTTTCGATCGATTAGCTGTCCATTTCGATTCCATTCAATGCCAGCGGTGACATCAAAAGAAATTTTAAATAATTAATTTATTACTTTACTACATATAATACATACTTTGATTGTTTTTCCTTAATTTATTTTTATGACCTCTGCTGCTTTTTGTACACAGGGCTCACAGCAAATTTAGAAAAAATTATAATAACAAAAGGATGGCCAAATCCAAATCCAAATTGAGTATTATGCTAATAAATTTTGTTCAAAAATCGACAATTTACGAATTTTTCAATTAAATTTTTAAAAATCATTACTAAATTAAAGACATTTTGTGAGCCTTTTTTTTTTTTTGCATTTTTTCATATATATATATTTTTTTGCATATCAAATAAATTTCATCATTTCTTTTTTTGTTTATTTCACCTTATTCAGGACAAGCATAAAATTGAATAAACATTGAGTTCTAAAAGTCTAAAATCAGATTAAAATAGAGAAAAAAAAGAAAATTAAGTGTCTCTCTCTCCCCCATTCTCTCCGTTTCCAAAAGTCTCTTCTCCACTCTGATCACTAGTGCTATGGATTGCTTCACTCTCTGACCTTTTCTCTAACTCTCTCTCCATTCTCTCTGTTGGCCAAAGTCTCTCACCTCGTCTTTCCCCCACTGATTTCTGATCACTGATCACTATTGAAAAGAGGACATTCTTCGCTTGTTTGATGTCGACTTCTTTCTGTCTTCATTCTTCCCGTTTTGCCGATGATGCCCTTCGTCGGAAGGCGACAGTAAGCCGATCCATCTGAAGAGGGCAAATATACGGTAGCTACAGTACGAATTTTGGACACATTTTGTTTTGACTAAACTTTTTTAAGCATTTTGAGCTAATTTTTAGTTTAGGTCCTTGAAATAATTTTTTAATTTGTGACAAAAATAAATTTGAACCTCAAAAATCGCGTGCCGGCCGAAGAAATTGACGAGCGGTGCCGGGGCGACGGGGAAATGGACGATTTGGTGGACTGTCCCGAACCGGCACGGGCACGCACACTGTGGCGCAACTGATCGCTTACGGAGGCGGAGCGCGGAGAAAGCAACGACTAAATGGTAAAAGGGACGTTTTTTGCCGGGGCAAAAAAAACACGAAAAAAAGCAATTGATAATTGAGACCCAAGTCCGATACCGAAAGTCCCAAAAAACTCGAAAATTTTCTCGAGTCGACTTCTTGGCCATAAAGGTTAGATATTCTATTTAAAAATGTGCCGAATGCGCAAAAATGTGCCATGCCCTTCTCCCACTTGGATTCGTTCAAAGGAAGGCGACGGTCGCGGCTCGCGCGCACTCAGTGAGCCGACATTGAGCGAGAAGCGGGGCTTGATCAGTTTTGTTGGGCTTTTGTCACGACTAAATGATGAATTTTTTGGCACAAATCAATGAATGATCACTGACGAGGTAAAGTCGTAGATGGAATGAGTTCGGGCCGACTGGGGCCGCTGGTGGCAGCGCCGAAACGACGGCGAATACTCCAACAGCGCTGAGGTGGCCGCCTCGCCGAAACGCCTGGGGAAAAGTTGCGGGAAGATCACTTGCGAATGCCATGGTCATATATGAAAAAAGGGGGGGGGAGTCGACCACCCCCCCCCCCCCTCTTTTACACCCCCCCCCCCCTCGCTCGAAAATTGCTTCAAAATGGGAGACATCTTCGCAGCGAGGGGTAGAGAGCGCAAATTTTTTAACAAACCCATTAAAAACCAAAAATTTTTCTCGGCAGCACCGCCTGACCTTGGCCCCTGCTGTTCCCCAAACATTTTTAGAAAAAAAAGATACCGCAAAAAAGCGGCTTGAAAAGTAACATAAAAAAGGTCGTCAATTTTACATCATGGCCGGACGACCCCTTTGCAAAATTGGCTCTGACCCCCCCCCCCCCCCCATACCCTTTGGTTGACAAAAATTTGGGTCCCATCCCACGTTCATGTATGGCCAAGAAGACAGATTGAAATTTGAAACCTTTTCAAAAAAAGTGGAAATGCCCTCTCAATGTACTTTATTTTCTGAAACAAATTCCCCCCCCCGCCCCCCCTCCTCCCTGGGCTTTATCCCTCTCCCATCGAAGAGAGAGCTTCTCCTATAGCAATTAGCATTCCCTTGGCGACATTAGCAGTTCGCAATGTACTCAAGAGTTATAAAACATTCCCCCAATCTTCCAAAATAATTATGTGTCCCCCCCCCATTACATAATGAGGCTTGGCTTATGGGCATGTGAATAGCTTGGAAGGGACATTAAATTCTCTGTTATCCCATGAGAAAGCATTAAAAGTCATTAAAGTACATGAAGTCCCATTAGCGTCGCATAAACTAATTGGGCCACAAATTAGCCTTTGTTAATTGCTCCGTTCCAAATGCTGCTAATTTGCAAGTAAATTGCACACTTTGCCGCTCGCTGGAGGTTCTCCCGTTCATTGGTCAGTCCCTTCATCTTCTTCTGCTTGCGCTTTTCCTTCTCCCGCTTTTCCGCCTTTTGTTTCGTGCGTAATGCTTGGGCACCGAGCATCATTGCCAAATTACTGTGTAATGATTAATGGGCCAATTAGCGGTAATTGATGGTGGACCTTAAATTACCGAAATTATGAGAGGGACGAAGAAAAAAAAAGAATTGTTGCGAAATTTCAATAAAATTGAAAAAAGTGAGTGGATGGATATGTGACTGTTGACTGGTCAAATGCTCGCGACTGATAAAAAGAAGCCTTTTAACGCCTGGCACTTTCAACGGGCGATGGGCACAAATTGGGAAGGACGGCACCGGAAGAGGAAGACGAAAAAGGAGAGCGGAGAAGGCAAAACGGAAGTGCCGGGGAGAGAGGGGAGAGGGGGAGGGGAATGGCACGTCAAAAGCGGGGGGAAGGAATGCCATCTTAACTTAGTGGCACACATTATGCCGAATTTGGCACATCCTCATGAGGGGACACTGAAGTGAAAGCTTCGGTTGGGATGCTTAAGTGAATTGAGTTTTGAATGCGTTATAAAAATGGGTGGATGGAGGGGGGAAAGTGAATTTTTGGCTAATGGCACTTGGCCTATTTAGGGCACAAATTGGACAAATTTTAAATTCCAAATTTTAAAGAACAGAAATTCCGTCTATCCAATTTCGTAACTTTTACAAAATTGTTCAAGGTTTTGGAATTCCAATTAGGCCACAGCAACTCGTTTTTAATGCCGGTTTCCTTTTTAAAGCTTTGAAGTTCAGCTTCTTCAAATTTTAAGGCCTTGGACAACCAATTAGTGCATTTTTCAGTTTAATTTTTCGTCTAAATTTTTCAGGAATTGGAATTCGGGCCCGAATTTTCATTTGCATTAATTACTCCTCTCCATGCTAATTGTCCGTCCAAAGTTTTTTAAAAGCACTTGTACCCCCAATGGATTAGAAAGATATTACATACTTAAAACACTATCGATAAAGGAAGGCTTCATTTAAAGAAAATCGGTGCTTCGCCGTTTTTGAAAATGAAATTTTTTAGTTTCTCATTGCCGGGGGGTGGGAATTGTGAAATGTACCCATGGGACGACAGTAGCGAATTTATAAATGGTCGTCGGATTTTGTGGGAAGCCAAAGTTTATGAATGAATTGGGGGGAAAAGCGAACGGAACAAAGCCCACCACCCACACACACAACAGAACACAACACACACTTTGTCCTCTCCCCCCCCCCTCACCCATCACATATTCATCCGAAACATGGAACAGAAGAACAACCGGGGAGGGGGGGAGAAGAGAGGGGTATCCCCTGGGGCATTTTTGAACAACGAATTGACGAATGGCCAAACGGAAGAGGGCGTAGGGGGGCGGGAGAGGAGGGGTGGGGAAGGAAAAGCATGGAGGAAAGGCGGAGGAAAAGCAAGAAATTTAAAAAGAAAAGCTAAAGAGGAGCAAAAGCCAAAAGAGAATGGAGAAAAAGCATGAGGAAAGGGGAGGAAAAGCCAAAAGAGAATGGAGAAAAAGCATGAGGAAAGGGGAGGAAAAGCAAGAAATTTTAAAAGAAAAACTAAAGAGGAGCAAAAGCCAAAAGAGAACAAAGGAAAAGAATGGAGGAAGGAGGAGGAAAAGCAGTGAATTTTAAAAGGAAAAGCATGGAAGAAAGGAGAAGGAAAAGCCAAAAGAGAATGGAGAAAAAGCATGGAAGAAAGAGGAGGAATAAATGAAGGAATATGAGGGAGACATGGAGAAGAATGAGTAGGAAAGCTTAAAGGAATTTGAGAAGCTGTAACAAAAGTACAAGGGAAAAGGAAAAGCAAAGCTTTGAACGAAAAATCGTTTTTTCGTTTTTTCTTCCCGCCAAAATTTTGGCATTGGCAAAGCCAAAAAAATAAGGTAAATGATGTTTATTCTGTTTCTTCTGTGTGTGCTTTTCGTCTGTTGGTGGTCCAAAAAGGAAGGCGAAAATGGAAATTTGACACAACAAAATTTGGTTGGCAGAACAAAGCCGTGCCCAAAGGATAATTTAATGAAAGAATTTGTAAAAGGACACAAAAAAACAACAGATATTTTGTTTTGTTTTTGAGTTAAAAGAGGAAAATTGAAATAAATTCTAAATTGTTTTAATTTGTAATAAAATAAATTTATTTTTTTTATCACCCTAATTAGAAGACAATTAGTGTCGCCATATTGGAGCAAAGAAACTTTTGGATGGCTTTTACACAGTAATCTCGACATGTAAGATTCCTCCCAATTGGCTTGGATGGCAAATGGACGAGAACGGAGAGTCAAGAAGCAAAAGGAATCGTAAGGCACGAACCGATGCCAAACAAATGTGCACGACATGAAGCCAAAAGAACACCGCATTGGCACGAAAATCAGCAAAAAGCTATAAATTGCCATTTATTTCCATTTGGTGGGGGGGGGGGGGGTAAAAAAAGCAGAAAATTGGGCATTAAAAAGTCGAGAAAAATTGGACCGGAAAAATTTAGTACCGTAAAATGAGATACTTAATGGAAAGCCAATTTTTTATCTTCTAACTGTCCAATGATTCAATTCTGAAAATTTTTATTATTCATTTCCATAATATTCGGTCATTTGGAGAAAAAAAACTGATTGAATTGTTCCAAAATAATAGAAGAAATAATCTTCTCTGGATTTTTCTTCTTTATATTGAATTGTTTGAGCTAACATTTGCTTCCTCTTTCGCTTCTTTAAGAATTAATAAAATATGCATGAGAAATTGGGCAACGCCTCGGGGGGCGGCGGCTTCAAAATGCCAATGGCACGGCGCGACATGCCAAAATTTGATTAGGCAACTGATGAAAAACAAGTTCTCCATTTTCATTGCACCTTCCTCAACCACAGTGGTGGGCTTGAAGACAAACAGCAGCAAAAAGCCCGCTAAATTTTGTGTCCAATTAATTTGAAATGAAGCGAAGAAGTGAGAGAGATAAAGGGGAAAAGAGAGAGTGAGAGAGAGGAGAGAGGAGAAAGTGAATGAAAGAAAAAGGGGGAAGAGAAAGAGTGGCTGAAAAGAATAGTGCTGCTGAAGAGAGTGAGAGAGAGAGAGAGGGAGATAATGAGGAAGGGGAGGGAGAGAAAGAGATGAAAAGCGAGAGAAAAAAGAGAGAGGAACGAAATAAATCGAGCAAGAGAGAAGGAGATAAAAAGAGAAAGCGCATGGAAGAAAGACAGACAGAGTGCGGGTGAGAGAGCACGGGGATCGGAGTGAGTTAATAAGCGACGAAAAGCATCCTTGAGGGCTCGACGCAAATCCACGGGAAGTGTCATGCCCCGCTTTTCCCCCCCTCCGTCCTGTCACTTTCACATCGTCCGTCGCCCACTCATCGGCTAACACCAACTTCCCACCTCTCCCTCTCCCCCCCCCCCTCCGGAGGCGCTTATTCCCTCCCATTTTCCATCATTTTTCATAATCCCCCTCATTTTAAAAGCAAATTGCCTCCGGGGATTTGCCACCCTAAATATATTAACACTCCCCTTTTTCTGCACGAAATTTCCGACAAATTAAATGCATGCAAATTTGCGCAAGTGTCATAGAAACGCCGTGCCAATTTCGGCCAAAAATAAATTGCCCGCCCGGTAAGAAGCCCCGTTCCCGTTTAGTGCTGTCTTTCCCGCCAAAGGTTTTTTGCGGCAAAAGCTTCTCTAGGGGGGAAAGAGTGGGGAAAGGGATGAAGCAATTATTTAAAATGAAATGTGATCAGAGTTGGCACTAATTTGGAGCTTCTGGGGCCACTGAGTGAGTCGAAAAGGGAAAATCTTCAATTAACACATTTCATTTTAAAATTATTAGTAATAATTTATGCTGTTTATATGTATGGCATTGTTTAATCTCGGAGTTTCGGTATACGTTAGAAAATCATTTTAAATTTTGTAAAAATTTTTGGAAAGAAATTTGAAACTGAGAATTATTAATTCCGTGTTTAACTTTCTATTAATTTTTGGCTTTGGGGCTTCAATTATTGTGCCCGGCATCGGAAACGATTTTTTCTAAAATTTTTTGGATCGCAACTCTTTTTTCATGTTTTAACTTCGACATAGGCTTAAACACAAGTCAATACCATACCTAATTATCGATAATTTCGAAAATTAAAATCCGAAAGTTCGTTTTTGTGTTAAGCACTTAGATTTTATTATGGCCTATCACAACAACAGCCAGCAGCATTTGAACCCGCCTCGCCTCTGCTTCCAAAACCGTTCCCTAAGTGCCCGTGAAGGCGGTGCCGCGGAAGATGAAGCCCACCGATTCGATGCTACCGGCGTCGACGCATTTTGGCAAAGCACCGCAACGCCAACAACGGCGACGCGGGGACGGCGCCAACTGTCCGCCAGCACTGATCAGTTGCTTACCGGTGAGTTGAGGTGTTGGAAGTTTGTGTCCATGGTCAAGAGGCACGGGGGCTGATCACGAGAGACATTTGTCACGGATTACTGGTCAATCAGTGTAACTAAAGCTCAATCACAGACAGTACCAAATGATCACTCACTGATCAGTGATCACCCATTCCCTCCCCCCTCCCAAAGAAAGTTTCCGTCACAATGTGTCGTTGATGCCCATTCCAACATCACATCACCACCACCATCGCATTTTGCCAAGTCCGCCGCCGTCAATGATCGGCGGCACTGATCAGCAGCCACCGAAGCAGCAGAGAGAAGCATTAATCATAGGCAATGGCACGAATCGATACCGAAAACGAAGTGGTGGGAGTCAGCAGCAGCAGAGAAAGATGAATGAGATGACTGAATCGAGGCGTAAAGAATATCGGGAAAAGGCATTCGGAAAAGCGGGCAACGGACAGCAGGTAAAATAAATGATGGGCAAGAAGGAATTTGTACTGAAACTGGTGTTGCGCAAGACTCTCGAGAAGTGCCAATTACCCACCTGTTAAATTCTCCTGCTATCATAAGTGTCCTTTTGTCGAGTATTGGTCCAAGACTCTAGAGATAACGTTAATGACCCCGTAATGATTTTTGCTCGATTAAAATTGAAGCCGATAGACAAAAAGCCCTAAAAATGTTTAGTGGCGCTCCACGGGTAATGTTGATGAATCAACCGCAGGCACTGCTGAAACGCAACACCAACAGCATCATAATCAGCATGCCAATTTGAACGTCAGCAGTTTTGGCGGGTTGAAAAGTCGGTTGGCATTCAGTTTGTTCGGGTTGGGCAAAAGTGCCGAGACGGAGAGAGACAAATCGTTGACAATGACGACGGCACAAAAGCAGCAACAGAAGCAGCAGCACCGGCGAAGCTCGTCAGCAGCCACTGTACCGCCAAATGTCTGCTTAATATCCAATCATCCATCAGCAACGACGTCACCGTACCATCCAATCGGTGGTGGCAGCAACGGCACAGTGCCGTGCGGTGCGACAGCGAAACGAAAAGCCGAAGCGACGGCACATGCCAACGGAACGCAAGCGGGCACGGGCATCACAACCAAGCGCATATCGAACGCAGCTCAGGTGATGCAAGAAGAAGGTCCATGCTTTGCTAGCTGTTCATGCTTTACGGTTCAAACACCTGTAGAAAAATGGGGGATTTATGATGGCAAAAGCGGGGGGATTTTTTATTGCCGTTTTCTTACCTGATGCAGCAACTGATCATGTCCTGCTTGGACAAGTCCCGTGGCGATCTGAGCGGGCGCGTCCTTTCCCGTGCCATTCACAAGCGTGCCGACTTCAGCACATTTTGTGCCAATCTTTCCGCCGCTGAACAATGGATAATCTTTTCCGAACAGTTCCACAAATACATTATGGATGTGCTCGGATCACTGCAAAATGTTGAGCAGGTAAAAGCGTCGAGGGCATAAGAAAGATCGGAATTTGTTAAAGTCGAAAGTGAACAAAAATGAGCAAAAAATGTTCATAGTGATCAATCATATCAAAAACTATTCGGAAGAGACAATCAATCGGAATCCAAGCGAATTTTGGAATAAATAATTCGAGTGATCTTGGCCAATAAGTTTCGAGATAACCATAGAAGAATGCCGAAGGCTATTGTCGAAATTTGGTTGGCTTCTCCTAATTGGTCGCTCTCGAAAAGTATGGAATTTCAATCAAAATTCTTAATGGTATCCCCAAAAAATTGTAAATTGTGCTTAATGTTCGCCAATCTGTCCCATGCAATCTTATAAACAGATCAGCCTTCTGTCAATGCATTTCGGCGCTGAGCAGGTGAACAGACGCATCTACGGCTTCAAGGCCGACTTTTTCGCAACCATTGCCAATTCGTTGGCGACCGAATGCGTCTTTTTGGACGGTGCGTCGCATTCGGTAGGCATTGGCATACTGTGGATTATTTCCCCTTAATTCTTCACAATAAGTCAATTTTGTTTTAATAGCTCTGCAAGACTTTTTTGCACCCAAAGAATCCGTTAAATTTGGATTGATAATTAATGTTTTATAATTGCCCTTTATCTCTCAAATTTAGCCAACGGATGCCATCGAAGCGTGGGCCGAACTCGTGGAAATGATGTTCAGCAGTGTCCGCGATGGTCTGTCCCATTTCTCATTTGACTTTTTTGGGGTTTTTGACGATTTTTAGGCATTGCCCTTTCTTTTAAAAGGCAAATTCAATATATATTGCAATTTTTTGGTGGGTTTTCGTTAATTGCCCATTTTTCTTAATTAGGCTATTACGCGGAGGTGCGTCGAAGGCGCCGGTGCAGCGGCGGCGCCGCCGGAGAGATCAAAAGTGGCCAAAATGAAAAGATCATAAAATGAAACACATTTTTTTTCACTTTGTTGTTGATTAAGAGAAAACGAAATTTTTCAGAGAATTTTACCTAAATTTGAAGCATTCCACCGATTTTTCGGGTCTCAAGTCAATACGGCACAAGGAAAATATATTAATCAAAATGCTAAATGATGGAAGGAATCCGGACTATTGCTTGAGAGCCAAATGCACAATTTATGAATCCATTTTTAACTGAATTATTTTTTTCTATATATTTAGTACTTTTCGTACCTTTTCAAACATATTCATTCATATATAGAAATTTCTAATAGATTAAAAATTAATTTTTGAATGGCGCCGTTTAGAAGCTGTTGACAAGCTATTTCTAAGCGATTGAATAACTTATAAGAAGAAGCAACATGAATATTGTAAAAAAGTCCGAATTTTTGCATGTTTTTATTTGTAACTTTTTTATATGTCGGTATATCGTTGTGATTTTTGGAAAGCCGATAGATCTTGATAAGAGCTTTCGAATAATACCAAGTTTGTTAAAATTGGTCAACAAAGAAAAAAGTTATGATGTTTTAAACATGCCTGGGACGGAATTGACCCTCTTCACCGTGCGGGATACCGCGGGATTCGTTCTCATTCTTTTTTTTTTTGAAAATTAAATGACAGAATGCCAAATATTAAAATTAAATAATTAAATAAAATTATAAAAGCAATTTTCATCGAAAATTTGTGAAATTCTCCCGCAGGATACTTACCTATCTGCTTATCGGCTCGCCGAAACTGCCTCCATCTTATTAACTCATTAAAAATTGACTTAAAAATCGACATTTTGTCATTTTTTGGGTAAATCTGCAGAAGAATTTGTAATTTATCCTGCAGATTTAGTGCCAGTGAGAAAATCCTTAACACACAAAACTGTTGCAGTAAAACCATACTTCTTAGCGTATCATTAAATTTCCAGAAAACCCACAAGAACTTTAAGCTTCTTCATAATCACAAAATTTTCAAAAATTGAAACTGAAAACCGTCTCTTCTTTTGCTGTTTGAGCGCGGCGCGGTTTCTCCTCGAGGGCTTTCCTCCCTCGCCCACCCTTTTGATGTGTTTCGTTTGCCACTCGCTTTTCTCCCTTTCTTCCCCCGGGGGCTGTGCGCTGTCTGTGCCTTCTTCTCTTTCTTTCTCTCTGTGCTTCCGTTTCTATTTTCTCTCTCTTCTTTCTCTCTCTTTCTCCCTTTCTTTCCTTCGTTCATTTATTTCATCGATTCGTCGATTTGTTTTCCTCCCACCTCAATGAATGGGCTTTCGTTCATTTATTCCATTTATCAATTCCACCCACCACACTTCGTCATCATCAGCATCATCGTCATTAACACTTTCATTATTTATATCAATTGCAGCAGCACAGCCCATTCATTTATTGTAATTTTTGCTGTTCATTCATTTGGTATCGGATAACCAACAGAGCCCCACATTTGGATATTCTCTATGCCATTTTTGTTTATTCGTATTTGTTTCCCAACTCTTTCCATGTTTGGTTGGCAAATATACGAAGCAATTCTCTTTTTTCATCATTACATAAAATTTATAATAATTTTTTCATTTCTCCCAAATTTCCCGTTGCCTTAGGCCTTAGCTATGATTTCCTCCGGCAACAGCAGTGTTGGCGCTGGTGGCTCAAAATGCTTGAAAAATTTGGACATTGTAATGGAAAGTGCGGACGAAGGCCAGGCACTGCTGCAAGACAACCCCAACAACAACACCACAACCATCACTTCCATTTCTGCTGCTGATGGCATTCCGGACGGTGAAGGGACATCATCATCATTATCTGCTGAACAGCAACAGCCAAATCGAACGGACAGTGCCCAAGCGCAACATGCACAACCGTCGACCACAATGCTCAAAATGGTGATGGAGAAATGGGAAATGAATTGATTGATCAAATTTTGATGTGAAATGATTGGTGTTGGAGGAATGAGGGGGGGGGGGAATGATTTTGATGGATTGCAACAACCCAACCCCCCCCCCCCCCTTCACACAATCAGCCCCAATAGTTTCCCTTTTTTGTGATTTGTGTGATAATTTGGGAACCGACCTTTCGTTGTGCACTTACAAAAATTATACACGCACATTAATTTTTGGTTTGGCATGTTAAAAATTGTATAGGGAGTGTGTAAGTGTGTCACTTTTTAATTATCAGTTCTTTTTTTAGAAACTGATCAGTGCCATCAGTGACGACGACGACGAAAACAAATTGGCGACACTCAAAGGGCGCAAAAAGGCCAACCAACAGCAGCAGCCGTCGCGGGTTAAGCGCAGTCGGCTCAGTGTGATCACTTTCCTGAACAACATCACAGCGCCGGCGACGCGGACAGACGGCGGCGGGTTCGTTTTGTGTTTAATTTGGGAAATTGGATGGGTTTTTGATGGGCAACGGTTTACGATAGTACCATTGACCGTCGGGGGCCAACCAACAGAACCTCGAAAAGAGACAACTTGTAGAAAATACGACATTTGTAAATAAAATGACTATCATTTGAAAATTAATTAAGTTAGGTTTTAAATTTCAAAAAATTTGCCGAGAATAGATTGGATATGCTAATGGTTGGTCTTTTTGAATGATCAAATTCCTTTGCCAAGTGCCGGTCCCAACTTCATAATTATTCTTTCGACTGGATTTTTAGATTTAAAAATTTATTTCCAAACATTTTCAGCAAAAGTTGGCGGCGCAGTTTGAGTGTGAGTGCTTCGTCTGTTCAACAACAAAAACAGCCGCACCATTCGCATACGCCATCTTCAACATCCGCGGAGCACAGCCAAATGGAGTCGGACAAGCAGAAAATGGTGTCGATGGCGGACATTGGGACTGAAAAGGACGGCGGCGGCGGATGCTCCGCCAGTGGCCATCGACTGACGAAAAGCCTTTGCGGCAAAGCGGCGGATGAGTTGCGCAATGCGCACACCGATGGCACAGATGGGGGCGGTGGTGGTGGTGCCGACCGTGACCATGGCACCACGTCGTCTTGCGCGGTAAATATCGAAAAAGGCGATGGCAGCAGCAATGGCACGGGTTGTTGTGGTGTCGGCATGGCGTCAATTGGCAAGGCCAATGGCTGCGTTGGCAATGTGATGGTGGCTGACCGTCTGTCCATCAAAAGTGGGGCCAGCAGCACTTCGTCTTCGGTTGGTACTTTGGGTGTCTTAAGTCATAACTCAATTTCAGTTTATCCGACACCTTTTTAGAATAAATTGACATCCTATAAAATGATAGTGAATTGCTAAGGAAATCGCTACCCATTCTGAGAATGTAAATGCTAATGTCGCTGTTTTCAGGGCGGTCATTCCCATTCCGAGTCCCAGTGCAATTTGAGTGTGGGCAAACAGATGAAGGCCAGGGAATGCCCCGTCTGTTACATTCGCCAGCACCCCACCAATTTCCACAAGCTCCAAACCTGCTCGCATTTGACGTGCAAAGCCTGTCTTGTCAAGGTACCTTTTTGCCAGCAATTTAAGAGGGACAAAAATTGTGTGAGGTGTTAAAATATTGGGAAAAAATCAAAAATATTTATTGTTTCATTTTCTCAAAGCAAAATCGAAGACATCAGGAAAATCGAGCTGTTTAATATCCATCTTTTTCTTAATCATTGTTTCGTTTTCAGTATTTGAACCTCGAAATCATGGAGAGTCGGACTAACATTTCGTACGTTGTCCCTTGAAGTTTTAAATAATAATTTTTCATTTGCCCTTTTTTGCTGAAGGTGTCCAAATTGTTCTGCTCTTCTCCACGCCAGTGACATTTATGCACTGCTTGACCACCAGCCCGAGCTGTTGGACCGCTACGAAATGTTCTCATTGCGCCGTGCGCTCAGCACTGACCCGGACGCGCGTTGGTGTCCGGCGCCCGACTGCACGTAGCGTATTTTATTTGAATTTTCAATTAAAAAATTAAAATAAATTGATTCGTTACACTGACCCCGCGAAATGAAATAAAATATTGTAAAAAATAAATTAAATAATGTAAAAGTGCTTTTTGGTTTTAATGTGTCATTTTGTTTGTTTAGTTATGCCGTGATCGCTTATTCGTGCGCCGCCTGTCCCCAGCTTAAATGCGAACGGTGTGACACAATGTTCTGCTAGTGAGTGACTTTACAAACATTTAATTTGCGGATATTTCCCATCTTTGGAATATTACATGTTTCTGGACACTAAAATTGTTGTCAATCGGTGAGAGAGGTGCAACAAATTAGAGACCAGATGGTTAGAAACCGCCAAATCTTTACAACTAATGGGACATGTTTTGTTTTTTAAATTGTTTTCTACCCCAATCTCTTTTTAGCCATTGCAAAAACAATTGGCATCCCAAGCAAACGTGTGACCAGGCCCGAGCCAAACTGACCGGCGGACTGCGGGGCTTTGCTGCCCAAGCGACGGCACTTATGACGGACAGCGCAAGCAGTGAGTGAAGGGGGGAAAACAGCAAAAAGCAAACTTTGAATTCGTAATTGTTTCAAATTGTGCTTCTTTTTGTCCGGTTCAGGTGCAGGCGACGTGACCAAAGCGTGCCCTCGGTGTGGTGTCCAAATCATGAAAGTTCGTTGATGATCATTTTAGAAATTAGGCAAAAATGACCAATGCTTTCAAAAATAAATTATTTAAAAATTCAGCTAAAAATTTGCTTAAAAATTGAAAATTACAAATCAGTTTTTACACCAAATCGGAAATTGGGACGACAGATCACGAGAATGTGCCTCCACTTCCCAAATGAGAATAAAACCTTAAAACCAATGATAGTCCTTTCATTGTGTTATTACCCCCTCTGCCTGTCCGTGAATTTTCTAATCATTAAAACTGTGTGTTCAGATGAATGACGGCTCCTGCAATCACATGCAATGCGTTCTGTGCCATGCCGAGTTTTGTTGGCTTTGTCTGAAACAGATCAACGAATTGCATTATCTCAGGTCGTTTCGTTCCTTCCATTCCAACAATTTAAAATGCTTTTTTCAGTCCAACCGGTTGCACATTTTGGGGCAAAAAGCCGTGGACGCGCAAAAAGAAGTTGCTCTGGCAGATCGGGACACTGATCGGTGCACCGTTGGGCATCGCATTGATCGCCGGATTGGCCGTGCCCGGTTAGGACGCAATTGGATTGGTTAACCATCATTTTTCCGTTTTTTACAGGAATAATTTGCGGAGTTCCCATTTTTGTCGGAAGGTTTCTCATCATTTTATCTACGAAAATTTGCAATTGTTTTTCTTTCACCCGCAGGAAAGTCTACCAACGCTTTGAAAATCTGTCCAAAATGCGGCGGCGTTTTGTCACTGCGTTGGCCGTGTTCGGTTCGCTCATTGTTTCGCCGGTGCTCGCCGTTCTGTCCGTTGGTGAGTGCCATTAATTAGTTCATCAATTGGACCACCAATCCAAGTTTTTGATTGGTTGGATGAATATTTCTTCTGCATTTTTCAGGTGTTGGTGTGCCGGTCATGTTAGCCTATGTGTACGGAGTGGTCCCATTGTCGTAAGCACTTTTTTCGCGAATTGATTTTTCAATTTTTAAGGATGCCCCTATTTCCTTTACTAATTGACCCCCATTTTGCCAGTTCAGTCTCTGCCGTAACGGCAATTGTGGGGGCAGTGGCGGACTGAGGATGTACATTGACGACGATGCCTACGGGGAGAGCAATGAAATCGAAGTGCTGAACATTGTCGAAACGGACCGACTCAATTCCTCCTCCTCCCAAAATGGGAAGACGACGGCCAAATGCAGCAGCTCAAACTCAGCAAACAATTGCCAACCGCAGCAACAGCAGCGGGAGGAGGAGAAAACGTCCAACAAATCATCCTTTCACCACCGGCGCCAAAGCATCGCTTCTTCGGGTTGGTGCTTTTTTTACTTGAATTTCTGAACCATTTCTTATAGGGGGGGGGGGGGAGCGGGATCGGATTTTTTAGTTTTATTGTAAAATTTCATTGTTTCTTAATTCGAAATTTCAAATGGCTCTTAAATTGATTGTTTTTCTTATACCGTCGGGTTTTTCAGATTTATTTTTTCAAAAATTTTCCTTTTTTCTTGCTCATGAATTAGACAGAAAACGAAAAGTCTTTTTCTGAAAAATTCTTAAATTATTGGTTATTTTTTTATTTCTCAGGGGGAATGAAATGTACGTCTATTGTCTGTGTTTAGGTTTGGTGAGTCTCACTGACAAAGTGAACACGGAGGACGCGTCCATCCAAGCAATTGCCGGCTCGCAATACAATTTTGACGGCCGGGTAAGACAAAAGGGCTTAATGTACCTCTCATTGTCCTAGCTTTTCCCGTTTTTCAAAATGATCAAAAATAAAATTAATTTGGAAATTATACGAAAAATAGATTTTGTAAGAGCATGAGTGGTTGCGCGTCGCCCCGGAAATGTGAAGAATAAGCCAAAGTGGCATGACTATCGTTAACCATTCAGAGTGTCCATACGGTGTGGTCCAGCGGCCAATGTGAAGAACTGAACGACGACTGACTGACGAAAACTGCCTGTTCATGTTGAGAATGTGTGGATGGAATCCGTTATATATATAAAGCATTTCTTTTGTTGGCGTTGAATCCGTATCATTCAAATTGAATTTAAATTTTAATTCCATGAAAACGAATCAGAATAAAGAATAGGATTTTTTGACATTTGTCATGATTTTTGTACAATAATATAATTATATCCGCAAGGCATCATTTGGTGAAAAACACAAAATCACAATAGTTTTCTTAGGCAGTGAAATAAAATAAACCGAACAATTTTTGAACGTGCAGAGTGGGGCACTCATAATCCTTAAAACGATCTAAACCCATACCAATTCAAAATTGGAGGATGAAGCCGAACCACCGCCATCTGACAAGAGAACCTCGGGTAATACTATAGATGGTGGGCCCCCTTTTTGGAAGAAATTTTTTTTATTCTAAAAAATCGTGAAAACATATTTGTGTGGGTTTTCAGGGTCGGGGAACCCGAAACGAACATTCATTTTCACTAATTTCGAATCCCGGACCCGAATTCGAACAAAAAAGTAGAAAATTCAAAATTTTCAAAATTCACTTTTAGATTCATATCTGTACAGAATAATTATTTTTTGATGTTTCAATGGTTTTTGACTGAATTTAGCTTGTTTTGGTAAATTTTGGAACAAAAGTGAGAATTTTGAAAATTTTAATTTCAACTTTTTTGTTCGAATTCGGGTCCGAGATTCGAAATTAGTGAAAATGAATGTTGGATTCGGGTTCTCCGGCCTAGAAAACCCCCGTGAAGATGTTTTCACGACTTTTTAGAACAAAAAAAATTTTCTTCCAAAAAGGGGGCCCACCATCTATAGTATTACCGAACCTCGAAAGCGAAAAATTTCGGAGAACACTACGGAGTTAAATGTTTCATCCGCCAAAATTCTCATGATGACTGCGTCATGCAGCACGAATAAATGGTTAAGTATGGCATTAAAAGTCCTTTTGGAAAAAAAAAACATACGACATACACTATGGGTACGCGCCAGGGATGGCATTCCGAGGCCCCAAAAATTTTCGGAAATCGGAATTCCGGGGGTCCAAAATTTTTGGAAATCGGAAATCGGATTTCCGAGGCCCAAAAAACGTCGGAAATCGGAAATTTTTCAAAAAATATAAAATATAATAAAATTTTTTAAATATTATAATAGGCTAAATTTTTAATTCTTAACCAAGTAAAAGCTGGTTCAAAATTTTTTTGATCTATTTAAATAAATATTTGCCTTAAAAAATTATTCAATGATTTTGATCAAAAATTTTACCTTTTTTTTCGGCGCGTTTTTTCAAAATTTTTGAAAACACGGCGGGCGAGGTCCGGCGGTGCCGATAGGCCCCGCAGGGGAAGATTTTTTATAATTTTTAATCAAATTGTTAACAAATCTTGTCCAACAATGACTAAATTTAGCGATTTTGAGGCAAAAATTTCTCAAGAAAAATATGATTTTTAGGGTGCGGCGGTGCCGATAGGCGCCGCCGGGAAATTTCTGAAAATTTCAATGCAATTTATTAACCAAAATTGTAAAAAATTGTTAATTTTTTGAAAAAAAATTCAAAAAAAATTTCCGAAAATTTCCGACTTTTTATCAAAAATTTCGGAAATCGGAAGTCGGAATTCCGACGTCCAAAATTTTTTCGGAAATCGGAATTCCAACCCCAAAAATGTCGGAAATCGGAATTCCGTGCCATCCCTGGTACGCGCCAGTGTCAGACAAAATTGCTCATAACGCCAAATAGCGCATTTGGCGTAAATTTTTGTGCGATATTTCAAAATTTACACTGGAAAATGACTTTTTTGTATTTTTTATTTTGATCAGCCATAACTCGCTTCATACCCAATGAAACTGAACATCTTTGATATCTAAAAAAGGTTTTTGAAAAGGAGAATCTTTTTCTAAGTGAATGCTAAGCAATTTGACATCTCAGAAAAAAGTTGTTGGAGTTTCAAATTTTTATCACGTTATAACTCAAGTCATAGGCAGCAGTTTTTGTCAAAAATGCGAAAACATCTTTTTTTCTATTGATTCAAAGTGTCCAAGTGGTTTTGTAGCCTATAAACCAAAATTGTTAGCATTTGCAATTTCTGTGTTTTTTCATGTGTTAGAGACATGTAAATAGTACACCAAAATGAGAAGAAAAGAATGCAAAATTTTCATCACACTTTAGCTTAATAACCGAGCGTAAAAAAATTAAAAATCGAGCGTTAAAAATGTTCAGCTTTTTTTTTCTCTATCTATATGCAAAACTTGAAGAAAATCTGTAAGGCGAAAAAAAAGGTGTATAGAGCGAAGTAAATGTTGTTTTTTACATAATTAAAATAAAGAGATAGTACGCCAAAGTGAGAGAAATTACAAAGAAAAAGAGAAACGACGAGATAGTACTAGGCTTTTCTCTGCACAGTGGCGGTAGGGGTCAACTGCGTCTGGCCAACTGCGTCTGGCCAACTGCGTCTGAGCCAACTGCGTCTTGGGGCCAACTGCGTCTGGCCAACTGCGTCTTAGTAGTAAAAGGGCCAACTGCGTCTCAGTCAAAAAATCAATTAATACCCATAAAATATATTAAAAATTCAAAATGAAAAGCACTTATCGTATATGCTCTAATTATAGCCCCTTTTCTGAGGAGGTTGGAAAATAATCCCCATGGGCTATAATTAGAGCATATACGGTAAGCTTAGCCTTTATTACTTTATTGTTTTAGCGTCCCAATTTGATATAGAATTTTTTATACGAGTTGTCTGTGTATGAATTGCCTTTTTACGAATTATCATGACACCTTAGGTTTAACAAATCTAGTTAAAAATAATCAGGGCAAAGAAACACTTCCTCTTAGTTATTGGGGCGCCTAAACATGGACATACAAAATAGCAAGGACTCATATAATGCCATAGAATGCGTAACCTATTTTTGGACGCGTAAAACGTGATCTGACGCTCATAAAACCGACAAGAACCGCATTTATTTCTTCAATGTTTAATGCCAACGTGATTTGAAATAGAATTTGAGGATTTGAAGCGCTACAACCCGTGTCCCGACATTTGCGGTCCGACATTTGCGGCCCCGACATTTGCGGCTATGTCCAAAATCGGGTTCAAAATTAAGTTTTTTAAATCCCTGATTCCATAAACACCCATAAATTAGTGATTTGAAGTGCTTTTATCCGATCATTTGATCGTTAATGAATTTTTGAAAAAATAATAAAATTTTCAAACAACTGAATTAATGTTTCTAATAAACTAGAAGACAGTTTTTTCTTAATTTTAATGTTATTTAAGCTACATATCAGGGCTTGAAAAAATTTATTTTTAAAAAATTTTTCTAAAAAATTTTGAAATTAAATCAACTGAGACGCAGTTGGCCCTTTTACTACTAAGACGCAGTTGGCCAGACGCAGTTGGCCCTTTTACTACTAAGACGCAGTTGGCCAGACGCAGTTGGCGAGACGCAGTTGGCTCAGACGCAGTTGGCCCCAAGACGCAGTTGGCCAGACGCAGTTGGCCAGACGCAGTTGGCCCGTTCCGGCACAGTGGGGCGTACCCATAGTGGACGGTCAGGGTCGTTTTCGTACCGCCGTTTTCGTACCGCCGTTTTCGTGCCGGGACGTTTTCGTACCATCTGTTTTCGCACCAGGGTCGTTTTCGTACCGCCATTTTCGTACGAGTTCTTGTACAAGCGTCAGATTCTATTAGAAAAACTTAAGGACTAATGAACCAAAATGTTGTCATTTTTTATTTCCCATTCATAAAATTTAATGTAGAAAATAACAAAATAACAAAATTCCGGGACAAACTAGGGTCGCATCTCATAGTTTCGGGAAATACCGACGAGAAAATTGTCAATGTTTTCGGGATTTACACTGGCATTGGCATAATTGTGATCATTTTGAGTGACAATATTGTTAAGTCCATCGTTACTGAATTTGTGGAACGCATAGAGTGCACCATCATTCACCAACTTATCATTATTTCGTTTTGTTTTAATTACTTGCTGTTGGTTCATCTTTGTACACAGCGTCCGGAAACTGAGCTGCTGTACCAAAAAAGATTTGTATGTGTGGCGAAGTGGTCTGTGAAAAGGTCACCAAAGGGGGGGTCCCAGGTTCGATTCCCAGTGCATGCTATTGCTGTATTTCGATGATTTTAATGAATAAATAAAAGGAAAAGTGACCAAAATGATTTTATAATTGTTTACAAATTTTTAAACATTTTTATTTGTCATGTGTAATGAAAATGGAAAACCATTAATTCTCGATCAGTCAACGACATCGACGTCAGCTTCTTGATCACTTTCTTCATTTGTTTTTTCTTCCTCCGCTTGCTCCCGTCGTTCCTCCTCCCTCTTAATTAGTTGGATAAGATTTTAAAGCCCCTTCCATCAACTCACCAGCTTCAATTCATCGAGTCTGCCGGTGTCCAGCAACCAATTGGAGACGAAATGGTGTTCCAGCTGTTGGCGCATTTGTTCAGCGTCCGGCATCGTCTTCCAAAGCTGCTCAAGTCGCCGCCACACAGAATGCAGTGCTTCATCACCTGAAAGATCACAACATTTAAAATTGAACACCCCAAAAATTATATGGTCCCACCCTGCTCATCCAAAAGGCCCAAAAATCCGTGTTGGCGCGCAAATGGAACAAAGTGGTGGAGCAGCAAATGGACCTTTGTCTTTTTTGAAAGAAGTGTTTGCACCATTGGTTGTTGATCGAGAAATGCCTTGAACTGGTCAACAGCCGTCTCCAGTCCGTCCAAATCACCTGGAGACAATGGCTGGGCCTTAAATTAAAAAAAATATTTACACAAAAAATGAAACAAATTGCTAAAAGAAATTACTTTGGTGAAAATTTGTATTTTCCCCAAATGTGCCATTGTTTGGCAAATTGTTTTGGCCCACTCCGTTTCAAAAAGGGCCTCCATTTGATCGGCATGGACGAGGATTTTGCGGATGCTGTTCCCCGTCATGTCTCGCTTTCTAAACGCTTCCCTCCTTGCCCCTATTCGTCTGAAGAATTGTCGGGCGATTTCGGCATTTTCTCCCGCTTCCAACTCCTTGATCAACGCATTTCCGAGGCCCTGGAAGACATGGAATGGGGCCAACAGCATCTGCTCAAAACAGATGGACGGCAGCAGAGGTGCACAAACAATGCCCATCGTCAGAGCCCTTGCTTCTGCTGTTGCTTTGTCACCGCCTTGAGTCAGCTGTTGGAACTGATCGGCCTGTCTCTCCAATTCTTGTACAGAGCGAAGCTGGCATTTTCCTCGACTGATCAGATGTTCTTTCCGGCAGTCACACACTGGCGATGGGAATGCTGTCATTGCCGAACCGCAATGTCCAATGATCGCCCATAGAAAACACAGATCACCACCAAGAAACCTGGAAAATTTTCTCAAAATGAAAAACAAAAAATTTACCTTAACCATTTCACTTGGCGCCCCTCTATTTGCTTGATTTTCTCAATTTGTTTCCACAACGATCCGCAGAGGTTCTTCAAATTTTGCCGAGAATCTTTGCCAGGAAAAACAGCCGCAACAAAATTGTTGGAAGGCGAATTCGGACGCACCGCATGGGCCAGCGAAATTGTGAGTTTTGTGAATCCTTGGCCGTGATCGCCACTGATCTTCAGTGGCAGATCACGGGCAGGGATCAGGTTGTCCTTTGCCGTGGACAACCTGAATTTCAATGCCCGGGCAATGTCGGAACAACAAAATCCGGGACCGATTGGCGTTGGAATTTCATCATATTCCAAATCTTCGCAAATTCTTCGTTTTATTGCGATGACCCAAAAAACATTGATCAAACGAAAAAAGCCACTGAAAAATGCACCTTTTCCAACGGCGGCAAAACGTTGAAATTACGGCCAATTAGCCGTAAGGTCGCCTTCATCCGCTTGTACGCCTTCTGTGTTCCAAGTTGGGCGAGCAGCAAAAGCCCGTCCTCGGCGTCCATCCCCTTCTTCCGCTCCTGGCCCTTCTTTGGTGTGTAGTGCGCGAATTTGTGGCGGATATCCCGATGGATGCGGTCCAGCGATGCGCGGCTCGCGGAACGCGAGCGATCACGATCGATGACGCCCACAATTTGGTCGACGATGTCGCGCCTGGCGCTGCGCTGCAGTTCTTCCAGCCTTTTCTTCGGTCTTCCTCTGTTTGGTGGCGCTAAAATTGAAAAATGATCAATTTTATGAAAATGAATTTCACTCACTTTTGCTGCTCGTTGGTGGTCCCATCGGTGGTGCCATTTGTTGGTCCAGCTGGCGGCGCAGATCAGTGATCAGCGCTTCTCGGTTTCGCACCTGCTCGCGCAGAAATTTGATGGTGTCATCTCGGTCCTTGAGCTGCTTCTCCAGTTGTTCGATGCGCTCTGATCGCTCGTCAATGGCCAGCGGTGGCGGGGTCGTCTCTCCGGTGTCCATTGGCGCAGTTGGTGTTGTCGAAAGCGGCACCAAATCGCCGATTGGTGTGGCGGATGTTGACGGCGGCAAATCATCAAATTCAAAAATTTCCTCGTCCATGTCCGGCGTTGGCACTGTCCCTGGAGTTGGTGGTGGCGGCTCCATCGCTTCTCCGGCCGATGCAGCAGATGTTGACGGCCCTGCTTCGTCCTGCTGTGGCGTTTCGGCATCGGGATTCGGCTGTGGAGTGTCTGAAATTTAAATAAATTATTTTTAAATTAAAAATTGGTGAAAAAACTCACTTTTCTTGGCCAGGCGAGCTTGTATCGCCTTGCCGTTTGCGCTTGTCGCTCCTCTCTTCTGTCCCAGCGCTTTTTTGCTGATTCTCGGCCGATTAGCTTACTAATTAATTTTCTTTTTGCCATAATACTTAAATAATTATTTTTTTTATCATTTCAACAGAAAAAACTTTCCTATTTGACCCATTTTAATATTGACCCGACCTATTAACCGATGCAAAATTTTTTTCTCTATCGATATGCAAAATTTGGTGTGGATTTAACATGCCGAAAAAAAGTTAAACATCACGAAGTAAATGTTGTTTTTCCGAATAATGAAAATATTAGATAGTACGCCAAAAGGAGACAAAAAATTAGAGAAAAAAAGATAATGTTTTTCTCTGGCATTCTCTATTTATTGGTACACATCTCGTTTTTTCGGACGGTGTGTGTAGTAATTAAAAAACCTGATTTGGTTAAAAATTAAAAAGCATTAGTAATATGGTTTAAATGCAATATTTTATTTATTTATATATATTTTTTGCATATCCACTCGTACGAAAACGTCTCCGGTACGAAAACGGCGGTACGAAAACGTCTCCGGTACGAAAACGGCGGTACGAAAACGGCGGTACGAAAATGGCGGTACGAAAACGGCGGTACGAAAACGTCCTGGCCCGCATAGTGGACATACATCAAAAGGACAAAACGCCAAAAACCCCGCTATTTTAAAAAATTGTCGAGAATTTCCCTTGTAAAAACGGGAGAGCCGATCTCGAGTTAAAAAGCATTTTGATTAAAAATAAAGCATCATTCTATAGATGTGGTTAAAATATGGGACTGTGCAAAATTTTGAGAAAAAACACCAACAGGAAAAAATTTTTCCAAGGGCAAAAATCGACGAATTTTCCCACTTTTAAAGCATAAAGGTACTTACACGTTGAAAAACTAAAAATTCAAGAACTTGAGTAATTCTGAAATGAAGCAAAGCAAATGCGGAAAGAATGGCGCAGAGAAAGTGGAAGAAAAGGCGGTTCAACACCAAAAAGTAAAGAATTTGGACAAAAATTTCATTTAATTAAAACTAAAATTTTACAGGGCCACAGCACACCACCGAAGCTCCATCAACAACTAGAGAGGGAACATCGACCGAGACAATGCCACCGACATCGAATGCTGAGCACAGTAAGTGCAAAAATCACAATTTTTAAGATTATTTTACTTTTTAAGGCCACCGATAAATCCAAGGCCAGTTTCAACAACGCCGATCAGGCGCCATTCCCGCGTGCGGCCTACGACTGTCCACAAAGAAACCAGCACCGATTTTCGAGCAGCAGTCCAGTCAACCCAAACGGTGTTGGAAACCATCGATGGTGCCACTCAGACAGAAACATGTAAAACCAGTGATCAGAATTTCTAATCAATTTGTCACCCAAAATTTCATTTCAGAGCAAGGGTCAATTCAAAGGCTGTGCGCGGAGCTGAACAAGGCGAAACGCCGAATTGGGACGCTGGAACGCCAGCTGCAGAAGAAAACATAAGAGATGAAGCAGCTAAAAAAGCGACAGACGGAGCACCACCGATACAAGCGCAAAAGAGTCAGTTCATTGGACGACTTGTCAAGGCAGAGCCGGACAACGTGCAAAGAAAATAGCTCGAAACCTTAGCCATCTATTCCGACCAGGTCAACTGTTTCAGTTTTTGTTATTTTAATAATATTTACATTATTTTAAACACTCCAATGCCCGAAATCGACAATGTTGTGAGTCAGGCCCGTCATCAGGCCAATTTCACCTCGCCCAAAAAACCACCCGGAAAATGGACCCAAAAAGGACGAAAAAGTAAACAAGAGCGGATCAGTCCAATCCTGGACATCAAGGGCGTAGGCAGGGGGGAGGCTGAGGGGGCTAAAGCCCCCCCCCCCCCCCGAAACCCAAAAAGTAAAAAAAATCGGTAAATTTTTTTGAAATTTTAAGCAATTTTCTTAACAAAATTGCATTAAAATACTCAAAAATTTTCCCGGCGGCGCCTACCGGCACCGCCGGACGTCCATTTTACCATATTTTCGAAAAAAGGGGACTAAAATGGCAAAAAATAGTAATTTTTTAGCGAAAAACGGCGAAAAATTTTGTAAAATACACCCCATAATTCGGGATTTCAAAAAACCAAAAATACACCCCTAAAAATCGACTTTAAAAAAAATACACCCTTAAAAACCGAATTTTTGACTTCAGCCCCCCCCCAAACAAGTGTTCCACAGCGATGAAAAGAAAATCGGGCAGATTAAAAATTTAAGGACGAATGAAAGAATTTGACCAAAAATTGTTTGTGAAAATGTTGGAGATCGAGGATGCGGAACAGTTAAATTGCCCTCCAAATTGGCAATTTGCTCTCCAACGTCAATCGCCCAAAAATTTGACTTTGCTTGCGTTTTGGGATGGTCCTGAAACAAGACATGAAATGGAGACACGACTAGGTCCAGTTCTGGAACAGCTCGAGCAAATCGCCAATTTGCCATTTGGCCGAAATTTGACAATTGAATGGTCTTAAAATTTTTTTCATTCTTTTGCACATTTTTTCTTAAGGTTTTTGACCGGCGACATGGCATTCATCTGCGCTTGAATGGGGCACATGGGCGCAGCCTCCGTCTTCCCTTGTGCGTTGTGCCGAATTCCATACAAAGCTTTGGGCAACAGCATCATCGGACCAAGGACTGAAAAATCGATTTTTCTGGCGCCACAATTTTCAGTCATCGAACAGCAGACACGGGCAAGCACACAACTCGGGACTTAATTTCGTGTGGAAGTCAGAAAGCCTTGCTCATGCCAAGACGCAAGAATATACTGGTTCTGACATTCCCCTCTCTCCTTTTTTCAAATTGATTTCAGGTGACCAAATGAAGCACCTAATTCTCGCCTCAACTGAAATCAGATCGATTGGAACGCCGTTCTCGAGCGATATTGCTGACCTCCTTGACGAAATTCGAGAGCTCCACATTTTTGGACGTGCGGACCTGATGACACCAGAACAAATCGAAAATTTCTCAAACAAATGTCTCGGCATTTATGGCTATTTTAAGGCAAAAAATACCCTTTTCTGTTTTTCTCATTTTCCCTTTTTCAAGAAACTTTGGGAGACCACACAAACAATGCCGCCGGATTCACCCCCAAATTGCACTGGCTGCTCGCCCATGGTCCAGACTTTTCCAAGCGTTGGGGATGGTTCGCATGGATCAGTGAACAGGGCATCGAACATTTGCACCATATTTTGAACAAACAGGTTGGGCAACAGTCCATTTACCAGTTTAAAAAAAACCTATTTTTTGCTTCAGTCCAAGCGTTTCATGCGTTACAAAGGCGACGAACTGCTGCAGAAGATCGGAGAACATCAGACATTACTTAATTCTATTATCGACAGACAAATCAGTTTACTTTGATACAACAATTGTTAAGAATGATTATTTTTACCCGGTTTTGTTAATTTATTGTTCATTTTAATATTTCTGATTAAATACATGAATTATCAGTATGTTCGGTGTTTTTGATTAGATTTGATCAGTTGGTATCCAGGAAATTTGAATTGGCGCCTTTCGTTTCAAGTTAGGCAATATTTGTCAAATTGTTGATATGTGATACGATAAAGCTATAATTTCCTCATTTTAACGAAAAAGCAATCCGATTTTTTGCTTATGTTGACATAAATTACCTAACCATTTTTTGAAAAATTTAAAATTTTCAATATTTTTGTGAAAATTTTGCTAAATAATTATTTTTTGGAAAATTTTTGGTTTTTAGGGGGCCAAAAAGGCCAATTTAGCTGATGGGGCCGTTCTAATAGAGGTTTTTTGGAAAAATACCAAAATATGGATAAAAATGCCATCGCGAAATATGAGAAAATATGGATATAGAACTCATTCCTAGAAGCTTCAAACTAAGCTAAAAACATGTTTTTCGTGCGTTTCAGGACCACCACTAGTCCAGAAAAATCTTGTGATTTTGAAAGAAAAAGATTTTGTTAAAATTTTGTTAAAACTAGAATGCTATAGCAAATAAATTGGTCAAATTATAAAAAAGAAAAAGTTAATAATTTCTTAAACTTGCCTGGGGCGCAGTGGCGGGACTCAATTTACACGCTCCACTCCGTCTGATAGAAAATTTAAAATCACATTATGCCAAAATTTTCAATAATTATTTTCAGACAAAAAAGGACCTTTCATTATCGCTCATTACCACTACCTAATTACTTTTTCGCATTCTTTGGGGCTTATGATCGTCATTTGAATTAAACTAAATAAATAAATTTTGTTTTTAAACTTTTGTTACATACAAACAATGGGACAAGTACCGACGAGGCTCAAAAGTGCCGGCACATCTCCAACCGACAAAACAGCGATTCCCAATCAGACAAATCCCGACGCCAGGGCCAATGTCGCAAATGAGTCAAACATGGCCGGAGAAAGGATGATTGATTCTTTGGCCATTCCTTCGCCAGTGTCTGCGCAGCACATTGAAACGACAGCAAATAAAATGTCCGCTCAAAAACATTTGGCCGTTGTCGATTCCAATGTTGAAAATGGAATGGTGTCGAAAATTGACGAAAAAAATGGGCCATTCATTCGCAAGGAGAACGGCGGCACACACAATGAGAATCATGTTACCGGGAAGGAACATGGAGAAGGTAAATCATTTGTGATTCGGATAATCGCCCCATTTGCTTAAAATGGCTAATAAACAAAAAAGTTGTCAATACCCCATAATTGAAGTGATTTGTTTTTTCGTACTTAAAATATGACTAAGCTTATGAAAAACCCACCGAAACTGGAAATCCATTTTTAATTAAGGAAACTAAATGTCTTTAATGCAAGCAATTTGAACGGCGTATTTCATTTGTTCTAGATGCCGTTGTACAAGAAAAGGTGCCAAACTGTGACGAAAAAACGGCGCTAATCATTTCTGTGGAGGATGACGACGACTCAAAAAAAGAGGAACACGGGAACAAAGAGGCATTGGGTAACTCATTCCACTATTGGATAGGTGCATCCGCACACAAAGAAATTAATTTGTCACCGGATAAACCAAAAAATTGGGTTTATCCCATGTCCCATAACTTATTTAATTAACGAAGTCTAGAAAAATAAACGAAAAAAATTGTCGTAAGCCAGGTCCGCAAATGGCCATTTTTGAAACTTCTTTTGCAGACCAAGCATTTATTGTTTGGTTTGAGAAATCACTATTCTTAGCATAAAACGGTTACTAAATATAAAGAGATGTCCATCCAATAAGACAATGTTTGTGGATTTTGTTATCCTTTAAAACTTGGCAAAACAATGACGTAAACAAAAAAACCAAAAAGTGCCATCACTAATTGTTGTTTAATTAAGGTAATTTGAACTCATTTCATTCCAATTTTAGGTGCCGAACAGCGGCCGGTTTTGTCACCGAATTGTCACTTTCCTTCTGCCAATAGTGAAACTTTGGCTCAAAAACATTCTGCCGTTGTCGATTCCAATCTTGAAAATGGAATGGGGCCGGAAAATAACGGAAAAAATGGGCCAATCATTCACGAGGAGAACCGCGGGCCAAAAATTGAGAACCACGTTACCGGGAAGGAACATGGGGAAGGTAAATCATTTTAGTATTTGGCTTTTGAATTTGGATATTGGGCGATTTGTGATTTGAATAATCGTCACCCATTTGCTTAAAATGACTACTAAATACAAAAAGTTGTCAATACCTTATAATTGAAGTGGATTTGTTTTATTTTTTCAATTAAATTATGACTAAGCCAATGAAAAACTCCACCGAAATTTGAAAATCCATCGGGAATTAATGTTTTTTTTGTTGTCCTTTAATTTTTGGCAAAACGACGTAAAGACAAAAACCAAAAAAATGCCATCAATAATTTTTGTTTAATTAAGGTAATTGAACTCATTTCATTCCTATTTTAGGTGCCGAACAGCAGCCGCTTTTGTTTTTGAATTGTCAGTCTCTTCCTGCCAATCGCATTTACTTCAACTTTACCACTAAATCGGAAAAATACGAAGATTGGCTTGAGAAAGGCCGAGGGGAATTATTTGATCAAATTAATAGTAATTATTTAAAATCAACTGAAGATGCAATTTTTGTTTCGACCTTAAGCCATTGCCAGTGGAGTTCAGCATGTTTTCACCGACCCCAATTCATTTCTTCACGAAAATCGCACAGTTTTTGGTTACTTTGAATTTGCCACTGATTGTGAGACGGACAAACAGGCGTTGTATGACGCGATGAATTGGGTAATTTGTTGGCTTAAGCCATTTAGAAAGGGTTGGGAGAGAAAAAAAATTTCGCTCCGAATTTTAATTTTAAAATTTTTACAGAATCAAAAGACTGGCAAATATGAGTACACTGTTACCATTCCGTCCTCCTTTTCTGGTCACCAACCACTGTGCCCCGCGGAAAACCCAATTGTCTCGACAAACGGCGGTCATGGCGCTTTTTTTTCGGCATTCAAATCCGTTTCGGCAAATTGGAAATGGATTCTGGTAATTGTTTCGCTTCACAAGTTGCCTTTTAATAGACACATAAATATGACTTTTCCGGATATTTGTGGGGTCATGTTACTTTAGAAGTCAAAAATCCATTGTTCCGCTTTTGATAAGAAAATTTCAAGGAAACACGAAAATTTTCATCAGTCTAAAAATTAAAAAAAAAGTGGTTCATGAATTTCGAAAAAAACAGTTATACCCGGGGGGACAAAGCGCGGGAAACGACCTGCTCTGTAAATAAACACTTAATTGTTTTAGCTTTTGCTGGTCGTTTTGCAACTCGTTGTCTGTGCTGTTTGCTCCGGCGAAGTTACCAGCGCGTCGTCAGATTGGTATTGGAAAATTCTCGTATCTATTGGAGGGTTGTTGTCTATTGCTGCTTATATTTGGATGATGGTTCATCTTTTAATGACCTCAAAAATTGATGCTGTGTTGCTAAAAATAGACGGCATGAGAATGGAACTTAAAGGAGACATAGACGCAATGAGAATGGAACTGAAAGGAGACATGAACGTTCTGAGAGGAGACATGAACGGCATGAAGACAGAACTGGGTTTGAGACTTGATCTTGTGAAGGCTGAGCTCAACGAGAGCATGACGGAGAGGAATGGGAAAATGAACGAGAAAGTTGAGTCCATCAAAAATGAAGTCGCTTCTATTCGACAAGACATCAACAAGCCAAAACGGGGGCTGTTGTGGTGAAACGGGAAGAAAATTGCTCAATCAGTTTTACTGTATTTCATATTTTTGACAGATTTTATCTCAGTTTTGCATAAGCATAAATACTTCTACATATTTAACAGAGCATGGATAGCAAGCAAAACTTAATATTATTAATCAAATTATCAATTTAATTCTGTGAAACATAACAAAGATATCGATTTAATTCTATAAATGATGCTAAAAAGACACCTTTTAAACATGTTTAAAAAAATTCAAATTTTGTAAATTTTATCCATGTGATTTATTTTTATCAAATGATGCTAAAAAAGAGAAACTCCGAAAATGGAGTTACACAAATGGGTCAAAATAAACTCGTACAAAAAATTTTCTTGAGGCATTATTTTATCCAAGAAAGTTGTTGATCAGTCCTTGAGCCACTTTTCCATTGATCAGCCTGTTCATTGTAAAGTATGCCCGGATTCTGTCGAAGAAAAGAATTTAAATTAAATTGGCAAATAATTCGGTAAAATGTAAGTAAAAGAATAACTTGAATGATTAATTTATTTATTTAATTGATTATCAAATTGACTTTGTCCATTAGGCCACTGATTTCGTCGCATCGTGAAACCGATCTTTGGACAAAACTAATTAATTAATTGTAAAACAAATTAAGAAGGCATCCCACTGAGCTGTACTACAAGTAGTACTCCTCCTTACTTTTGCAAATTGCTTGCCAGTTGAATGGATCCTGAAAAATGAAATGTGCTGATCATTTGTTTTATTCTGATCAGGCGCCCTGAAAACCCAATCTCGGAAAGCTTAATCAATCCCAAAATTTTAGTGGATTTGATTAGACCAATTTCGGGAATTGGAAATTCAAGAGTCTCGAGTCGAGAAACATTTGGTTCATATCCTTTTTACAACCCCCTGAAATTTTTGATTAAAACTAAAAAAATAGTCACAAATTATTGAAACACCAAAAATGGTTACCTAATTTTTAACTTTTGAATTTTATTAAATAAAAAACAAAATAAAAATTTAATTTTGTATTATTTTCAATTGGAATTAATTAAAATTCAATTTTTTAAATTTTTTTGAATTTTTAAAATTTCCCGGTTGCTCCCGGTCCCGGTACTTATACAGTTTGACCCACATAAAAAAATATATTTTATTTTTAATGATAAAAGCCTGTTTTCAGGGATTTTCGTAGCCGCTGAACATGAATATGAACTCTATTTGACAATTTCCGAACCCCTAACCCGAAATTCGAACCTTTTTTTGAAATTTTTTTTTCAAAAATCGTTTTTAAATGTTTCAAAATGAGTGCTACATGATTATCCAATGTGATGGCTCATATTATATTGATTCAGACTAAGCATTGATGCCATGTAATTCAACACATACTGAAAAAAAAAATCAAAAGAATGTTCGAGTTTCGGGTTAGGGGTTCAGAAATTCGTCAAATAGAGTGTATATTCATGATCAGCGGCCTCGAAAACCCCTGGAAACACGTTTTATCATTAAACAAAAATTTTTATGTGTGTCAAACTGTATAAGTACCCCGGTCCCGGACAAAAACCGAGGTCCCGGTCCCGGCTTCTCAGGTCCCGGTTTTGGTAAAATTTCCCGGTCCCGTACAACCCTAGAAAAAAGATATAGGCGTTAAAAAATTTGTTTTTTGAATAATTTTTCGAATCGACTCATTTAAAATTAAATAAAGAAAAAACTTAAAAAATTTGGACTTTTTTTGAATTTTTACCTTCGAAATATGTTAAGCTTTCGAATTGTTTGTTTGTAATGTCCGAGTTCTCTAGTCTTGAGACCTATTCGACTTAATTTTTCGTAACCTTGGTATATTTAGCGTAACAAAATTGTTAGCAGATTTTGCTAGACACATGGATTCAAGCACAACTTCTTCGATTGAATGGGACCCGAGGGATTTTGTTGAGGAACGCTACCCGAAAAGAAGTCGAAAAAACAAGGTCCAAACTGATTAGGATTTCATTTCCAACACTTGCATATTCCCTTCCCTCTGCTCTTTAAGATTGATGATCTGAGTCAGCTTGACGAGCCCGAACCCGACGCATTTGTCAACAAAGCGGAAAGGCTGTGCAAATTGCCCTACCCAATTGAGGAAATACTCGACGACCCGGCCTATGAGCAGCCGGACACTGTGCTGACATTGCCCGTCAGTGGTACTGTTTGGGTTTCAAAACCCATCGGCAGTGTAAAATCCCCCCCCCCCCCCAAAAAATGGTTAAATATCAGCATTTGAAGCTTACTGTTTTAAACGATTTGCCAGATATGACTAGAAATGGTTTGGTTTAAAGCGTTTTTGTCCAAAAATGCCGCGATTTATCCACAAAAATGTCAAAAATTTAGCCTGGTTCTTCTTACCCAACTATGGCTTATTTCCTTGCCTTAAACCCTTTTGTTTTATTCAGAATTCACCATGGAATATATCAAAAAGTCGGGCTTGCTTCGCCCACTTTTGTTCAGCGTACCGCCGGAACAGTTGGGAATGAGGTTTCCTGTTTTCTATTTTTTGCCTTAAAATTTGGTTATAGAATGCCGGACCCGGAGCAATTCGGCGTTTCGGATGTGCTCGGTATGTTGTTTTTGTCTTCGACCATTCCCATTTTCGCATTTCCCTCTTCAAGAACTCATCGGCGGAGAGAGGCGAATTGAAGTTGTCGAAGTGTACGAACAGAAGGGCACCTACATGCTGCTGAAGGACTTTGTCGACTATTATAAGTGAGCGGCTGAGGGCAATCTTTGACTTTGAGAAAGTTGCGATTGGAATCGGACAAAGGCATTTTGGGCATCTTATAATTACCGTCATTTAAAGTTATTTCGGACATTAGTATTTACTTAATTGATCCGATACATTTATGGATCTACCACTGTTGAAATTTCTCAGAGAATTAATAAAAATTTCAAATTGGCCGCCGCCGCTATCACTAATATAATGTAGCTCAAATTAGATTTTTCACACGGACATGGCTTTTATTTGCTGTCCAACTTTAGGCGCAACCCGTCGGAGCGCACCAAACTGTTGAACGTGCTTTCGCTCGAATTTACCAACACCAAATTGGCGGACAAAGTAACAATTTTATCGGTGTAAATTTGCTTTTACAACAATTTTCTGTTTTGGGTGAGTGCGCCGGCATTTGTCTCTGAGATCGATTGGATTGACAATGTGTGGCCCAAGGAACTGTTCGCGCGGCAGGAAAACCTTCTCCAGCGCAGTGCCTGGGCACGGGCCAACGATTTCTCCACCTACCCAAAAGTGCAAAGGTTTCCCCCCCACCCCATTTTACCCAAATTTCTGTTATTTTTTCTAAGGTATTGCTTGATGAGCGTCGCAAATTGCTTCACCGATTTCCATATCGGTGAGTAAAACCCATTTAAAAAACATTCATATGATGGAAATTAATTAGTAATGAGACTATTCGTTTTTAATTCAGATTTTGGCGGCACGTCCGTCTGGTACCACATCCTCCGGGGCGAAAAGGTTGGCGATGGTTTCAACATTTTATATTAAATTAAATGCAGAAAGTTGGATTCTTTATATATACCCCAAACAAGCCGAATTGATGGTCACGTTCCTTTTTTATGACTTTGATGTACATGGGAATGGACCTCCTCTCTAGAGGACAAGATAAAAAATCAGCCAAAAATTACTAAAAAATCTCATTGAATTCGCATTTTAAGATCTTTTGGATGATTGAGCCGACGAAGCATAACCTGAACTTCTACGAGGAATGGATTCTGAGCGGAAATGAAAACTCAACCTTCTTTGGCAAGCACACCAAGTGTTCACGCATCCGACTCCGCCAGGGCGACACGCTCATCATCCCATCGGGTGGGTGGTCAAAATTGGTCCGGTTTAGGGTCTTTTTATGACAATTTTCAACACTAAAATTGTCCCAACTTTTTCTTCGCACGTATCAATCCAAATTGTGATTTAATCGGTTTCGAATTTTGGATACATTAAAATTTAAAAGTCTTAATTTTCGGCACATTGTTATGCCTTTTTCAGGATGGATTCATTGCGTTTATACGCCCGTCGATTCGCTCGTTTTTGGCGGCAATTTCCTGCACAGTTACTCAATTCCGATGCAGATTCGCGTGTCAAAGTCCGAGGATCGCATCAAGGTGATGGGAATCAATGGCATTTTCCAATCAAAAATTTGTGCACAGATCGGCAGCAAATATCGCTTCCCGCATTTTAAACAAATGTTTTGGTGTTTCATGGCGCAAATTGTGCGCAACGCAACGCACCGAATTTACCAGAAAAAATTGCCGGAAGAAGCGCACAACATTGAGAATTCAACGGCACCATCAGCAGCAGCAGTGGCGGCACACAAAAATTGTCAGTCGGCATTGGAGGAGGAAGCGAAAAGCAGCGAGGAAAGGGACGATGAGGTCGGTCAACACAAATTTAAAAAAACACCCAATTTCCATTGCCATGGGATCAGTCTCCTTTCCCACCGGAAATGAAATCCTCGGAAGTATTACATTTTTCCGAAAACCTTCCAGAAAGTCCCAGATGATGAGGCTGCTGCCACCCATGACTCTGACGCAGGGGACGGCGAGGAAAAAGCAGAAAATTCTGCCGAAACGGATGTCAAATTGGCGGATGACAATGGCCAAAAAGTGCAACTGAATTCGGTTGGCGAGGAAATTTGCTACGACGAATTGTTGGGCAACGCATCTGACGTTAGCAACTCTTTTTTGTGTAAACATAATTTTTGGTCTTTTTAGGGCTCATTCACTTTCAACCCAATTCAATCGGTTTTCGAAAATGAAGCCGAAATGGAATTCACTCCGACGCAGAATTATGACTTAGGTAAGAAGGCCAAAAAAGACTGTTCACCACCAACTTTGTCATGTCAGATTATCTCCGTTCCCTCCCTTCGATGGTGGTCAATGGCCTCTTCCCCCTTCTGCACTTTGCCAAGCGGTTGCTGAAGTCCAAGCAGCCCGAAGTGATCGAGGGCATCACGCGGCCTCGCCATTTGGTCAAGGAGTTTCAGGTGAGCAGCAGCGGAGGGACTCGAGACGCATTTGTGTACTCTGACATCGCTTTCCTTCCAAATTAACGCTCAACAAATACCAAAATTATTTAAAAACGATCAAATGATGGTCAGGTGTGCTTGCCTTTGGCATTTTAAAATCCAAAAATTGATTTCTTTCTCCTGATGGAAAACTAAAAAAACCCATGAGTCACGGGCCGGGGCTTTGGTATTTAGTTTTGTTTTTGAATTGTTGCAATTAATTTGCATCCAATTTTTCGGTAAAACTTTCATCCCCTTCAGGCGCTCCTTGGCAAAATCAACGAGGTTGGCCTCGTGTGCGTGCAGCTCGAGGTGCAATTTGCACCGAAGTTTCGCTGTGAAAGTGCCGAATTCACTGTGCCGGCGCCGATGGAGCCGCCCGTTACTTTGGTAACAAATTTCATTAAAAGCATTTAATAAAGTATTTACACACTCATTTTTAAATTTAGTCAGTGAAACAGCCGCCGAAGGATGACAAAAGAAAAAGTTTGCAGTTTATTTAATAATTTTGTTTTAATTCCTTTTTTACAGTGAAAAGACACGGAGCGGTTGAGGAAACGGTGCAGAAAAAGGCACTCAAAAGTTTGTTTTCTTTTTTGTAGAATATCCAGTAGTCCTGATACGTTTTGACCACCGATGTAGAAATTACTTTTCAAAAATATTCCCAGTTGGAGTCGAAACCATCAAAACTTTTGAACATATATATGTGAAGAACCAACCAAAAACCGCTTTTTCTACGACAATTCCATCGTGTCAAATGAAAAAAAAGCAAAAACAATGTTATATTCCCGCATTTCCAGAGAAGAATGCCGGCACTCCGTTGACCACCGCGAATGGCCCTATTTTGGTCGGGGGTTTGCCATTGTCAACCCATTTGCACACGCCCTCGTCGTCCGGCAGCTTCAACCCAATGGGCGAAATTGTGAAGCTCGGACAGAAGCCGATGCAGTCGGCGTGGCGAAAGGCGTCAAATGTAAGACGGGGGAAAATGGGGGGGGGGGGCACCCCAATTTAATTTGCTCATTTTCGGAAAGAAACTCAATGGTATGATTTTTTTACAAAATTCAGTGTGATTTGGTTCGGCTCCCCCAATTTGTTTAAAATGCACTAATAACCTAACCTAATTAGATGGCAAAACCGCCACCCCCGACGCACATTCATCAGCTGAAAAAGCGCTTTGAATATTCTTCAACAACCAACAACAACAACAACATCGATGGTGGTGGACAGCACAACGAAGCGGACAATGCGTTTGACGAATTCGCAACACAACAAAAGGGGGCGGAGGAGGGCACCGGACAGCAAAACGCGACCATTGCTGACGACGCGGCGTTCACAACACAGTCCACGTCCTTCGGAACGTTTGGCAAAGAGCGCAAAATGGGCAACCAAAGTGATGGGGGAAATGGGACATTTCATTCACTAATTGTCATGCATTTGGGTTAAGGACCCCACCGAAAGTCAATACCGAAGGTGGCGCACAACAAACTCATCGAAATCCATGACGATTCGCCCGAATTTTCGCACCGATCGCCACTCCAACGCCTCCGTGGCCAAGAAACAAAGACGACCGCCCACAATCAGTATGGCACAAATTCATTTCATCAAAGGCCGATGTCACACGCGTTTAAACCGTCCAACAACAACAGCAACAGGGGCAACAACCAATGGAATAACGGCAACTTTGGAGGGGACGACCAATGGAACAACCGCCGCAACACTTGGGGGAACAACCAACGGAACAGCGGCAACTTTAGAGGGAACAGCCAATGGAACAATGGCAATTCTGGCGGGAACAACCAATGGGAACAACGACAAATTTGGGGGAGACGACCAATGGAACAACGGCAAATCTGGAGGGAACAACAATCAATGGAACAACGGCAAATTTGGGGCGGACGACCCATGGAACAGCGGCAACAACGGCAAATTTGGGGCGGACGACCCATGGAACAGCGGCAACAATCAGTGGGGCAGCGGAGGTTTCGGTGGCCAACAACCGTACCAACCGCCACCGTCGGAACCCACCAGCAGCACCTTCAGCGAATTCAAGGGCACATCACGAAACGACACGTTTGGGGGGAACAACAACCAATGGAACACCGGCAACAATCAGTGGGGCAGCCGAGGGTTCGGTGACCAACCACCACCCAGCCGAGGAGGGTTCAGCAACCAACCAGCACCGTACCAGCAGCCACAGCAACCCATCAGCAGCACCGTCAACGAATTGCATCACATTTCTCAAATGTTTGTTGGCGTAAGAAGAGTTGAGAGTGGGTCAGCAAATTTTAAAGCACACAAAGGCAAATTTTCACAAAAGATAGTTGGGTGGGGTGGTTCACGCGGTGGGGGTCAAATTTAAGTGTGATTTATTTGCCTACGAAATTTCAAATTTTTTTTTGTTAAACTTCAAAAAGTTAGGACCAAAAAACTTTAGAGAATTATACCCCAAAAACCGGGCTGGCGCCCATTCGACCCGGTCTGTGGTGCACGGGGCTCAACTCCACCATTCACTAAGATTTGGTTTTTTCCAACGCGTACTTCCAACCCCAAAAACCATCGGGAACCCGTTTCTCTCTGGGCGTAATAGCCCTTTAAAAATTGTATACAATTGATGTTCTTTGCAGAATGGACGCGCCGAGCTCCTTCGGGCTGAATGACGAAATGAACATTGACCAAATTCCGCTGCCGCCTTCCACCACTGCCGCCGACCAGCGACCCTTTTCAAAATTCTCACGCTTTTCGGCGCTAGGCGGAGAGCCGCAGCAGAAGCAACGACAATCGTCGACACCCGCGGCGTCACAGCACCAACAGTCGGCCGACCCTTTCGCCGACGTTGACGAGTTGGCGAGCATCACCCGGATGATGCAGTGATGAATAATGATGATATGCTAATTGTGTTACGATTCGGATTGGTGGATAAGTGAATGATGTTGATGATGGTGGTTGATGAGAATTGATCAATGGTTGCGGCACGTCACTCCCTACTTCATTCGACATTTTTATTCGATTCTTACCGGCTTTTTCCTAATGTTATTTTATTTTTCCGTTTGTTTGTTACACAACATTTCCCACACTTTCCTCTGCACCATTATAGCTACTGCTTGAAGAGTTCCTCACAATCAGTTCCTTCCTTTGTTTATGCCTCTCCACCAAAACGCAAATTTATATTATGCAAAGATTGTTTGTTTGTGTGTGTCTTTTCTCGCTCAAATGGTACAATAATGAAATGGTAGTCTGTTTTGCGGCATTTTCCAATATACAATACAAAAAGTGAATTTTCACACAGGACTGACTAATTAATTGTTTCCCTCCTTGCCCCTTTGATGGGTTCCGTCCGAATTCCGTGCCATGGAAATGTTATGTTTGGCCTTGGCAAGAACGGCGCCGTCTCTCTTCCGACTGATCGTTGTCTCTGTGAATGTGATGCTCCGTCCGACCTTCAGACACTCCGATTTGATGACGATTCTCTCTCCAATTTTTGCGGGCAGCAAATAACTTAAAATCGGGACGGAATCATTAGTTAATTGTGTCACAATTGCAAAATAGGGCGGTAGAAATTAATTGAATTTACAATCGATGCTTTTCAACAAAACTGCTTTTGGTTAAAATCATTCGTTTAAAAAGGTGAACCCGAAAACACTCACCTTATCGAGACGAACAGTGACTTTAGCGAACTGTTCGGCGCGGCCAATTCTACGACACAACACGACACTGAATTCATTAAACTAATTATATAGATTTTTAAAAAATAGTTAGGTAATTATTGCTTACCGATGTCGACGAGTGTGGCGACGAATCCGCCGTGCATTGTGCCGCCTTCGTTAAGGTGTTTAGAGCCAAGTTCGATCTCCGCTTCCAAAACGAATGGCTCCGCCCGGGTCACACGCAACTGGAAAAGCGGGCGTTATGTTTTGGATTGAGTGGCACGGAGAAATCCCTCGGGGGATTTCCCTTAGTTTCGCCATTTGTTATCCCATTATCTTTTTAATGGATAACTAAAATCCATCATCAGTGAACACCTACACACTCACTCACATTCTCCGCCATTCTGTTGAAGTTCTTCGCATTTCCCCTCCGGGCCACCAATTTTTCGGCTCGGTCCAAATTTGCTGCTTCGTCCGTCGTCCCTCCGTCCGCGTCGCTCCTTTGCTGTCCTCCGTTTGTTCTGTCCGCTTCTGTCAGTCCGTTCTGCTGCTGCTGTTGCTGTTCACAATCAGTGGGCCCTTTTTTGGTGTCATTTCCGTCGCCGCCCTTTCCCTTCGCTTTCAATGACAAATAATGGAGAATGGCCAACTGAAAGAGAAGGACAAAAAAGAAGTTAAACACGGACAGAAGGGAAAATCACAGGCAGAACAAAGGAGTTTGGTTTGGACTGTTCCAATTCCGAAAAAGATTAAAAAACTGTTTCCGTCTCGGCCGAATCGGTAATCCAAACTCGAACCAATTTTCTATTTAAACTTAGGTCTTGAATTACATAAATGGGCAAACATATGCCAACTTAGTGAACATCAACCGCCCAAAAAGTGCTCAATTAAACCTCAAACAGTTTTGGTAAATTGTATTTTGTGCGAAGTTTATCATTTTAATGTCAGTTCAAAGTGATTAATTGCAGTGATTTCACCTGTTGGCTCGCCTTCACAATCATTTGTCCGTCACTTTTACGACGAAAAATGGCCTCGGTGAACGCAATGGACCGGTCGGCCTGCAAACAGTTGGCCTCCATCAACAAAATGTCTCCAATTCGGGCGGGCTGAACAATTCTGAGACAAAAAAAAAACGATGTCAACGATAATAACAACAAAAAATAATTAAACGCAAAAAAATTTTGAATTTATCAGGGTTTTTGTTCGAATTTTTGTCCCTCGGTAAGACTTTGTAATTAAGCAAATGAACAAAAGTATTTGACTACAAATAAATGACAGTTTTTCTGTCCATGTCAATTTCTAAAATGACCCTTAAAAATATTATTTTTTTGGGTGGGAGGACGAAAGAGTTTAAATTTGAATTTTGTTCGGTCTTAAAAAAAGGTTCCAAAACCAAAGAATGTTTATTGGTTTTATTCAAAAATGCAGGAAACTCTAAAGCCAGGTTTATGCTCAAAAAATGATTAAATGCGAGAAAAACCTACGCAATTGTCAGGTCCACCGAAACGACGGGCGTTTGTTGGGCGGCGGTGATTCGAACGGTCGCCGCCGTCAGCACGTCGGCCATTGCTGCAGCAAATCCGGTGTGCATTATGCCCGCGTCGTTTGTGTGTTCGTCCGCCACGGTTAACCGGGCCAAAATGGTGGGAGGGGCGGCCGAAAGCACTTGCACCTGACAATGAGACGCGATGAAAATGCAACGGATTTTCGCATTAAAGGCATTTTTTTGTCATGATTAATGACCAGGAGCAATATGAGTTTCGGCTCTATTGCAATTCACACGGCCATAAAATGGTTTTTCTTTCAATTTAATTCATTTTTGCTATAATTCGATAGCCCCAAGAGTCCTTTATTATACGCAAAATTACAGAAAAGTTGACTAAAAAACTTTAAAAACAGATTTTCTCAATACCATTACTTTTGAAACAAACGAATTTTTTGTAAGTTTCACAGGCTAATAGAGAACTCTTATTTGTTAGGGCTATCGAATGATACCAAAAATGTTTAATTCCGATGCTTCCAGAAAAAGTAATGGTGGATTAAAGTTGTTGAATTGTTTTGTGGTCGTGTTACTGCAAGAGAGCCCGAATTTCCGCCAAAAATTGCTGAGTTTTGCCAAATGTCCGGCCATAATTCTGCACAAACCGACCCCCTTAAGCAATGCGTTGAAACTGCGCCCGTTTCCCATTGCGGCGAACGAAGTGCTGACCAATTCCTTCACATCGTTTTCGCCGGCCGCCTTTTGAGCAGTTTCATTTTGACTGAGTTCAATTTCCATAATTATGCACAGCAAAAACAGTCCAAATCAAATATTACTAGCAATGGACACGATGAGAAAATTGTGTCGGTATTTATAGCGAAAGCACTGAATGAAATGAATGAATGGGGTAATTAACGTGTATTATGTTGCAATGAATGAATGTGATGTGTACATATAGTTTGTTTTTGTTTTGATCTTCCAAACCAAACTACTAAACACAGCGTCCGAAAAATGAGATGCGAACCAGGGGTGGAGCGCGCACAAAAAAATTCCGCGGTCGCGGAAAAAAATTGCCGCGAATCGCGCATCGCGGTCCCGCTCCACCCCTGATGCGAACCAAAAAAAGAGAGTGACTTTCTTTTCGGCCCATTAATTTTGGTAATAGTGTAGTTTATCCCCCCCCTTTTTGAAAAAAAAATTTTCAAAAATTTTAATGTCATAAAAACAAGTTTCCTGGGCTTTTCGAGGTCGCTGATAACGAATCCGGCATCCATTTCGGCCAATTCGAAATCCCGGACCCGAACTCGAACAAAAAGTCAAAAATCCAGATTTTCGAATTTACATTTTTGGTTCAAAATCGGTTTAAATGAACTTTTAATGCAAGGTTTGTGGTTTTCAGAATGTTTCCATGTGTTTACACCATTTTTAGACGAAATATGCAAAATTCTAAAATTTGGATTTTCGAATTTTTGTTCGAATTCGGGTCCGGGGTTCGGAATTGGTCGAAATGGATGTCGGATTCGTGATCAGCGACCCCGAAAACCCCCTAAAACCTATCTTTAAACACTTTAAAAAAATTTTTTTTTTTTTTGGAAAAAGGGGGGGGGATAAAGTCGGTCAGGGTCGTTTTCGTACGGGCCGTTTTCGTACGAGCGCAAGTTTTTGGCTATAACTTTTTTCTTTGCCAACCAAATCCAACATTTTTGGTATCATTCGATAGCCCTGTGTATCCTCTATTAGCCTGCAGAATTTCGAAAAATTTCGTTAAGGTTCAAAAAAGTTATGGCCAGAAGAATTCAAAAAACCGGATTCTCGAAAATTTTTTGCCGTAACTTTTTTGAACCTTAACGAAATTTTTCGAAATTCTGCAGGCTAATAGAGGATACATAGGGCTATCGAATGATACCAAAAATGTTGGATTTGGTTGGCAAAGAAAAAAGTTATAGCCAAAAACTTGCGCTCGTACGAAAACGGCCCGTACGAAAACGGCCTGGTCCGGGATAAAGTATACTTATTACCTTAATTTTGGATAATGACAGAAAAAAAACGAACAAAATTACCTAGTGGGTTTTGGGGAGCAAAAAATGGGTTAGCTAAAAAGTTATTCAAAAAACAAAATTTTTGAAAACGGCCATTTTTCCTTCTTTTTTTGACAAGAAATAAACAAAAATATTTTGGTATCATGTGGCGGACTCGAACTTCCGCACTTTTCCTTTTTATTGTCTTACTAAAACTACTTCGCCACACATGTACGGATGCTGTTCTCCCTTAATACATAGAAGCCATCAAAAATACGGCTTTTTTTGCGTGAATTGTTTTCTGTATATTTTTTTTCGTTGTTTTCTGCTTGTTGAATATTAATTAACTGTTTCCAAATGAGATACAGTCAGGTGCATAAGTTTAACACCACTAGCCTTTTTTAGAAATTTTGGCTTTATAAAAAGTTAAATGGTTGGTGATGACCAAAATGTTTTGACATTTTTTGTAGCATTTTTAATGGGCTTTCGAATGATACTAAACATTAAGCAAAATATCGGTTCAAACCCGAATTACGGTCGACTTTGTGTACCATACCCCATTTTCAGTGGTGCATATGTTTAACACCACTTTTTGAATCTCAAATTTGAGAGCACAGAAAAACCTGAAATAATTCATGCTAACATAACTTTTGATGCTGATCAAAAAAGTCTTTTACAGCACTTGATCCGATCACTCCTTCATGGTGATCTGGACAGCCAAAATACAGAGAAAATCGGGAAATTTTTCGAAAAAAATTCCTAGGGGGTTGGAAAATTTTTTTTGAAAATTTTGAGTTGGCCCATTGGAAAGAGTACATAATTTGCTATAATATACAAAAAACTGCGAGTCTCTACGACTTATACCCGCTGAGACATGGGCACTTCAATTTCAGTGTCTACAAAAAGTACTGTATTTCTTAAGAAAATAGTGCAGTTTACAGTAGAAATGATCATCATCAAACATGAAGTGCCTATACCTAAGTGGGTATAAGACGTAGACTCGACATTAAAAAAGCAAAGCGGTAGTAAATTATGTGCTCTTTCCAATGGGCCAACTCAAAATTTTCAAAAAAAATTTTCCAACCCCCTAGGAATTTTTTTCGAAAAATTTCCCGATTTTCTCTGTATTTTGGCTGTCCAGATCACCATGAAGGAGTGATCGGATCAAGTTGCTGTAAAAGACTTTTTTGATCAGCATCAAAAGTTATGTTAGCATGAATTATTTCAGGTTTTTCTGTGCTCTCAAATTTGAGATTCAAAAAGTGGTGTTAAACATATGCACCACTGAAAATGGGGTATGGTACACAAAGTCGACCGTAATTCGGGTTTGAACCGATATTTTGCTTAATGTTTAGTATCATTCGAAAGCCCATTAAAAATGCTACAAAAAATGTCAAAACATTTTGGTCATCACCAACCATTTAACTTTTTATAAAGCCAAAATTTCTAAAAAAGGCTAGTGGTGTTAAACTTATGCACCTGACTGTAATACTGCCTATCCCCCCTTTTTAAAAGAACTTTTTTTGTGGGATTGAGTGGGATTCCGCAAAATCCCGCGCCGGTCTCTAGTTTTTCATGCATGGACTTGGGTCTTTAAAATAGATTCTTGATAAACTTGGAGATTGATGATAAAAATTTATTCGGAATTTGAAAAAAATTGCCAATGAAAAAGAGAAAAGGTTTCAAATATTAAAAAAGTGAATGCGGAAGCAAAAAGTGAATGCGGAAGCAAATCTCGAGTGAAAAATCAGGGATTCTTGGGGAAAATGTTGAAGAGCAGCGACGGAGGCGGACGAGGCATCAACGAACGCGGCTTACGGCTCCCAATGGGCGAAGGAAACAGTGAATCGCCAGAGACAGAACGAAGTTCTTTCTCCCCATGCGCAAACCAACAACTGGAACCGAACCTAAACAGCAGAGGAAATGAACGGAACTACGAGTCAAAAAATGGTTGAACATCAGCGACGGAGACGGGCGAGGCACCAACGAACGCGGCTTACGGCTTCCGATGGGCGAAGAAAAGGACGAAGCACCAGAGACAGAGCGAAGTTCGTTCTCCCCATGCGCAAACCAACAACTGGAACCGAACCTAAACAGCAGAGGAAATGAACGGAACTACGAGTCAAAAAAGTGACAATGTTAAGGCAAAACAAAGGCATCAAAAGGGCATCGGAAAAAGGCAATAATGACGCCAGCAGAATGAGAAAAACAGCAAAGTTTTGACTCTTCCAAAAAACAATAAATTTTACCGGGACGCCTAGCCCCCGTCTTCCCCCCCCCCCAAAGAAAAATGGGATTAGTCTACTGGTAGAATCCCTCGGGGCCCGCCCCATCAGGGGTTTATTTTAAACAATGAAAGGAACCTGCAGAATCCATGCTGACTGTAGTGGTGGCACAGCTGCGTTTTGAACTTCTCCGGCTTCTTCGGCTCGGACTTCGATCTGTTGCCGTGACTAACCCATTGAAGAGCCTTACTAAAAACGGAACATAATAATAAGGAAAATGAATCCGTGAAATGTTTCTCCTTTTCCGCTAAACCGTCGCCAAATGCCAAAAAGAAACCTTTGCATGCGAAGGCAAGCACCGTCGATCAATGCGATGAGATGGTCCATTGAGGATAAAAAAAAGTTATACCTTGAAAATTGCTAAAAAGTCGAAATTTTGAAAATTTTCTTAAATTTTTACGGCCAGAAAATCTTTTCGCTTTCTGTAAGGCTAATAGAGCTTGTGAAGGGCGTTCAAATGATATCAAAATTGTAAGATTTGACCGACAATGAAAAAAGTTAGAACCCAATAACTCGGGGGCAATCTTTCGGTTCATTGGTCCCCAAAACTTTTTTTAATAAAATTCTGGAAACATAAGACTTTTTTAATCAGCATCAAACGTTGTGTTAGCATGAATTATTTCAGATTTTTCTGTGCTCTCAAATTCGAGATTCAAAAAGTGGTGTAATCAAATTGAGATTTTGGTAATAATGGAGAATCTGGGCTCCACCCAAGATTTTTATTTTTGCTATGAAAAGCTCAATCCTGGGCTTTCCGGGGCTTCTGATCACGAATATATCATATTTGCAAAAATCATTGATTTTATCATGCTTTTGAAAATCTGTTTTTTTCGAAATTTTGATCAACATGATTAAATACTGCACTTTTTCGAGTGAAGCAACCATATATGATCAGCACTATTTATTAACCAATGAGATGATCTTAGAACAGTCGCATAAGACATAAACAATCAACATTTATTACCTGCTATGTTGGTCAAAATCTTTTTGTTCGAATTCGGGTCCGGGATTTGGAATTGGCCGAAATGGATGTCGGATTCGCGATCAGCGACCCCGAAAACCTATATTGGCTTCTTTTATTCTGTAATGTAAAAATTTTTGCGTATGTGGCCTAAACTCCACGAGAGCCAATTTTCGAAGCTCGATCCCGGTATTTTCAAAATTCCGGTCTCTATTTTATAATCAATTTCAAAAATTTGATACAAAATCTTAAGTGGTGCTAAAGATATGACCATGTCTTTATAACTTTTCAACCAAAATATGAAAATTGATTTTATGTATATTGATTCGAAATGTCCAGTCATTTTGTGCCCTTATAAGCAAAATTATTCGAATTTGTAAAGGGACAATCCAATTTTGAATCTTTTAATTCTCTCGGAAAGTGTGTGAAAGTAATGTCCATCGGTGGAAAAATGATCAACAATTTTTACAATGCAAAGTGTGTGTGTTTTGTTCATTTTTGAGTATCGATCGGATTTGAATAGATATGACTAGTTGGTTGGTGCAGACCCTCCTCCTGCTCGAGCAGAAACTGTTCCACGTCGGCCCAACTGTGGCCAAGCGTTGTGCCGGGGGGCGCCTCGTCCGAGTCCTCCTTGTTGATGTCTGCTAAGCATGGGGACATTTTGGACTGGAAAGGCACCCAATGTTGTGGACAATTACTGAGCAGGGTGTCCTCGTCCGGGTCCATGTCGCCCTCGAAGCCCTCCTCGACCGGCAGTTTGGCCAACATGTCGGTCAGGTCGTGGCCGTCAAAGCCGAGGTCCTTCGCGACGGAGGCCAACGACACATCCATGGCTTAAATTCGTTAGTAAATTTTACATAAAATTTTCGACCCCCCCCCTTCAGCAAAATTTTTCTAGTTACGGGCCTAACAATCCCTTCGATATTTAGTCTTTTTGGGGTGTTGTCCTCAACGCACTTTCGTGGAGATGGTCGTCCCCTCGGTTTGCGGGCGGCACACTGCTGGGACAGAAGGGCGCGTGGTGCGGCACACCAAAAGGTTCGCAGCGAATTGTGGCGACGGAGGACAGCGACGAGTCGCCGTGGGCGGCGCCGGCGGCGGTGCGCTGGTGGTGGAGGAGGAATTGCTGCTGCTGTTGTTGGTGCTGTTGAAAGCAGTGGCAATTCTTCTTCAGCGAATGGTCGGGACAAGCGACGCCATGGTGCAGCATGGACAGCCGCAGATCGCCCTTTAAGGAGGAAAATTCAAGAATTTCTTTTAGTTTTCATTTTGGGGTGGGAATCCCCCCCCCTTCCTGCGGTTACGGGACCGACTAAAGCTGCACAAACATGTTAAAAAATCGCCATTTTTATGGGCATTTTCAACATGGCAGGTATAAATCTTCTCCAATTAATGCTCTTAATTAATCCCTTACGCTCTGTGCCATCGTGTTGACAATGCCGTGGCTGTTGTTGCCGTTGTTGTTGTTGTGTTGCAGTCTGTGCGGGTGTTGCTGTTGCTCGGTCGGTGCCACCAACAGATGCCTTTGCTGATGTTGTTGTTGGTTTTGGTGCTGTTGTTGTGCGTAAAAATGGCGTTGGCACAGACCATCAAACAGCACCAAATCCGTGGTTGGCAACGCCTCGTTGCACAAACGCCACTTGCAAAAGGTGAACAACTGCTGCGCCACGTTGTACGTGATGTGGTCGGCACAGTGCCGGGCCCAAGGCAAACATTGGTTGGAACAACGGAACGGCGGTATGCCACCACCACCACCGTTGGTGTTGCCGTCCACGCCAGTGCCATCCGACGAAGACGGCAAATGATGGCTCTGTGAGTTTGGGCACAAATTAGAAGCGGTAATTTAAACGGAAACAAATGCATTTGTGACGATAATAAACAAAAAATTGTAAATTTCTTTTAAAAATCTGGATTTTTTAAATTTTCAGAAATTATTAAAAAAAATTGTTTTAAAATTTTTGTCGGACAAATATTCCATTTTTGAAAACAATTCTCCCACCTGTTGGGGCTGTGCGCTGTATGCACACCGCTGCATCCGCCGTTGCTGCTCCCTGCCGAGGCTGTGCCCGCAACGTCCGCTCCCACTGTTGGTGGTTGTGGTGCTGCTGTTGTGGTTGTTTGCTCGCACGCGTAGCGCTGCGCCCACACTGTTTTTGTACTCGCGGGCGGTGGTGTTGATGGGCACGCACAGTTTGGCACGCTGGACGAGCCGACAACTCTCGAGCCGCAGCTGCTTCTTCAGCAGGTACAGCTCCAGCCGACAGCCCCCGTTTTGAATGGGAGCGGCGGCGGCGGTGGAAGGGGCGGAGGGAACGCCGCAACCGTTGGACGGCGCCGGCGGCGTTTGGGGCGGCGGTACGCAGCCGACGCCGCTTCTGCTGGCACAGCCAATTCTCTCTTCACCCAACGACGGAAAGGAATCGTCCGAACTTTCGTCGTCCGACGGCTCGAGACCTTTTTTGAGGGAAAAAAGAAAATTGATAATGGCAATTGAAACACTGACGAAAAACGGAGCAATTTGAATTTGTTGGAAGAAAAACCCACAGAGTTTGGATTAAACCGTAACCATAGGAAATGAAATTTTTACGGAGTAGGTCGTCGTTTCCCTTACTGTTTTCCAAAAAAAATTTGAAATGTGAACAGTCAGTCAGACAGTGAGTGAAATCAACACACACCCAACGGGAACAAGTCGGTCCGGTCAAAGTCTTGACTCTCGACAATGCGGCACATTGTGTCGACCATTGGGATGGCACGGAAGGCGCCGTCGATCAACACTTTTTGCCGCTTCTGGCGCAGTTTGATCACTTTCTGCTGCCGCTTCTTGTTCAATGGCATTGTGCCGCTGCCATCGGCGCCGAGGGCAAATTCGCCGCCGCGTTCCCTTTGGTATTCGATCAGGTCGAACTGGTCACTGTTGCACGCGTTGAGCTGGTCGAATTTGCGCTCCAACCTGAAAAAGCAAGGCTCTTCTTGCGGAAAACGAATACATAAAACATTGGTGGAGAGGGGCGCCATAGCGGGGAGAAATGGGTCGAATCTTTTTGGTGATATTGCATTTCTACGTACCGGGAACGTGGGGTTGACCCGGGTCAAGAAAAGAGTCGAATATACAATTTTGAATCGATTTTAAATGCAGTTACCCCGCTTTATCCCTACCACCGGGTGCACTTCATTCCCCCCCCCCAAAAAAATAAAAAAAATTTTGGGTAGGGGGAGCGACCTGTTCCGCCCTACCACCACATGGTAACGCCCCTAATTTAATTTGGGTTTTCAGCAATTATTTGCTTCCCACAAAATTAAAGCATTGCTCTCTTCCCTCTCTCTCTCTGTCCGACCTGTTGAGGTCGTATCGTCGTGGCGGTGGATTGCTATTCAGAAATGCTAACGAAGAGGGCAAGTAATTACACGGAGACTGAACAAAATCCTTGGAGTTGGCCACAATTCGGGGCGGCGGCGGAACCCTTTGGATGGGCGAGGACGAGTCGCAGACGGGCTCCTAAATTGGATGAAAAATGAAAAAATAAGTAAGTGTATTTATAAAAACGGAAATGGGGGGAGGGGGATCAACCAAAATTTTTGCAAAATGGTCCAACCATGAAATCGACGGGTTTTTTTTATTGTAATAACGCTTTTTTGCGGTGCGCTTTTTCAAAATTTTTTAGGGAATATGGGGGCCGATGGCGCCAATAGGTACCGAAAATTTGTAATTTGAATGCTATTTGTTAGCAGGATTTGTGTAAAAATGATAAACTTTTGAGATTATTGGCTAATTAAAAAAAAAAAAAAATTGGTTTTGGGGGACCGGCAGTGCCAATATGCGCCGGCGGGGGAAAATTTTAACAAAATTTTCGTGCACCGCTCACTTTGATTTCGTATTTTGCATGGAGCAAGTGCTGATTTTGATGATGGTGTTGGCTTTGGCTGTTGTTGTTGGCGTTTTGTTGCTGGTCATTTTGGAAGGCGCCCTTTGGCACTTTTTCATAGTTTGAGGCAGGCGCAAATGACGAAGACACAAAATTATGGTGGTTTTGGTGGTGGTGGTGGAAAGACGCGCTGTTCGGGTCCAATGAAATGACGGAATTCGAAGGTGGCGGATGGAGCTGAAACAAGAAAAGCGGTTGGGAAAAAGAAATTCAGCATTTAAAAACTTTAAAACAGAGTTATCAACTTTCATTAGAAATTTTACAAAAATGCTTCACCAGAGACATTTTTGTAAAAAAAATTAATCTTTCATAAAAATTTTATCCAAAAATTTTTTTTTGACCTTAGAATTTGTATGAAAAGACAATTTTTTAAAAAGCATTCAAAAAAGCAATCTTGTTAGAAATGTTTGGTAAAATAAGTAGGTAAATATCAAATAATTCTTATGTTTCGACCATCCAATTCATTGCCAATTAATGTCTTGCAATTAAACAGAATTCCATTTTAGAACCCCTATTTTAAAGCAAACCAAAAAATGAATTTGCCCTCCCTTTTTTTGCCACCACATTGAAACAGCAAAATAATGTGTCAATTCTTCGTTAGAAAATATAAAAATTAATGAAATTCATGACATCCGTACCATGGCCCTGCCGTTGTTGTTGCTGTCGGCGGCCATCATTTTGCCGTCGTTTAGTTGCCCAATTTGCAATGGTCCGCCCCCCGTGGGTTGGTGGCCAACAACTTGCGTTCTGCAACTGCCATTGTTGTTGTTGTTGGACTGTAAGAGTTTGGCCGCGAGTTGGGGGTGTGTTTTGCTGAGGCTGCACGCGGAGAACTCCTCAGTTTTGAGCCTGACAAATGATGGGAATTGTGGAAGAACCACGGTGTTCGGTTCGGCAAATCTTTTTTAATCGTACTTTTTTTCCTCGTAATATTTAAGCAAAAGCCTCGGTGTTATTCTAATATTTGTACAGTATTTTTAAATAAAATTCGGAAATGAGAAATATTATGTGAAAATTTTCCCATTAAATTCGGGCCCCTTTTTCGATTTCAGGGGGGGGGGGGCAAATTAAATATTTATTAAACAAAACCTTTTAACGCCTAATTGCTCCTCGCCGCTTCTGTACGCCTGGTGCTCACCCTGGCGCTGAGTGCGCAAAACTTGCTGCTGATTTACTGCTTCATGAGCTCGGAAATTCGCATATGTTGATGGTGAGTCAAAGTACTGCTTGGTGTCGTGTGCGTTTGAAGAAACAAAATTCTGTTTCATTTTGTCCTGACTGATTGCAAAATTGAGTGTCTTCTTCTAAAGTGAGAAAGTGTGTTTTTCTTTGCGGCACTATTTTAATTGGTTTGACTCGTTAGCTGTTTTTGACTGGAATTGGCAATTTGCCAAATTTTTGTTCAACTCTCAGAGGCATTTTAAAACAATATTTCTCGAGCTTTTCAAGATTGCTTATTACAAATCTAACATCCATTAAGCCCATTTTCAGACTAAAATTAAAAAAATGATTGAAAATTCAAATTTGCTATCCGGTCAGATTAATGTGGATGATCTTTTTATAATAATTTAACATTGAAATTGGCTTAAATAGTTGTTAGTCATAAGCGTCGAATTCAAAAAGTAATAAAACTTTTTAGACAAATTTATTTATTTTCTGAAATGGGGACCATTAGCAAATTAATTGTCCTCTTACTTTTAATCCTCAAGCCGGATGAATTAATTGTCTGTGAATTTAACGGCAAATGCTGCAAGTCAACATGCTCCGAAGAAGCAAATGTGGTGGGAAAATTAGTAGCAACAGAGGCATTATCTGAAAAAAGAGACGGCATTTAAGAAAAACATGGGTTGGATACTTGGTGAGTTTGTGGATGGCACCATGTTGGTCTTATCCGGAGGTTGTGCCGACTGAACGGACGAAACATTCGAATTTCCATCACCAGCGCCACTACCATTGAGCTGCTGTTTATTGAAAAAAGAATTTTGCTATTTTTGTGATTCAAAAATTGATACTGAAAAAGGCTAATTGTAAATGAAGTGTGGTAAAAAAGAATTTTCTGGGAATTTTAGAGGACATTGGTTATGGTTCATTTCAACTAATTCCAAGCCTCGTGACCAAATTCGAACAAAATATTAAAAGACAAATTTGATGCTTCATGGAGCAAAAAAATTGGCAAAAAAAAAAGAAATCTTGAACCGGTTCAGGTCGAAATTGCCCAAATTTTTATATTAGGGTTTCGAAAAAATGCGCTTTTTAACCTTCTATTCGGGTTAGTAGGCCATGAATTGGTTGGAATTATAAACAACCTCAAAATGTTCGGTGCCGCTTTTTTCCTTTTCATTTGCCCTTGAATTGCCCTTTTCTTTCTTCGTCGATACTTTTGGGTCCTTCAAACCGTTCATTATCAAATGCGTTGAACAATAAATTTCTTGGCACGAGGCACGGATTGCATTTGTACATAAGACGGGCTTGTCATGTTTGTCTGCAAATTTATAGCGATTAAAATATATGTATTTTGAAAATTTGACCAAGGATTTTAATGTAAAAACATTTTGTTTTAGTTGTTAAAAAACCCTTAAATGAATGGTGAATTCTATTTTAAAAAGCATTTCCGTCCACAAACTTTTTGGCTTCCGCTGGTGTTGGCACTGTTTGTACGGCGCCGTCGGGTCGAACAGAATGTGTCTTATGCAATATTTAAATGTATTAATTGCGCGCTGTTTACACTGAAATCGGCAGGGAAATAATGCTCATCTCCCACTTTCTCCTCCCCTAAACATTAACCTGCCCTTTGCTTTGGTCAATAAATTCGCAAAAATGTGCATTTGTTGTCTTTTTGCTGGTTGTCAACACTGACGAAGATGATGATGAGTTCGTCTCCAATTCGACGACCGTCGGACCACCCCCATCTGACACTTGCGATTTTGTTGGAGAATTGCCCAAATTTGAGCTGGAAGAGGGTTGCTGAAAATCGGTGTCCAAAAGTTGCTCAGCCGTTGAATCAATGCAATTTGTGTCAACTGAATTTCCATTTTGGTTTTATTGAATAATTTGCACTTTTTACCAGAATTTCTTTGAAAATTTGAGGTGGATGAGGTTGCTTCCATTAAAATTTTGCCATCTGTTGATGTGCTGACTGTTGTATCGGGCCTATACTCATCTACGTAATTTAGATGGTGCGATGATGCCATGACTTCATAAAAATGGCGTGATTTTTTTACATAAATTCTATAGGATTTAGGATTTTTCAATTTAATTTAAAAAACATCAAAGCCTTCATTTAAAAAAATAAGAAACTTATGTAGTAGGGTGTTGAACCTACAAACTTCTTCGAATATAGCCCCCCCCCCCTCCCTTCTCCAATAAATCCCACCCTCGAATACAGCCCCCCTTTTTGAAGGGGTTGAACAATAGAGCCCCTGGGGCTCTATTCGAAGAAGTACTGTAACTAACATTTTCAAATTTTGCATTTTCTATACACACCGTTTCAAAAAAATGAGAGATGAACAAATAAATAGAGAGTACAGAGAAAAAAACATCTCTCATTTTGACGTACTATTTCTTTATCTATGTTAGTAGAGAAAAACTGAATTTACTTTGTGATGTCTAACTTTTTTTCCTGATGTTTTAAGTCTTCTTCAAATTTTGCATATCGATACAGAAAATTTTCTGCTTGTTGAATATATCAAATAATTTTTGGGTTATACTTCCAGTTTTTGCACGAGACCATTATGAAAACTTAAGTCTCAAAAAAATAATTTCCAAAATCGTATTTTTTGGTCGCCACACATGCATTTACTTTTTGAACTGTGAGCCCAAAATATGCTGAGCGATCCAAAAAAATTAAATGATACATAATCACTTATTTTGTTGTTGATGGTGAATTATGCGGTAGGGGTCGTTTAGTCTGACAAGCTGTTTTTGTCCCACATGGATTCTATTCTGATTTTTTCTTTCAAAAATGTTTAAATTTAATATCAAAACAAATTTATCAATGCATTTCAACGAAAAACTAACAAAACAGTGAAAAGTGATTAAGCGCGCATTTCACAGTTTCGAGAAAACCAACGACAAAATTGATGATGGTGTCGAGATTAACAATGACTTTGTCATGGTAATTGTGATCATTTTGGTGAGCCAGGTAATGTTGCTGATGGCATTGTAAGCCTGTAAGAGTCGAAGAATTCTCCCATCGGCGGCACGATATTTGGGCACCTTTGGAGAAGGGACTTCACTAATGACGCATCGTGCTTGCGATTATGAGCCAATTTTTAAAGAAAATTTATAAATTTAGGGTCAACTCTTGGGAAATTTGGTAATTTTAGCCCGAATTTTCTAAGATTGAACCAAAAATTTCAAATAAATTGCAAATCAAACAGCTCCATCCCGTGACCGGAAAATTGGTCAGCGGAAAATGCGTCAATGGAAAATGCGTCAGCAGAAAATGCGTCAGTGATACAAATATTTTAAAACAAAGTTCTATGGCATTACTATTGTAATATAGAAATAAACTTCTATAAGAACATCGTTCTGCATTTCGAACCCCGGACCAGAATTCGAACAAAAAGCCGAAAAGTCTAAATTTTCGAAATTAGGTTTTTTTAAAAAATCGGTTTAAGTACACGGAAACAAACTAAAAATCATCAATCCTTCAATAAAAGAACATTTATGCCGTTTTTGAACCAAAAATGCAAAATTCGAAAATTTGAACTTTCGACCTTTTGTTCGAATTCGGGTTCGGTGTGGGCCAAAATGTATGTTCAATTCGTGATCAGCAACCTCCAAAACCCAAGGAACTTGGTTTTATAGTTTCACTGACGCATTTTCCACTGACGCATTTTCCGGGCGCCCTCCATCCAGCTGCTTCCTAATTTTCTTTCTAAAATAATTATTCATGCAAAAAGGGCTTCTGATACGAAAGGGTTCGGGAAAAAGCGACCGAAAACAAAAACCCACAATTACCATTTTCCGTCGTCCTAATTTTTGAAAAATCGAACTTTGCGACAATCGAAAATTTAAATTTTCCATTTTTGGTAATGCACGGTGCCAATTATTAACTCATGTTTTTATTAACACTTTGATAGTTAGTGGTCATTTGTATTTTGGCAATGCTCATCTCCGTGATTAGAAGTGCGTAAAAATAATTTGTTAGTTGATGGGCAATTTGCAACTGCTGAAAAGCCATTAAGTGGGGGGGGGGGTGAGAGTTTGCCGGTCATCGGTGGGTGGCCACTTACAAAAGGGGGTAATTAGGGACGGGGGAGGGGCAGTGATTTGGAGTTGCCTCTCCGCTTCTGCTAATGGTGATGCCAATTATTGTTCGATTCGCTTTTGTTGTTCGAACGGACGGATGAATGGACACGGAAATTGTTGCACCAAAATGCATCTGTCCGCCATAATTTGCCCAAATTCCGCTGCTGGACCATCATCAGTAACTGACGAATTTCCTCTGCTATATGCCACCAAATGTCATGCCAAACACAGAAAAATACGGCCGTCCGTCTTCCTAATTGCTGATCGAACACAACGCTAATTGATCAATCAATTAGCCCACCGCTCCTCCAAAGATCAGAATTTTCCCACTTCTGCTTTTTATTGTTGTAATTCTTCATCGTTTCCGTCCCGTCGCTTCTGTCGCCACGCGACTGCTCTTCAGTGATAATGATGACTCACTTCTCCAGGCTTGGCATGAACTTGTTGCGCTTCAGGTGCGCCTGGCTAATTGCAATTTGAACAAGAAAATAAAAAAAAATTATTTACAAATTGAATAAATCCGAACCGTTCCGCGTGCAAATTCCGTTTTTTCCGCCTATTGTGAAATTTATTTAAATTTATTTATTTCCGCCAGAATTTACCGTACCCAATAGGTTTTCCCTGTCATTATTATTTCGGGACTGTGCCCATTTGTTTGATATCCCAAAACCGTACCGCAGGCCAAACAAAGTGCCATTGCGCACCGTGACCATCCCGTGGACGAACGGCTGCGGATTAGCGGTGACGGTGGACTCAAAACTTTATTAAAAATCATTGGACTCATAAAAAAATTCTCCGTGATGAGAATTGCACGGAATAATTTGTTAGTTGATGGGCAATTAAGCCACAAGCGGGTGGTGGGAGTTTGCCCGTCATCGGCGGGTGGGCACTTACAAAAGGGGGTAATTAGGGACGGTGGGGGCGGGGGAGGGCAGTGATTTGGAGTTGAATTGTTGCACCAAAATGCATCCGTCCGCCACAATTTGCCCAAATTTCGCTGCTGGATCATCCATCATTTGTAACGGACGAATTTCCTCTGATGTATGCCATCAAATGTCGTGCCAAACACAGAAAATATGGCCGGCCATCGTCCTAATTTCTGATCGAACACAACACTAATCAACGCCGGCGGCGCCTTTGATCAGTCAATTAGCCCACCGCTCCTTCAAATGATCAGAATTTTCCCACTTCTGCTTTTTATTGTTGTAATTCTTCATCGTTTCCGTCCCGTCGCTTCTGTCGCCACGCGACTGCTCTTCAGTGATAATGATGACTCACTTCTCCAGGCTTGGCATGAACTTGTTGCGCTTCAGGTGCGCCTGGCTAATTGCAATCATACAAAAAATATAGAAAATATAATAATAAGAGGTTTTAATTTAAAAAAAAACTGACAATGTGCTCATCCTAATCCTTACTGCTAATTTCTGTTCTCGACTGTTTTTGGTTTCCGTTTTTTCCGCCTACCATAAAATTTGTTTTGTGCCCTGTCAGAATTTTTACCGTATCCAATTTAGGGAGGGGGGGGGGGGAAGTTTTTCTGGCAATATACGGTTTGTCCTTGCCGTATTTACATTTGAAAATTGCCGTTGGTTTGACATCCCAAAACCGTACCGCAGGCCAAACAAAGTGCCATTGCGCACCGTGACCATCCCGTGGACGAACGGCTTCTCATTCCTCTGCGCAAATGTGGTGGTGGTGCTGCTGCTTCATCGTCCCGGCACGGCACACCGCCATGGGACCACAATGATGATGTTAACCTATAATGATGCCAAAAATAATAATCATGCTGTTAATTTGGTGCCGATTTATGCAGCCTTTTTTCGGCTTCAACATTGGCACCCCAACGGGTGGAAATTTATGCTGAACTTGGACATTTGACCCAATTTTGTGGGGCGAAGGAACCGTTTATGACAAAACGAACAACAATTGACATCCAACAATTGGCGGAAGGTGGGCGAGAAAACAAAGCAAACTTAGAAATGGGTTTAATCAATGAATTTTCAAATTTTGAAACTTTTGTTCCTGGGATTATCGTCCATTCCATTTCAAAACCAATTCCCAACAAAACAAACGCTAATTGAAGATTTTGTAAGATCAATATCATTCTGAAAACAGTCTAATTGTAACATTCCAAAGGACGGGATAATTTAACGCTCCTAATTACAACCAAAATCTTATAATACATTATAATCAATTTCTATCGAAGACTGATCGCTTTTGCCCAAATTAAGTGATCAATCAACAATCAGTCAATGCTTCACACAGAATTTCGCAACAAATGCTCTGTCCGATCACCATCTCCGTCTTCATTGTCGTCGTCTCCGTCCGTCTCGTCAAATTTTGTTCGATCTTCACTGTCTCTTGCACAAATTTTCACTGTAATGGGCGCCCAAATTGAGACGTGATCACTGATCAGTGCCGATGACAATGCCACCAAGAGTGCCGGTAGTGCAAATGCCAACCGTAAAAACCTGCAAGAATGGACGCGCCAAATGGTGGACAAATTGCGACGCACCGTCCGTGCACATTCCGAACGGTGGAAATTGGTGCTAATGCACCCGGACTTCACGTAATTAGTAATCAAAATTATTATCCGGTCGGCTTACATAAAAAGAGTGGCCATTGATCAGTTTAGTGATGGTCTTGATCAATTTATGATTGGATCCTGGCTGATCATTTACACGAACAAACTCTAGTCAATTTGATGAAAAAAGAGTTAGAAAAGGTCATTGGCTCAGCTTATGATCAGCATGTGATCAGAGGGAATGAATATTAACTAATTGGAAAAACCTTACAATTAGTCGAACGTAAGAATTTGACTGATGAAATCTGATCAGTCAAATGGCAAGGCAAATGCTACAAGTGATCAGAGAATATTCCAATCAATTTCATCAATTCGATTTCAAGGACATTCCGTACGGAAAAAGTTCGGCTGTACTTGTCCAGGACGTGCTCCAAAGTGTGCAGCTAAAAGCATTTCGAAAAGCCAATCGCCGATTCATCGCCGCCACTCCGTGACACGGGGAGAGGGATGAGGAGAGACTGATCCGAACGATGATAATGCTAATGATGATCAGTAAAAACTGATCAAATGAAAACCCAAAAAAAAACCCCAGCAAAAACACATTAATTTATTGCATTTTTTCGTTTATATTTTAAATTAATACTTTTATTTATTTTTGTTGAAGAATTAAAAAATTATTTCATTTAAAAAAATTATTTTTGGAACTTTTTGCTAGAGTAGAGCGGGACCGGGACCAAAACACGGATAACTGAGTACCGAGGTCCCGGTTTTGACCGGGACCGGGACCAGTCCCGGGTTTTTTCCCGGTTTTCCCAGCCAAAAATTCCCGGTTTTTCAACCCGAAAAGGTCCCGGTCCCGGTTAAGCCCAAAATTCCCGGTCCCGCTCTACTCTACTTTTTGCCAATCAAATTGACAATTTTTATAAATAAATACACAACGCATTCAATAGAATTGGTAGGGACCGGCGATTTTGGCAAAACCGAGACTTGAAAAAAAACTGGGAATTCTCGCTCGGTCTCAACTAATTCAAGGTCCAAAAAATTAAAAAGGAATTTTATTTTCTTTTTTACGATTTTCCATTGTACGTTTTTCTGTCCCTTTTTTACATTTGCCCTTTTTTACGTTTCGCCAAGAAATCTCTGATGACCCATTTACCATTTACCACGGGATGGGACGCGGGGCGAAGAAAATCAAATTCCCATCAGTCACACAATTGCCCCCTCCTTTTGCGGTGCCAAATGTTCGTTCAGTGGGGCAAAAGGCGGGGGAGGGGCATCAGAAAAATGTGTTTGTAATTATGCAAATAATAATAATAATAATAAATATTTGGAATTTATTCATTATTAGGTGCATTCCAACTGTTTGTGTCAAAAGGGATTCATTCATTTTTGGAAAAATAACTTTTTTTAATATTTTATAAATATTCACCAGCAGGGGTCAGCGGTGCCGACAAATACTATCGGTGGAAATTGTTATTTAGAAGAATAAATACGATTTGTTAACTCAACACAAAATTAAGTACTGTACGCCTTGAAAAGTACAGTATGCCCTGAACTCAGTTATCAATTCTGACAATATATGTCTTTCTTTATATTTATATTGATTTCAAATTTACACTCCTTGTACTTCCAATCCTTATACCGTATTTCTTCTAGTAGAGCCTTATCTCTCTAGTAGTGCCACCCCTCCAATAAAGTCCCCTCCCCCCCGACGAGGGACAAAAAATAGCTCACAAAGGAGGGGTCGGCAAGTGCCCGTGGGATTTCCAAATGAAACTTGGTGGGTGGGTAGGTCACTCCCAGTTTCTATTGTGAACTTTTAAGCATTTTTGCCAAATGAGCTTCTGTGCTAAACTTTTTTAATGAACAAATAAATGTAAATTAATTTTTATTTTGGTTTTTTATGCAAAGTCAATAATCAAAAAAATATATAAAAATAATATAAATATCACACAAAAACACTTTTTAAAAATCGACAGGATATAAATGATGCATCATTTGTTAAATTTTGCAAAAATGCTTAAAATTTCACAATAGAAACTAGTAGAGGTGTGCCGTGCGTGATTCACGGTCACGGTTACCGTGAATTTCACGGGTTTTTTCACTCACGGCACACCTTTAGAAACTAGGGGTGATTTACCCACCCACCAAGTTTCATTTGGAAATCCCACGGGCACTTGCCGACCTCTCATTTGTCAGAGCTTTATTAAAAGAAATACGGTACTCACATTAAATCATTAAATTTTTGCATTTCAATTTAGAAATTTCAAAGGTATTCAATGCAAAAAATATATTAAAAATTAAAGAAATACGAAAAGCTAAGTATTAATTTTTTCCAACGATTTCAAAAAATTTCAGCGGTGCCGCGTCTGCTGGAGGCAAAAATCAGAAATTAAATCATTTTTAAATTGTGATCCGAGTTAGATAAAACAGAGAAGGAGAGACAGCGAGAGAGAAGAGAGAGGGGTAAAGACAGAGAGAGGGAAGAATGACCGAGAGAGAGAGGAGAGAAAGAGGAGAGAGAGAGAGAGTAAAAAAGGGATAGAGAAGGGGAAGAGTGAAACGACCCAACTCAAAGGAGAGAGAGAGAGAGAAGCGAAAGAAAGTGAGACAGCGAGAACAGGCAGACATAACGCAACACTCACCGGAGCAGAGAAGCATAACAAAGGGAAAGAGTGTGTGGTTTGAGTAGAGAGAGAGAAAAAAAGTGACACAGACACATAAAACAGCAAAACATCCCCTCAAGGGAAGAGAAAGCGGGCGGCCATTGCTTCTTCATTTGTTGCCGAGACGAGCCCATCACCACCCATTCCCAAGCCCTAATTGCTCTGCGCAACGCCTTTCCCCCATCATTTAACTTACTAATTACCCAATTGCCCTCAATTGGCCCTTGCCGCCGTTTCCTTCTGTTGCCAATGGCCCCCAAAAGCCTTCCGCTCGAACTTTTGTTCGAATTTGTGCCCTTCGTCCGTGCCGAAGATGCCGTTCCGAATGCGTTCTCGTCCTGTCGGCTGTTTCACAACCTTTTGCTTCCACGTGTCGACAAATGGAAAGAAGTAAGCCTTGCTGTTTTTAGGGCCAAACAATTGGCCCCATTGTTCTCATATTTCAAAAATGAGGAGGAATTTGCGGAAATTTTAATGGGCCTTCTCTATTGGTGCCATTCATTTTGTTAAATTTGGACCAAGATATCACACACTCCTTACAAAGTTGATCAGACCAATCTATAGGTGATCAGGAGACCCCATAAATCGTTTAAATTTGGGTTTTCGTTTAAATTACTGTTTTTTTAAACAAATAAAAGCATTTACAGTAGGCTATTTGATTCCCAAAGTGATCTTTTGCCGTAATTAACAGAGACAAGTCATACATAGGTTAATATCCCAAAAGCAATTCATTCGTTGGAAATTTTTCTTCTTTACTAATGGGCTTCAGAAACTCAAAATAAACTCTGTTAGTTTTTCGAAGTAAGCCATTTTTGGCTTTTCTTGGTCTGATCAACTTTTTAACAAGGTGTGAGCATTAAACTCAAAAGTGTCAGACGTTAATTATCAATTATCACAAAAAGAGTGTCCGTTGGAAAAGGCAAAGTTTAAATGGGTCCAAAACCAGGAAAGGACACCAAACGGTCAAAACCTTTTCTGTCCTTTTCAAAAAGCACTAAATCTCGCCCAGTCTATGAGAAGCGAAGCTAAGCGAGAGAAACATGCACATCCAAAGTGATAGGGTCTGATTGTGAAAAAATGCATAAAAAACTGGCCAAAGTACGCTTTTCCATCATAACTTTTTGCTTTGTTGACAAAATACAACAATCTTGGTATCCTTCTAAAGCTTACTTCTCCAAATTCTGGATTAACTGATTGAAAAATTTGCGCAAATTAAAGCGGATTTTGTTAACAATTTTTTCGAAAACTAATTATGAAAAACAATGCTCAAAATCATAAGATTTAATCCGTTTTTGGACGAATCCGTTAAGTAATTTCATTCAAATTAAAAAATTTTCCGACGTCTTGATATGATAAGCATTAAAAAAAGTAGTCGCCTGGGGGCGGGGAGGGGAGGATATTCCTAGGTACCGTCACATCAGAATTCCGGTCTAGCTCATTTTCTTGAAAAGTTACGTCGCAAAAAGGCGGGCCAGGCCGTTTTCGTACGAGCACATTTTTGGACTATAACTTTTTTCTTTGCAAACCAAATCCAACAGGATTGGTATCATTCGAGAGCCCTTCATATGCTTTATTAGCCTGCAAAATTTCAGAAAATTTATTTCATATATAAAAAGTTATGGAAAAAATGCTCGAAAATCTGAGTTTTTGAATTCATCTGGCCATAACTTTTTTTTGTATCTAAAAGAAATTTTCTGAAATTTTCCAGGCTAATAGAGGACACTTAAGGCTATCGAATGATACCGGCAATGTTGAATTTGGTTGACAATGGAAAAAGTTACAGACAAAAACTTGGGCTCGTACGAAAACGGCCCGTACGAAAACGACCCGAAAAAGGGGACAAAGAATTTAAAAGACTGAAATTTGAAAAATGTACATTTGGCATAATGTATAATTATTAAATTCAAATTTTTTTTTGTATGTACACTTAAGAAAAATGAATGGCAACTTTTACATCCCAATTCGGACCGGCTCAGTTCGGCCCCGGCATGATTCGGCCCCATCGGTTTTTCGGCTATAACTTTTTCTTTGCCAACCAAATCTAAAATTGTTTGTATCATTCGAAAGCCCTAAGTGTCCTCTATTAGCCTTCAAAATTCTGAAAAATTTCGTTGAGGTTCAAAAAAGTCATGGACTAAATAATTAAAAAACCAAATTTTCTAATTTTTTGGACATAAATTTGTTCAAAATTGACGTATTTTTTTGAAATTTTGCAGGCTAATAGAGCATGTTAAGAGCTTTCGAATGATACAAAGAATGTTGAATTTGGTTGACAGTGAAAAAAGTTATAGCCAAAAACCCGCTGGGGCCAAACCGTGCCGGTGCCAAACTGAGGTAGACCCTCACAATTAGCTGGTATGTAATTAACTATTCGGACACAAAAATTGTTTGTTGTTTGATCATTTTCATGTTACAGGTGTTTAAAATAAGAGCTCAATATTCAAATATTTTTAGAACATAAAAATATATCAACAAGAAATGGAAGATTTAACGAAGGAACTCCAGAAAAAAGATGAGGAACTCCAGAAAAAAGATGAGGAAATAGAAAGAATGCGAAAAGAACTGAACGAAGCGCAGCGTGTGTCTGCGGGTGCGGGTACTTCGTCGGCCAAGGTTTTGAGCGATTGTACGGGAAGGGGGGGGTGTTTACAGGGGGTCAGGGAAATTGTATGGCAGTTGCAATTGGGGAGGGAGGATTATCAAAATGGTGGGACTTGGTTTATTTTATTTTTTTGCTAATCAATTGTCAATTAATCGGAAACAATTTACAGGCATCAGCGTCTTTCTCTGATCGGAAAATTTCTGTCCGTGGCCGTCTCTCGCTTGGTGAAAGTGCTATGTACGATGTAACACTGGGAGAAATCGAACGTCGTGTGAGGGGACTCGAGAAGATTACTCCCAAAGACTACACAAGTTTTCTGCGCACGCGGAAAGATGCGGGCAAAAAACACAAATTGGTCGGAGAAATCGGCGAGGAGGTTTGTAAAATGTTACTAAACCTGCAAAACCAATAGGGACCCTTAGGTTTTTTGAAATTTTTCGAACAAACTTCGGATGCTAAAAACATTGCTGATTTATTTTTAATTTATTAAATTTTTTGTCCACAGCCATTTGGGCCAGACATTGCTGCTGCGATGCAAAACAATCTGAAACTAGAAAAGGGTGCTCGTGTGCAAACATGCTTCACTCCTCTTACAGAAGGGGAGGCATTAAAAGCAAGTTTAAGCCATGGGTGGGGGTGGAGAAACTGTTGGATGATTAGCCCCGAAAAGTTTTTCAAAACCAAATTTTGATTTTCTAAGAATGTTCGTTTTACAAGCAGAGATATTCCTTTGATTTTAATCTTTATTTTAAATGCACTTTTAAAATTTAGCTCGCGGATGACTTCAGATCAATCATCAAAAAACATTACCCGTCCAAAGCAATTGCGAGTGAAATTGGTAAGAAATTGGCTTAAATTTCAATTCTGAAAAAAAATGTCAATAGGCTCAGTCGCTGGTCAAGACAGTGGGTACACTAGGGAGGAGCTGTTCAAATTTCGGTAAGAAATGTTTTTACATGGTGCGATTTTTGCAAAATTTGAAAACAAAAATTTAGAACTAAAAAAGTCAAAGGTTTTGGAAAACCAAAAATGTAACGGTTTCTGTAATATTTGACTCTTTTGTAAACGCCAATTTGAACATGTCTTGTTTTTAAATGAGCTTCTTCATTTATAGCGGGCTGCTCACGCATATTTTGGACATTCACAAGGCGGACCCAAATACGCTATGTCCGAGCGCAGAAAAAATAGACGAATTTTTTCTCCCAGAGGAAATCGAAAAGGGATTCAACGCAGTCAGCGAGGTCAGTAAAAGGCCCTAATTCATTTATTTATTTATTTGACTTTTTTCTGCCAAAATTGCACCTTTGGCAAATTTGGTGAGCAAATTTTTTTTGGGTAGGAATCTTTGGTCTAAATTTAATTACACCGCGTGCAATTTTGAATATGATGGTAAATTAATGAATGATTGGTTAATTGTTTGATTTTCCATTTTTGAAATTTTTTCAGCTGACTCACGGTTTCGGACAAATTGCAATTCAGTCGGTCGTTCAAACGCTTGACGAAGTGCTCCAACACTGCGCGAGCCATTCTGCCGTTTGAGAGAAAATGTCGGAGGGAAAGCGCCGTAAGAGCCGAACATCACTTTTGTAGAGAAAACGAATACGCCTTCTTTCCTGTCTTAACATATAACGCGTTTATTTAATTTTTATGTCTTTCGAATTCATTTGTGGGTATAACTTTAACACACCTTACCATACGTGTCGCCTTTTTTGATTTTGAATTTTTGGATAAAAACGATTTACATTTTCATTTCCGCCGTATTTCAAATTTTTCACTTTGCCGAATTCCTCAAAATTTGTGCCAATTCTTAACTTATCTTTTCTTAATGGTCATTTGGTTTTTTGGCCATTTTGACGCCTTTTGACTGCTCGTTCCTCGTGATGAGAATTGCACGGAATAATTTGTTAGTTGATGGACAATTAAGCCACAAAGGGGTGGTGAGAGTTTGCCCGACATCGGTGGTTACAAAAGGAGGTAATTAGGGACGGGGGAGGGGCAGTGATTTGGAATTGCCTCTCCGCTGCTGCTAATGCTGATGACGATCCATCATCAGTAACTAACGAATTTTCTCTGCTGTGTGCAACCAAATGTCGTGCCAAATACAGAAATATATCCTAATTACGATCAAACAAAACACTAATCAACGCCGGCGGGATTTTCCAAAAATCCTGGTCCCGTTTACAATAAACATTTTATTATCAGTGGACTTTAAGAGTTCGGCTCTTTGCACGACAAAATGAACAAAATACATTTAAAGGGTGGAATTTATTAGGGGGAAGAAAGGTACACAATTGGAATGGTCTTCCATTAATCATTCTATGAGTCGTTTTCTCTCAACCGTTCCTTCACAGTGTTCAGTGCCTTCTGCACTTGTCGCTCCGTTTCCGAATAGTCCCACAGCGAACAGAACACCACGTTGCTTCGTGCGATCCGTTCAGTGTTGGGCAACTGATTCGCAATTCGTTCTTGAGCCTAATAAATTTTGAAAAATTGCTGAATGTGTGTGCATATAGTGCACGTTTGTGTTACACTTTTGGCCCTTCCGTTACCCTTCACGCCCATTGGACCTTTTCCGGCGTCACTTTGTCCCGCTCGCAGACGCGTTCAATGGCCTCTCTGTGCGGCACAAACACTGTCCACACTTGGTCCACAAATGCGTCCCAGCCCGCCTCCAGCAGCAGCGCGGCGTCAATGACCGCAATTTTGCGCTTCGATTTCCGAATGCGTTCCTTGGCACTCGCCTCGACCATTGGCCACACCAACGCGTTCAGAGTTTCGAGTTTTTGCTAGAAAAAAACAAACAAATTATCGGATACGGACGAAGTGATGATTGTGAGCTGATTCGCCTTGCAATCAAATGAATAATAAAAAAAAAGTAATTTCGGGAATATAATAAAAAATAGAAATTTTTCAAAATTCTCACCTTGTCCCCGAATACAATGGTGGCCAATTTGTCCCTGTCGATGTCTCCGTTTTTCACAATTTCGTCCCCAAACACCTTGGACAATTTCTCCCTCAATTCCATGTTGTTCTTGTACAGCTGATGGACAAGCGTATCGCATTCGATAACCTTTAAATAGTCTAACATTTCAATTACCTAAATAACATTTAATGTTTGAAACTAAATTTTGATCGGTTTAATTTTCAAATAACAAATAGTTCAAACAACCCCTAAAAAATGTAATTTTACAATAAAAAGGGGATAAAATTTGAGGGAATTAAGAAAAGAATGGCTGAAATTGCCGGATTGTGATTGCTTTTTTTTTCGAAATTGTCTGTAGTTTTTAACAAAAATGGCTGTATTATACAATAATACCAAATGTTTGCCCACCTCGCAGCCCTTCTCCGCTAAAAAGGTGGCAATGTGCGTTTTGCCAGATGCAATGCCTCCGGTCAGTCCGATTACGTAATGCGCATTGGAAATGGCTGCCTTTGGAGGGCCCGGCTCCGCCAGCAAAGTGCCGAGCATTTCCTTGCGCTTCAAACTCGAGCTGAGCTTCGTCTCGTTCAACACCTTGTCCGCTTCCGCATTCTTCAACAACTCCACCAGACAAATGTCCAACTTTTTGAAGCCGTTCTCCTGAAAAAGGGCGGGCATAGAAAAAGTTCCCAATGTGCCGGTGGTTTGCTCAACAAATTTAAATTAGAATTTTGAATTTAGTGCAAAAATTCCAAATACCCATTTTTTGTAAGGGATCGAAAACATGGGAGAAACCGCCATTAAATCGCACCATTCTCTTCGCATTGACCGCCTCGCCGCCCTTCAGTGTCTCCTCACTGACCACAATCGCTTGGTAATGGTCACCAACAATGGAAGGTCCATACGCGTCATAAATGGGCACTGTTTGGCATTCGATGCCTTCGGAAATGTCGCCAATAAATTCGGTGACGGAGCGGCAGCGACTTTCGACCGGCTCCATCAGCTCGTAGAGAATTTTTTCTGGAATTCGAATTTTAAAAGGCCGAAAAATCTTTTTATGGACAATAAACGGCGTACTTTCATTCATTTTTCCGTCCGTCACTCCGCAAGTGATCCTTGTCCGTGCCATCATTGCCGCCTCGGAGAGCAGCAATTTGTGCCCATTGTGCAATCGGTCGAACGTCCCGCCCAACACGACATGGTCATACGGCTTTTCCGGAAGTTTGTGATGGGAAGTGGCAAAAGAGTCCATTTTGAATGTTGGCCCATTCTCTTCGCGAAGCATTGGAAAAATCGGATGGCTTGGGTCTTTGACCTGAAAACAGCAAATTTCAATGGCATTGAATATGGGCCAAATCTTTTTAGGCATTAGATTTTAAATTACTCATGAAGCAAAAACCTCGTCATAAAAAACCCGGTCAACTGGGACACTGGTCGTTCGGTTCAGAAGGACTCGGAGATCAATTTTCGGCGCAATGGATGCCGCATTAATGTAAATGGCAGGAAGAAGTGCCCGGATGACGTCCATTTGCTCCAAATGCACATACAACTTTTGACGCACTTTTGGCATTGTTATTGCCAAAAGGCGTTTCAATTTTTGTCGTATTAATTCCTCATTTCCGCGTAGGACGAGCAGACCAATATCAATGGAGGGGCTGGCCATTTCTGCTGAATTTATATCTTTTTGTTGTTAGTGATCCGGGATCGGAACAAGATTCTTGTTTAGATTTTCCAAAAACCCAGGTTCGTTCGGAAACCGATTTTTTGAGGTACAGTGAATTTTCCCGACTTATATGAAAAAATATCTACCGGCTTACTAAAAGAAAAGTAATTTCCCAGCCAATGTTACACACATTGCTCAAGTTGCAATCAGTCAGTTTGATCTTTCTCACACTAATTAATTCACAGTGAAAAGGAAATTTCAAATTCACTTTTTTTTAATTTATGGCGATTCGTTTTCATTTAATTTGAAACTTCAAATGCTGCCTTTGAAGTTGGAATCGATGTCCCTAGAGCCCGCAAATTTCGTATTTGCGGTCCTGCTGCGGGAATGGAACTCACAATTTTTGCTGGACGAGATCATGCGGAAATCCCGCAAAATCCCCGCGCGAGAACCCTTCCGCTCCGTGAAATCTGTTGCTTTTTATTTTAATTTTTTTTTCTGATATTTTAAAATTAAATATTCACGAGCCATGTCCCAGTCACCGTCTTCCATGTCATCGTCCTCATCTTCTATAGAGTCTTCGCACTCCGTAGGAAACAACGAGGGACAACCAAATGTTTGTGCTTTGATTACAAAGACGGGGTTTCAAAAAACGGGCGGTTTTGAGCGATTTATTTGCACAATTTTTTCACCTGTTAGAGAATAAAATAAATTCCCAAGCTTAAGCATGACGAAAGCCATGGTGACCATGTTGGTCAAATGCTTGGCAATGTGTCCGACGATTCGGAGGAGGGCGAGGGGGAAGAAGCAGCACAACAACAACACGCGGAAGTAGCGGTGGCGGCGATGGACGACGCCTCTTCCGACTCACCGGCCACCTCATCAGACGAAGAAATGCCAATGGAACAGCGCCAGCAGAAGCAAAGGGACGCGGAGGGGACCGAAGTGCGTGGAGAGGTGGCAATTTATTGGCATTTGGACCAAATTATTAATTTTTTGTGCCAAATATGTTACTCGACCCCCTAAAATTCTGTCATCCCCCCCCCCCCTCATTTTTATGCGTGATTTTGGACTGATTTAAACATTTTGCGTTGATTAAGGGCAATAATGTAGATGCGGAGGAGGATGACGAAGGACAAATTGGACGGAGAAAAGCTCAACTGCAGCGAGATGAGGAGGAGGAAGACGATTTGGACGAAATATTTGCTCGGGACGACGACGACGAAATGCACGGAATTTTAGGGGAAGAAGAGGGAGAGGGAGGGACACAGTCGACGAGTCAAAGGGACGCGGAGGGCGAGGAGGAACCGCACCAACGGCAGATGGACACCACGCTGGGTGAAGGTCGCATTTTTTGGGTGGATTTTCATCGAAAATTGGGACAGTTTCACATTTTAGGGGATGTATAGTGTTTTGATTTTTTTTTTTTCATTTTCGGGTTGTGAATGAACAACAATCATTGAAAATTGGTACTTTTCTATTATGCGGCCGCACCTCAAATTTTTTAAAAATGGAGAAAAGCGCCAGTTGTGTGGACAAAAAAATTATTTAGGAGGAATAAAAGCCGCTATTTAAGCTAAAATGCCATTGAATGGATCATCGTCATCCTTTAAAAAGCAACAAAAAAAGTGTTGCGCGCTAAAATTGGCGCTTTTCCTCCATTTTTTTAAAATTTGATGTGCGGCCGTATAATAGAAAAGTACCGAATAATTTTTTCAAGCAATTGTACCGAAACATTTGAAATCAACTTTCTTTTTTTTCAATTTTCAAATATTTAGAAAATTTCTATTATATTTTTATTTTTTCAAAATTCCGATATTTTTTGGGTCGGAATTCCATCCTTGGTTTACATGGCAATTGAATTTTTTAACGTAAAAGGGATGTTAGCTTAAAATAAACTTTGGATTCGTTTTCAGCGCCTAAAAATATTCACTTTCTTCAGATGACGAGGAAGAGGAGGGCGAGGAGGAAGAGAATGCCGGGCCCACCCGAATTGACATGGAAGTGGCGCGTTGTCGCGCCAACCTCGGCGAGGAGGGCCCCTACTTTGTGAAGATGCCCAACTTTCTGAACGTCGTGTCGAAAAAGTTTGACCCGGAGACGTACGAGGACGAAGTGGAGGAGGACGACGCGCTGGACGAGGAGGGACGGCGAACGCGGCTAAAAGTCAAAGTGAGCCGACTGAATAATGGGGACGGGACCAAAAAATTTGATAGTAACAGGCCAGCATTCACCTCTTAAATGGTTTATCTGTAAAGTATCTCTCCTCCCGGTGCACCCCAAAACTCAGCCGCCGGAACTCAGCCGAGACATAATTCAGCCGTGAATAAATTGTTAAATAGAAAAATTTTTCAAGAAAAAATTCTTACACAAATTTTTCTTAGAAAATTCTACTAAAAATAAAAAAAAATTTTAGGCGATTTTTTCAAAATTTATGACGAATTCTAAGAAATTTCAAAAAATTTTCAAAGAAAAATCGCTGAAAATTAAAAAAAAAATTTCTCATAGAATTTTTTAAGAAAAATCTTCCTAAGATTTTTTTCTTGAAAAATTCTAAGTTTGAAATTTTTTAAAATTTATTCGCGGCTGAATTATGTCTCGGCTGAGTTTCGGCGGCTGAGTTTTGTCCTGCTCCGCTCTCCTCCCCTTTTTTTCAGCGATTTTTTGGAAAAATTTTCGATGAATCCAAAAATTTCTTGAAATGTACTGACAATTAAAAGTTATTCGCGAGTGAAGATCAGGACTTGAAAGCATTAACAATTACCCTTGATAAATCATCCCCCAATTGTCAGATGGAAAACACAATTCGGTGGCGCATTGTGCGCGACAGTCAGGGGGAGGAAAAGCGCGAAAGCAATGCCAAAATTGTGCGATGGTCGGACGGCAGGTGGACAAACATTTTAAATTTAAATTGCAACCGAATTAATTGCAAATAATGAAAAAAAAAATATTTAGGTTCCGAATCTATTATACTTTTTGAAAATTTATTTTTTTTAATTAAATTCCCTTAATGAATTAATTGGATTTGATAAATGCGTCCGTCTTTGTTCCATGGTTCCCTTATTTGTCCCCACATTTTCAGCATGTCCCTCTATTTGGGCAAAGAGATCTTCGAGATTGAGAAGCAGCGGCTGATGGACAACAACCATTTGTACACGCGCCAAGGCACCGCGCTGCAGGCGCAAGCGCTCTTCCGCGAAAAACTCATTTTCCGCCCGGTAAACACACCGACAAAATGATAGATTTTGAAGGGTTTTCTTCAAAATAAATTTGACGTGGCCAAGCGGAATGGAAAAAACGCATTAAACTGTTTTATTTTCTCTGAAGCATTCCACCGAAACGATGACTCATCGCAAAATGACGATGAACATGGCGGAGAAGACGAACAAAGCGCAGAAGGTCAAAGTGTTGGCGCAAGTTGGCGACAACCCCGAGGCAGAACGAAGGGTGGGCCAAATAAGAAAAATATTGGAATTTTTCAAAGCCATGATGCCTAGGAACTCATCCGGACGGAGGAGGAAAAGTTGCGGGCCGCGGCGCGTCGCGAGGCGCAGCAGCGACGAATCAGAGAACGGCCGCGCATGGCCGGACTGACGCCGGGTTTCCTGGAGGGATACGAGTCGGGTAAACAGTTTGGCAAGAGACATTTGTTAGTGGACAGTCATTGATTACTCTACTTATGGTTAATAATTGTGTGAAAATTGCCACTGACGAATGAGGCAAAAACTAATTGCCTTTTTTAAACGGGTGCCCAAAATTACGCTGTTTGGTTGAGTCTTTAGATTAAGTCGAATGTTTATGGATTTTTTTCTTTTTCTTTAGTCAGGTTTAAAAAGTCTAATTTTGGCAAATGGATTAAACTGGCTCGAATTCTTCTGAATTTTTAATATCCAATAAATTTTTCGGGCATCGAATTCCACTTTGCATGCGTTTGACTGGATCGAATGCTGTCTTAACTTTGAATTTCATAGTTCCGTTATGTTTGTTTTATTTTGTTTTCCCACTCACTCCTTTTAGACGAGGGCGGCGAGTCGTTGGCGGCCATAAAACGGCGTTACCAACACGCGCCGTACAGCGCCGGGGGTGGCCACGACGGCGGTGCCACCGGCCGTCGTTCGATGGCGGGCGGTCGCGGCGGCTCCTCGGATGAGTCGGCGGAAGAAGAGGAGCGCGATCGACGGGCGCGCAAAGCGATCAACGAGGCGAAGATTTACAGCGACGACGAGGAGGAGGTGGGCGGCGCCAGCGGCACGGGACAGACAAATGGCGACGGCGCGGGCGACGACTCGGACGCGGTGAGCAGAAAGAGACATGGCATCCAATGGGCAAAATTGCCCCCATTTTTACCCAAAAATTGCCGAAAAAAGTCAAATAAAATGAAAAAAACAAAAACAGGAGCCAACGCACAACACAAACAGCAGCAGACATCAGCCGCAACAGAAGAAGAAAATTGTCATCGATGAGGACGACGAATGACAATGGCACATAGAACAGCGGAGGGACTGACAATCGGCGATTTCCCCAAATGAGGGAGGGTTTTTTTGGTCAGAAATCGAAAAATGTCAAAATATGGTTTTTTTGTGCTCAAAACTTTATGATTAAAAAACGCGGCCAGAGAATGTATGTGCAAATTGCCTTCTCAATTCCAAAAAATTCTGAACAACGCCCCATTTTTAGTGCATTTTGTCTTTTGTTCAAAAAGGGTTTGACAGATTTGACAACGACAGGTTCGGAAGCAGTACCACCGATTCTTAAAAATTATTCTCTTTGTCTAAAATGCAACAAAAAGTAAAATGATGAGTTTCCTGAAACTAATTATGGCAGAAGATAGAGCGCCCACCCAATAACACTTTGCTTTTGAGTAAAAATGCTTTGAATAAAATCCTATTTATTGCTCCCCCCCCCCCCCCCCCCTCTTCCGTTTCTGTGTTTGGTTAGTAATTTTCCGTTTTTTTTTTTGCGTGTCATTTCGTCCCCCCCCCCCAAACAAAAACAAAACATTTGATTCCATTTCCATAAATTATGGTGTGACTGATTGATGACTGACATTTTTTGTGTGCAGATGAAACGTGTAAAAACAGCACAAGCCCAATTGGTGGGCAAGGCCCCTGCCCCAAGGATTGAAAAAACCCTCCCCATTTTGTCGACGAGTCACTTGTTTTTTAGTCCCCGAAACTCTCTGGTATAATTTTCGGCTTTCAATTCAAAAAATTTTCGCCATCACTGTGCGTAAATGGCGGAAAAAGGCGACAACAAAAGCGGCGATGAAGCGGCGGCGCCACGTCGTGTGCTCGTGACGGGTGGCACCGGACTGGTCGGGTCGGCAATTCGACAGGTGCTCGTGGCGACGGGTTGGAGGGATGCCATCTCGAAAGCCCAGAATGGCATGCCGGGAATGATGGCAAAATGTCAACCTTTATTGAAGATGGCACCTCCATCCCCTCCCCCAGACATTTTTTCTTTGATTTTGAATTTGCCAAAGGTGGTGACGGAGGAGGAGCAGCAACAAAAGCCCCAGCGGCTGCAGGAGCAGTGGTTTTTCGTGGGCAGCAGCGAGTGCGACCTGACCGACTTGGAGCAGACGCGGGCGCTTTTCCGCCGCGTTCGGCCGACGCACGTGGTCAATTTGGCGGCAATGGTCGGCGGACTGTTCCACAACTTGCGCCACAACCTCCAATTCTTTGTGAAGAATATGGTGAGACAAAGCCAAAAGAAAGAATGAAAGAAATTCCACATACCGTATCCATTGGAATGGGACTCATTTGGGTTTACTGTATTTTTGAAAGGGATGACACAATTCAACTGTATCTTTTCTTAATTACCATATGCCTTCTCCGCTAGGCGATCTGTCAAAATGTTCTCCAATGCTGCCATGAGACTGACGTGGAACGGTGCGTTTCGTGCCTTTCCACGTGCATTTCCCCGACAAAACGCCGTACCCAATTGACGAGACAATGGCACGTGAAAAACAGTGCACAAATAAATACTCATTTGTTAATTCAAGAGCAATTAAAGCACTAATAATTAGGACTGGTCATTGTATGGACTAAAACGAATTTTGACAAAGTTAATCTTTGTAACTCTATGAAAATTTAACATTTTACATGCTTTACGTTTAAAAGTACAAAAGTCGTTGGCAATTTGTGCAATTTTTAGTCCATACAACGCACAGCCACAATGATAATTATTCCAGGTTTACAACGGACCGCCGCATGACAGCAATTTTGGCTATTCGTACGCCAAACGAATGATCGGTGAGTTGGCATTAATCAGCTAACAAATAAATTAAATCCTTCAAATTCGCATTAAACAAACAGATGTGCTCAACCGTGGATACGCTCAGGAGCACAATCGAAAGTCCATTCAATAAAAAACCTAATTATTTTATTTTTGATTGAATAATTAAACTTTCTTTTTCATCTCTCTCTCTCTCTCTCTCTCTCTCCCCTCCTCTCACTCACTCTCTTTTCCTTCTCTCTCTCGGTCTTTTTTATCTCAACTATTCTTTCTTTATCGGACTCCCACTTCCATCCTGCTGTATTAACACTTCCTTCCTCTCTTACTATTTTTTCTTCCTCATCAAACCCAATCTTCTTCCTCCTCCCCCCTCTTCTCCCTCTCGTTTCTCTCTCTTCCTTTTCTCTCTCTCTCTCTCGCTTTCTCTCTCTCTCTCTCTCTCTCTCTCTCCCTCTTCACTCCCTCTCTAATAATTAACATAATTGGTTAGATTCTCGACATTTTTCAATGCTCAAACCAAATGGGCATGGGCACATGCTTTTCCACAGGTACACTTCGGCTGTGCCGTGCAATATATTTGGACCGCGTGACAATTACAATTTGGAGAACGGTAAAAAAACAAAATGTACATAGAATTATTATTTTTTAATTATGAACATTTCTTGCATTCTGGCAGAATTTTCAATGTTTTAAATTTGTCATTATGTAAGGAAGAAGCTGACTGGGCGGTTAAAACGCGGAAAGCGGGGGTTGTTAAGATCCATAAAAGAAAGGGCGGATGTGCCTCGGTAGCTTAATGGTAGAGCTGCCCACGGAAAGGGTGCATGAGTGGGTTCGATTCCCACCCGAGGTTTAACATTTTGCACATTTCTTATTATTAATATTTTTAATTTAACTGAATGTGATCTCCCCCTGATTGGCAATTAGCCCACGTGGTCCCGGCACTGATCCACAAGTGCTTCTTGGCCAAGCGCGACGGTGCCCCTTTGGTGGTGGCCGGCTCCGGCAAACCGTTGCGGCAATTCATTTACTCGTTGGACCTCGGCCGTCTCTTTGTGTGGGCAATCCGCGAATATGAGGTGGAATGTTGTTTTTATATATGATCCAAGGGAATATATTAAATTGCCAATGTCGGGACTTGACTTTTATGAGCATATTTCGTATGGATATTAGGGACCAAAGAGCAAAAGAATGTCTTTTTGGATTGGATCCCTCTTCAGAAATTATTTTTTCGTTACGGCCTTGGCAGAATTATTACCCAAAAAGTCACACATTTCCTAATTAGGATAATAGATCAGCTAATAATGTTGTAATTTTACTTGTGCTAACTTTTCAAAACCAAAACAGGACGTGACACCGATCATTTTCTGCGTTGACCCTTCTGACGAAGTGACCATCGCCGATTTGGTCGACGCCATTGTCAAAGCAATGCAATTTAAAGTGAGAGCCCAGAGAACAATTGAAAATACAATGATCTGACGGCACTTAGAATTACTCTAACGTCTCAACCTCGAGAATTTTTTTTTTTCATTTTTCCAATGAATTTTGGCACAATTTCATCTTTTTCTCCACCATTTTTCAGGGCGAAGTGATTTTCGACACAACGAAGGCGGACGGACAGTACAAAAAGACCTCGTCAAATGCCAAACTCCGCGCCCGGCTGCCCGACTTTGAATTCACTCCATTCGAACGTGCCATTGCGGAGTCTGTGCAATGGTTCGAGGCCAATTACGAGAAGGCGCGCAAATGAACGAATGGACAAACGGCCGACGGACAAACGACCGACAATTTGTGAAAATGGTGGAAATTTCTTTTCGATGGCTTTCCCTCCAACATTAAAATATTTCTAATCTTTTGCTTTTATTCCATTCTTCCCTTTTCCACATTTTGTTACAGCTAAACAAACATTTAATATAATAATTTTATTTGGAATTGTCCTTTCCCCTCCCCTCCTCTGCTGCTGTTCTTCTGTGTTGTCAACCTTTCCCACATTTATTCACTTTTCATTTAATTTCCATTCACAAAACGAACATAAATTTTTTGGCAAACGTACGAAACAATCGATTTACAAATTGAATTTCAAATTGCTGAAAGACACAATTAACTATTTGCAACAAATAGCTGATCAGCCTCCAATCAAAGAATTTATATATTCTTTTGTGTGAGTAAATGGCGGAAAAAAGCAAAAACAACGGCGGCGGTGAAGCAGCGGCGGCAGTTCGTGTGCTCGTGACGGGTGGCACCGGACTGGTCGGGTCGGCAATTCGACAGGTGTTCGTGGCGACGGGTTGTAGGGATGCCAAAATGGCACGCCAGGCCTCTCAATGATGGCAAAATGGCAACGCTGGCTGAAGAGGGCACTTCCATTCCCCCCCCCCCCCCGGACTTTTGTCCCTTATTTTGTCGTTGAATTTCGAATTTGCCAAAGGTTGTGACGGAGGAGGAGCAGCAACAGAAGCCCCAGCGGCTGCAGGAGCAGTGGTTTTTCGTGGGCAGCAGCGAGTGCGACCTGACCGACTTGGAGCAGACGCGGGCACTTTTTCCGCCGCGTTCGGCCGACGCACGTGGTCAATTTGGCGGCAATGGTCGGCGGATTGTTCCACAACTTGCGCCACAACCTCCAATTCTTTGTCAAGAATTTGGTGAGACAATGGCCAAAAAAAAAGAAAGAAATTCCACCTACCGTATCCATTGGAATGTTGTGACTCATTTGGGTTTACTGTACTTTTTGAAAGGGTTGGCACAATTCATGGGGGCGGTATTTTATTTCAGAAAACCGTATCTTAATTACCATATGTCTCCCCGAAGGCGATCTGTCAAAATGTTCTCCAATGCTGCCATGAGACTGATGTGGAACGGTGCGTTTCGTGCCTTTCCACGTGCATTTTCCCCGACAAAACGCCGTACCCAATTGACGAGACAATGGCACGTGACAAATGAATTTATAATAATAAATTTTATCGATCATTATGGTTTTATAGTAATTCCCTTTAGCCTCAAATAAAGCCCCCCTTTTGGGCTCTATTTTTGAAACTATGTGTTTATTTTAAGGACCAAACAAAAAAGGGAAACAGAGATATTAAAAGTCAAATTTTCGGCTGTCCCAAAGAAAAAGAGTTTCGATATTTTCAGGTACATAACGGACCGCCGCATGACAGCAATTTTGGCTATTCGTACGCCAAACGAATGATCGGTGAGTTGGCATTGATCACAAAATGAAATCAAATTTCCAATAACAAACAGATGTGCTCAACCGCGGATATGCTCAGGAGCACAATCGAAAGTGCATCGAATAAATAAATATTTAAATTAATTTTGAATTCAATTAAATAATTAAACGCTCTCTCTTTCTCTTTCTCTCTACAACTCTCTTCAATCTCGCTCTCTCTCTCTCTCTCTCTAATAATTATCATAATTGACGAGATTTCCGACAATCTTTGAATGAGTGCATTCGTTTTCCAAAGGTACACTTCGGCAGTGCCGTGCAATGTGTTTGGACCGCATGACAATTTCAATTTGGAGAACGGTAAGAGAAAACGCAATGGACAGAACAGAAGAGCACAGACGAATATTTACAGTGGTCAATTGGGCGATGCACGAAAATATGAAAAAAAAATAATAAAAACATTTTTAACGCAAGAATTAGGCATCCATCAGAGAGATAATTTCGTGAAATGCCAATCAAAAATTCATTATGTTCAGCGGGTTAAAAGAATGACCGAATACAAATGCCGACGGGATTTTCTTCTTCAAGTCCCTCCTTATTTCATATGTTTTTGCCCGGAACTTTTTCTTAATGGGAAGTGAAATGATCATGATGTCCAAACTAATTTGGTCTCCCCCTAATTGGCAATTAGCCCACGTGGTTCCGGCACTGATCCACAAGTGCTTTTTGGCCAAGCGCGACGGCGGCCCTTTGGTGGTTGCCGGCTCCGGCAAACCGTTGCGACAATTCATTTACTCGTTGGACCTCGGCCGTCTCTTTGTGTGGGCCATCCGCGAATATGAGGTGGAGTGTTGTAATAATTTTCTTTGTAAAACTTCATTAAATTCCAATTTTCCCTGTCTGAACCCATTGCACCGCCGGACCCTCCCCCTAAAAAATTTCCTTAAATTTTTAAAATTTACAAAAATCCCGCGCATCAAAACCAAAAACAGGACGTGGAACCGATCATTCTGTCCGTTGACCCTTCTGACGAAGTGACAATCACTGATGTGGTCACCGCCATTGTCAAAGCAATGCAATTTAAGGTGAACAGAATTTGTAATAAACAATTAATGGGGGCTATCGAGAATCTTGGTTCTTAAATCGAGAAATTTCTCGAGTTCTTTGGATTTCGATCGCGACTTTCGAGTATTTACTAACTTTTCTTACACCCAATAAAGTTAGCTTTTTTTCAGGGTGAAGTGATTTTCGACACGACGAAGGCGGATGGACAGTACAAAAAGACCTCGTCAAATGCCAAACTCCGCGCCCGGCTGCCCGACTTTGAATTCACTCCATTTGAACGTGCCATTGCGGAGTCTGTGCAATGGTTCGAGGCCAATTACGAGAAGGCGCGCAAATGAACGAATGGACAAACGGCCGACGGACAAACGACCGACAAGTCTTAGTGAAAGACAAAAAAATATTTACTTTCCACTTTTGTTTGCTTTATATTATTTATTTTTGGAGCTCATTTCATTTTACTAATTATTTGTAAGGTATTTTCTTGCAAAATTCCAAGTAATTTGACAATTACTAACTGAATAAGAAAAGAAAATAAGTTAATTTTGGGACCACAATTTTGCCCCATCGCCTTTCTTTTTTCTCTATGAAATTTTATTGGAATTTTTAATTTTGTACTGTATTCTTAATTGTTGAATATTTTACTGGATTACCATAAAGTTTGTTGGAAATGTGTCCGTGCATAGAAAAGGGATTTTCATCAGTCAATTCAAAAACAAATAATTTATTTGTCAATTTAATAATTATTATGAAATTCGGGGCGGAGGATGGTTCCGTTTTTGTTTGTCAATGCACATTATTTGTCCGTTTCTTTTCATCAAAATGTACGCACATTTGGGCTCATTTGTCAGTTGTCCTTTCTTTCACTGCTCCGCCTTTTTCAATCCCTTGAGCACTTTGGGCAATTTGGAGAAGAAACCCTAAACAAACAATTGGCAATTAGGGAGAGCAGCAGAAGAGTAGAAAATTGAAAATGTGTTAAGCGAAAAAGGTATTAAATAACTAAAGAATGTATCACAAAATTAATTCGAAACTAATTTTCAAAGCCATTAAAATAATTTATTACCCCTTTTTCAAAATGGTTTTAAAAATCAAAGACATTTTCTACATACATGTGCAAGGGGTGTCTCAGACCAAGGGCCATACGACGGACGATTGGGACAGGGGGGGGTGTCTCGGGACCGATTTTTCACACGAAGGTCCAAATTTTTCTCCGGCGACGACCTTTTTTTTTTTGCTTTTCAAAAACCTTTTTTTTCGGCGCGCTTTTTCCAAAAAAATTTTCGGGAACAGGAGGTGGGCCGGCGGTGCGGATAGGCGCCGCCGGGGAAAATTTTGAATTCGAGTGCCAATTTGTTAACAGATTTTCACCAAAAAACTTCCAAATTTTGCGCTTTTTGGCAAATCGACGACTTTTTTTTTGTTTTTGTTAAAAAAAACGTTTTTTTTTGCGGCGTTGTTTTTTGAAAACTTTTTGGGGGCCAGGGGGGGGGGGTTCGGCGGCGCCGACAGGCGCCGCCGGAATTTTTTTGAATTTTGATGCTATTTGTTAGCAGATTTTGTCTAAAAATGACCAAATTTTAAGATTTTTGGCTAATTTTTAAGGAAAAAATAAGATTTTTGGGGGGGGGGGGGCCGGCGGTGCCGACAGGCGCCGCCGAAATTTTTTTTTGAATTTTGTATGAATTTCGCTAACAAAGGAAGGTCCTAGGGTGTCCGTGGGATTTCCGAATGAAATTTGGTGGGTGGATAGAGCACCCAAGGGTTCTTAAGAAAAGTGTTTTTATTTTCTGCTAAATGAGTCTGAGTGCCGAGTTATGACGTGCCAAACTTTTTGGCTTTTTATAATTATTGAAAAGAAATAATTGTTTGTTCACCCTCCAAGTGTCTAATGGTGTAGAGGTAGTACGTTAGTCATTTTTTTTGGGTCCCAGGTTCGAATCCTCTTCATGCTAATTCATTTTACAATTTTTATTTTCTTTTTATGCAAAGTTATTTATTAAAAATATTTTTACGAAACAAAATCTTTATTTTAATTTTATTCAATTAAATTAAAAAGTTCAGTACACAAAAAGACGAAATAGATAGATGCACAAAATATCATGTCGATTTGAAAAAAAAATTTTGGTTTAATTTTTATTAACTATTTTATGTATAAAAATGAATAAAAAATTAAAATAATGTTTTATTTTATAAAACAAATTTTGATAATTACTTGGCATAAAAAGCAAAAAAAAATTTCAAAAAATAATTTGCATGTAGGGGAATCGAACCTGGGGCTTAAAAATCAATGACTGGCGCACTACCGCTACAGCATTGGACACTCGAAAGGCGTGTAAATAAATATTTAATTTATTTATTCATTAAAAAAGTTTGGCACGTCATAACTCGGCACTCAGACTCATTTAGCAGAAAATAAAAACACTTTTCTTAAGAACCCTTGGGTGCTCTATCCACCCACCAAATTTCATTCGGAAATCCCACGGACACCCTAGGACCTTCCTTTGTAAGAAAATTGTGCAAATTTTTAATTTTCCTCCTTCGTTAGCGACCCCCCCCCCCTCCCCTCCACGACGGCCCACCCGCTCCAAGACGACACCCTCTCTCTTTTACAGCCGCCCCCTTACGACGAACGAGGGGGGGGGGGGGGGTGTCCGAGGCCTCTTACGACGAGGGGGGGGGGGGGGACACCCCTTGCACATGTATGTTTTCTATGGTGATGACAAGGATTCGAGAGTTCGAAACTGGTCGAATGACTATAATAAATTAATGATTACCGGCCTAAAAAATGTTTTTTTAAAAAATGACAATTATAAACGCAGAATTACACGGGTTGGGCTCAAATATTATACTAATAATTAGTGCCAAAATCAGAAGTTTGGGTTGCTTCTCAGACCAAAAAACAAAAACGTACAGAGAACAGCCGAATTGAGTGAGCAATTGAGGACACATCGCCAATTTCGCGAATGGAATGCATTGCCAATTGGGGACAGCCGACGTCGATGGTCTTAAAAATTGGGAGGGGGAGGGGGCAATTAAATGGGTAAACGGACAATCCGTCAGTCATCACCTGAATGCCCAATTTGGCGGCCAAAATTGGCCCCACGGTTGAGCCGCAGCGTGAGTCATTGCGGACGACCACTTTCTGAAAAGGGTGGACCAGCAGTTAATTGCTTTACAAATTAAGTGCCAATTGCCTGCAGGGGGACACCGACGGAGTCGGCGATCACTTTCAGAACGGAGTGAGTGACCGCAGTGGTGGCATAACTGAAAAACAATGCGGGAAACGGTGGAGAGTAATTAATTACATTAATTGACAATGAAATGTGTAATGATTAGCTTTTTAAATGGTTAGACCAAAAAGGGGGTGGGGGAACAAAACTGACTTTTGGTTGGCATTGACTTTGACCACGACGCCGCGATGGAACGACGGTTTGTGCCGCTCCTTTTGTGTTGGATTTAATCAAATATAGGTAATTGTATATGGTGTTTTGGTAATATAATCATTGTTCCCTTGGTACCAGGCTGTAAGAATGGAATGAAGCGGTCGTTTTTTTCGCTCTCAAAATTTATCATAAGCAATTTTTAAAATGGCCCGACAGTGCGAGGAAATTCCTGGAATTTTTTTTAATGGGCGGCCTTCTACATAGTTTGTCAAGATAGTCAGAAATTCAAGAAATAATCTCGAATTTCCAATGAAATAAGTAAGAATTTAGGTATTTTAGGGCGGAAGAACTGACCTCGTGTTTGTGCGCATAGTTCGGATGCACCGAGTGGGCTTGGTCAGCGCTGACCATGAAGGAACGGCCGATGGAACACTCAAAGGCGGTTGGGTGGTCGACGGTGGACAAAACGCGGCGCAAAAGCCACTCGAAACAGTGCGACTGGGCCCCCTGGGCACTGCGACTGCCAACCTAAAAAAGGGGGAAAATTTATTCATTTGACCGAGTTGCTCTATCGAACACCCCTTTTCCAAGTCCAAGTCTCTCCTGAACACGTCCCCGGATACGGGTGCTGCACTAATTTTGCCTACTCGTTTTCCCACCAAAATTAAAAAAAAATTTCAGGGGAAGGGGACTGATATGAAGGAAACAGCGGAGAAACAGGTGTCCCAGCCTCGTCGTTTTCCTATAAAAATTTTTGTTTTTTAATTTTTCGAGGAAGGGGGGGGGGGGACGACGACAGAGGTGGAATAAACGAACTGCTCCGCCCGGATGCATATTTTTGAGAGACAAATTACGGATTTTTCAGTGTACTTAAGCCAAATTAAGACTCATTGTCAACACCCACCTCTTCGTTGTCAAAACAGGCGACCATTCGCACATTTGGGTCCGCGTCAAAAGTGTCGGTGTCCTCCAAACTTTCGACCAGCCCTTTGATGGCAGTGTACGTGGAGACCAAATTGTCCAACCGAGCGCCGGAAATGAATTCTTCGTTCAGTCCGGACAGAGTCTAAATTTAAAAAATGGGAGTGGAATGATCAAATCGATGTTTTTTCTTCGCTTAATTGCGTACAGCTGGTTGTGTGTCGTAGAGGAACATGTCCATGTCCAAAATCTGTTCCGTCTTGCAACCCGCCGCAGCAGCAATCGCCTTGAGAGAAATTTTAATGTATTTTATTTTCACTTTTTCGGAAGAGTTTTTTCTCATAAAATCCATGTCAGCAGGCCCGTAGCCAGGGGGGAGGGAGGGGGCGAGGAATCCCTGAAAAATTTTCAAGAAAAAATGGGAAAATTTTGAAAATTTGACTCAATTTTATTAACAATTCCATTTAAATCCCCAGAATTTCCCACGGAGGCGCCTAACGGCACCGCCGGAACGCCATTTTTCGTATTTTTGGAAATTTAACTTCAAAATGGTTGGTGAGTTATCAGCGAAAAACGGTATTCCTAGTTTTTCTTCTCGGCGCTGAAATTTTCGAACAATTACATTGGAAAAAAAAGTTTTAGCCATTTCCCTTCCGAAATTGCTTCCTGGCTATAGTTTTTTATGATTTTTTTTTAGGAATTCTGAAAAATAATATTTTTGCCATGCAAATGAACTGCTCCATCCCCTCCTCCTCCAGCTCTGCCTTCCCCGCCCACCTCCAACAGTTGCGGGTGGTGCTCCTCCACAAAGCGTTGGCAATTGTTCGCCTCCGTTGTGCCACCGTCGCCTTCCTTTTTCGGCTGTTTCTGCTCCCCACCGTCACCGTTCGCCTCGAAAATGGCCGCGTGTGCCATGAGCGGCGTGAGATGGACCTCTTTGTTCAGCTCGAACTTGGAGGGGTCGCTGTCCAAATGGATGGCCAGGCTGGGAATGTGGAAGAGCGGACGGCGCAGGTCGACCAGCTTGTGTCGGATGGGCGCGTCCGCGTCCGCCGACTCGCGGAACACCACTTGGCCGGCGGTGCTCAGGTCGCGGTCGAACCACGTGCGCCACAGACCGCCGCCGTACAGCGAAACGCCCACCTATTTTTTAAAAGTAAAATATGAGTAATTCTTTTATATGTAGACCTATAAGACCAGGGGGGATCTCGCCCCCGCACCAGAATGAAATTTGTTTGAAAAAAACGGTCGTTTTTTCAAAATTTACACCAAAATGCTAAGAAATGGACCATTTTCGTATTAACATGCACTCTATTGATTGTGTGATAACTTCTGAAAAAGCAATCACCTGAAGAAACTGTTCGGAGATCTTTTTAGAGACGGGCTTAATGCGTAAGCATGGACTGAAAAAAAGCAAATATTCATTTTGGGAGAACCACTTAGAAAATTTGGCATTAAATGCCCTCCTCCCCCAACCTGTCAGTGTGCGCGACAACAATGGAAAAACCCGCGTCGGACGGTTTAAATGCACCGCCAGCAGCAAAAGCAAAAATGGAAGTCTCACTTCTGAAAATTATTTTAAGTGTTAAAAATTGAAATTGAATTGCCGAATTGCATTGCCGAAAAACCCTAAAAATGTCCATGCCAAGGAATGTTTTTGATAATTTGTCCTACTTTTTGACATAGAAACGATCCTTCGGTTGAATTTGAAGCTTGTCATACTCGGACTTTTGAACAAAATTGGCACTCTTCAGAATGGCCTCGACCGATTCGACAGCTAAAAATGGACGAATAAAAGGGACAAATACGGCACAAAATAAGTCATAAATTAGATAATTTAGTTGAAAACTATGCATTTTATAGGAATTTAATTGACCATGGAAAGGGGTGACCGATTTGTTGAGGAACTGAAGAAAAGCGAGCGCAGAAGAACGAAAGGCAGCGGGAGAAGAAGAAGTTGTCATTTGGGATGGACAACAATTATCAACCACAACAGAAGAAGAAGAATGGGGAAGACATTTTTATCACAGAAACAACAAAGGAAAAAAGATAAGAAAAAGGTGGACTTTTGCAGCCTTTGAAAAAAGCCGAAAAATTGGACTCGAAATCCTAAGACTATGAAAAAGCCCGGGAAATGAGTCTTGTTCATTCTTTTTTTTTGTTTCTTTTAAAATACAGTTTTATGTACCTCTCTATCAATATATTTTGATGATATTGTGTGAGGTGAAGGGATTAAATCTGACCATTTGAGCCGGTTGTAATCAATTTTAATTTTGTTTCAAAAAATAATTGGCATTATGTTTTTTCTAAAAGAGGGCACTGCGGATCTGGCGGGATCCCGAACAGAAGTTTGCGTATTCCGCTGCGGGATTAGGAAGTCAAATTTTTTCAGACAGGATCCAGCGGGATTATCCCGTATACGCCGAACTTTCCTCAGAGTGCGGAATTGCGGACTTGGGATTTTGTGAAATGTCGTGCCATCTCCTCCGATTTTAAAACAGCGCTTGTCAAGTGCTTCCGACTTTTGAATAATGCCAACTTTACTAAGGGCTAAAAGTTTTACTCTTGATGATTTATTCAAAGTTTTGTCTCTACCAGACAACGAATTCGAAAAATGGCTCAAAGAACTAAAACTCCTTTACACCACCCGTTTTTGCGACTGTGGCAAGGAAATGAGCTACAAATGGAAAAAGGACCGCCAACAACCGCTTTGGATATGCAATTCAGTGAAGAATCACGATGGAAAACGACCAACAATTGGTTTTTACAAAGACACTTTTTTCGAAGGAGCCCATTTGACGCCTAAACAAGTTTTTAAAATTCCCCAAAAATTGCATGAGCATGATCAATTGATATTTAGATCTTTAAATTTTCTTACTATTGGGCCCGCAAATTTTCAAATGATGAAATTATGTTTCAAATGAAATTGGGAAGTGATACAGTGACCGATTGGAAGAATTTTATGAGAGATGTGACGGCAGAGTTTTTCAGCAAAAATCCAATCAAAATTGGTTTTTGTTTGTCATAAAACATTTTTAAATTTAATTGCTTAGGACCCAGCGGGATTATCCCGTATACGCCGAACTTTCCTCAGAGTGCGGAATTGCGGATTGGGATTTTGTGAAATGTCGTGCCATCTCCTCCGATTTTTAAAACAGCGCTTGTCAAGTGCTTCCGACTTTTGAATAATGCCAACTTTACTAAGGGCACGACCTTTAAAATGAGTTCAATCATCTTTTTATGAGTTCAAAGTACCTATCTGTAACTAATTTAGTTTTATGATTTAAAAAACAAAATCGACTCGTCCCCATTGATCCCACCCATTCGCCGGTGATCGGTCATTTCCTCAGAACACATCTTAGAACAAAAAAGCGAAAAGTGAAAATGCGATGATTAATTACCCCCTCCCCGATCCGCTGCTGCTGGGAATCCCGTTTTGTTGTCGGGGATGGGCGAATGAATGGTCTCCCGGAACCAGCGGAGCATTTGACCAGCAGCAGCACCAGCAAGGGGAGGGGCAGCAACAGTTACAGGCGAAGGAATGAACCCGGGGGGGGGGGGAGGCTTTTCCTCCAAACGGATGGGGCGGGCGGGAGGAGGCGTAAAGCATTTTTGGGAAGGGGCACCCAAGCTTTTCGCGGACGGGAGGGGCAGCTTTTCCTTTCATTTAGGGGCCGTGGTGGGTAAGCTTTCCGCCGATGGCTTTTCCCTGCCCCTCCCCCGAGGGCGTCAAACCTTTCTTCTTCCCTTTCCTCCTCCTGCTTCTCCTGCTCCTCTATCCCGTCGCTTGACGTCGTCTTACGACGCGATGATGATGACCAGCGCCGATCATCGACAAAGTCAGCGCCACAACCGCAAAAATTTCTCTTCGCCAACGGCGGCGGCGCGTTTATCCTCCGTTAGCAGCGCTCGACAAAACATTTCCCTTTCCCTCAAACCATCGTCCCCCCCCCCCCTAAGGGTCGTCGTTGTGTCATGCTTTTTGAGGCTTTAGGCATTTCTCTCATCAACAGCTTTAATATTGGTAGAGGAGAAAGCATAAGTGTCGAGAGTGAGCTCGGGTTTTCAGCCCAAACTCGGAATGGACGGCTAATATGTTGAGAGAAAGAAAAATGGAAAAAATAAAGCACTGATTCTTCTTAAATATGGAAAATGCCTTTACAAATAGGCTAAAAAGGTCACTTTTGTCTCTGTGATTGGTCGTGATTTGTTCCCAAAATGTGCTCCTCCTCCACTTTGGTCAGTGTCGTTCCGTCCGTCCGTCTTGGTTTTGCCCCCCTCCGTCGGTCGGTTGCGCTTCATCTCCCCCCCCCCCCCCATTTTGCAAGTGCCCAATTGCCCCCCCCCTCTTCATCTGCTGCACTTGAACACCCTCCCCCCCCCCCTTTTAGCAGCGACAAAAACCATCGGCGCCAAAAGCCATTTATTCATTCGTCGTTCGTTCATTCGCTCATTGCTCGTACAATTGCATTTCCGTACCATTAAATTGCGCCCAAAATGATGGCTTTTCCTGGGCAAGCAAACTGCTGCTGAGAACTCAGACCCTGGCACTTTCTGTCCCCCCCCCCCCGCTTTTTAGGCTATTTTTTACGTGAATTTTGAGTTGCCTTGAAATTCTTCTTTCAGCTTTCAAAGTTGCAGCCTTTTCGGGTCCATTCGCTGTCCATGGTTATGGCACATTAATAATAAGAGGGCATCGGACCACAAAAAATGCCCTCGTGCAATTGTGATTCATTCCCATAGTAAATGAAAACAAAATTTTTGTCAATTTTTTCTTTTCTATTTTAATTATTTGTACCGTACAAATTTTGCTATTGAATTGTTAAGTGTTACAGACTTTTGTTCGAATTTTGCCGTGCCATCATCATCATTCATTTCGATAAACACCTTCACAATGCTGGGCATTAATGAGTTTGAAATCTATCAGGGAAACAGCACTGACACTTTGCACTCAAATTATGTGTACAAGTGAGTGATTGGGCGGGAATTGGTTGTACTGCTCGAGAATGGGCATCTTCTGAATTGACGAGACTCTCGAGCTTTGAGAAAAACAAATTAGTGGAAACATGGGGATTTAGAACAAATGAATGACTTTATTGAATTAAAGAGTCCAAAACGGGTGCAATTTTCTTAATGGCCCGAACATTACTGCTGCTGGCAATACCTTCTCAATTTTCAGATATTCTTTGCCATTTGAACGTGTCCATGACAAAGTGAGAAGAATGGGCTGTGGAGGGGGGGGGGGGGGCAGTGCCGAAATGTGAAACAATTCTTAAACATTGTTTTAGGTTGGCTGGACCATATTTTTCCAACGGCATTGGCACCATTCCATCACGGGTCCGTTCACTTTTTTTGCTTTCACATCACGCATTTAATTAGGCTCCCCATTCTTGACGCCATTGTTTTGTCTTGCCCCATTTTATGATAGACTATTCTCGGTCTCCCACTTGGCTCTTCTCTCACATTTCAATCTCGATATCCATTCTCGACTCTCGAGCAGTTTCATTTATGTTCCTCCTCAGTTTCCGTCCTTTACTACGCATTTGTTCGCCTTGTCCAGCATCTGATGCGCGATCGGCCTCCCTTTTCATTGCGTTCTCCGCTTCTTCTTTGGAACGCGTCGTTGGCACTGTTCAGCTTTGTCGGCACCTTCCGCTTTTCGGAGGTGCTTTGTTTGCCCACCCATCCTTCTAATTTCGGCCTCGAGACGCGGATTTTGTGTCCTAACAACCGGGATTTGCGTCTCAGGCCCCGGAAGTCGTTTTTTGGGTGGGGGTTCGGGATCCGAGTCTCGGGAAAACTTTAGTCTCGAACATTTGTTAATTACCCAATTTCGCCCCCCAACCAAAGGATTTCCTGCACAATCTGTCCACCAATGGGCTCACCTATTCCCTGTGCCATTCTTGCAATCCCGACTCTGTTGCCGCTTTTTGGTCCCTTCTGTTTGCGGTCTCCAAATTTGTTGAGGTAAATCACCATTAATTCTTCGCCAAAGCCTTTTGGATCCAAATCAAATTTGGCATATTTTTCAAATTTCAAAATTTGGTAAATTCTCTCGCAAAATGCCAATTTTCGACAAAATTTTAAGCTTGGTGACACTTTGTTCATCGTTTTGCGCAAGCGACCGCTGATTTTCCTCCATTATTACCATCATGTGGCTGTGCTCGTTTACACGGTCCATTCGGGTGGGATTTTATTTATCTGATTAATTTAAAGAGAATGCTTTTTAACTTTTAAGGCACTGAACACACTGCGCCAGGTCAAGCGTTCATTTCGTAAGTGAATAATTAATTGGTTAATTAATTAATTAATGGATGGGAAATTAGGATAGAAAATGGAAGAGAAGTCATTTAGTGATTGAAAATCCATTGAGATGTTGGCATAATTCAAATTATAATAGGAACATTTAAAACTGATTTTCAAATTCAAAAGTGTGAAAAAGGGCTGACCAAATACGGAATTTCACATAATCCGAGGGATACCATCCCATACGGGATACGGTAAAACGGAAAGTATCCAGCCAAGGTTCTGATCAGTTACGATGAGATAGATCTCTTCTGTCCCATCCTGTGTCTTTGTCGGGGTCTCTCTCACTCTCATCTCTCTCTCTCGGTCTCTCTCTCACTCTCTCTGTCACTTTCTCTCTGTCTCTCTCTCTCTCTATCTCTCTCTCTCTCTCTCTCTCTCTCTCTCTCTCTCTCTCTCTCTCTCTCTCTCTCTCTCTCTCTCTCTCTCTCTCTCTCTCTCTCTCTCTCTCTCTCTCTCTCTCTCTCTCTCTCTCTCTCTCTCTCTCTCTCTCTCTCTCTCTCTCTCTCTCTTCTAACAACTTCCTTTTAGCATGAACTTCGTGGCCCATTCGGTCATGTATACGGTATTGCTTCACTGTTACAGTATCTCTTGTTGGCTTACCATATGCAATTGTTACAGTACTACGCGCTGACTGTGTACGGCTTGAAATTGCCGCGCTGGGTGTCCATGTCGGTGACCGTCATTCAGACCACACAAATGTTCCTCGGTGTTGCGGTGTCGTCGTTCGTCCTGAAGCTGAAGATGATGGACCGAATCCGATGCCAAGTCGGTTGGAGGGCGAAACATTTGTGCCAATTAATGGCACCATGTGGGAATTGAACCCATAATTCACAAGCTTAATGGGAAATAATCGGTCGTTCTAATGACCAAAATTGGGGCATAAAAAAGAATAACTTTTTTATCCTGAATCAAAGCTTTAGATCACATCTTTCTATGTATGCATATTTATTTGATGCAATTTAAAATTCCAAATTTTTATTTATTATTTTTTGCTTTTATTAAAAATTGAATTTATTTTTCAAAATTGTCCATTCCATCCCAATATTTACTTCCCCCCCCCCTAATGAGACGGCATCCTTTTGATGAGGATAAAAAGGGGGCACCGGCCATTCAATTATGGCGGAAAAGTGGTTCTTGACCAATATTTGGTACACTTTTCAGCAAAGCACCGCCAATCTGTACTTGGCATTCACCATCTACATCACTTTTGCCGTTCTGTTCGTCCAATTCTTCGTCAATGCTTACTTGCGCAAGGAAAAGGAAAAGAAGAAAATCCATTGAAAATGGCACGAAAAAATGTGCCATCTTTTGGGAGGGAGTGCCAATAATGAAGGCATTATTCATCATTTTACCATCATTTGTTTACGTTTGAATGTGTGCACATTTGTCCAACCGATGTTGCCCTCTTTTTCAAAATCTGCAAAATCATTCTCCGAAAATAGCAAATGGCACATTAAAATTAATTAAGCCATTTTGGCACTACCGAATTTTAAGGTTTTTGTGGGTCCAAATTTTAAAGAAATTTAATTCAATCTGACAAATCCTAGCTCAATTTCGAATTCCATCAATCAGATTATGCAATATTGTTTAAATGAATTATTTTTTTTTTAATTATTATATTTTAATGTTAAACAATTTAAAAAACCCTTCCAATAATTTATTAATTTAACTAAAGGCACAGATTCCAATATTTTACTACAAGTTCATAAGAAAAAATATTTTTTCCATTAAATTTGACGAATCTTTTTTTTTTAATTCTCAAAAAACCCCCAAAATAAAATACCAAACAAGCAGCGGAGCATAAATCCCGACGATAATGCCGAAATTCCCTGCTGGCCCAATTTTAATTTGGCACCGACAAAATAAAAATGCCATTTCTCAAATTTAAACTAAGTGATTGACGGATGGGCAGGCGGGCACTAAAAGCGATAGAAGGCTTTTTCTTTGCTTTTCCCATCTTCGTCAATTTGCCGACAGCGGCAAATTGTGCCATTCCTTTACAATTTGTGCCGAAATTCAACCCATCCGCCACCAGCGGAGGAGAAGCACCCCTCCGCCCCCCTTCTCCAGCATCCCCACTTTCCCATTGGTAAATTTTATTTTTATTTTTTTCGGGTGCCGTAAAATTGGAGGACGGTAATAGGCCAATGACTCCCCCGAGGGCAAAAAAAAAAAAAATAAATAAAATGCCATAAATTTTATTGTGTGCCGAGGAGCACAACTTGAGAGCCAATTCAAGTAATATGTGCCTTTCCCGTTAATAAAATTGACCAAATTACGAGTCCTTTTCCATTCGAAGAAAACATTTAAAATGTTTTTTTTCAATTTCCAAAATTTTCTTCCGTTTTTCGCCGTCCGCCGTTTTTCTCCCGGAATTTATCGATTAATCAATCAGACACAATACAAACTCCTTTGTGTGTGTGTATGGGTGGGCAGCAAAAGGAAAGTACGGCACCGCAAGGACTCCCTCGGGATTCGCCCCGGGGGGGGGGGGCAAAGCCCCGGGGCGGCCAAGTGAAAAGCGATGGGGGGGGGGGGAGTTGGCCAAGCCAAGCGCTTTGGCATTGCCGTTTTTGTCCGTCTGTCCGTTCGTTTCACTGGGTCCGACTGCGACGGCACTTTATATAACGCTCCCCCCCCCCCCGGGGGGGGGGGGGGATGGCACTGCTCACTGCTGCACCGCGGTCCAAGTGCCGTCGTCGCCCCCCCCCCCGCCGCGAGACGAGCGCCAGCAAACTGAGGCCTTTAACTACGCCAGCGGCGGCGGCGATGGCGTAGGGTGAAAAAGGGAGGCGGGGGAGGGGGGGGGGGGTGAATATGTAAATGGGGCCCATTCTCAGCTAAGCCCCCGCTTTGTCTCCCCCGGGGCCCTTTCGCCCCAATGCCCACCTCATTAGACTTTCGCTAGGGAATTTGTTCCACGTCCCCCTGTCCGCCCTCAATATTTCCCTCCTCCTCCCCCGCCCCGGCACCCACTTCAAAGCGGCGAAAAGAATAAAGCAAAAAACAGGGGGGAGGGCATGGAATTGGAGGGGTCGGCATGGCCATGCCGTGGCACACTTTCCTCCCCCCCCCCCCTCCCATTGGCGCGCCCTTTGGCCCGTCCTTTTCCCACACTCACCACTCGAATATTGTTCAAAATAAAGTCTTCTTTCTTTTTGGTGGGGATAAAGACAAATTGCAATCGATCTGTCTGCTGCCCATTTCCGCTTGTCCTCTAACTGATCCCAAGGTCATGCTTCTTGGCCTTAGAATGGCCAAAGGATCGGATGGAATTCAATGAGGGCCACAATTAATGCCATTAAATCATTTAAAAACTTTTCACGAAACTTGAAATTTTTGTAAAATTCCCACTGCTGTTGTGCCGTCATTCTCTGATGGCCGGCCGTCCGCGCCGATCCATTTAAAAACTATGCCGTTTCGAAATTCGCATTTTTAAATGCCAAAAATTAATATGCCAAAAACTGGCAAACCTTTTTTTAATGAATAAATTTGTGCATACATATATATGTCCCCCTCCCCTCTCTTTTGCTGTGATTTTTCGGAGCGATTGCCCCAAAATTTGGCACATTCGCCCAATTTGAATTTGCATTTTTTTCATTGTTCATAAAATGCCAATTGCAATTTGACTTTGTTGGTGTGTCAGGTGAGCGCCTCCCGCCGCCACCCGTCGCTTCCGCTCCCTTTTTCTCGAATCAACGCCAAAATTTGGGTGCCCAGCAGCAGCCTCAGCAAATTTATGTCCAAATGAATTACACGGCAAATTGAGGCCACCAAAATTTTGTGCAAATTGCCGAGAAGCGAAAAACAACGGACGAACGAACCATTAAACTGAAGAAGAGAGAAAAGGAAAAGCAAGCACAACGAGAGGACGAAGAAAAGAGCAGCAGACGGAGCAGAAGAAGCAGCAAATGGTGAGACCGACGACGGGAGGAGGAGACGAAGACGAAGCAGAAACAACAGCAGGAGGAGGAGGAGGGACAGCAGCAGCAGGTGAGGAGAGTGAAGAGATGGAGATGAGCCAGGGATGGGAGGAGGGAGTTGGAGCAGTAATAGAACCAATGGAAGGTCAAAAATGAAAAACTACTATTAGTGTTGCTGGGGGTGGGGATGGACATGACTGATGGGTGTTTGCTGGGCGTACCTTTGTGAACCGGGAGGACAGATTATGGCTGAATTCAAGGACAGGACGACTGTATTGGTGCCGACCATAAGGGACAAAGCAAAGAAATGCGGGGGCGGGGGGGGGCGGCAAGGTCAAGGAGCAGTAATTGCCCAGTCGACACGCTTAAGTGGACACAATTTCGCTCGATTTATCTCCCCCCCCCCTCTTCCCTTCTTTTCACCATTTCATTTCATTTGTTCGTCCTTCCCCGTCGTTGCACCACCATTCCCTTCTCTTCCTTTCCTTTCTCTTCCCTTTTCTTCCATTCCTTTCCCTTCACTTCTCCTCTTCTCTTCCGTCGTCGTCCCTCAACTTTTCCTCTCTCTCTCTCTCTCCCTCTCTCTCTCCCTCTCTCTCTCTTCTCTCTCTCTCTCTCTCTCTCTCTGTCACTCTCCCCACTTTTCTTTCATCACTTTCCCGCCATTTGCTGTTGCTGCCTTTTACACAAAAACATCATCCTTATCATCATCATATTATTTCCCAATAAAGGGAACCGCCACATTGACGCAAATTGGGCAATTGGTGGGGGGGGGGGGGGTGGGGTCATGGGGATGGAGTGGGGAGGGGGGGGGGGGTCATGTCCACGGCGGACACAAATGGTCATGACGTTCGTTGTTCCTCTGCTGCTGTCGGCTGGCTGATCATGAACATTTGTGATGACTGTGCTGACGGACGGACGAATGATTGTGAGCTGATCACTCTCCCCCAAACAGAAGTCTCATATTTTGTAATCACTCCTTTTAATCTAAAAATGTACCAATGTGTAGAAATTTGAGCTGATGAGCACCGCCTCCGTTACGCCGGGGGGGGGGGGGGAATTGGGCGCATCGATAAAAGTGACGGATTGGGGAAGCGAGGGGAGAAGTTTTTGAATTTTGCATCATTAATTTTTGGATTTGGCGGGACACCGAGCAAAATGTACATATATGTTGAGAATCAAATCGACCGACAGCAGTGGGAGCGAAATGCCAATGAATGCTCATCAGACAAATTTGGCACTTCAATAAATTCAACTTTTCCCCTAAAATTCCCACACTCTAAAAATGGACAACTAAAATCATTGATGAGATTTTTTCGAGTTTATCTTATTTTGATTTAAATCATCACATTCCCTTGACTGGCTATGATATTAATCTATCGGCATTGTGCCAGAATTTGCGAGCCCCGTCTGCTCAGAAGAGCTTTGGCTTTTTGTTGTGTGTCGGAAGCGTCCATTATCATTTAATCCCGCTGAGTTATGGCTAATGGGTCGGTCCTTCAACAATTAACGGAATGCCTTTTCCAAAAAAAAAAAACGCTAAATTTGTCGAACCTCCCAAAAGCATTTTCCTTCCCAAATTTCTTCCCAACTTTTCCAGCAGCAATTTTCAGGTGTTAGTTGTGTTTATGAAAATGTGTCCTTCCCCCTTTCCCCTAATTTTGCCACATTCATTCGTCGTTCGTTCGTTCGATTTTCTTTTGTTTCCCCTCCAATTTTGTGCCCTCGGGGGACTAGTGCCGACGGCGGCGGCGGTGGCGCCGCACTGTGTGAAGCCCAAACCAAAATGAATGGAAGAGGAAGAAGAAGCTTTGCTTCTTCTTTCCGGCTGGAACTTTCTTCTCCGCTCCTCCACCTTTTTTTTTCATTCGTCGCCGCCGGCACAATTTCCAAGTGCCCGGGGAGGGGGGGGGGGGGGGGGGAGAGAAGCGGTCGGAACATTGTGAAAAGGAAAGGAAATTGGGCGGAGGGGGGGGGGGGGGACACTTTTATCAGCTTCTCCCCCGCCCCCTCCCCTTCTCCTCGCTTTCTCTCTCTCCCTCTCTCGTCTCTCTCTCCTCTCTCCCGTCTCTCTCTCTCTCTCTCGTGCTCTCTCAATCTCCTACACCCTCTCTCTCTCTCTCCCTTTTCCACCCTCTCTTTTGTGACGTCACAGATGAGCAGCAAAAGAGGGCAATGAGTGTGTATGTAAAAAGCACCCGCATCCCCCAATAATGTCGTTGTCGGAAGGGATTTTAAAGTGTAAAATGGCACAGCACAGACACACATAGAAAGAAGACACACAAACGGAGAGAGACAGAGAGAGAATGTGAGAGAATGAGACTAGAGAGAGAAAATGAGGAGGCAGAGAGTGGGACAAAATTGCGCCGGATCGATTAGTGGTCCGTTTTTCCTCCGTTCTCCCCCTTCCTCTCCACTTTTCTTCTTTCTCACTCACTCACTCTCTTCCGTCTGTCCGTTTCGTCCCCTTTTCTTTCCCCATTCACTCTCCTTCTTTTCCCCACACTCTCTCTCCTCCCTCTCATTCTCTGCTGTTTTCCATTTGGCCTTTTGCCCCACAAATTTACGTTCGGATCGGCGGATGTGTGCTGATAAGGCCAATTGTAATTGATCAATTTATTATATATGTTCATTTATTGTGTCACTCTATGTCTGACTAAGTGTTCCTCGCCACTCATTTCCCTCACAATAAAACTTTTTGCCACTTTTTATGAAAGCGAAAAGCCATGGAGCCAATTATTATGAAGGATGGATGATATTGGCTATGCTGACTGGCTTCTTCAATGCTTTATCTTCTCCCTCCCCTCCCCTCCCTTCCTCTCTTCGATGCTTTATCTCCACTTTATATCTCTTCGATGCTTTATCTCCCTCCTTCTCCCGTCTGCTTTTTTGAAGCTTTATCCTCCCTTTATGCTTTATCGCCCTCCCCTCCCTCCCTTATCCTTATGCTTTCTTTGATGCTTTATTGCTTCTGCCTCCCCTCACCCTTCAACTGATCCCTCCCACATCCCTTCCGCACCTATCCGGCTAAAAACGTTGTTAGACTTACCATTGATGAACGACAACAGCAGAAAATGGCAAGCGAGCGAAAGCAGAGGAAAAGCGAGGGGGAGGAAAAGCCGGGAAGGGGGGGGGGGCGGGGGGGGGGGCGATTGATGTCCAAGTTGACAAGACAGAGAATGGATGGATGGTGGATGGGGGCGGGGATGAGTTGACGACGACCAATGCTCGCTCGGCTGGTGATGTGCACGTTTGCAACAGTCCTCGGCCCATCTTCCACATCTCCCCCTTCCCCCCCCCCCTCAAAAAACAATTTGCCGCACTTTCGCTTTTTGATAATTTTGCTTCCTCTCTTCAGCAGCAGTTCAATCTCTTTTGCCACCCCCCCCCCCCCGTCAAATTCTTCGATCACTTTTGCCCGCCGTTCCATTTCCACTCAGCCCATTGATCGGCCGACCCCCTCCCTTTTCCCTCCTTCGATCACTTCTCTTCCCTCCTTTACACTCTCAACTCACTCCCCCTTCCCCTTAGGTCGCTTTTCCAATTCAACAAAGCCCGATCGCGCGCTCTCTCCCCTTTTCCCATTCTCTCACCAATTCACTACCCCTTCCCCCGTCCCCATGCTTTCTCTCTCTCTCTCTCTCTCTCTGCTGATTCCAGCTGATCACTCGCCCCTCCCCCGCGCTCTGATCATTTATTTGGCCATTCCCCCGCCAAATTCTAATCACTTATCCATTTCAGCACATAACCATCACCACCACAACAAGCATCACCATCAACAACAACAGCAGCACCAGCATGATTGCCCCTCTGTTTCTGATCACGTGATCGGTGTGCCGAGCGTGTCCGCTTCCGCCTCTTCCGCCACAGTGCCGCCGCCCATCCGCGACAAATTTGCCGTCGCTTCGCCGCGTGTGGCGATTGTCAGCAGCACAGCGGCACACTCTCACAGCAGCAGTGCCCAGAACTCGCCGGGCGCCTCCTCCACCGCGTCGTATTCCGCCGCCACCGCAGCGACACCGCCCCCTCCACCGCTCATTGTCAAGCAGTACCAGCAGCAGCAACACCACCACCACAAGCATCATCACCACCAGCACCACCACCATTCTCCTGCTGCTGCTGCCGCCTACAATAGGCAGTCCCACTCCGCCGCTGATCGCTGTACGGTCGTCCGTCGCCGGCGGCACCGCTGCCGCCGCCTCTTCTCCGCCACAGAGCAGCCCAATGCGCTCTCTGTCAAGTGCCTCAGGCGGTAAGCGAGGGATGTAAGCATTTGAAGAGGAGGAATGAGCGTGAAAATCTCACCCATTGATTCAAGAAATTTCTCGGTTTTTTGTCATTTTTAACCTGCTCGTTTTTAGTGGTGGCATTTTTTGTATTGGAAAATGCCAACCCGCCCTAAACGAAAGGAACTAACAAATAAGGGATTTCTTAGGGGAGTTATCGTTTAGAAAATAGGCATTCCTTGGGGGGGGGGGCTGATGTTCACATTTGTGCCCTCGTACATGCCTTTTCTTAAACGGCACAGGGCTTTACGTCAGTGCGCCTGGAAAAATCATTCTGTTCGGCGAACATGCGGTGGTTTATGGACGGACGGCCATTGCGGGCTCAATCGATCTACGCACTTATCTGTGAGTGTTTTGGCCTAACAAACAACTGCTAATTGAACAGGGAGGGACTGACTGCCCATAGGCAATAATTACGCGCCGAATTGCCTGGGGCAATTTGAAAGAGCAAAGCCAACTCATGTTTAAGGCTATCACCGCCGTTCGATTGTGCTAATTTGGTTCTAATTTTCTCAAAACTATATAAAAAATTAAGTGTATGGAGGGGGGATATTACGTCATAGCCCGCTTAACTCCCCCCCCCCCCCGGGGGGATTGTCCCTGCGATTCCCACCATTTACCCCTCCCCCCCCCCCTTTAGTTCGCTGTTCACTTCGGCGGACGGACGCATTTACCTGAGCTTACCCGACATGAACATCGAGAGGACATGGATGCTGAAGGAGCTGCAGCGGGAAATTGCCAAAATTCCGGTCTGTGGTCTCATCGTGACTGGGATTGGAGTCGAAAAAATCGGGATTTTCGTGAACATTTCGGGCGGGATATCTATTTGGATTATAACATTCTGATCATTGTTCGGCTCAGACCAAAACAGGACTGATGATCATTTTTGAGGATTAGGGCCAACGGATTTATGCCGGCGGGGCCTGATCAAAATTTTTATTGATTACATTAATCAATCGATCTGCTGGTCAGCATGGCCTTGCCGATCATTTTCATTTGACAATCTGTCCCACCGATTGATTAACCCCATCATTTGGCCATGTCCGTCCTCCGTTCAGCTGATCCCGCTCTTCTGGCAGAGGACCCGCCCTCGCTGGAGCTGGTCGTCCCAATTGCCAGAAAGCTGTCCGGTGCATGTGAGGAGCAGTGCGGCGTGCAGAACCTGGCCATCCTGGCCTTCTGGTACCTGCTCATCGGCGTACTGCTCCGCAAACGGTCGGCCAATTAATTAATTATTCACTTTTTCCCTGGGGGCGTGTCGCCCAAATTGTTCTTTTAAATGTTTGCTCCCCAACCATTTGTCTTTTGTGGCGTGTCCAAAGTCTTCTCGTTGGGTGGTGCTCCCGTGGCGCAATCGTTGTGGCGTTTAGTGATTGACTTTTAGCGCGTTGGACTTGCTGGAGACGACGGACCAGCAGCAGCAGCCGGGCCATGATGAGCGTGGCAGTGCAACGCCGCGCGACAACGCGTCGCCGCCCCCGTCGCCGTCCGCTTTTTCCACTCGACGACCGTCGCAGCAGCAATCATCGAATTGGGCCAGTGGTGGTGTTGCTGGTACTGCTCCACCAACACCGGCGACAATCATTGGCCCCTGTCCACTGCTGGACTCTAAGCGAAAGTCTGTTAGCAACAGCGTGTTGTCCGTTTGGTACGTGTTTTTTGCGGTGCGGTTTTTGGGCGCGGCCCAATTCAGTCTGACAGAATGGCCATTTCAGCGCCGTACTTTTGGCCTTTTGATTGTTTTTTTTTCTGATTTTGTTCGTCATTTTTTCTCTTCTCAATTGGTCCGTGTCCTGCTTCATTTTGTGGCCTCAGTGTTACAGTACTAATGCATACTGTGCTCATTTTCTACAGATATCTAATCATGTTTTTCGGTTCATATCAGTACCGCAGATAGACCCACTTCTTAATCTGCCAAAGGGTTCTTGACCGGGACCGGGCTAGGATACAGTATAACAACTAACGAATTACTGTCTTGCTCTGTTCGGATTACGGTGTCTTTAATGTTCATTTGCTTTATTAGATCAGTATTTTGTTTGCCTGTTGTTGTTCATCTTACATTAGTCCTTACCATTAGTGCTGCTCGAGAGTCTCGGTCACCAATTTTGGCTCGCCTTCTCTCTTCTGAAAATTCCGACTCTCGATCAGTCCTACTTATTGTTAGCAAAGTGCAGTTGCATAGAGTGATAAAATATTATTGATTGCTTAGAACTTTCTGTCTGTCTTCTCTAACAGCAGTAATGTCTCGCCCCTCTCTGACTTCTCTGTCGGCATTCTGTCCACTTGTCCTTCCACAAATGCTTTTTTTATCTATTAAATTTCAATATTTTTTTTCAGGGATCTGTTAGCTGTCAAAGTCACTGTTCGCTTTAAATTGCCTTCCTGCGTTGGACTCGGCTCTTCCGGTCAGTGCCGCTTTTGCCCATTCGCCAAATTGGGGTGGCGGCGCTTTGACCAAAAAAATCAATCCCTGTCTCGGAAAATTAGTCTTGGTGCCGGCTTTTGGCACAAACGATTGTTTTATCTCTCTCAAATTTTTCGGGAAATAATTTTAGCCAAAAAAAAAACCCTTCGTCCAAATTTGTGTTCCACATAAATGCCAATCCCCCCCCCTTCCTCAGGTGCTTATTGCGTTTGCATTGCGGCCGCCCTCCTTCAGACGGCCGGCTTAATCCCCCCGCCTTCGGTGTCCGCCGAATCGGACGAACTCACTTGGGACGAGTCCGTGCTGGACATCATCCGCAAGTGGTCTTCCGCAGCCGAGTCGCTGATCCACGGCCGCGCCTCTGGCCTGGACGCGGCCATTTGCACTTACGGTCAGTTTTTTGGGGGGCGCGGGGAAAGCGAAGAGAAAGGCTTTTGGGGAGGCATTAGCCGACAAAAACTGTCGAAATTTAATTAAGGATCAGTTTCAGCCGAATAAATGATTAATTGTTGATCTGTTCAGGCGGAATTGCCAGTTACACGCCCGGAAAACGCATTGAAAACCTGCAAAAGTGAGGGGGCGGGGCAGGAAGGGGCTCCGGGGGAGTGCCGCCTGATCAGTACCAATCTGAGAGCGCCTATTTCAGCTCGCCTGATCTGCTGAAGGTGGTGCTGATCAACTCCAGGGTGGAGAGGAATACCTCCCGACTGGTGCAGACCGTGAAGGAAAATTACCGGAAGTACCCGGCGGTGGTGGAACCAATTTTTGGTTGGTGCTTTTGATCATACTGTATCGTTTTTGGGATTACCGAACCAACTCTGAATGCTGTGCCAATTCATCCCTTTCTGATCACTTTCCAAATATTCGGTTTTGCTTGACTCTGACCAATCTCTCCGACCAATTCTGATCACTTTTCGCTAATTTTCTGATCAACCACAACGATCTGATCACTAATTTCCTCCTAAGTTTGATGACTAATACGAATTACTACTTACCATTTATGGCTATTCCTATCACTTTATTTCTTAGATTGCTAACTTTCCTTTCAATGTATCGCCGAATTTTTCACAGAGTAAGACTCTGATCACTTTTTTCTTGTCTTTCTCTAACTGTCTGTCCTCTTGACTTTTCACACAGACTTTCTCGCTGATTTGTTTCACTTTTTAAACATTGCTCTCACCCCCCCCCCCTCCTCCTTAATAAGTCCTTCGTATCCAATTAGTGCATACCGTATCAATTAGAGTACCACTTAATTTGCCTAATTTTAGACACAATCGACGCGTTGGCCTACGAAGCGGCCAAGGTTTTGCAGCGGCAGCCTTTTCTTTTGTCCGCCGCTGGCGGAGGCGGCGAGAACGGCTCAGTGATATTGGAGAACGGAGGACGGACAGCGGCAGAGGGCGGCGGCACTTTGACACCGCACGCGGCGTCCGCGCCCGGGGGAAGCACGGACCACCAGCAGCACAACAACTTGCAGGTGGTCCAATCGATAGTCTTGGACACCAAATTTGAGCAGGGCTTTCCTCTTGAGACTTTTGTATTTTGGGTGGGAAAAAGTGCCGTGGCATTCATTTATATGGGTTTTTTCAGCCATTTGCCTCCTCGCTCGGCGGCGGTCGCTCCTCCTCGTTGGGTGGCGGTTCCGCCTCTTATTTTGCTGGCGGAAAACGCGACTCCAACGCGTCCGCCATCAGCGGACTGTCGTCCGGCACCGGCGGACGGATGGAGCGGAACGAACTAACCGACACCTTCGACCGACTGAACGTAGGGAAAAGGGGGGGGGGGGATGAATTGGCCAAGCGAAGCCAACGATTAAAACAACGACTGCCCATTTAAGGAACTCTGTCGGATGAACAACCAGCTGTTGATCACCCTGGGCGTTGGGCATGCCAAAGTGGACCAAATCTGCACAATGCTGTCAGTTTTTTGGCATTGGAAGGGGCGGGGGGTGCTCTGAGTTCCGTGGGACCGGAAGAACACTTTGAAAAGCTTGTCCCATGGATCGTCTTGTGAAATTGGTTCTCGTCAGTCTAAAATTGACTGTTTAGAAAAGATAGGACTGACCAATGCTCATATACATTATTATCGCACCCAATTAGCATTGGTCATTTTGTTACAGGGGAAGGTATGGCATTCATCCGAAAATGACCGGTGCCGGCGGTGGCGGGTGTTTGTTCGCCTTTCTGAAGCCGGGTGAGTGATTTGATGAGGGAAAGGGGGTCATTAGCATATTAAATGACCGTGGGGAAGATGGCCTAATTAGAAAGGATAAGAACGGATCAGCAGAAGTGATCAAAATTGGATTAGTCGCCGGAGTTTGTTGATTCGATTACCATTCTGATCACTTCAGACACTTCCCAAACAATTCTGAACATGATCAGGGAGGAGTTGCGCAAGGAGGGCTACGAAATGTGGCAGCCGACACTCGGAGGTCGGTTTTAAATTTAAAATTTTACTTTTTCTTTTCTCTGTTTAGGCCCGGGTGTGCTGCAGCATCAGCAAAAGCCGGAGATTTTCACGGCGTCCAGCAGCTCGGCGACCAGCTCCAGCACAACGTCCAGCACCGGGCGGGGCAGCGGCTCCTCCATGGCGGTGCCGGTGACCGCGGCGGGCTCAACCCGGTCCAACACGCCGGCCAGCTCGCACCAGACAACGCCGTCGGCACGGCACAAAAAGTGATTACTGATTGACTGCCGCGTGGGGTTTTGGACGGGCCGCCGGACGACGACGACGCAATTTCTGATCAGTCGGATCAGATTGATGGTGGCGGCACAATTTGCCCAGCCATGCACATCTTTCCCGGTTTTGTCTCCAGCTGCTCCTGCTGTGCAACACAACACATTCGTTCACATTTCTTATCCTCGCCCCGTCCCTTTTCCCCTTAAATTGAACACCGCGCACTTATCGGGTTCCTAAAAATGCCACAAGTTTTTGTGTGGGTACAACAACAAAAACAGCGGGAGAATCTGCAAAAAACCTTTCACTTGGTGGTATTCCTTCACGTGTACTGCTCGAGATTCTTGACTCGATTGGTTTTTGACTAAAATTTTAGAGGGTAATTTTCGCGACAATTTCATTCAAATTCTTGGTTGGTTGCATTTTAAGTTTCAAAGTGAGATTAATCGAGTCTCGACTCTTCTGTGAGTACGGTTTTTGTCCCACCATTTTATGTTACCGTATTTTCCCACTATTTCCACCGTTGTGCATTTTGACAGATTCTCCTGCTCCCCCCCCCCCCCCCATTAAACGACATAATTTTGGCGCTCTTTTCCCCTAAGTGCCTTCCTTCTCCTCCTCCTTCCTTCACACATTATTACCTAATTAAATAATTTTTTCGTCATTTTTTCCAATTAATAAATATTGGCTGGTCAATCCTTCGCTCTCTCTTCTCTCTTTTCTCTCTGCCCGAGGCCACCAAATTCACCAAAAATATTTTAAATATTATTTTAACAATTTAAAATATGTATTACCAATATGTTTTTTATATTTTATTTTGCCAATTGTATTCCGACGACAATTCCTTCTCCGATTTGACATGGCAATATAAATATTACGTCATACTGTGCTGAGCCGAACTTTAAAAAAAACAATGGGACGAATTAAAAAAGTATCAATGATAGTAATAATTAAATTATAATTTATTTGAAGAATAATAAATCATAACTTACAAATTAATTCAATCTTCAAAAAATTAAACAATCAAAAATCATAATTAATTAAATACAATAAATAATCATTGATATGTTTTTTGGTTCGCCCCATTGGCACTTTTATGGTTCGGCTTAGTATTTCACATACAATTGCATACATAATTCGTATAGATTGATTATGGATCAGCACCAGTTTTGTTTTTTGTTTATTGTCCGCCCATTTTTCTTAGAAAATAAATAATTAAACTCTCATTTTGCTCGGTCAAACTTTGGATGCATTTGTTTTTTCCCACTTTTGATGCTTTTTCAAATTTTGAGTGTTGGGCCCATTCCCCGAAGCTTTCACTTTTGGGAACTATGCCCATCATATTCACCAATGCAAAAATGTTAAGCCAAATTATATTTTTACGCGTGAATTAGAAGACATTCAGCTGCAGCAAAAGAGACAAAAAAAAACAGCAAAAATAATAAAATTGCAAAATTTCATGTCAAAAAAGACAAAGTCAATCAAATTTTCTTAGGCGCCGATTTTTCTCCCCGTTTCTCCGCGTCTCTTTTTATTGCCGGGTTCAGAGAATCGAGCAAAACTTCGACTTGGGCTTCGTTTCCGTTGCCTTTGCACCGGCGGCCGAGGGACCGCCGTGCGCCTTTCCGTCAGTGCCGCCTTTGGTCGGGACAGATTGACGAGCAGACGAAGAAGCATCCTTAAAAAGCGGATCATTCGTTTCTGTCTAAAGCTCCCAGTTTAAGTAAATTGAAATAAAATTGCCACAAATATAATTTATTTCTCATATTCCCCCCCCCCCACCACCGTTTTGGTGTTCCCTCTCCAAAAACACGGTTTGTAAAAGAAAACTAAACGCAGATAAATATTTCTGTTGTCTCCCATGTTCATGTGACAAAAAGGCCGGAGATTGATGAAAATTGTAACTTTTTGGGAACCGGATGAAATGGTACACACATCTTTTTCTCATAGGCTCATAAATTTATGGCGACTTGTTGGTTTTTTGTCTGTATCTTTTTATCCATTAGAAATTTTAATGATTATATTTTTTATTAACTAATTATTTTCTTAATTTTTCAGTACATTTATGTTCTCAAAGCGCAAAATTTTCAAAATTTGTTGATTTATGCTGATTTTTGGAAAAAAATCCTTAAAAATGGCGATTTTTAGCCTATCGCACCGGACCCTAAATTCCCCTGAAATTTTCAAAATTTGACTGTTAAATTCCCAATTTTCAGTGAAAATCTGTTTAAAATGGTCAACATTTCCAACCTGTCGGCACCGCCGTGCCCAAAAATATATATTTTTCATAAAAAACGTGCTGAGACGATGCGAAAAAAAACTCAGTGTGGGCGATGCGAAAAAAACTCAGTTGGGGCGATGCGAAAAAAAACTCAGTGTGGGCGATGCGAAAAAAACTCAGTGATTGATTGGTCATTTTCCTGAAGCCGATGGCACCACTTTCGGGCACCAAAAGTGCCTGATCCGGAATTTGAACCGGCCCGGTTAAGAACAATTTTTTGTTTAGTTTTTCAAGGGCTATCTCCCAGGCCGGGTCCGGTCTTGATCCATTCACTTGGAGCCCGTCATGGGTCGGGCACATCTGTCGGAGGACCCTCAGCCTCGCCCCCGACCCTGGCGATGTCCAACCAAAGCTAAGCGTGCCGATACCAGCGGCTTTTTTGTACAGCTCGATGAGCTCTACAAAACGATATCAATGGCGTCCGGTTGTGTCTACTACAAATGGAGAAAATTGGCGAGAAATTTTTTTTATTTTTTCAATTTTTCGCATCACTTCTCGCCAATTTTTCTCGATTTGTAGTAGACACAACCGGACGCCATTGATATCGTTTTGTAGAGCTCATCGAGCTGTACAAAAAAGCCGCTGGTATCGGCACGCTTAGCTTTGGTTGGACATCGCCAGGGTCGGGGGCGAGGCTGAGGGTCCTCCGACAGATGTGCCCGACCCATGACGGGCTCCAAGTGAATGGATCAAGACCGGACCCGGCCTGGGAGATAGCCCTTGAAAAACTAAACAAAAAATTGTTCTTAACCGGGCCGGTTCAAATTCCGGATCAGGCACTTTTGGTGCCCGAAAGTGGTGCCATCGGCTTCAGGAAAATGACCAATCAATCACTGAGTTTTTTTCGCATCGCCCACACTGAGTTTTTTTTCGCATCGACCTAGCACCATAAAAAAGACAGAATCGCAAAAATAGGTCACTTTTTGATGAACATTTGTTAACAAATTGCACCCAAATTCTGGAAAAATTTTCCCGGCGGCGCCTACCGGCACCGCCGGAACCACGCCCCCTGTTTCAAGATTTTTTGGATAAAACGCGCCGCAAAAAACCTTTTTATTGAGTTTTATAAATATGGAATAAAATTTAACAAAAAGCTTATTTTTGACCCCAACTGCTGATTTTTTGCCGGCTAAATGCTGATTTTGAAAATTTTCAGTTGGGAGCCCTGTTCATAAAGGAATAATGTTTCATCATTTAAATTACCATTTTACTTAAATCATTTGCATAGACTTGGAAAGGTGAGGTTTGTTCGAGAATATCAGATTCCTATTTTAATAAAAATCATTAAGAAAATAAATTTTTATTTCTACCTTGCTTTTTATAAATACAAAAATACTCTTTGGTCAAAAGTATAATTTAATTAGGGTAAAATATGGTCATAATCAAATTTATTGACAAAAAATAAAAAATGTTTTTCACAATTAAATTCGTCTAGGCCGGCCAATTTTCACATAAAAACATCTCATAAAATGACGTACTTTCTACAAAAAATGTACTCGCACAGGCAAACAATTAAAACAATTATTTTGTTTCACCGAGCGGACGAGAAAAAAGGAAGAAAGGAGAGAGAGAGGGGAGGGAAAAGGAAAAAGGGAATAAAAATGATTGGAGGAAGAGATAAAAAGGAGGAAGGAAAAAATTAAAAGAGAAGAAAAAAGAGGGGAAAAGGAAGAGAATGATAAGGAAGAAAAATAAGAATATGGAGAGAAGAGGGAGGGGAAGAAGAGAAGAAAAGGAAAAAGGTGAAGAGGAAGAAGAAAGGGAACAGCAGAAGTAAGAGGAAGAGAGGGGAGTAAAAGAAAAAGACGGGAAGGAAGGGAAGAGAATGAAAAGAAAGAAAAAAAACCCTGGTCCCCTCACACCCCCGCCCCCTTCATCCCACACGCATTGCCAAATCTCTCAGATATCTAAAATTAAAAATATATAAATTTCGTAATTTATTAATAATTTTTTTTTAAATTCATCGTTTATTGCTTACAATAAAAGTTCGTTGCCTTCGACAGTTTTTTTTACTCGGACTCTTTGAACAAGCTTAATAAAAATGTTAAGTTAATAGCATTATAATTAATTTAAAATTGTTAAAAATTATTCGATTTTCAACAAAAAAATCACACTAGACTAAACCCAAAGCAAGGAACCAAAAAGGTCCATTTTCAGGTTTCACGAACAAAAAAAGCCTTATGAAGGGAGGGGTACCAGGATATTCCACTAATAACTTACTTTTCGAAAGATACTTTTGACTTCTGGTCGGAGAAAGTAGTTCATCAATTTAATCAATTTAATTTGTCTATCGTTAATCAAGCGATTTGCTGCTTCTAAGTCAGCTCCTTGTGCGGTGCAATTGGTGTATCTTATTGTTTTTGGAGGGTCGGGTTGATTTCGGAATTTGGTTATCTGAATTAGAAATTTATGAAAAACTTTATTATAAAAAATTCATTTATTTACGATTAAACACGCAATTATTTCCATCTTGGTGGCATCAGATAAGAGACCCGCAGGGTCAGCGCGCCCTAGAAAGACTACCTCGGCCATGCCACTGCCTAAATTTTGAAGACACAGTCCATAATTGTGGTAAATAATTTATTTCATTTTTGAATAGACATGGTCATATGTTTATAATAATATTTGTTATTTCCAAATTACATTTGACTTTGTCTGACAACCCCATTTTCGGATGGTCATATGTTTAAAATAAATAGGTCTTCCTTTTTATGTAAATACATTTTTTCTCGGATTCTCCATGCTCTAATAGTCGGAAAAACACTGCGTTCGCGAACAAAAACAGGACCTTTATTACATATTTCGGAGTTTTTCTACAGATTACATATGTACATATTTTTATTCACATTTTGGCTCTTCGACCGAAAATGGGGTGTGTCAGACAAAGTCAAAGTAATTCGGAAATAACAAATATTAAATTTATTTGCTATACTTATGAGCTCCACTTTTAGGCAGTGTGGGGAGCTTGCACAAGCCACGGCGTGTCCGCACTCGTGACATGTGGACGAAGAAGTTCATAAAAGTCTGGTTTCGACCAATCCTAAAGAAATAATCCGAATATTATCACTGCTATATTTTCGAAATTTTTCTTTTCCTTTGGTTTTTGTTATTATTCTTCGCGAAGAACTCCATTCTTATCATGCTTGTTTCCGGTACCTGGGCTTTTCAAAAACTAGGACCGAAACCTCTGAGGACCAGGAATTCCCGGCCGGTCCCGTCCAACTCTAGTTCCACCGCCATGATTTTTAAAAAAAGTTATTTTTTTTCGAATAGCATACATCACTTAGGCTCATAAAGGCCGGTGTTACTGCAGGACCGCCACTGCCGACACCGGTCCATTTCAGATGCCATGTCTTCCCCTGAAAAGATGTGCTCTATGTTAATTCGTTGTGATAAAGTGATATGAATGATCACTGATCAATATCCTTTTAACTGCCGATTTTAAAGTAATCCGAATCCAATTTATTAAGATGGTCGGTCCATCTTTCACAATGGTATGGGTCCAGCTTTTCAAAGTGTTCTTCCGGGCCCACGGAACTTCGATCACCCCCCCCCTCCCATTTCCGATGTCCAAAAACTGACAGTATTGTGCAGATTTGGTCCAATTTGTGATCAGCAACGGATTGTTCATCCGGGAAAGAGTTCCTTAAATTCGGACGTGCCAACTTTAGTTCGATCGTTGAAGACGGGAGTTTCGTCCCCGTTTTGTCTCTCGCCGTTCGTTTCGCTTCCCAATCACCGGGGATGATCGAAAAAGGAGGAGGGCGGGATTCCAGATTTTATTGGGAAAAGCTTAAAGTTGGGTAATTAAACCTTCCCCCCCCCCATAGTGTGAGATAAGGAAAATGAGAGGAATGACCGACGGAAAAAATAGGAGTAACAATGTGCCGTGAATGGTGTGGTGATAAGAGGAGGTACATTTTTTCTCCTCCCAGCGGAGCGAATGCGAAAAAATCGGGAAGGCAGAATAAATGAATGTAAATGATGAATAAATAAACAAAATGCAAATGGGAAATGAACGAAGGAAAATGCTTAAGTACGAGATAAGAGAGAAATGGTGAAATGGTACAAAAGTCGGGGGAGAGGAGCTCCCTGGCACAACCAAAATGCAAAAACAAATTGTAAATAGGCGAAATGTGAATGTCCAAAGTTCAGCCGACAAATACAAAGGAAAAATGAGAAATCGCAGAAAGTAGGGGAGGGAGATGTAGGGCGATGATTTGAAAAACAAAGGCCAAACAAATGGATGAGCGACGGGGCAAAGGGAAAACGTCGTCGGCCAAAACGTCGTCGGAAAACTCTTTGAACCATAACTTTGTTCATTGTCAATCAAATTAAGCATTGCTGGTGTTGTTAGATAGATAGATGTGTTTATTACTAATTTGCACAATTTAAAAAATTTTCGTTAAGTTTCTAAAAAGTTATGGCCAGAAGGAACTCAAAACCCTAGTATTTCGAACTTTTTTGCACTGATTTTTTTGTGCACGAATAAATTTTTTGAAAATGTGCAGTTTAATAGCGTTTTTCAAATGCTTTCGAATAATAGCAAGAATGTTTAATTTGGTTGAGAAATAACAAAGTTATGGTCCAAAAATTCGTTCGACGTTTCTGCCAACACATTTTGTACTGCTGGTCCGCAAAGGGAGCGATAAATGCAAATGTGAGAAAAGGAGAAATCCAGCGGTGTCCCGTCCTCGCTGTTAAACACCAAAAAATCTCTCCCCGTGATGGAAACTTCCTTCCTTCCCCTCGTTCGGGAGGTGCACTCCCTCCTCCTTCCTTTCCCTTGCCCTTCTCGTCGCCATTTTTGGCGACGTTTAATTGACCAACTGCCCCCCCCCTTTCTGCCACCCTCATTTACCCTGGCCCGTTCGTCCATTCATTGTTCTTTATTGGGGGATTGGTGTTTTGGCCAGCCCGGGGCTGCGACGAGGGGCCCCATTTTGGGTGTCCCCTAGTCCCAACAGACCCTAGAGAAGGGCCTTGTCAGTAAATTTAAAGATTGTATGAAGGAAAAATTTTCTGAGCGTTAAGTGAATTATAACAGAGATAAGAAATAGTACACAAAAATGAGAGATGTATTTTTCTTTGCATTCTCTCTATTGGTTCATCTCTTTGTTTAACGGTGTGTATATATGCAGTTTTCAAATTTTACTGTTTGGCCCATTCCCCGAAACTTTCCCTTTTGGGACGGACCCATGCCCATCATAATAATTTACCAATGCAAAAATGTTAAGCCAAATTATATTTTTACGCGTGAATTAGAAGACATTCAGCTGCAGCAAAAGAGACAAAAAAAAACAGCAAAAATAATAAAATTGCAAAATTTCATGTCAAAAAAGACAAAGTCAATCAAATTTTCTTAGGCGCCGATTTTTCTCCCCGTTTCTCCGCGTCTCTTTTTATTGCCGGGTTCAGAGAATCGAGCAAAACTTCGACTTGGGCTTCGTTTCCGTTGCCTTTGCACCGGCGGCCGAGGGACCGCCGTGCGCCTTTCCGTCAGTGCCGCCTTTGGTCGGGACAGATTGACGAGCAGACGAAGAAGCATCCTTAAAAAACGGAGCATTCGTTTCTGTCTAAAGCTCCCAGTTTAAGTAAATTGAAATAAAATTGCCCTCATATTTCCCCCGACCTCCGCTTAGGTGTTCTCTCTCCAACCCCCCCCCCCCCAAAAAAAACAACAATGTTGGCGCCGTAAAGCACTCTCTTTTGCCCGACCAATCGAAAGTACACTTTTCCCCCTTCCCACCGTCTCATCCTCGGCACTGTCGCGGGCGGTGGACTCCGCCGCCACCGCCGTCTTCGCTCCGCACAGTTCCGCCTGCTGCTGATGTTGGCTAAGCTGGTGCTCCGTTTGCTGCTGTGGCTGCTGGCCAACCGTCGGCACGGGCGGCGGAGTGATGGCACTGAACGCCGCGACAGCGGCCGTTCCGTCAGAAGCCGTGACGCCGACACTGCTCAAAGTGTTCTCTTTGGCTGCACCATCATCCCCCGCTTCGTCGGCATTCTTTGGCTTCTGCTCCTCCTCATCAGAAGTGGGCACCAATTGTGGCTCGAGCGCAGTGGGAGAGACAATCTGACAATGAGGGAAGATTAACTCAACTAATCATATATTAAAGGGTGCACTTCATTTCCCATGGTTGTTTTCCCCCGAAAAAAATTTCAAACCTAGTACTGCGGGGAGGGGGGGGGGGGGGGGGGGGGGACGATCTGCTCCCTACATAAGAGGGTGGGAGTCAACCAATTTTGCGAAGGAGTGCCAATGTAAAATTTGGTCTTTCCCTCCTTCACCGGCCTATCCGCCTCCTCATCGATTAGAGAGTGCCCCATTTTGATGGCCTTTGCTGGCGAAGCCGGGGGTGGGGGTGGGGGGGGGGGGGGGGATCGTATGAGATTTCAGAATCGAAGCCCTTATCTGTTCCTTATATTATTGTGCATGAGTCTCACTTCGTTGTTGCCATCGTTGTCCGCTGAAGAATCGGTGGTCGGTTCAGACGACGGCGGAGGCGGCAAAGAGTCAGCAGCAGCAACGGTAGCATGGGTCTGTCCTTCGTCAACAGTCGGCTGTTGTTCGTCGATGTGCTGAACGGGGTGCTCATCCTCCGACACCGGCGATTGGTACCCCTCAAAAAAAGGATTTAGGTTAAAGCAAACCCATTTTTGCCCACTTTGCTTTCGTTGTTTTCCTCATTCAAATTTTCTCCCGACGTTTCGTCGTTGCCAACGTCCGCCGCCTTCTCCTCCTTCTCTTCCATGGCCACCGGCGGTTCCACGACGGCGTCAATGCTCGTTGTTTTGCCTTCGTCCAGTGAAACTCCCTAACAAATACAGAGTTTTTCTCCAAATGTTCGACTTGTCCGAGCTGTTCCATTCGCCTACCCCAACTTCGTCGGCAATCTGTCGCATTGCGTCGTCGTTTTGTTCCTCCGTTTCTTTCTCCTCCTCTTCTCCCACCGGACTTTCCACGGCGTACCCATCCGTCTTGTCGTCACTGACCGCAATTGCCACTTCATGTCCAATCCCTCCATGGTCCTCAGCCTCGGCATCGGTGTTGTCCATCTTGACAATTTCGTCCATCAATTGGTGTTCCTGAATCTGTCATCATGGAGAAATGGGGGTGAGAATTTTAAAGGAAAGGATATACTAAAAATTCAGCGTTTTGTGGTTTTTCAGTGTTGATCAGAACTAATTTTCCCATTCCCTGTGATTTGCTCAGAAAACCAACCTTTCCCTCCTCTTGCTGGTGGTCTGAAAAGATGGAATGAATTTGCACATCTCATTTGCTCGATTGTCTGTACCTTTTGCTGATTCCGACAGAACATTCCCGACAATTTCCTGCACAAGTTGCTCATTCTCATCAACAGAGGCCATGTCAACGTTGGGTTGGTTAGACAAAAAATGCGGGGGCGTTTTGTTTTGTCAGTATTTATGTGGAAAGTCAAATAAAAACTTTAGCCTGAAATTAAAAAAAAATGGAAAAAGAAAAGCAAATAAATTAAAGAGAATTTAAAAGCATCGAATTACGAATAAAAAAAGGTTCTTTAGGGACTAAAATTCAAAAAAAAAAAACGAATCGTTAACAAGCTTCAATTTCCTAAATTTCGGTCTACCTCAGTTCGGCCCCCACAGTTCGGCCCTCACGGTTCGGCCCTCACGATTCGGCCCCCACGGTTCGGCCCCAGCATGTTTTTCCACTACAACTTTCTATAACTTTTTTCTTTGTAAAACAAATCCAACATTGTTGGTATCATTTGAAAACTTAAGGTGTTTAGAAGCTTTTTATAAGCTATTGCTTTGCGATTAGACAAATACCAAAAAAGTTATACATGAAAATTGCGAAAAAGTCGAAAATTTCAAGTTTTTTTCTCACTAAAATTTTTCTAGGCTTGAAAATTTTTTCGCTTTACGTAAGGCTAATAGAGCATGTTAAGAGCTTTCGAATGATACCAAGATTTATTGATTTGGATAACAAATAAAAAAGCTAATATGGAAAAACGAGCTGGGGCCGAATCGTGGGGGCCGAACCGTGAGGGCCGAACTGTGGGGGCCGAACTGAGCGGTTCCGCTAAATTTTGTATATATTTTTTAATTTTGAAAGTAATCAACTGAATTAATACGAAGTATGAAGGCTTTTGGTTTTCATCAGGGTAGCCAGATCTGAGGCTTTAGCCTCATTTTGTGGTTTTTTGATAGGTCAATGAGGCTAAATTTTCAAAATGAGGCTTTGAGGCTTTTTGTGGTTTTTTGAGAAATTTTGAGGCTTTTTGTGGTTTTTTGAGAAAAACCGCAAAATAAAGAATTTTTTAATGAAAATATGCTAAAATATGGTCTAAATTCTTAATTTTTCCCCCGGCGGCGCCTATCGGCACCGCCGGACCGTAAAGATTCTTATTTACAAGCAAAATTTGCTCAAAATCGCAAAATTTGGTAATTTTTCGGACAAAATCTGTTAACAAATCGCATTAAAAATTACAAAATTTTTCCCGGCGGCGCCTATCGGCACCGCCGGCCCCTTTGTTCCCCAAAAGTTTTTTGGAAAAAGCGCCGCTAAAAAAATCGACTTCGTTTTTTCATGTTCAGAATCCCAAAAAATGCTTATTTTTAATAAAAAAAATGTTCAAATTGATCATGGACAATCAAAAAATATAACATTTGAACATTTTAAACGTGTTTTGAATAATTTTGTAAAAATGAGGCTTTTTAACCCAAAATGAGGCTTTTTTGCCTGCCTAATGAGGCTTTTGAAAATTTTGATCTGGCTACCCTGGTTTTCATTCAGGATAATTTTCAGGTATTAAGACCAGAAGATATTCTTTTAATTGAGTCTTGGCGAAAAAGCCTAAAATAACCTAACTAATGAGTTTGGATTTGATAAATTAAATGGAACTCTTTGTCTTTTTTAAAACAATTGGAGTTGTAATTTAGTCAGTATTTTAATGACAAGTAAATAAACTTCTTTGCACCGGAAACTTTCTGAGCTTTTTTTTTTATATTTCTCTTAAATTCGGGTCCTAAAAAACGAAAATGATGCAAAAAAAAAACAAAAAACAAATTCAGAATCGGATTAAATGTGTAGATGGTACATACGCAACAAATCGACAAGGAATTAAGGTTAAGTTATTAAAAAAGCTTTTTCCAGGAGATACATAAATGTTTTTTGGATCAATTAAGTGGCAGATTAAGCGGAGGGAAATAAAGTGTAAAAATGAAAAAACCGTGGACGACTAATGTGTGGTGAAAATAGTGACTCCCAGGAGAGAAATGTGAGACTCCGAGAAGCAAAAGTTTACGAAAGCGGTCAGACTCATCAAATTACAGCGGAAAGTGATGAAAGCTTTTAAAAAAGTTACTCACAGCTAAATACACTATTAATCAATTCCAGAAAATGATTATTCAAATCCGAAAACAACAAAAATGGTGGAGGGATGGAAATGAAATGGGTAAATGAGTAGCCAAATTATCGATTCAGATTAAAGAATGGATGGGTTAGCCCTGCAGAGGCCAATGGAGTAATTTTGAAAGTGCACACCACCAAATGGATTTGTGCTCAAAAGGACGGCCGGAGAATTGTTTAGGAAAAGGGAAGAGACCAAAAAAACACAATGGAAAGGGAAATAAAGTGAGATGAGAAGGGTGGAAAAGAATGGACATGGAAGTGCGTACCAAAACAGCGAAAGCAAAGCAAAACGGTCAAAGAATTAAACGGTCGGCAGTAGATTTGCATTCATCAAAATTTATTCGTTGGAGATTAGTGAAACGATTAATTAATGTGTACAATTTGCATCTTTTTTGTGTGTGCTTTCGCTTCGTGGTTAAGTTGAGGAACACAAAAAATTAAAAAGTGATTGATTTTCAAGCCGAGTCAAACTAAATCAAACAGAAGAAGCAGCAGCAGCAGAAGGGACGGGTGGGTGGAGGAGAAGGAGGTGAGAACTGCTGCTGATGAGGAGAATGTTAAATGGGGATGAATTTGAGAGAGAAGGGGCAAAAGATGTGTGGATTGATGGAAAGGGAGGGGACAAAAGCGAAAGAATGAGGCAAAAACAACGAAAGGGGGGGGGGGGGGGGGTAAATGAATGAATGAAGAAAATGAAACCAGAGGGAGGGGAGAATGTATGAATGTAATTTTTTCAAAGAATCAATCCACAACGAAAATATTGGACATTTTGAAGGGTGATGAAAGGGGGGGGGGATGCCCCTCCTCACAAATCCGCATGAATGTTGGGTGAGGTGATTCATTGTTAATCAGGTTGCCATTGGAAAAACTTATTAATAATTTCCAAGGATACAATGGGAAATTCGTGAAATCTAAGGACGCGTAAAAAAAAAATAAATTTTTACAAATAGCGCTGCTGTTTGTTTTCTTAACTTTAATGCTGTTTAGGCTATCAGGGATTGAAAAAATCAAATTTAAATTCAATTTTTGACATAGGCACAAATATCCGAGGCGCAAATAGTTGGACAGGCCATAGCCAAGGGCGGAGGGATGTTGAATACGAAAAAAGGAAGCAATTCTTGAATTTTCCTCGTTAAAGGACGATCTGCGGCTGTCCATGCTGCACCATGGCGTCTCTTGTCCCGACCATTCGCTGAAGAAGAATTGCCACTGCTTTCAACAGCACCAACAACAGCAGCAGCAATTCCTCCTCCACCACCAGCGCACCGCCGCCGGCGCCGCCCACGGCGACTCGTCGCTGTCCTCCGTCGCCACAATTCGCTGCGAACCTTTTGGTGTGCCGCACCACGCGCCCTTCTGTCCCAGCAGTGTGCCGCCCGCAAACCGAGGGGACGACCATCTCCACGAAAGTGCGTTGATGACAACACCCCAAAAAGACTAAATATCGAAGGGATTGTTAGACCCGTAACTAGAAAAAATTTTGCTGAAGGGGGGGTCGAAAATTTTATGTAAAATTACTAACGAATTTAAGCCATGGATGTGTCGTTGGCCTCCGTCGCGAAGGACCTCGGCTTTGATGGCCACGACTTGACCGACATGTTGGCCAAACTGCCGGTCGAGGAGGGCTTCGAGGGCGACATGGACCCGGACGAGGACACCCTGCTCAGTAATTGTCCACAACATTGGGTGGCTTTCCAGTCCAAAGTGTCCCCATGCTTAGCAGACATCAACAAGGAGGACTCGGACGAGGCGCCCCCCGGCACAACGCTTGGCCACAGTTGGGCCGACGTGGAACAGTTTCTGCTCGAGCAGGAGGAGGGTCTGCACCAACCAACTAGTCATATCTATTCAAATCCGATCGATACTCAAAAATGAACAAAACACACACACTTTTGCATTGTAAAAATTGTTGATCATTTTCCACCGATGGACATTACTTTCACATAATGAAAATGCAGTGGATTTGCCCTAAGGCAATGTTAATTTGATTATTGGGGCTCAGTTACTCCTTTGATTTTTCCAGTGGCGAAAAATTAAATTAATCGGTAAAATTGACCCTACTAAACTATCTGTTTGTCCAAAATATGCCAACTCAAAAAACATAACTGTTGAGTGAGTAGCTCCATTAGACGTCGCTATACTCTCGACATTGAAACCACAAAAATACCCCGAGGCACTATTCACAATTAACCAGACTCTCGGGCTGTTGTGGTGAGTGACCAATGAAAGGAGGAAGAGGGATTGGAGGGAAGAAAGAAAGAGAGGGCAAATTAGACAGAGAGGGGAATTGGAAATAGTGCATCGCCGGTCAACAAATCTCTCTCTCTCTCCTTTCCTTAGCCTAACACTATTTCTTTTCTCTGTTCTTCTGCCCATTGGTTTTTCCCTTTTTTCTTTTATTATATTTTATTTATTTTTTTCTCCAAAAATTGGCGTAAACAAAAAGAACTCTCTGCCCTTTTCCCTTTCTCCAATTGTTGCCAATGACCAAAACATTTTTCTTTCTTTCTTTTTTGAGGCTTAATTCGTCTTAATGATTCTTATTTTTTATTTTTAATCATAAGAAATTCTTAATTTTTATAATTCCAAAGATTAAAAAAGAATTAAATATATTTAATTGACTATTTAATATTAATCGCTTCCCTTCATTATTTGCAAATTAAAATGTCGAGTGATGCCGCCACTTTGGCGGATCGGATTAAGCTGCTTTTGACCACTGCTGCTGCTGACGATGCGGACGTGCATTTTTTAGTGGGGAAAGGGGAAGAAAAAGAGGCGAGTTTGACCATAAAAGACAATTAACATTTTAATGATTGGCACAATAAAAATAAAATACCAATTTTTGATGGATTAAAAAGCAAATTTCTCGCACATTAAAAGAGAATCAAATTAAAGAAATGCCATTGGAGGCAAATCCCCGCTTAATTTATTATGTATTTCGATGTAATTTTATTTTCACTAATTGTTAAGCTTCTGTCTGCGCACAAATTGATTCTGAAAACCGCTTCCGATGTGTTCCAAGCGATGTTTCGCTTCGATGCCGCAAATGCAAAAGAGGGATACGGTGAAAAAAGCAAAAAAGCATGGAAATTATAATTTAATTTAATTTTTGCAATTTTTGGCTCTTTGTCGAACCCCGTGGCGGTCACTGATGTCGCAGCCGGAGATTTTAAAGCGATGCTCAAATTCATTTACACGGACGAATTGGATGCACTAAATGGGGACAATTTGTTCGAAGTGCTTTATGCGGGTAAAAGGCATATAATTATTTTATTGAATTTGCTTTTAACTTGTTTAAATCGAATTTATTACATTTTATTGCTATATTAAATCAAAATAATTTTTAATTTATTTTATTAAATTAATAATATTATTTTTTAAATTTAATTAGCCAAAAAATACAATGTCTCCGCTTTGGTCAAAGCGTGCGCAGAATTTCCTTTGTCAAAGCTTAACAATGTGTTTGAGACGCTGCTCAAAGCCCGCTTTATTGAAGAACATGTAAATTTATAACATCAAATTATTTTGATAATTTCCATTTTGAGTATTTTAATTATTACATTTTTGGTATTTGATATTTCTGTATTAAATATTTTAATTAATTGCTAATTTTGGGCCTTCGCTTCGCATTGTTTGCATTTCATTGACCAAAACGTGGAAACGCTGTTCTGCTCGGATTCCTTTTTACAAATTGATCACAAATTGTTATGTGAACTTTTTGGACGCGATCAGTTGCAGACAAACGGAGAAATTTGCATTTGGAAAGCCGTAATTCAATTTAAAATTTTCATTTTATAAATGTTTTGTTCTTTGCCAGGCCCTCCGTTGGGCCGACGCGCAGTGCCGTCGGAATGGCACCGATTGCTCAGCGGAGAATCGGCGTAAATTGCTTGGCTCGGCACTTTTCCGCATTCGTTTTCCGCTCATCCCAAAAGCGGAATTCGCGGAGAGCGTTGGTGAGCATTGGCAAAAATCACCTCCCAAGTTCAATTGTTTTCGCAGTTCCGTCCGATCTGTTGACCAAGGAGGAGCTGATCAGCGTGTTACTGTACCATTGTCACCCCCCGCCGGGTCTTCACCATACTGTACAGCCGGTACAGTACCCACTCAGATTCAATGCCAACGCACGGACGGAGCCGACAGATGAAGCAGAAGAAGAGCAGCAGCAGCACAACCAACAACAATCATTTGCCAAAGAAATGCTCTCCTCCATTCGTTGCCAGTACAACAATATTTACGTGAGTCCAAAAAAATGCGAAAAAATTGTTTTCAATGCCAAAAATGACTTACAGTGACAAAACAACAAACAAATAAATAGATTGGGTACTGTCATTAAATTATTTTCTATCACTTAATTTGGCTTTAGAGTGCCGTGACGAAAGTGCTTTCAAAGCGTTTGTGGTTCTTCAAATATTTTTTGGCGGCTTTCTTTTTCTGTTTAATTTGTTTTATGCCACTCCTTTTTTCTCCATTTTCTTCTTTTTTGCAAGGTAAAATTTCAGAAAAAAATGTGTTCCTTTCATAATTATTAATTAATCAATTTCATTTTAAGTGATTGCTCTTTCGTTTTTCTCTTCTTCCTTCGGTGTCTTTTTGGCTTTCCTCGTGTGGACAATTATTTGTTTAATTGAGCCAAGCGGAGCAGCGTTACTCCTTGGACTTGAATAAGCTGTTGCGCAACCGGACAATTCACAGAAGGAGGGGAACGATTGATTGAATTCATTAATGGATTGTTCTCTAATTACTTCTTGACAATATTTAATTGTTTTATTTATTTACAAAAATTGTTGAAAGGTATCCTTTGGATAAATTTGTTGTTTTCAACTAATTTTCTTAGTTTCTCTCGACGGTGCCTATCTTTGACCGCAAATGCAAATTGGTTGACCCCTCTCCCCTCCTCTAAAGTGTTGTATGAATGCTTTTTGAAGTTCGAACGAGTTTTTTGCATGGGAAAAAGAAAGTTTATATGTACTTTAAAAAAATGGAAAACAATTTATAGATCCGGGATTTCCTTTCTGCCATTTTTACCCGAGATACATTTTCGTCGAATGTCTGTTTTAGCATTAGAATTGTTGGATGTGCGTAGAAAGAGACATCGGCATAATTGTGATAAAAAAATCATTTTAAAGTTTGAAAATAAATAAATTAGTCTAAAAATTGGAGACCGGCGCGGAATTTTGCGGGACCGCAATCCGCTTTTTTGTAAATGCGGGATTTTGCTGGATTAATCCCGCGGGATCCTTTCCCGCAAAAATTTTATCCAAATTCTCATTGCATTTTTTTAAATTCAAAAACATTATGCCAAATACTATCAGAATAGGTATGTTGATGAAAACGGACGGGCCAGGCCGTTTTCGTACGAGCACATGTTTTTTGACTATAACTTTTTTCTATGTCATCCAAATCCAACGATCTTTATATCATTCGATAGCCATTCAGATGCTCTATTAACCTGCAAAATTTAAAAAATTTCGTTAAGTTTTAAAAAAAGTTCGAGCCAAAAAAGTTGGAAAATCTGGTTGTATGAATTCTTCTGGTCATAACTTTTTTGAACCTTAACGAAATTTTTCGAAATTTGCAGGCTAATAGAGGACACTTAGGGCTATCGAATGATACCAACAATGTTGGATTTGGTTGGCAAAGAAAAAAGTTATAGCCAAAAACTTGTGCTCGTACGAAAACGGCCCGTACGAAAACGACCCTGACCGGAAAACGGAACCCGTCCGGTCTACGTCAGTTGGGCCTTCACGATTGGGCCCCCACGTTTGGGCCCTCACGTTTGGGCCCCAGCATATTTTTCCGCTATAACTTTTTTATTTGTCATCCAAATCCAATAAACTTGGTATCATTCGAAAGCTTAACATGTTTAAAAGCTTTTACTAAGCTATTGCTTCGCGATTAGACAATTACCGAAAAAGTTACACATGAAAATTGCGAAAAACTCGAAATTTTGAAGTTTTTTCATATTAAAAATTTTTCCAGGCTTTAAAATCTATCCGCTTTTTGTAAGACTAATAGAGTATGTGAAGAGCTTTCGAATGATACCAACAATGTTGAATTTGGATGATAAAGAAAAAAGTTATAGAAAGTTATAGTGGAAAAGCATGCTGGGGCCCAAACGTGTGGGGCCCAATCGTGAGGGCCCAACTGACGTAGACCGGTTGAAAACTAAATTTTCGATTTCTCCGGAATGTGACCACTTCCCGTGAACTAATCGGGTACTTTTCCGTTATGCCGCACTCCTCCTAAAAATGACATGATCCCAACAGAATAAAGCACCTTTCTAGGATTGTTATAGGCTTTAATCAAGAATCTGGCGTTAAAATTGCAAAAATTAGATAATTTCTATGATTTTCTCATAAAAAGCCAAAAGAAATTAATCAAAAATTGTTAATTTTCTTTGTTAAAATATTGAAAAGATGAATTTTATATTTTAGATTATTGTTATTTCTATAATATGTGCAAAAGCCGTTGTGAGCAAATTCGCGGTTGAATTATAAAGAAAGACATAATTGTCAGAATTGATAACTGAGTTCAGGGCATACTGTACTTTTCAAGGTACAGTACTTAATTTTGTGTTCAGTTAATAAATCGTATTTATTCATGGCATTTGGTGCATCGCCTGACCCCTTGTGACTATTTTTATAGAATATTAAAAAATGATTTTTGACGGGATTTTCCCGTGATCCCGACAATGAGTATAATATTTTTTAATTGCCGGTCAATAAATTTATAAAAAAATATTCATTATGCAATACAATTAACTTGCTATTGCCGAGTTTTCTTCGTTTCATTAATGCAAAAGCCCACTAATTGCCTCCTCTCTCTCTCTCTCTCTCTCTGTCTCTCTGTCTCTCTCTCCCCCCTCTCGCGCTTCTCCCTCTCTCTCTCTCGTTCCTCTCTCTCTCTCTGTCTCTCTCACGCTCTCTCTCTCTCTCTCTCTCTGTCTTCTCTCTCTCTCTCCCTTCTGTCTGTCTCTCTATCTCTCTCCCTTCTGTCTCTCTCCTCTCTCTCTTTCTCTCTTTCTCCTCACTCTCTCCCAGCTTGACCATCATCAGATCACCAAATATATCTCACTAGGTCCCACGCCCTTTGGTCATCGTACACCTTGCCAAGCTCCCACAGGGACAATATTTTTGAACAAAAGGCGGAAGCCTTGGCAACAGAACGCCAAAAGGTCTGAAAACACATAGAGAAAACTTGGCATTTCGAAGAAGCATCCGTGGCTAATGAGCAGAACTGACCAAATTGGACTGGCGAAGGACGAGAAGAAAAGTGTGGCGGGGAAGGCCATGGCAGATCAACTGCACGCTTTGGAGCACGTCCTGGGCAAGTACGGCCGACCTTTGCCCGTACGGAATGTTAAATTGATTGGGAAATTCTCTGATCACTTGTAGCATTTGCTTTGCCAAACTGATCAGAATTTCACAATCAAAATTTTTAGGTTCAATTTTGTAAGGCTTTTCCAATTAGTTAATATTCCATTCCCTCTGATCACATGCTGGTCATAAGCTGAGCCCATGACCTTTTCTAACTCTTTTTACATCAAATTAATTAGGGTTTGTTAGGGTCAGTGATCACTGATCAGCCAGAATCCAATCATAAATTGACCCGAACCATCACAAAACTGATCAATTGGCCACGCTTTTCATGTAAGCCACCCGGCAATTGTGATTACTAATTACGTGAAGTCCGGGTGCAATTAGCACCAATTCCACCGTTCGGAATGGGCACGGACAGTGCGGCGCACTTTTTCCACCAATTGACGCTTCCATTCTTGCAAGTGTTTACGGTTGGCATTTGCACTACCGGCACTCTTGGTGGTGTTGTCATCGGCACTGATCACTACCGTCTCAATTTGGGCGCCCATTACAGTGAAATTTGTGCAAGAGACAGTGAAGATCGAAAATAATTTGACGAGACGGACGGAGACGACGACAATGAAGACGGAGATGGTGATCGGACGGAACATTTGTTGCGAAATTCTGTGTGAAGCATTTTGACTGATTGTTGATTGATCACTTAATTTGGGCAAAAGCGATCAGTCTTCGATAGAAATTCTGATAATTGACTAGAAGATTTTTTGTAATTAGGAGAGTTTAAATTATCCCGTCCTTTGGAATGTTACAATTAGTCTGTTTTTAGAACGATATTGATCTTACAAAATCTTCAATCAGCGTTTGTTTTGTTGGGAATTGGTTTTGAAATGGAACGGACGATAATCACAGGAACAAAAGTTTCAAAATTTGAAAATTCATTGATTAAACCCATTTCAAAGTTTGCTTTATTCTCTCGCCCACCTTCCGCCAATTGTTGGATGTCAATGGTTGTTCGTTTTGTCATAAACGGTTCCTTCGCTATAAAATTAGGTCAAATGTCCAATTTCGGCATAAATTTCCACCCGTTGGAGTGCCAATGTTGAAGCCGAAGAAGAAGCGGCATAAATCGGCACCAAATTATAAACATGACCATCATTATTGGCACCATTATAGCTGTTAACATCATAATTGGGGTAAATACGGCAAGGACAAACCGTATATTGCCAGAAAAACTTCCCCCCCCCCCCCCTAAATTGGATACGGTAAAATTCTGACGGGGCACAAAACAAATTTTATGGTAGGCGGAAAAAACGGAAACCAAAAACAGTCGAGAACAGGAATTAGCAGTAAGGATTAGGATGAGCACATTGTCAGTTTTTTTAAATTAAAACCTCTGTTATTATTATATTTTCTATATTTTTTCAAATTGTGGCGGACGGATGTATTTTGGTGCAACAATTTCCGTGTGTCCATTCGTCCGAACAATAATCGGCATAACCATTAGCAGCAGCGGAGAGGCAACTCCAAATCACTGCTCCTCCCCCGTCCCTAATTACCCCCTTTTGTAAGTGCCCACCCGCCGAGGGCGGGCAAACTCTCACCATCCCTTTGTGGCTTAATTGTCGGTAACACTGCAGAATTGTGGTCCCGCCGGAAAATAAATTAAAAAATTTTATTTTATTTTTTCCTGGGGTTAAAAAAAGTGCTGATTACGAATCTGAGCTCAGGTTTTGCAAAATCATTGATTTTATCTATGATTTTTTTCTCAAGTACTTGATTTTTCAAAAAAAAATTTTTGTATAAATTTTTTTTTCAAGAATTTGGGGTTAAAAAAATGCAAGATCATGAATCTGCATTAATTTTTCGAGAATCAATGTTTTTGTCCATGATTTTCAACAAGAATTATAAAAAAATAAACTACAGCCAAGCGGGCTCGAACCCCAGATCCCCGTCTCAAGGGCCCAGAATCAAATTTCAAAACATCATAAAGATCTAAAAACTTGACTTCTCCGGCCAATCAATAGCTCATTCGAAAGCTCTTTTTGAGCTCTACAACATCCTTTTATGCGTTTTTATGTCCGAGTAATTTTTTAAATTTATTTTTGAAAAATCAACTACTTGACAAAAAATCATAGATAAAATCAATGATTTTGCAAAATCTGAGCTCAGATTCGTAATCATCACCTTTTTAACCCCAGGAAAAAATAAAATAAAATTTTTAAATTTATTTTCCGGCGGGACCACAATTCTGCAGTATTACCTAATTGTCCATCAACTAACAAATTATTCCGTGCAATTCTCATCACGAGAATGAGCAGTGAAAAGGCGTCAAAATGGCCAAAACACAAATGACCATTAACAAATGTTGATGGAGAAAAGAAGTTAATAATTGTTTAAGGAATTCGGCAAAGTGAAAAATTTGAAATACGACGGAAAAGGCAAATGGTAATTGTCATTTTTCGTTTTTGGGTCGAATTTCGCCGCGCCCTTCCGTCTCCAAAACCTTTTTTTTGCATGAATAATTGTTGTAGGAGAAAGCAGCGGGATGGAGCTGATTGGTTTACAATTTATTTGACATGACAATATGAAAATGTAAATCGTTTTTTATGCAAAAATTCAAAATCAAAAAAGGCGACACGTATGGTAAGGTGTGTTAAAGTTATACCCACAAACGAATTCGAAAGACAAAAAAATTAAATAAAACGCGTTATATGTTAAGACAGGAAAGAAGGCGTATTCGTTGGGCTTTTCCTCTCCAAAGTAGACGATGTTCGGCTCTTACGGCGCTTTCCCTCCGACATTTTCTCTCAAACGGGAATGGCTCGCGCAGTGATGGAGCACTTCGTCAAGCGTTTGAACAACCGACTGAATTGCAATTTGTCCGAAACCATGAGTCAGCTGAAAAAATTTCAAAAATGGAAAATCAAACAATTAACCAATCATTCATTAATTTACCATCATATTCAAAATTGCACGCGGTGTAATTAAATTTAGACCAAAGATTCCTATCCAAAAAAAATTTGCTCACCAAATTTGTCAAAGGTGCAATTTTGGCAAAAAAAAAGTCAAATAAATAAATAAATGAATTAGGGCCTTTTACTGACCTCGCTGACTGCGTTGAATCCCTTTTCGATTTCCTCTGGGAGAAAAAATTCGTCTATTTTTTCTGCGCTCGGACATGACAGCGTATTTGGGTCCGCCTTGTGAATGTCCAAAATATGCTTGAGCAACCCGCTATAAATGAAGAAGCTCATTTAAAAACAAGACATGTTCAAATTGGCGTTTACAAATGAGAATACAGAAACCGTTACATTTTTGGTTTTCCAAAACCTTTGACTTTTTTAGTTCTAAATTTTGTTTTCAAATTTTGCAAAAATCGCACCATGTAAAAACATTTCTTACCGAAATTTGAACAGCTCCTCCCTAGTGTACCCACTGTCTTGACCAGCGACTGAGCCTATTGACATTTTTTTTCAGAATTGAAATTTAGCCAATTTCTTACCAATTGCACGCGCAATTGCTTTAGATGGGTAATGCACTTTGATGATTGACCTGAAGTCATTCGCGAGCTAAATTTTAAAAGTGCATTTAAAATAAAATGTTATGAGTCAGATTAAAACCAAAGGAATATCTCTGCTCGTAAAAAACGAACATTCTTAGAAAATCAAAATTTGGTTTTGAAAAACTTTTCGGGGCTAATCATCCAACAGTTTCTCCACCCCCACCCATGGCTTAAACTTGCTTTTAATGCCTCTCCTTCTGTAAGAGGAGTGAAGCATGTTTGTACACGAGCATCCTTTTCTAGTTTCAGATTGTTGTCCATCGCAGCAGCAATGTCTGGCCCAAAAGGCTGTGGACAAAAAATTTAATAAATTAAAAATAAATCAGCAATGTTTTTGCATCCGAAGTTTGTTCGGAAAATTTCAAAAAACCTAAGGGTCCCTATTGGTTTTGCAGGTTTAGTAACATATTACAAACCTCCTCGGCGATTTCTCCGACCAGTTTGTGTTTTTTGCCCGCATCTTTCCGCGTGCGCAGAAAACTTGTGTAGTCTTTGGGAGTAATCTTCTCGAGTCCCCTCACACGACGTTCGATTTCTCCCAGTGTTACATTGTACATAACACTTTCACCAAGCGAGAGACGGCCACGGACAGCAATTTTCTGATCAGAGAAAGACGCTGACGCCTGTAAATTGTTTCCGATTAATTGACAATTGATTAGCAAAAAAATAAAATAAACCAAGTCCCACCATTTTGATAATCCTCCCTCCCCAATTGCAACTGCCATACAATTTCCCTGACCCCCTGTAAACACCCCCCCCCCTTCCCGTACAATCGCTCAAAACCTTGGCCGACGAAGTACCCGCACCCGCAGAAACACGCTGCGCTTCGTTCAGTTCTTTTCGCATTCTTTCTATTTCCGCCTTCTGTTTCTGGATTTCCTCCTTTTGTTGTTTGTTCTCATTCGTTAAAGCTTCCATTTCTTGGTGATGTATTTTTATCTTCTAAAAATATTTGAATATTCAACTCTTATTTTAAACACCTGTAACATGAAAATGATCAAACAACAAACAATTTTTGTGTCCGAATAGTTAATTACATACCAGCTAATTGGGAGGGTCTACCTCAGTTCGGCACCGGCACGGTTTGGCCCCAGCGGGTTTTTGGCTATAACTTTTTTCACTGTCAACCAAATTCAACATTCTTTGTATCATTCGAAAGCTCTTAACATGCTCTATTAGCCTGCAAAATTTCAAAAAAATTCGTCGATTTTGAACAAATTTATGTCCAAAAAAATTAGAAAATTTGATTTTTTTAATTATTTAGTCCATGACTTTTTTGAACCTCAACGAAATTTTTTAGAATTTTGCAGACTAATAGAGGACACTTAGGGCTTTCGAATGATACAAACAATTTTAGATTTGTTGGCAAAGAAAAAGTTATAGCCGAAAAACCGATGGGGCCGAATCGTGCCGGGCCGAACTGAGCCGGTCCGATTTGGGATGTAAAAGTTGCCATTCATTTTTCTTAAGTCTACATACAAAAAAAAATTTGAATTTAAAACATTATGCCAAATGTACATTTTTCAAATTTCAGTTTTTTAAATTCTTTGTCCCCTTTTTCGGGTCGTTTTCGTACGGGCCCAAGTTTTTGTCTGTAACTTTTTCCATTGTCAACCAAATTCAACATTGCCGGTATCATTCGATAGCCCTAAGTGTCCTCTACACACCTTTTCAAAAAACGAGATGTGTGCCAATAAATAGAGAGTGCAGAGAAAAATACATTTCTCTCATTTTGGCTTACTATTTCTTTACAGAGATAGAAAAAACTTAAAAAATTACGATTTTTGAAAATTATTTTAGGTTTTTGCGAACCAAATTGGACAATCTTGGTATCATTCGAAAGCTCTTTATAAGAAGAAGCTTGTTCGAAACAAAAGAAGCAATCTGATAAGTTAGAAAAAAGATATGAGGCTTCGAAATTTTGTTTTTTGAATAACTTTTCAAATCGACCCATTTTCAAATTAATCTGACCTATCATTAGATGCAAAAAAATTTTCTATATCGGTATACAAATTTTAAAGAAAATCTATAAGGCGAAACAAAAGTTCTATAGAGCGAAGTGAATTCTGTTTTTCTCTATTAACAGAGATAAAGAAATAGTACGCCAAAATGAGAGATGTTTTTTTCTCTGCGCTCTCTATTTATTGGCACACATCTCGTTTTTTGAAACGGTGTGTCTATTAGCCTGTAAAATTTCAGAAAATTTCTTTAAGAAAACAAAAAGTTATGGCCAGATGAATTCAAAAACTCAGATTTTCAAGCATTTTTTTCCATAACTTTTTACTGCTAATAAAGCATCTGAAGGGATCTCGAATGATTCCAATCCTGTTGGATTTGGTTGGCAAAGAAAAAAGTTATAGTCCAAAAATGTGCTCGTACGAAAACGGCCTGGCCCGCCTTTTTGCGGCGTAACTTTTCAAGAAAATGAGCTGGACCGGAATTCTGATGTGACGGTCCCTAGGAATATCCTCCCCTCCCGCCCCCAGGCGACGACTTTTTTTAATGCTTATCATATCAAAAAAACTGTGTCGACAGACGACGTCGGAAAATTTTTTAAAATTTGAATGAAATTACTTAACGGATTCGTCCAAAAACAGATTCAATTTTGCGATTTTGAGCAAGTTTTTCTGATTTTTAGAGACCGACGGTGCCAAGAAAGAATTTTTTTTTGAACATTCGCCAACTATTTTTTTTTAGGAAAAATTAGCCTAAAAAGCTTGTCCAAGTTGGAAATACTTTGTTTTTGAAAAAATTGTTATCAAAACCCGCTTTAATTTGCGCAAATTTTTCAAGTCAGTTATCCGGAATTTATAGAAGGTTTGTGGTGATTTCTTAACCAAACCCAAAAAATCGTAATGGATCCTTAATTTGTAATCATCGGGAGCAGCTCGTTTTCCCCCTCCCACGAGAAAAACATGTTAACAAATAAGCTTTAGAAGGATACCAAAATTGTTGGATTTGGTCGACAAAGCAAAAAGTTATGATGGAAAAGCGTACTTTGGCTAGTTTTTTATGCATTTTTTCACAATCAGACCCTATCACTTTGGATGTGCATGTTTCTCTCGGTTAGCTTCGTTTCTCATAGACTGGGCGAGATTTAGTGCTTTTTGAAAAGGACAGAAAAGGTTTGACCGTTTGGTGTCCTTTCCTGGTTTTGGACCCATTTAAACTTTGCCTTTTCCAACGGACACTCTTTTTGTGATAATTGATAATTAACGTTTGACACTTTTGAGTTTAATGCTCACACCTTGTTAAAAGTTGATCAGACCACGAAAAACCAAAAAATGGCTTACTTCGAAAAACTAACAGAGTTTATTTTGAGTTTCTGAAGCCTATTAGTAAAGAAGAAAAATTTCCAACGAATGAATTGCTTTTGGGATATTAGCCCATGCATGACTTGTCTCTGTTAATTACGGCAAAAGATCACTTTGGGAATCAAATAGCCTACTGTAAATGCTGTTTTATTTGTTTAAAAAACAGTAATTTAAACGAAAACCCAAATTTAATTTAAACGAAAACCCAAATTTAAACGATTTATGGGGTCTCCTGATCACCTATAGATTGGTCTGATCAACTTGGTAAGGAGTGTGTGATATCTTGGTCCAAATTTAACAAAATGAATGGCACCAATAGAGAAGGCCCATTAAAATTTCCGCAAATTCCTCCTCATTTTTGAAATATGAGAACAATGGGGCCAATTGTTTGGCCCTAAAAACAGCAAGGCTTACTTCTTTCCATTTGTCGACACGTGGAAGCAAAAGGTTGTGAAACAGCCGACAGGACGAGAACGCATTCGGAACGGCATCTTCGGCACGGACGAAGGGCACAAATTCGAACAAAAGTTCGAGCGGAAGGCTTTTGGGGGACATTGGCAACAGAAGGAAACGGCGGCAGGGGCCAATTTAGGGCAATTGGGTAATTAGTAAGTTAATGATGGGGGAAAGGCGTTGCGCGGAGCAATTAGGGCTTGGGAATGGGCGTCTCGGCAACAAATGAAGAAGCAATGGCCGCCCGCTTTCTCTTCCCTTGAGGGGATGTTTTGCTGTTTTATGTGTCTGTGTCACTTTTTTTCTCTCTCCCTACTCAAACCCACACACTCCTTCCCTTTGTTATGCTTCTCTGCTCCGGTGAGTGTTTCGTTATGTCTGCCTGTTCTCGCTGTCTCACTTTCTTTCGCTTCTCTCACTCTCCTTTGAGTTGAGTCGTTTCAGTGCCGGTGTTTCAGTCCCGTTTTGGATAGTAATTTTTTCTTATCGACCAAATCCAAACAATCTTGGTATAATACGAAATCTTAGCATTTCTAAGCTGTTCTTGGCGAAGGTAAATTGTCGGGTTCCCAAATATCGGATAGCCGGTGCCGAAACGACCGCAACTCTTCCCTCTCCCTTTGTTTTATCTCTCTCCGACTCTTCCCCCTCTCTATCCCTTTTTTACTCTCTCTCTCCTCTCTCTCTTTCTCTCCTTTCTCTCTCGGTCATTCTTCCCTCTCTCTGTCTTTACCTCTCTCTCTTCTCTCTCGCTGTCTCTCCTTCTCTGTTTTATCTAACTCGGATCACAATTTAAAAATGATTAATTTCTGATTTTTAATGATTTAATGTGAGTACCGTATTTCTTTTAATAAAGCTCTGACAAATGAGAGGTCGGCAAGTGCCCGTGGGATTTTCAAATGAAACTTGGTGGGTGGGTAAATCACCCCTAGTTTCTAAAGGTGTGCCGTGAGTGAAAAAACCCGTGAAATTCACGGTAACCGTGACCGTGAATCACGCACGGCACACCTCTACTAGTTTCTATTGCGAATTTTAAGCATTTTTGCCAAATTTAACAAATGATGCATCATTATATATCCTGTCGATTTTTAAAAAGTGTTTTTTGTGTGATATTTTTATTATTTATATATATTTTTTTGATTATTGACTTTGCATAGAAAAGCAAAAATAAGAATTAATTTACATTTATTTGTTCATTAAAAAAGTTTGGCAAAGAAGCTCATTTGGCAAAAATGCTTAAAATTTCTCAATAGAAACTGGGGGTGACCTACACACCCACCAAGTTTCATCATTTCGAAATCCCACGGTCACTTGCCGACCGTGACCGGAAAATCGGTCAGTGGAAAATGCGTCAGTAGAAAATGCGTCAGTGATATAAATATTTTAAAATAAACTTCTATGGCATTAATATTGTAATACAGAAGTAAACTTCTATATGAAAATCGTACTCAATTTCGAACCCCGGACCCGAACTCGAACAAAAAGTCGAAAAGCCAAAATTTTCAAAATTAGTTTTTTCTTAAAAATCGGATTAAATACATGAAAACAAATTAAAAGCCATCAATCCTGCAATAAGAGATCATTTATGCCGTTTTTTGAACCAAAAATGCCAAATTCGAAAATTTGGGCTTTCGACTTTTAGTTCGAGTTCGGGTCCGGGGTTCCGAATTGGCCGAAATGGATACCGGATTCGTCGTCAGTGCCCCCGAAAACCCAAGGAACTTGTTTTTATGACAATAAAATTTTCACTGACGCATTTTCCACTGACGCATTTTCCACTGACGCATTTTCCGGGCGCCTTGCCGACCCCTCCTTTGTGAGCTATTTTTTGTCCCTCGTCGGGGGGGGGGGGAGGGGACTTTACTGGAGGGGTGGCACTAATAGAGGGATAAGGCTCTACTAGAAGAAATACGGTATAAGGATTGGAAGTACAAGGAGTGTAAATTTGAAATCAATATAAATATAAAGAAAGACATATATTGTCAGAATTGATAAATGAGTTCAAGGCATACTGTACTTTTCAAGGCGTACAGTACTTAATTTTGTGTTGAGTTAACAAATCGTATTTATTCTTCTAAATGACAATTTCCAACGATAGTATTTGTCGGCACCGCTGACCCCTGCTGGTAAATATTTTTTATAAAATATTAAAAAAAGTTATTTTTCCAAAAATGAATCCCTTTTGACCCAAACAGTTGGAATGTACTTAATAATGAATAAATTCCAAATATTTATTATTATTATTATTCTTTGATAATTATAAATACATTTTTCTGGTGCCCCTCCCCCGCCTTTTGCCCCACTGAACGAACATTTGGCACCGCAAAAGGAGGGGGCATTTGTGTGACTGATGGGAATTTGATTTTCTTCGCCCCGTCCCATCCCGTGGTAAATGGTAAATGGGGCATCAGAAATGACTTGGTGAAACGTAAAAAAGGGCAAATGTAAAAAAGGGACAGAAAAACGTACAATGGAAAATCGTAAAAAAAGAGAAAAAATTCCTTTTTAATTTTTTGGACCTTGAATTAGTTGAGACCGAGCGAGAATTCCCAGTTTTTTCATGTCTCGGTTTTGCCAAAATCCCCGGTCCCTACCAATTCTATTGAATGCGTTGTGTATTTATTTACAAAAATTGTCAATTTGATTGGCAAAAAGTTCCAAAGATATTTTTTAAAATGAAATAATTTTTAATTCTTCAACAAAAATAAATAAAAGTATTAATTTAAAATGTAAAAGAAAAAATGCAATAAATTAATGTATTTTTGCTGGGTTTTTGTTTGGTTTTCATTTGATCAGTTTTTACTGATCATCATTAGCATTATCATCGTTCGGATCAGTCTCTCCTCATCCCTCTCCCCGTGTCACGGAGTGGCGGCGATGAATCGGCGATTGGCTTTTCGAAATGCTTTTGCTCTTTGGCGGCTGTCACCGCCGCTGGGAGAGGAGGAAACGCCGCCGCTTCGACGACGACGGGGACAACAACAAATGGAAGTTGATGAAGTATTTGGAGTTGGCATTCAATTGGTACAACAGCACAATGATCAGAAGCAACGGAAGTAGCACAAAAAGAAGCAGAAGAAGGACTTTGCCGGACGTACTCAGTTGGACGGAACGCAGCAAACGGCGGAGGGGCGACGAGGAAAAAGCAATTTGCTGAAATTGGGGGGAGGGTGTAAAATGGCACGCCAAGCCAATGACGAAGAATGGCACAAAATAAGCGGGTGGGTGGTAAACAAGCGATCGGATTTCACTCCCTGCACAAAAAAGGCGCCGCCGGCGGGCGGGAAAGTTTGGCAAATGCACCAAACGGCACACCAAATAAATTGATAAACTGTAGTGAACGCCCCGTGAAAAAAAAGGTCAAATGATATACACACCGTTTCAAAAAACGAGACATGTGCCAATAAATAGAGAGTGCAGAAAAAAAAACATCTCTCAGTTTGGCGTACTATTTATGTATCTCTGTTATTAGAGAAAAATGAATTCACTTCTCTCCATATAACTTTTTTTCTACTCATACAATCTGTACTAAATTTTGCATACCGATAGAGAAAAATTTTCTGCATCGAATAATATAGAAAGTTTTTACAAAAATAAGGCTCATTAAAAAGTTACTCAAAAAACAAAATTTTGAAGCCTCATATCTTTTTTCTAACTCATCAAATTGCTTGGCATTTGCTTGGAAAAAGTTTCTCCCCATCAAGAGCTTTCAAATGATACCAAGTTTGTCCAATTTGGTTGGGAAAAACCTTCAAAAATAATTCCCAAAAATCGTCATTTTTTAATATTTTGGACAAAAATAAATAAAAATATTCATGTTGCACAGCGGACTCGAACCTCCTCCCTTTGTTCGTTTACTATCCTACAAAACCACTGAGCCACACATGCAAATTTTTTTTGTACTGGGAGCCCAAAATTGAAACGATGTGTATACCAATCGATTCGACTCGAGTAGTTAAGCACGAAAAAATAGGTCTCCAGTTGCGGAAATGCCAAAAAAAAACCGGTTTTTGAACCGGTTTAAAACTCGAAAATTTGAGTGAAAGGGGGGCTCCTGACCCTTTAAAATGGTCAAAATCGGACAAATATCAGATTCATAACGAGAAATGATTAACTAATCACCACCAGCAGAACACTAAACAATCTAATTAAGTCCTAATTTGAAAGCAATTTGGTAGGAAGCGTTTCACAAAGAACAAAGCTTAAGTGGAAAAACATGCTGGGGCCGAACCGTGGGGGCCGAACTGTGGAGGCCGAACTGAGCGGTTCCGCAGTCCCCAAATCTGAATATTCAAAAAAAGACAATCGCTTCAATAATTTTATATTGCTAAAAAAAGCTGCGGATCTCCATTCGCGGATTCCAAATCTCGCGGTCGCGCATCGCAGATTCAAATGGCCGCGTTTGCGAATCGCGGAAAAAAACGCCGTTGGTCGCAGTCACTCTCCACCTCTGTTTGTCCCCATTTTTTTGAATTTTCTTTTTCAAATTTAATTAAGTGGTTTCGGAAGTTAAATATTTAATTCTTCAATCCTGATTTTATAGGATATGGCTATTGATAAGAGTGCGCATCAGAAGAAATATGTCGGCACTATTTCGGTGGAACTATCAGTTAACGGTAAAAGAATACAGAGATGATAATATATCTTTTCTATAAAATGACGAAATCATTTTTCAGCTCAACGACTCCGACGCGAACAGCAGCAGCACCAGTTGTTGGACGGACAGAACACCGGCGAACTCATCCAACAAATATTCGACGAATTAAATGCCCAGCACAGTTCAACGGGTCGCATTTTGGAGAGAAATGGGCGTGCGTTGTTCCGAATTGCCGACCATCCGGGGACGGAGACGCCGTGCCATGTCCCAATTGGGCAGCAGAAATTTCGCTATTTTTTTCAGCGTTGGTAATTGATCTGCTTCAATCGTTATTTATTTGTCTCATTTCTTTCTCTTTCGTGCACATTTTAAAATGTGAATAAATGTTTTTTCCTTTTACAGCTTTTAGTAATGGCTTTCCTTCAAAGATGGGTGTGATTTCCCATTAATATATTTTTTCATTCGGTAGTTTCTATGGCGACGAACAACCAGATAAGACTTTATAAACAGTGTCGTCCAATAGTCTTTTTGCGTTAGGATGAAAGAAAGACTATGTCTATTCGAAAATGTGCCCAAAAATTGGCGCGCGCCATTAATTACAATTTCTATTCAATAATTCCATATTTCGTGCTGAATTTATGAGAAAAATAAATTTCACCTTGAGGGCCTACACAAAACCTTGAAATATTTTGGTCAATTTTTAAAATTTTTAGGTTAATGGACAAAATGCTAAACCAAAAGGACAATTTCACATTGAAGGAGCTTAAAAATCAGACAGATGAAGAGAAACAGTTTTTTCAGCTCATCAATGAAGGTATAAGGCCATAGACAAATTATGCTTTTTTTGTTTTTTTTTTTCGGTTTTGTAGACAAAATTGAGGAGGCCAAGGAATTGGTTAGAAGTGGCAAAGTGCGTGTGAATTCGCTGGACAACAGCGGGATGAACGCATTGGACCACGCGTGTTTCAAGGGCAACGAAGCGTTGGTCGAGTTTTTGCTTGAAAATGGGTCGGACTCGGACAACCGAGCGCACTCGGACGGATACACGGCACTGATGTTCGCCGCACTCGCAGGTGTTGTGGCCACATGAAAAGTTGGCATTCGGGTCATTATTTTAAAATTTCCCTCAGGGATACGTTTAAAAACAACTTTTTTTTGAATATTTATAAAAAAATTGAAGGCATTAAGTACTGTTTTCGAACCCATTGAATTTTTTCATACCCAAAACCATTCCATTTAAGAACTTTTTTTTGAACTTTCTAAATCTAATCCATATACCTAAACACAATATCATAATCATTAATTGCTGAAGGTAACGGCCGAATTTGTCAGCTGTTGTTGGATGCTGGGGCAAATGCGCACGCGCAAAACAACATCGGCAAAACAGCATCTGAACTCGCAGCTTTTGTAGGTCGGAACTTTTAAACCGATTAATTCCAATAATTATTTTCGATTTCATAATGCATTCAAATTTCTGTCGCAAATATTGGTACTTTCCGGTTTGACCATTTTCCTCGAAATTTTGGATTTAAATAAATTACTAAACCTATTTTTTTCTGTCAAACAAAATATCCCCCAAAAACCCTTTAAGGGCAGCACGAATGCGTGAGCATCATCTCCAATTACATCAGTTTGTCCGATGTGGACGCGATTCTTCACCCCCAGGGGGCGGACAGTGCCGTCATTTACCCGCCCGAGTTGGCCAAATTCATCCAACGGTTGACGCGTACCCACGCCTTTCACCCGGTCAAATTGACATTCGATGTGTCCGAAAATGCGGCGGTGTGGCGGCACGTGAAAAAGACGGTGTTCACGCTGGACACCCTTTTCGAGAAGCAATTGCGCAGCAAGAAGCCCAACGAGGTGCACTTTTGTAGTGAAGCTGGCGGTTGTTCTATGGGATTTTCGCTTCGTTTTATTGGGGGGGGGGGGACAGTCGGGAATTTTTTATATAGTCCTGGTAAAAAAAAGGGATTTCTGCCCCGCTCTTTTTCAATGATTTTTCGGGCCCGACCTTCGGTCATTGCAATTCTTAATTTTCCTGATTGAAATTCAGGTGCTCTCTCTGAAGCTTTGGGTTGTTTTGCACACATTTCGTGAGCTGACTAAATTTGTTGACTACCGACTGAAAAGAAGTGCCGACGGGGACAAAAGCGGCGATGGTCAGCCGAATTTGGCACTGCAATTTGCGAAGAAACTTCTACAGGACGAACCAACACATCGAATTCGGCACAACGAAGAACGTTTCGTCAGACAAACAATCGCCGCCTTCCCTTACAAACAATCAGTGGGTTTAAAATTGGCGGGAATAAGGCAAAAGAAGGGGACGGACGACAGAAAGTCAGTGGGACAAAGTGTCGACCGAAGGCATCGACAAAATATTTGTTCGGGATTTCAATAATTTTTCTCGTTCCTCCTTCGCTGGCGACCCCCTCCCCACCACCTCTTTTACACCGGCCTCCCTTTGCTACGAAGAGGTCCCCATCCCCGTTCCCATCCCCAAGTTTGGACCTTTTGCGGGCGAAGGGGGGGGTGGTCTAAGTAGCCGGGCCCCGTCAATCTTTATAAGCCTATTTATCATTTCTGATTGTCAGATGCTTTGGCAAACATTGGGCCGTAACATTTCCATCGTTTCGTTCGGTGAGCCTCCGTCCGCCTTCGTTTTGCTCTGTCAAACTTTGCTCGGCGCTCGTTTTGTCCAAACGGCAAACTTTTGCAGAACATGCGCAGTGCCATCGGCCAAAAAGCGTTGCAAAGATTGTAAAGTAAAAATTCCATTTTTTACTACAATTAAATTTTATGCATTTTTTCCATTTTCAGACATTTTACTGTTCCGTCGAATGCCAACGATTTGATTGGGTCGTTCACAAAAAGTGTTGTGAGGCAATAAAACAAAGAAATTTGGACCAAAATTGTACAGCAACAAATTTTGAGGAATTAAATATTTCATGAATTTGTGCAGATACACTCTTTATTATTAAACACTTCCGTCTGATTTGTAAGCATTCGTTTTTCATGGGTCAACGACACTTTCTGGCCAAGTCGGTAAAGCCGCTTAATACGCTGGAATTTCCGTCGGTCACCCCCCCCCCCCCCCCCCCCTCCCCCAAATCTCTTGGTTAAAATTGTGACCAAATTAAAACCCTCCGCTTTTGTTTTCCCCTCCCTTTCGCACATTTTTTTGCAGCTCCGCCGCTTCGGCTAAATTCCTTTCACGCCGCCGTCGAATTGTTTTTGCTGTGGACAAACAACAAAGAAACACACCCCGCCCATCCGACCACATATTTTGGGATGGATCATCCGGGGGATATAAACCCCTGGGGCGGGGGGGAGGGTAATTGTGTGTGTATGTTTGGCGGATCAGCCAACAGTTGTTTGGCTGGGTGTGTGGGTGGGCCGATCAGCAACAAATGCGTTGCGATTGAGCCAAAGCGTACGGGCCCCGGGGGATATTCAATAAAACAAAAATCGATTGGATGAAACGGCTTTTACACTTTGTGAGACTAAATTGTTGTTAGCTTTGTACGTGTGGGAAAGCTTTCTGTTGTACAGTAAGCTGACATTTTTTACAAAATTATAAAAAAGGAATAATTCTCGAGCAAATGGGACAAAAGTAAGCCTAACATACTCTGCTGACCACGGTACATAAAACAAATACCCCAATTTTGGTGGATTTTCGTCCATCGGCCAAAGCGGAAGGCCTCAGATTTGTGCCAAAATATGTTTATTTGAATATCGATCGATCCACCACTGCTTTTGCATATTTTGGCCTTGCGGTTTTTGTTTCGTTTTCTTTGAAAAGGACCCAATTTTATGAGTATTTTTTTCAGTTTCTTCTTTTATGTAAACCATTTTCAATGTTTAGGGCTTTCCTGTTCTTTTTGTTAACATTTCATTTCGTCTTTTTTTGTTGTTGTAAATTTTGTGGCCATGTCAATAGCGCCCACTTACAAAGTGCACAAGCCAAATGTGCCAATTCTCATGGAGGTGGGCCATATTCATTCATAACATATGCAAATTAAAACAAATTGTTTCATTTTCTACATAATTTCCAACTTAAAATTGCCTATTTTTCAGGACATTTTTGGCTGGGTTCGCGAGGGAAATTCGTTTCAAGTGCGCGTTTGGTTGGACGACTCGGAGCACGATTTGAATGTTGGGTAATGCGAATGGTCGGGGGATTATTAAATGGAATGAATTTCCGAAATGAACTGTGAAGCCTACGCCAATCCCTCTTAAGACGCTTTTTTCCCATGAATTTGGATCCAAAAAAAATATTTATTATGTAAATTTAAGAATTTACCACCTTTTTTAAACTATCATTTGGTATTTTTGGAGTTTGTATCCGCTTTTTGATTCTATTTTTTAATTTTCAATCGTTTAAAACAACCAACAGATGATCATAACATTATTCCAGGGATGACCACGCCTTTTCGCTGCTCCATTGGGCCTCCAAGGAGGGCCACGTGTCCATCGTGGAAATGTTGCTGTCCCGCGGCGCACGTGTCAACGCCACCAACATGGGCGACGACACGGCACTGCACTTGGCCGCGGCGCATGGCCATCGCCAAATTGTGGTGGTACGGAATTGGGGGGGGGGGGGGTAATTAATTAATAAATGAAAAAGCATGTACACGAAATTTGTTATTTACATTGCAAATTGAGATGGGACTTCCCATTTCTTAAGCTTCCGTGCCTTGGCAAGATTTTACTAATTCAATTTTTTTGGTTGGTAACCAGAAATTTTTCGATTTTCTAATTTAAAATTAGCTGTCAGAAAATAAAACCAAAAGTCGTCCGGCGATGGCACCTAATGAACCCACCATTAAACAAATTACTTCAGAAGCTGTTGTTGCGAAAAGCGGAGGTGAACGTGCAGAATGAGCATGGGATGACTCCGCTGCATTACGCCTGCTTTTGGGGCTACGAACAAATTTGTGAGGTGTGTTTTTAAGCCGTGCCTTTGCTTTTGCCGTGTCTTATGCTTTTTCATTGCTTTTCCCCCACTTGGCAACAAAGGATTTGATCCGTTCCGGTGCGCTTACCACAATGTGCAACAAGCGCGGGCTCACCCCTTTGGATGTGTGCCAACCGCAAGTCCGACAATCCGTCTATGGCGCGTTTTTTATTTGTGGGGGGGGGGGGGGTAGGCTAATTTTTTCTGAAATTTTCTTTCGGAATAAAAAGGGGGAATTCATTGGAAAAGGGAAAACCCTTCCCAGCAAAAAAAAAAATAAATGAATTTTCTTTATTTCTCATGTAGCCAATTTCAAAATCACTGCTTTCAGAGATTGCGCTGAGCAATGGACAGAATCCGCAGCAGAAGATCCAATACAGCGGCGACGCGTGGCAAAACACAAAAACATTTCGTTCCCGCGACGCGACGTGGTCACGGCATGTTCAGGGGGCAACTGGCCATCTTTATGCCCTTTTTTGTATTTTTCAAATAATAACCGGAGGCGTTTTTTGACTCCCACCGAACCCCCCCCCCAACAAAAAAACAACAAAAGAATTGCCATTCCGAATTCTGAACATCGAAATTACGGCGATTTTTTTTTTAATGGCACCTTTTGTATCTCTTCCTCCGCTTTCCCAATTATTGGTGGGTGATCCATTGTCATCTTTTACCCACAGATACACCGGCGTTGACCTCCAATCGTTGGCGCTGACAAAGCAAATTGCGCAGTCGCATTCCGGCATTTTGTACCGCGGCAAATGGCAGAACAACGACATTGTGGCACGGGTGCTCAATGTGCCGAATGTGACGGAGCGAATATCGCGCGATTTTGCCACCGAATTTTTGCAACTAAGGCGAGTTCGGAAATGAAAATTCTTGAAGCTTGGCACGATGGGAGAGGCAGCCCTTTCATTCATTTTAAAGAAATTTATGCCATCATTCCGAATGTGTCTTGAAAAATCCTAATTAAAAAAAACAATGTCCACCTTTTAATTTTTTTTTTTAATTCGATTCGGAAACAGTGTCAATTAATTTAAATTCCCATTTTTCTCAGTTTTAAATGGGACATTTTTTTTCTTCAGAATATTCGCCAGTGCCTTCGTCAACCCCGTGTTGGCCGTGGTCAACCAACCGCCCCAACTGATTGTCATCAGCCAATTCATGCCCTTCGGCTCGCTTTACAATGTGCTACATGAGCAGTCATGTGAGCAAAATTTGCAAATATATGTAAATTGATAGATTTTTTAGAAATTTTAACTATTTATATGACAAAATTTTTACAAAAATTCAGCTGTGGTCATCGACCACCACCAGGCCATTCGTTTTGCGTTGGACCTCGCCCGTGGCATGTCCTTCCTGCACTCCTTGGACCAGCCCGTCCTGCGATATTATCTGAGCTCAAAACACGTGCTCATCGACGAGGATTTGTCCGCCAAAATTTCCATGGCCGACACAAAGTTCTCCTTCCAGGAGGTCGGCCGATTGTATTCGCCCGCTTGGATGGCGCCCGAGGGTAAGCAAAAATGGGCAAACGGAAGAAGGGAATTCCCACGGTTTTTGACGGGAATTCTTTTGTTACAGAGAGTCGCGAGTCTCGAAAAAAATATTTTATTTGTCCGACTGATGATAAGACCAAACCCGGGCTTTTACTTTTTAATATCAGGTCCATTTCAAAATTCCAGGCCAACCTTTTCTGAAAGTAATTTTTTGTATTTGTAAAATTTGGGTCTAAAAATAACATCCGGAATGCAACAAAATCGGAAACACAATTTTTTGCATTTAATTGTAAACTTGGCCAAAAATCTCATCCGGAATGGAAAACTCGGAAACACAATTTATTGTAGCTGTAACGCTTAATCCGGAAAAAATAATGCTATCCGGAATTGTACACAATCGAAAACACAATTGTATTTATTGTAAATTTGGACCAACAACACCTTCCGCCGGGATGGAACACAAAGGAAACACAATTTTGCATTTGTAATTTCCGGAATCGAATACAGTTGTGTTTAATTGTAAATTTGGACCAAAAACACCTTCCGGAATAGAACACAATTGGAAAACATGGACCAAAAACACCACCCGGAATTGTAAACATTCGGAAATACAATTATATTTAATTGTAAATTTGGACCAAAAACACCTTCCGGAATTGTACACAGTCAAAAACACAATTTTTGCATCCATCCGGAATTGTAAACAATCGGAAATACAATTGAACCAAAAACACCATCCGGAATTGTAAACAATCGGAAATACAATTATATTTAATTGTAAATTTGGACCAAAAACACCTTCCGGAATTGTAAACAATCGGAAATACAATTGTATTTAATTGTAAACCAAAAACACCATCCGGAATTGTATACAATCGAAAACACAATTGTATTTAAATTTAAACATGGACCAAAAACACCCGGAATTGTAAACAATCGGAAATACAATTGTATTTAATTTTAAACATGGACCAAAAACACCACCCGGAATTGTATACAATCGAAAACACAATTGTATTTAAATTTAAACATGGACCAAAAACACCACCCGGAATTGTAAACAATCGGAAATACAATTATATTTAATTGTAAATTTGGACCAAAAACACCTTCCGGAATTGTACACAGTCAAAAACACAATTTTTGCATCCATCCGGAATTGTATACATGAAAACACAATTGTATTTAAATTTAAACATGGACCAAAAACACCACCCGGAATTGTAAACAATCGGAAATACAATTGTATTTAATTTTAAACATGGACCAAAAACACCATCCGGAATCGAACCTATGGGAAATACATTTGACCATTAGCTTTTCCTATCCCATTGTTTTTTAGCATTACAAAGGTCGCCGGAATCGCTGAACACTCGTGCCTCGGACATGTGGAGTTTTGGCATTTTGCTCTGGGAGCTGAACACACGCGAAGTAAGTGCCATCCATCTTTTTTAAAACTGGGTTTCTGATCAAATTTTCGTCTCCAGTTTTGGGCCCATTGGTTGACATATTTGGGGCTCCATTTAATCTGCGTTGTGATTCTGTAGTATACAGTAAAATTTCTCCGTTTGCCAGGTTCCCTTCTCCGATCTGTCGCCCATGGAAATTGGGATGAAAATTGCGCTGGAGGGACTGCGAGTGACCATTCCGCCGGGCATTTCGCGAAATATGTTCCGACTGATCAACATTTGCCTGAACGAAGACCCGGGCAGGCGGCCGAACTTTGACCAAATCATACCGATTCTTGAGAAAATGGGCCACTGATTTGCCTGTTTTAGAGCACTACTAATCAGCTTTATTACAAAATTTTTGGCGCCCATTACAAAATGATCATTTTTGAAAGCGCAAAGGGCGGGCGCCTTTTTTAAAAAATTGTTTTTTGCTTGTCACTTTGTAATTAGCGCCAATTTTTATTCGGCCAGCTGATTGTCTTCCGTTTAATTGGGTTTATTTTGTTACTATAGCTTCCAAAAGAATTCGAATCATTTTTAATTTCTAAAGTCAATTACAGCAATTATGCAAAGGCCAATCAGCTGGTCTTTTGTGTGTACCATTAATATTGTCCCAGAACAATAATCACAAATTGCCTTTTTTATTTTTGTATTCTTTTTTGTACTTGAAAACTATTTTTAACCCTTTCTTTGCATTCTCTACATAAAAACTAAATTTATTTAAATAAATTTTTTTATCTTTTTATTTTTGTGAATAACATATTTTTCATGCGCTTTTTTCCTAAATCAATTTAGCTCACAAGTTAGAAAAGCGCTTTTAATTCGAAATGTTTGCTGCACCGGAATTTATGGATGCCGAAGACAGTTTGATGGAGATGAAATCGAGTCAGTTCAAAATGGACAAAAATGAGTTCATTGCCGCGGAGAAATTGATCGACAAGGTAAACAAAATAACATTTTAACACGATATAATGGAAAATGTAATTGTTTTGTTTTTAGGATTACTACAGGGACTTTGGCGATATCTTTGACCCGGATGTGAAGTGAATGCGGCTACTTTTGTGGAGAGATAAGAAAATAATGTAAAGTTGTTGTTTCTTGATTTTTGCGACATAAAATTGTGCATGAGGTATTTTATGAAATGGAAACAATGAAAGCGTAGAAATTCCAGATAAATGGAGATCACAAATAGGAATCATTTTCATCGGGCCGCTAAAACATGGTGATTTAATTTTTTCAATCGCAGTTTGGGCGTTCAATCAGTCATCCAATCGGAAATAAAGCCATCCTTTAATTTTAGCTGGGCTAATTCGTTTGGTATTTATTATTTGAGTGTTTTAAGCCCGTGAAAAATAATTTAAGCGACTTATAAAAAGTCGGGCAATGAAAACAAATTAATTTTGGGGGCGTTTAATCATACGAATTCCGATTGAACGCCAAAAACTGCAATAGGGTTGGTTCAATGTGATCAAAATGGTGTCTCATATGGTGGTGAAATAGGCATTGGTCTGTCTCTGTTAGGGCACTTTGTTTGTGTCTGTCTTCCGTTTGTGCTCCCCGTGCCGTGCCATCCCTCACATTTGCCGACACCGAATGACGTGAGTGCCCTCGTTGGCGGAGTCCTCCTCCCCATTCTCTTCCCTGCCGTCCCCTCCTTCTTCCTCTTCGCGTGTTGAGTCGACTTGGAAGAGGCCAAGTCCCACCGAATTGAGCAGTTGCTCCCATACCAATTCCGGTGTTCTGGCACGACGATTTTGTCTCATCAGTTCGTACAGTTCGGCGATGTTTCTCTCTTCCGCGTCCTCCGGGAATTTCGCATCAGTTGCCTTTTTCAGTTGAGTCTGAAATTACGCACTTTTTCTTGAATATTTATTGGGATTGCTGAGTCCGTCTGCAGATACGTCTAATCCAAACCGACTAAAATGGCCTTAGAATACTTCCCCGCACATCCTTCCCCCCTCCCCGCGTGTTTATTCCAATTTTTTCATTTATTTTAAGTTAAACGAAAAATCCAAAAAACCTGAAGGTGACTAATAGTTAAAGACGAATCCCTTTCTAACCGGTGCGGGCTCCCAAAAACGGATGACGTCGTCAATGCCAGAACTTGCGATTAGACATCGGAGAGGGTGTGGTTGGCAACAGTTCACTGTGTAATGATCGCCCTAAAAGCGTCAAACAACCATTAAAAAATGTTGTACATTTAAATTTAAAATAGCAATATTCAAAATGTTTTTTTGATTGGAAAATTAGGAACACCTTCAATGATACATTTTTAAAAGCAGAGAACCAGAAAAATATTTCCCCATTTTTTGTTTGAAATGCATCAGAAAATTTGGGTGAGATATTCAAATGCCAATTCAGTCAAAATTGCCTTGAGTGCTTTGACGATGCACTGACTGTTCCGTTCCCAAATGAACAATGAGCCGCAATCGCTGCCCGCCACAATGAATTGGTCGTCGGGGCCAAACCAATTGGACTCTTTGATGTCCGTGTTTATGTTCAAATGGCCGGTGTAACGCTGCACATAGTCACGGTGTTTGGCTGTGTATTCCGGGGTCCACAGCTTTTCCCCTGTAAATTATTCCTTTCCATTTTTTGGATTTGTGAAAGATTAGGCAGAAAAATCCTATCTAATTTTTACAAATTGAATCTTTCATCCCCCTCCTCATTCATTACCTTCCTCTTGCTTTTTGTCGCCCAACAATTGTTTCAATTCCGCTGTGTGCTCGTCGTCAGAATGGTGCAAAGTGCAATAATATTCAAAACATTCATTGGCCAACTAAAAAAACCAATTTATTTTGGTTTCATTTTTCTGAAATTTAAAATGCTTACCGGCATTTGTTTTAGAGAGATCAAGCATTTAATGAGCAAAGAATGGGCCAATTTGTGCGAAGGACTGAAGCGAAGAATGGCGAGGCAATCCCTGACCGAGTCCAATTGGTCGCCGTCCCAATTGCGCTCCATGAAACAGGAAGCTCGGGCGAACAGACATTGGACGAAGGCATTCCGATGGGGAAGTTGAGCAAATTGTTGTTTGATCAAGGCACTGTCATCAGCTGAGACAGCCATTGAGAACAGTTTGAGACGGCGGTGAACGAAACTGAAAATGATGGAATGGGACTTTCTTTATACGTCGCCGTCCAATTTTTTTAATTCATTTTTTGCTACTCGAACACTAGAAATTCCAAGTTATTTTCCATTTAAATTTTGGCAAGGAAGGACGGGGGGGGGGGAGTTCAGCGGTTTCCGAAAACCTCGTTTTTTTATCCTATTATTTCCGTTTCAAGACCTTTGCACAATTTTGGTTATATAACTTCAGTTTTCTAACTACAAGAGGGAGAAAAACAGGACTTATTAACAACAAATCCCATTGAGAGAGTTGGGATTGTTGAAAAATAAAATAAATTTGAGAATTTCTTAAAAGAATTAATAAATGTTTTTGCGTTTATTTACCTTTCCCAGTGGCGGCACAAAAACTGTGAACATTTGTCAATTTTCTCACTGAGTTCCATGTTGGCGTTCTGAATCTGATTTAGTTCATGCAAAAGCCTCTCGTCATCAGCTGGACGGTTTGGCTGATGCAAAATTGTGCATGGAATTGTCCCATTTCTCCCAGGGCTCACGGGAACGACCACTTTCGAACCGTCGGTAAAGAAACTGAAAGAAATAAAAAAGGTAAAAAATATCGGAATCGACCAAAAACCACTTTACTTTTTCAATGTCGAAAGAATGTCGGGACTGTGGTGTTTGTCCGGGTCCCTGACATCAAAAATGTAAATGTTGTCTGAGCTGATGTTCACAATAAGTTCGTCGCCTCTTTTGTTGAAGGCCAAATGCGTGGCCAAGAAACGGCCTTCACTTCCAATGTGTAAGTTGGCTTAACACAATCAAATTATTTTTCACAAAATGTTACCAACCCTTAAGAAAAAGTCAGTACAAGTAAAAATTTAGGTAGAATAATTTAGGATTTGAAAAAATATCCCACAAATTTTTAGAAGCATGGATTATCCCAAGTTTTAATAATTAGCATTTTATTTTGGGATAGGATTCGGAAATGCTTTACGAGTCAGGTCAATTGTTACCCGGCAATAATCGGATGACCGGCTCTTTCATATTGCGCCTGTCAAAAATGGGCACGACGGCGTCACTTAGGCCAACAGCGATCATTTCGGGCTTGGCCTCGTTGATGGCCAACGATTTGAGTTGGTATTGGCTGGACATGTCCAACAAGTCGGAGGTGCGATTGTCACGGAGGTCATATTGCCTTGACAAGAAAATAATAATAATTAAACATACAAAGTGCAAATGGCTGAAGGTAATGAGGAGCATCCGAAAAGGAGAGAAAATTTTATTAGAAAACTTAAATTGGTTAAACTTTTTAAAAACAATACTACTTTTAGACTTATTTTTAGGAGTACAGCGGGCAGGTCCCCGAAACACCAAGAAAAATTCAGAAATTCCTCTGAAACTCCGAAAATCCTGCTGATAAACCCTGTGGACCTTCGCTGGTGAATAGACAAATGAACTCACCTCAAAACGCCGTCCTCAGAGGTTGACCAGAAAAGACGCGGTTCCGCTGCGCAAGTGGCCAACTTCTTCACTCTGCCACCGCACTCCCACCTTTGGATGTGTCTGTGCCCATCAGCGGCAGCCTGACCAGAATTGAACGGTGTCCTATTGTTTTGTAATTTTGGCGAATATCAGAACCCGAGGAAGTGAATTCTTTGGGTTTTCACCCATTAAAATCACTACTATTCGTATACCATTGCACGTCATGCAGTTACTAATTTTGGGACTATTTTTTAGAAATTTAAGCTAAAAATTGGGTATATTGCATATTTTTGCCCTCCCTACAACCACCGAAAACGCGGCTTTTAATTTGTCTGTTTTCAATTTTTCATCCATAAATATATTCCTTTCCCCGACTTTATCTGTTTGCGTTTCTATTGAGTTTTAGTAACAATTTTGGAATTAAATGGGGCATTCTCTTACCGTCGGCTGATGTTCCAAGTCATGCAAAAGCACTTGAGCATCGCCCGACGCGGACACGAGCAGACGATCCCTCATGTGCGGGATGAACAAAACGGAGAAAATGTTGTTGGTGTGCGCAGTGCGCAGCCGCTGAACCAACCGACCATCTTCGCGCCACACCAAAATCTGTCGATACGAAATGCTAATTAGGTAGATAATGTTAAAGACAAATGAATTTCGGCGCTAGTTAAATAGAGGGCCTTTTTGAATTTTATCAAAAACAATAGAGGGGACCCTTTTGTTTTGCAAAATTTTTTTGTGATAAAAAACCATGAAAATGTGTTATCCGGGGTTTTAGAGGTCGCTGATTACGAATCTGACACCTAATTCGAGGTTGTGGACCCCAAGAACCCTAAGAAAAAAATTTTCATGACTATATATTTAAAAATTTTGCAAACCAAAAGGGTCCCCCCTTTTGTTTTTACTTTTTGATAAATTCAAAAAGGCCCTCTTTTTAACTAGCGCCTGAATTTCTATGGAAGAAATCAGCGGATGGAAATGTGTGAGATCTCGCCATAACTTTATCAGGATCAGTCTCGTTCAACCGTAAATATTGGAGCGAATCCAAACAAAACAGAATTATTAGCTGATCCCGGTCCTTTTTTTCAAAATTCAGGTTTTCCAAAATAACGGTGTCTAAATATTAATGCAAAAGTAACGCACATTTTGGTCGTCCGAACCACTTGCCAAGAGTGTGCCAGACACATTCCAATTTATTGTGTTTACACATCCCCCGTGTCCATGCAATGTGTACGCGTGTGTCAATGAATTAACAAGTGCGCTTGTCACACATTGCTCTCTGAACAAACGCTCGGGAACGACCAAATTATCTTCTCGTTGTCTGATTAGACCAATTAAAGTCATTTCTAAAATTCGCTTAAATAAAAGCAGTCTTTTAAAATACTAAATTTTCTTCTGTTGTCTTTAAAAAGTAAGAGTCATTTGGAAAGAAAGAGGACGAAGAAATTGGAAAGGACGAACATTTTGGAAAGGACAACGAATTGGAAGAGAGGGAAGACGAACACCAAACTGAACGGAGTGATGAACAATGGATCGAACTTGTTGAGGAGGAACGCTTTGGAAAGGACGATTCGTTTGAATGGAGCGAATTGGCTGAAGGGGATGAACTGCTCAAAGATGGTCAACTGCATGAACGGAATGATGAACTGCTCGAAGAGGAAGGTCCATCATCGGCTTTTCCTCCATCGCGCGCAAAATGGGAAAAAGAGCAAACGGACAAAAGCCTATCAAAACGGAAAGGGGGCGACAGATACAGGCGAAGGCGAAACGAAGCAAAAACAGAGGAAGCGACGAAATTTGACGGGCGAAGACGGCGGCGATTGACATCGCCACCCGTAATAGCAGGAAATTGTGATTATTAGAGATGAGTTTAGGTTTAGCAAAAATAGCCAAACAACCATTTTCCTGTTTAAAAACCAAATTTTATAGGATTAATTTGAAAAAACCCTTATTTTCGAAATTTTACCAAACCATGGAGTTAATTTTACATGCTTATATCGATGAAAAAAGAGTGCAGAAATAGGCATTTGCCTAAAAATCTCATCTCTAATGATTATGAGCTAATATTTCACCGAAAATTTGCAATTGTATCAATGAAATTATGGGTAAAATTTATGATTTTTGTCGAAGTATTTGGGGTTTTCAATCTTAATAGAGATTCTCCATTTTTGTTGGAATCGAGGGTAATACTGCCGATGGTCCCCCCCCCCCCTTTTTGAAGAAAATTTTTTTTTGTTCTGAAAAGTCTTGGAAACATGTTTATGGGGGTTTTCAGGGTCGCTGATCACGAATATGACCTCCATTTGGACCAATTTCGAATCCCGGACCCAAATTCGAACAAAAAGTCGAAAACTCAAAATTTTCGAAATTCACTTTTATGTTCGTAGCTGTACAGAATGACCATTCTTTGATATTCCAATGCTTTTTGACTAAATTTAGCTTATTTAGATCAATTTAGGACAAAAGTAAGAATTTCGAAAATTTGAATTTTCGACTTTTTGTTCGAATTCGGGTCCGGGATTCGAAATTGGCTAAAATGAATGTCAGATTCGTGATCAGCGACCCTAAAAAGCCCATTAAACATGTTTTCACGACTTTTTATAACAGAAAAAAATTTTTTCCAAAAAGGGGGGGGGGACCATCGGCAGTATTACCGAATCGAGTATTTAATAACTTATGTTGGGTCTGTAAACACACTGAATATGTAAATTACTGCATGTAATAGCTTTATATGTTTTATTCCATCATTTACATGTGTACATAGCATACGCGTTACAACATCAAATACAATTGATCAGAGATGGGATAGATCACAAACAAACACAGCAAATAGACAATTGATCAGAGATGGGATTAGATCACAAAAAAACACAGCAAATAGACAATTGATCAGAGATGGGATAGATCACAAAAAAACACAGCAAATATGTTGTACTTCGCAGAGCGCACATCGTCCGTTCATCGACTTCTTGGCGATTCACTTGGGCTTCGGAGGTTGCTTAAATGTGAAGTTGAAAGTTAGAGAAGTCAAAACCCAGCCCATTTTCAACTCACCGCCCAGGCCGAGACTTCAATTGGAGTTGGCGATTGAGCAACGCCTAAAATGGAAAGATTTAGTGAAAAAAGCAAGAAAAAGCACGCCCTTCTCTCCCACCTGCGTAGGTCGACAAGCCGGGCATCTGCGAATTTGCCATGGTGGAGCCGTGCGCCGCACTCTGTCCCATCTTGGAGGCGCCGCCCTGTGCCGCACTCTGTCCCATCTTGGAGGCGCCGCCTTGTGCCGCACTCTGTCCCATTTGTGAGCCCTGCTTTGCCACGCTTCCCTGCTGCATTTGGTCCCCAGTCGGCGCCATCTGTTGTTCGGCAGCATCTTTCTGAAAGGGGGCAAAATTCATTACTCAGTTAAAATTCAAAAATGCCGGCCTCACCTTCCCGCAGCCGCAGCATTGCGTGACGATCACCAGCACAGAAGCGGCAACGATGGACATCAGCAGGGGCAGCAGTTGAAGTGAAAGGGACGCGGAGAAGAGGGAGTCGACGAGCATCGCAGGGAAATAAATAATTTGTAATTGAGGAGTGATGAGGAATGAAAAAAGTGGGAAAAATCGCAATATTTATACTCAATTTTCATTGTTGAGTTACAATTTCTAAACTTAAAACTTTTTGTTGCTACCATTTTCATTTAAATATAGAAAATCACAAAAGGAATTCCTCAGTCCATCACAATTCCTTTCTCCGACTGTTCCATTCTCAAAAGCGTCGTCCCATAACGTCACACACATCACAACCCGGTAGATTTTAGTCATTTGTTTTACTTATTTGTTTAAATTTCTCAATCTTTTCAGCATGACCACTCCAGCAAACGCGGCGAGGGCGCGGAGTGCCAAGGCGAAGCTGCGCGATGCCAAGCGGAGGAGGGCGGCAGTTGGACGCGCAGGATACGTAAGTTGAACAACCCCGCCCCCAAAAAAAAGAATGAAATTTCCCTAATTTCAGACAAGAAAAGCGCAGCGGGGCGAGCGATGTGCCATCTGCATGACCAACGTGAGCGCCATCACGCGGACGACGCTCGGCTGCACCCATCCGTTCCATCGTCGCTGCTTGTACCGCTGGATCCGCTACCACACCAATTGCCCCGTGTGCCGCTACAACTTCGCCCGCACCATTCCGCGCGGTGAGCGTTAACCAACCGCTGTAAGATGCCACGTGTTGTGATCGCCATACGATGTCATTTGTTGTGATCATATTTGTATCCCATTGTTCGTTATGCGTATGTATTTGTACAATGGAATGTATGTTCTTTATATGTACTCTGTATGTATATATAATACTCGTCAGTAAATAAAATATCTTTTCTCACCCTTGGTATCAAACGAAAGCTTAAAGTCCCGGGAATTCATATACCTATGTAAGAAAAGAGCCAATACTGAATAAGAAAAAAATTACAACGGGAAAAGACGAAACGTACCCTTTTTCGGGTAATACTGTAGTTTGCCCCCCCCCTTTTTGAAAAAAAAATTTTCAAAAATTTTTTTGCCCTAAAAACAAGTTTCCAGGGGTTTTTGGGGTCGCTGAACACGAATCCGGGGTAATACTATAGATGGTGGGCCCCCTTTTTGGGAAAATTTTTTTTTGTTCTAAAAACTCGTGAAAACATGTTTATGGTGGTTTTCGGGGTCGGAGACCGAATCCAACATTAATTTTGAGCAATTTCGAATCCCGGACCCGAATTCGAAAAAAAAGTTGAAATTCAAAATTCTCACTTTTGTTCCAAAATTGACCAAAACAAGCTAAATCCAGTCAAAAACCATTGAAACATCGAAAAATAATTATTCTGTACAGATATGAACGCAAAAGTGAATTTTGAGATTTTTGAATTTTTCGACTTTTTTTGTTCGAATTCGCGTCCGGGATTCGAAATTGGTAAAAAATAATGTTGGATTCGGGTTCTCCGACCCCGAAAACCACCAAAAACATGTTTTCACGACTTTTTAGAATAAAAAAATTTTCTTCCAAAAAGGGGGCCCACCATCTATAGTATTACCGAATCCGGCATCCATTTCAGCCAATTTCGAATCCCGGACCCGAATTCGAACAAAAAGTCGAAAACTCAAATTTTCGAATTTCGCATTTTGGGTCTAAAAATGACTTAAATGATCTTTTATTGCAAAATGGTAACTTTTAGAATGCTTTCGTATATTTAAACCGATATTGAACCAAAAATTCGAAGTTCGAAAATTTGAGTTTTCGACTTTTTGTTCGAATTCAGGTCCGGGATTCGAAATTGGCCGAAATGGATGCCGGATTCGTGTTCAGCGACCCCAAAAACCCCTGGAAATTTTTTTAGGGCAAAAAAATTTTTGAAAATTTTTTCAAAAAGGGGGGGACAAACTACAGTTTTACCCTTTTTCGTGTATATTCGAGAATAATTTTTTGTCTATTGCTTTTAATCCAGAATATAGGTCTACAAAATATTCTATATGCTTTCGTTTGATATCAAGAATGTAGGTATTGATCAAGTAAGAAAAAAGTTTTGGCCAAATAAACTTAACATTGGACGCCTAAAGTGCACTAGAGCCGATTTGTGTAGGTCACGGTACCCAGTTGAATGGAAACGGACCTGGCTTTTGGACCCAGCAACACCCTGACCCGGCAATATCCGGACTATTATAAAATTATTTTTTTTCCATCAGTATATACAAAATATTGATATTCAATATTTATTGCTAAAACAATATATGTAAGTTGAAAGAATAGCGAGGGATCGCACATAACAAAATAAAATGGTGAACAAAGCCCGTAGACACAAAATGACGCTGACTTTGGCCATCATTCCATCTTCACAACGCCCACTTTGGCTGGTCGAATCGGACGGTCGTGCAAGCTGTACCCAATGTTCAACACATGCGCAATGTGACCGGCAGGCCTATTTGACTGCAAATTGAATAATATTCATTGAATTTATACCACCCCTAGGCACATATAATAGGGTCTTTTTGGGAACTTTGCTGATTGTAAATTTCAAATATGCCCTGGTGCAATTCTTGCCTGGTCCTTCGATATTTCATACACTGCTTCGTGCAAATTCGGGTCGAACTTCTGTCCCTCGGGTTTAACCGGTACAAGCCCATGTTTTTTGAATGTCTTCAGCAACACTTCTTTCGTCATTTTGATCCCTTTGTGCACTCCACTGTCCAAGGAGGCGGCACCATCCTCCGTTTTCACTTTTTCCAACGAATTCAATGCCAAGTCAAGCACATCAGCCACCTGGAATTTTTAAAATGAATGAGGACTCAATCGTCTTTATGGGTTTTTTGCTTAATTGAGTGTGAAATTTCACTAACCTCCAGCAAATCCTTGCAAAATGGCTGAATTGCAAACAGTTTCGCCTCCTCAATTTGCCGCTGCGTTCTCTTCCGCAAGTTTTCCATGTCCGCAAGTGCTCTTTTGTATTTGTCGGTCAGCATTTCGTTGTCACTCTTCAGCTTTTCCATCTGCTCGATTTGCTCCCGACATTCCTGACTCAATCCCTCGTGTTGCGTTCTGTCGGATGAGTAGGAATAGGAACGGAGAAAGATGAGCCCTGCCCCTTCTAGAAACAGAAATTTCCACTATTTTTTTATCATTCCCCTCCTTTGCGCTTACCTGTAAAACCAAAATTATTTTTATTATTCGACCAGGTAGGCCTATCAAATCACGCATTTTTGTCCATGTGATGCGGTGGGCGAAAATTTTATTTTTCTCATTAGGCTTTTGTCGATGCGGTCGACACTTTGTCCCACTGACTTTCTGTCTTCCGTCCCCTTCTTTTGCCTATTCCACCAATTTTAAACCCACTGATTGTTTGAAGGGGAAGGCGGCGATTGTTTGTCGGACGAAGCGCTCTTCGTTGTGCCAAATTCGATGTGTTGGTTCGTCCTGCAGAAGTACCTTCGCAAATTGCAGTTCAAAATTCGACTGGTCATTGCCGCTTTTAAGGAAATGAAAAGCAGAGGAGAGAGAAGCAAAGAGAATATTTTCTGCAATTTTGACATTTACCTATAGCTATTGCATAAGCTTCCATAGGAATAGGACGTCCTTTAATTTGAGTCAAATCAACTCTCGTTTAATTTTACTGGTCAACTGAATTTATTATCTCTAATCTAACAAAACTTCGGCAGAATAAATAGAGAGAGCAGAGAAAAATACATCTCTCATTTTGGCATACTATTCTTCATCTGTCGTCACAAATAGAGAAAAACAAAATTCGCACTTAAATTTTCTGTTAAACGCATTTTGTTGGGAAGTTGTTTATACCTACATCCTACCTAAATTACCTAGGTAGGTAAAAATAGGCAAGAGTTGGGATCTTTTGTATCTAAATTCGTCTCTGATGAGTCATGGGGACGAATGAAAAATTGCATATTTCCCTCTTGTAGCCATTAATTTTTGAAATATTTTTGTTTTCTACATAAATCTTCAAAATATTTAAAAAGAAATTAATCAAAATTACAAAAAAAAAATTTCTAAGCAATTTTCATACTTTATTTATTCATTTTAGCAAATAATGGATTTAAAAGGGTCAAGCGAAAGGACAAAAAAAAGGGAGAGGAAACGGCAGCGAAGCTCTTCCTCCTCATCTTCATCCAGTTCCGAGTCAAGTGCATCTACCGACACATACGACGAAGGTTCACCGGGCAGCGAAGAAAAGTCAGCCGAAGCGCAACCACTGAAGGCTAGAAACAGAGCCAAATTGTTAGTTTTAGGGCCAAAAAGTCATCGACAAGTGCTGGTCGGAGGTATTCGTCGTCCAGCAAAGGTCGGCACCACCACGCGCAACAGCAGCAGACGACGCCGCATTCCCATCGCCACCATTACCAACACCATCAGCATCATTCGTCGTCACAAAAATATGAAAGAAAAATTTCTTCCCATGAAAGGCATGCTTTTTTAAATTATGTTTCAATCGTTACCTTTGTTTTTTTTCACAGTTATTGTGCTTTTTTTTTATTGAACTCTAATTTTCATTGACATTTTTCTTTGGGATACCCTTTCAATTTATTTTCGGTTTTAATCATTCCTAATTTAGTTAACAACAAACCAAAATCTGATTGTTAGTTTGGTTTGTTGAGTTTCTTTTCTCGTTCGTTTGATCTGCTCTGACTTCTTTATGTTTTTAATGTTTTCAGGAAGAAAGAATCAAAGCGAACTCAAATTTCAAGTTGTAACAAATTTACGTCCTCTCGGAAACGGTTAGTTGACGAGTCGGCGGATTTTGCGAAAATAGCCACCACTTAGTTAGCTGGTGTTATATTGAAAATTGTTTGTGTTAAAGTTGGTCTTTTTTATCTCTTCTATTTGTGTGTTATACGAAGGGCTCCCAACTGAATTTTTCAAAATCAGCAAATTTTCTCAAAAATCAGCAAATCAAAAAAAAAAGCTTTGACCCCTCGAAATGAGCAAAATGCTGATAAATCAGCAGTGTTGGGAGTCCTAATTATACGGCATGTGCCATTGTTAAAAGTGACATTTTCGGTATCAAATAATTTGTAGTAAGCATCCTTTTGACTCACACTTATTTGTATGTATTTTCGGAATTGCATATGGCTGACCATTTCTGCAATAAAACAATGATTTTTAACAACAATTGCAGGAGTAGCAGGGACCAGCAGAGCCATCACGAGCACAAAAGCAACAAAAACGGGCACTCGTCGTCCACCGCAAGCAGAACTCACAGCCGAGCGGAGACACGTCACAGTGACAGCAAAAAGGGCGGCAGCGGCGGAAGCAGCAGCAGACACCACTACCAGCAGCACCACCACCATCGGCACCGGAGCAGAAGCAGAGAGCGCAGGAAGAGGCGGTCCGCAACGCCACCGGCGCCGGTGACATCGCCGCCGCCGCCAGTCACCGCTTCAGCAGCAGCCCGAGTTGAGCACAGCAATGACGAAGCCGGAGTTCGTTTTGCTATGATATGTAAAATGTTTTGTTGATTTTTGTGAGCGTCACAAGTAGCTGATGCAGCATTTGATTCCGACAACTTCGAAAATTCGCGATTTTTTCTTTTCTTTTCGCGTTGCCTTTTTTTTATTATTAATTTAACCACTTCCATAACGAAATACCGAAATTATTATCTTAATGAAATTGGTCAACAGTTTTTGTTTACCTTTTAATGTTTTAAGGTGTCCCATTCGCTTGGTTCTCTTCTGAACATTCGCAAGCCATCGAAGAAACGGCGAAGTGAAGAAAGCGACCAACGACCGCCCGGAGACGACGCATTTTCGGACAGCAAAAAAGCGCCGGAACAGGTGGCCACGAAAACTGAACACCCAAAATCGACGACATCAACAAATGCACCAGCAGCGGCACCAAGTGCCACTCATACCGCCGATGTTCAAATTGATTTCCATTGTTTTTAGTTTTATCAACCCCAAAGTTGGTGGAAATTCAACAACCGCAAAGCTTCTGGGGTGCCATGACAATGCCTCCGCCGCCGGTCGCTCAGTTAGGAGCCGTTGTTTGCCCACAGGCACCGACTCAGGTTCACTACCGGGGTTTGAACACGTTTTAGTAAGAAGCACATAAAAATTGAGTCACTAATTATTCATCGGATCACAATTAGCCTAATATTACATTTGTCATTCCGAAATTCATCCCATTTGAACCAATTTATGAATTAAAAGTGCATTGGATGCCAATGCAAGGTCCAACACTTGCCGAACATTTCCTCGCATCCGTACGGTTCGGTTTGGCTGAACATGGTCGCGAACCCTCCGCCACCGCCACCACCGCCGCCAATTCCGTCGTTCAGCGGCGATACCACCACTGCATTTCTTGCTGCAACCGGCGCGCCTGTCGTTGCACCACCACCGCCGTCGACGCCTCCGCCTCCACCGCCCCCAGAGAATGACCATGCTGGGGAGAATAAAGGTTTGACGCGCCAGTGCAAAAAGGGGGGGGGGCAGAGAAGACAAAAAGATTACATTATTACTAATTTCATTTTAGTGGGTTCCGCTGGCTCACCGCCGCCGCCGCCTCCTCCAGTGCCCGTTCCTCCGCCAAAACGTTGCAGACCGCTGTAAGTGTGCCTAGTTCCTGATTTTCCAATGGCACTTGTCAATCTATGCTAAACTGGTATTATTGTTCTAACAGTTCGGTATATGCCAGGAATATCGGTTAGCAAAAAACCTGGCTCTCTTGTCCAACTTTTTGTCGTAAATCGTCCGCCTGAATTATTAAAGCATTGAGCCCTCTCTTTTTCTATGGAACCCCACTTTTCTTTTTGCTCGACTCTTTTTGTTTAGTGTGCTGAAACCTCGCGACTTGCCAACAATCTCCGAGGGCTGGGGCATCGGAAGCGCGGACAAATTCCGCATTATCGAACAAGTGGGCGAGGGCACGTACGGCCAAGTGTACAAGGCCAGCGATGGACAAACCGGGCGAATGGTGGCGCTGAAGAAGGTGCGCTTGGAGAACGAAAAGGAGGGCTTTCCGATCACCGCCGTGCGTGAGATCAAAATCCTGCGGCAATTGGACCATCCGAACATTGTCAAATTGTTGGACATTGTCACCGATCGGACGGGGCCGGCCAGTGCTGAACAGTCGCCGCAGCAACAGTCGCCGAGCATCGGCGGCGATTTGTCCGCACAACGCAAGCGACGTTCGTCCACGCTGACCAACAGCAGCACTAGCGGGGGTCAACCAGCAGGTGGTGGAGGTGGTGCGTGGTGGAGTTTGATTTTTAGGGGTTGGAAATGAGACTGAATTTTTTAATTATATGGAATTTATGACATTGCCGGCTTAAATGAGTGAAAGTACCGGCTAATTGTAAGAAATGTGAATTTTACTGAATTTTTTAATTATATGGAATTTATGACATTGCCGGCTTAAATGAGTGAAAGTACCGGCTAATTGTAAGAAATATGAATTTTACCTTGCTAAATTGTGGGTTTATTCTTTTACAGTATTGTAAAATTAATTTCTCGTCTCTTTCGCAGTCATCATTCTGTTTTTGCCCCTTCAGTTGCCTCCTCCTTTTTCCTGGTGTTTGAATATGTTGACCACGACCTGATGGGCCTGCTCGACTCCCAATCGGTCAATCCGTCGGAGTTGCAAATTGCCTCGCTGATGAAGCAGCTTCTCTTGGCTCTCAGTTATTGCCATATGCGCGGATTTTTACATCGTGACCTCAAATGTTCAAACATTTTGATCAGTCGAAGGTAAAATGCCGATTTTTATGACTTAATTTTATAGGTTTTTTTCCAATTTTAGTGGACAATTGAAACTGGCCGATTTTGGGCTTGCACGACTGTATCAGGAGAACAACAAACGGCTTTACACAAACCGAGTGATCACACTTTGGTACCGACCACCTGAACTTTTGCTGGGCGAAGAAAGGTGAATGAATAATGAGTTACAGTGACAGCAGTCGGCATTTGATGAAAGCTCCATTCATCTTAAAAAAGATCTTTTTAAGCTATGGACCAGGCGTGGATATTTGGAGTGCCGGGTAAATTTTTCTTTGTTTTTTAATTAAATTTTTCTTTCTTACTTAGATGCATTTTGGCCGAATTTTTCACCAAAAAGCCCGTCTTTCAAGGACAATCTGAGCACCAACAGCTGGAATTAATTTCTCAATTTTGTGGCTCATATTCGCCCGAAGTTTGGCCAGGAGTGTTGAAATTGCCCAATTATTCGACAATGCGACAACGGACAATTTACCCGCGGAAGCTGCGCGAAAAATTCTCATTGTTCGACCAAATAATTATTTTTCTACGAACGCTTTATTTTTCAATTTCCACAAACTTTCGACTATTTGGCGTTTTTCCTTACATTATTAACACATAATAAAAAATGCATTGTCCTTATTACAGCATGCCGGATCCGGTGCTCGACTTGCTCGACTTGTTGCTGCAGTTGGACCCCGGCAAACGACCAACAGCGTCGCAGGCGTTGAACCACAGTTGGCTGAGCAAGGTGGAACCAAGCCTGGTGCCGACGCTGGAACTGCCGCAGGATCAGGACTGTGTACGAACCCAACAATACATTACATTTTACTCATTTATTACATTGCATTATGCTTTTGAATTCGGGGTGGGAAATTGGCCAACAATTCATTGGAAATCACTCATTTTAAAACCATTTTACATGCCATTATTCTTGGTGTCTCCTTTTGATGCTAATGATTTATCAAATTTTCCTGGAATCGACACTATGCCCGAAATTCAGCATGAAATGTGGTCGAAACGCCGTCGACAGTTGGCACGTCAACAAAGTGCCACTTCTTCACTGACTTCTTCAAATTTTTCGGCGGACAAGAAACAGCAGTCGCAACAGTAGTGATGAATGTGCATTGACCGTTTTAGCCGTAATAAAACATTTTTTGCAATGCATGTTATTCTGATTAAATTGTAGGGTTGTGCGAGACGCCATAATTTTAGTGTCGAATTGAGTTGCGAAACATCTATTTATTCAATAACTAAAATTGTCTAATATGAACCGAAGATATGCACACTTCCCTTTTTGGAACTCAAATGCGAAAACATTGAAACAAACAATTCTCGCACAGCCCTAATTAACACCAATTTTCGAAAGGCTTTGTTCTCAAAAATAAATGTGTACCATCCCTTAAGGTGTTTGTGATCGTCCTCCCACCATCTGTCATCATCAATATTCGAAACACCAAAAAAATAAACATTTTTGCTCCACCAAAGCCTTTGGACACTTTCGACGACGAATTATTGTTTTATGTGTTGCGTAACCGAGCGAGAGAACTGATGAGACTGTTCACAATACACAAACACATAAATATTCCTCAATTTGTTTTTTTTTTGATATTTTCAATTTGCTTTTAAACAGGTCGAACACCTCACTTATCACAGTTTTTCTTTCAAAATTCAATCCTCAGAGTTTGTTCACTCGGTGCTGCCTTTATGGTTTCTTCAACGTCACTCATAGACCACCGCCGTCTTCTCATTGTTTAAATTGGTTGTTGATATTGTGCATGGCGCACCGTTTGCCGATCGGAGTGACTCGCAACCAGCAGAGAAAGCGCGGTTGAGTTTGGGGATAACACATGTTTTTCATCGTGTGCCTTTTGAGTCCCTTCCTTAATAGGGCACTCTAAGTCCTCCTCTAATTTACGGTACTGCGAAATTTGGAGTGATGGCCCCCTTTTGTACGGTTACCGCACATAAATTGTCGATTTATTACTGAAATTCGTGCATATTGATGGTAGAATCAGCCATTTGTTAGTTTACGGATGGGCTAGACCATGTAATTTGCATAACTTAATAGGGGTAACCGCTCATTTGTCGTTGCGTTTGTTCAATGAGTTTCCGTTCGGCAAACGGTGATCTGACTACTAATCCTCACTCCCTCCACTTTTTAATTTTCTTTTCTTTTTTGTCCAGGCCTCGTTTTCTTTGTTTGTTTTCTCTGCGGGTAATATTGCACTTTTGAAAAGATCTCAGTTTAAAGTCGGAAAAATTCAATTTATTTTGTGAACTAAACAGTTAACGCAATAAAATTAAAGACAAATTCATCATGTAACTATGGAAACTCTTTGTCTGAGAAAGTCGCAACAATTTACTTTTTTGTGTCTGAATTTGCATTTTTATGTCCACTTTAAGGTTCCTTTTTATTTCTAAACATTATGAAGAAGTTTGACTATCTCGTCATTGGCGGCGGTTCGGGTGGCATCGCATCGGCACGCCGTGCCGCGGAATTCAAAGTGAAAGTCGGACTCATCGAGTCGGAGCGCCTTGGCGGCACATGCGTAAGTGAAATCATGTCAATTTTCAATCACTTCCTCATTAATTTTGTAGGTCAACCTTGGATGTGTTCCCAAGAAAGTGATGTACAACACCGCCATACATGCCGAGTTTCTGCGGGACCATGCTGACTACGGCTTCGACTCAATGAACGTAAAATTCAATTGGAGGTAGAGTATATCCGTACATATTTATCCTGATTTATAATTTCATTGGTTACAGCAAAATCAAAAATTCTCGTGACGAATACATCCGCCGTCTGAATTCCATTTATCAGACCAACTTGGAAAATGTATGTGTTTAAAAGTTTGTTTCAAAAACATTTTCGCAATAAATTGTGCTTTAGTCCCGGGTGGAAATAGTCCGTGGACGGGCCAAATTCAACAAAGACGGCTCTGTCGAAGTCTCCAGAAGTGATGGCTCAAAAGAGACATGCCAGGGTTCGCACACACTGATCGCAGTCGGCGGTGCGCCTCGGATTCCGAAGGACGTGCCGGGCGCCGAGTACGGCACGAGCAGTGATGGATTTTTCGGCTTTGAGCAAATGCCCAAGTGAGTGAAAGATAGGAAAAGCGAAGATCAGACATACTGATTCATCATTGGGGTGAATGTAACAAATTTTCGCAATTTTCTCGGTTAGTAAAACAGTCGTGGTTGGTGCCGGATACATTGCAGTCGAATTGGCATCAATTTTGGCGGACCTTGGCTCTGAAACCTATCTGCTGATCCGCTATGATCGTGTCTTGCGCAATTTTGACGACACAATGTCCCAGGCATTGACTGATGCGCTCATCGCTGGGCCAGTCAATCTCAAACAGAGAACACTGGTATGTGTTGGAAATGAAGGCCCGCCCATCAGGGGGGTTATGATCCCCAGGATTCTATTACTATGGGATTAATTTTTCAGTTTAAATCTTGCTTACCTTTCCAGGTGTCCAAAGTTGAGCGTTCAGAAACGACCGGCAAACTGACTGTCCATATGACGGACGAAAGCAAATTGGAGGATGTAGACAAACTGATTTGGGCAATTGGACGTGACCCGTTGACAGCTGAGCTGAACTTGGCCGATGTTGGGGTCAAGCTAATGGATGGCGACTACATCAAAGTGGACGATTACCAAAACACGACCAAGGAGGGCATTTACGCGGTTGGCGACGTCTGCACACCGAAATTCGAACTGACGCCAGGTACAACAATAAGGGGAAAACCGGAGGAGATGCAGGCCAAAAGTCCAAGGGAACCGAGTCATCAAATAACTGAAATTTCTCGAATGGCAAAGATGAAGATGTATGATATTGTCCTGTTATTCCCGGATATTGGATTTTGAGTCCCATTTAATGTCGGACATTTTGTGCCCGACACGGCATTATTCTCAATTCCCTCTATTCATTGTCAGTTGCAATTGCCGCTGGTCGCCGTTTGGCCCATCGTTTGTTCAACAATGAAGCGGAGAACCGTCTCACCTACGAAAACATTCCCACTGTTGTGTTTAGCCATCCTCCGCTTGCCACAACGGGCCTCAGTGAAAGTGACGAATTTGAAAATTTATAAAAGGGTTAAATGAAAGGAGTCTCTTTAGCAGAGGGCCTCACTTTACCTGGATCATAGATATCAGTTGGTTCTGTTTTCTGATTTTTGCCAAATTCTAGAGGAGGCAGTGGAGCGCTTTGGGCGTGACGAGGTGAAGACGTACAATGCCGCCTTCTCGAACATGTACTTTGCGATGACTCAACACAAAGAGAAAACTCACATGGTTATTTCATAATTCGAATAATAATTTTGGCGTTTTTTCCTTCAAGAAAATCGTGTGTCACGGAAAGGATGAGAAGGTTAGTGGAAATGGCCCAAATTTTTTCGTGACATAGTCATGAAATTTTCCCTTTAAGGTGGTCGGCTTGCACATTTTGGGCATGGGTGCGGACGAAATGTTGCAAGGCTTCGCTGTCTGTGTGAAGGCGGGTCTTACCAAGAAAGACTTTGACAATTGTGTCGCCATTCACCCAACCGCCTCGGAGGAACTTGTGACAATGCGCTGACAATCGGTTGAATTTATGTGACGGGGAAGAATTTGCCAGAATACGAGAAAGGCTTTTTATTTAATAATGAGATTGTTGTCCATTCATTTATCTTTCTTGAGTTATTTTTGTTTGTTTTTGGTGGTGAATCGCTCTAATGAATCACTTTTATCACATGGACACATAGCTAAGTTAATGAATTTGCATATTTATTGTTTAATTCTTTGTGACAAATGAAACACTGAAATGATTTGAATAACCTTTATTGAATTAAAAATAATAAAGTGGGAAGGAAGGAAAATCAATTCAGCGTTTCTCCTCTGGTCACCGTCGACTCGAGAAATTCCACCTTTCGCTCCATCGATGTGATGGTGTCATTCAGCGTGGCCAATTTTGCCTTGCAAGTCTTGTCGAAATGACTCAAAAACTCGGAAATTTGGCGAATGTTGTCGGATATCTGAAGGAAGGACAAGTGTCATGAAAATCGGGCCGAAATTCTATTCCGATGAATTAACTGACAATGCTGTTCAGTTCGCGATTGTCCCAGTCCTCCTTCATTTGACGTTGAATGGACATGGATTATAAACGGAAATGGATTTTTAAATTATTATCTTAAAGTTATAAATTAAAGGAAAAAAAAAAATTCAAGCTGAAAGCGGAACGGGCCAGTTCCGTCTGGCCAGTTCCGTCTGAGCCAAGTTTAGACCATCATAACTTTTTTCTTTTTTTGACCAAATCCAACAAAGTTGGTATCATTCGAAAGCTCTTAACAAGCTCTATCGGCTTCCCAAAAATCACAAAGAAATACCGACATGTAAAAAAGATATAAATAAAATATACAAAAATTCTAACTTTTTAGTAATATTCATGTTGCAACTTTTTTATAAGTTGTTCAATCGCTTAGAATAGCTTATCAAAAGCTTCTAAGCTGAAAGTACGAAAAATAAAATGGAAATAACAATTTTGATTTAAAATTATTAATTTAAGTTTTCGGCATTTCTCTTATCGTTTTTCTGAAATGACTTGTCACTTCCTCCTATGAACTCCGTGTTTTTTTTTGTATGAAAATTAATAATTTTTCTTTGCCGATTTTCCCAATTTTTATATCACTTTTTTGCATTTTTTTTTTATTGCGTCCGTCCAACAAACCCAACACACCCCCCCCCCCCCTTCCCCCCCCCCCCCCCCTCAGTTTTGATCAATAAATGTTGAGCACATAGATAGATAAAGCCAAATGATTGCTTTTCCGCATCAGACGGATGCATCGGATGGAAAAGTGTGTGGTGGGAGGGTGGGGGCGGCGTATACACAAAAATGCATCGGATTTTGGCTCAAAATTCCCACCGATTGCTTTTGCTTGGTTTGGGGGGAGGGAGGCTAACAATGAGCAGAAGCAACAACAGTTGTTGTTTCCGTCGTTGATGAGTGTGCTGTGTTGCCCTATCCGTCCGGCCTTCAAATGAATGCATTCATTCACCCATCCAAATGATGCAGTCAATCGGCGGTTGGGAGATAATTTGGGGGCGGACGGGCGCTTCCCCCTGTGTCCATCATCAATTTCAACTCTCAACCAATCTTTGCCGCTGCTGCTGAAGGCGAACTTGGAAAAGTCCCTTTACCGCTGGTCAATAATCATTTTGGGATGGAATCGGAAAAATGGACAGACAAAAAATTGGAAGAAAAAGGACGGACGAATTGAAATGGACGACACAGAAGAGGGAGTGAGGCTGCTGCTGCTGGACACATCCGCCGATGAATGAATGCCCCCCCCCCGTCCGTTGCTTCGCACCATTCCCATCAAAATTCCCTCCCCTTTTTCATCCAATTGGAGAGGCCAGGCTTAAAAGTCTGCTGCCCCGTTATTCCTTTGCTTTTCCGCTTCCCTCGCCGAGGGCATTCTTTTGCCACACAAATTTTCCCGTTTGTCTTGCCTCATTTGCTACAAATATATCGATTGATTAGCTGCTTTTTTGTCCCGTTTTAGCATCATCTCGCTGCTGTTTGTTGTTGCTGATGTACTAATTATTATTGTTGAAAATTAACGTGAAATTTGTTGATTTTTTCTTATATTTTGCCGTTTGGGGCGCCAGCAATGCTTCCCAATGGCACCATCTTTTTGCTCCTTCTCTTCCTCCTCTTCACAATTTCTGTGTTCATTCCATTTGCAGCAGCACAATGGAAACAGGAAGGAGCTGGTCAGTCATCAGTTAGACCACGAATTAAAATTTAATTATTGGTGCTTGTAAAAGTTGAGTTTCACATTAAAATAATGCCCCATTATAATTTCAACAATTTTATTTTTTCATTTTTCAGCTGACGATGGTGAAATTCTCATGTCCGAGCCGGGCTTCCCGTGCCATTCCCTGTCCCAGGAGAATTACACATGTTCCGGCTGCATTCAGTTGCACGACTCGTGCGCATGGTGCATGGACTTTGTGAGTTATTTATTTCCTTCGACTCATACAATTTTATCAAACAATTTTATTTTATTTTTGTTTTTTCCATTTTCCCCATATTTTGCAATTTAATTTCCCCCTTTTCCGCAGAGTTTCAACAATTTGGCCCAATATTCGCGCTGCGATTCCTCCCAAATTCTGCTCGAGCACGGCTGTGCCCCTGACCAAATTGTGAACCCGCAGAGTTCGTTGCGCAATTTGCTCAACGAACCGTTCACTGACGGGACGGAGGAGGGCGAACACACAGTCCAACTGAGGCCCCAGGAGGTGGAGATTCGGATAAGACCAAGTGAGTCCCGCTGTTTTGGGTTATTTTTTCTTATCTTTGAGCATTTTTATTTTTTGCCCTCCGTTTCAGAGTCTAAAGCCCGTTTCAATGTCCGATTTCGCCAACCACACGATTATCCGGTGGATCTGTACTATCTGATGGATTTGTCATACTCAATGAAGGACGACAAAGAGAAGCTGTCCCAACTGGGCGACCTGCTCGGTATGCATTTCTCACTTTTTCATGATTTCAGGGATTGTTCGAATTTCATTCTCTTGGGACTTTTTAGGCGTTAATCGCACTTATTTTTGGAATTTGTTGTGCGATAAAAATATTTTTTTTGAAAGCAGTTTTTATTTTGCATTTCCTATTTCAGCTGAACGGATGCGTTCAATCACCAAAAACTTTCGGCTCGGCTTTGGCTCTTTCATTGACAAAAAAGTGATGCCATTTGTCGACCCGCGTCGGGAAAAACAGGTTTCAACCCCCGGGACCCCTTAAAAATTGTATTTATATTGGCACTGAATCTACGGCTTTTTTTAAATAGGAGCAGCCATGTGCCGAGGGCTGTGCGCCCACTTACGGCTTCCGACACCAAATGAGTTTGACATCGAACACCGCCAAATTTGCCAAAGAGGTGGACAAGGCGCAGATTTCGGGCAATTTGGACGCGCCCGAGGGCGGATTCGACGCGGTTATGCAGGTGGATACTTGATTAGCCAACATTATTTGGATTAAAGCCAAGAAAGAGGTCCACCGTGAAGCTTACAATTTTTCACTCATAAAAACGAATGTAGACAAATTTTTATTTTTACAAATTTAAAATTGGGCCATTTTTACAAAAATCCCTTTTTTAATATAGAAAATTCTCTTATAATTCAACTTTCCTCATCATAGGCCATCTCTTGCAACAGTTCCATTGGATGGCGCGAGAGGTCACGAAAAATGATCGTTTTCTCCACCGATGCCGGGTTCCATTTTGCCGGCGACGGACGCGTAAAAAAGGGGAGGGCGTGGCAATTTACGGGGACACTGATTATGCCCGTTTTTAACTGTTAAAGTTGGCCGGAATCACAACGCCAAACGATGGACAGTGCCATTTGGACTCGGATGGTTATTATACGGTGAGCAAATAAAAAGAGGGCGTGGCGGGCAACAGCGACGGCCCGGGATTTTGCTTGGCTAGGGAATGCCATCCATAGTAAATGTTTTTTGTATGCTCTCCATGCAAAACTCACTCCCGAGAAATTTATTCAACAAAAAGGTTGTATTTAAGATAATTGAGGAAAAGTGCACAATTTGTTGTTTTTGTCTGAATTTGTGGCGAGAAAATGAACAAAAAAGTGCCTTTTGCGTTTGGCTTACAATTAGCCCAATTCCATTAAAATTTCTGCCCGTCCTCCTCCATTTTCGTGCCATTTGATGGATATGCCGTGGCATCCCTCCGTTGTTTTGTTTATTGTCATTCTTTGCAGAAGTCGACAGAACAAGACTATCCGTCCATTGCGCTGCTCCATCAGAAAATCAAAGAGAAAAAGGCAACAAAATGTGTTTAAAATGTTTTCCAATCCCCCAATTTGTCAGGTGAATGTTATTTTTGCCGTCACTCGGAGCAACCAGCGACTCTACCAACAGGTGAGGGAGAGAGAGCGTGCCATGGCACAAATCAGACAGATACCATTCCATTGTTTTCCCCGATCGCTTACTTATTGATTAGTTCATTGATTTTTCGGCGTCTCTTTTCCCTATTCATTTCTCTTCCGTTTCGGTTGACCGACGCGTTGCCTGACGTCAGCACAGCGGTCGGTGTGTTGGCCAACGACTCGTCCAACATTGTGACACTGATTGAGGAGGAATACGGGAAAATCGCAGAAAAGATCATCATGGTGAGTCATCTCGCATGAGACCGAAACTCCTACCAAAATGAATTGAGTTAATTGTGAGAGTATGCAGCTGCCAAACCTTGTTTTTTCGAGTCCATGGCGAAAAATAAAAAAAGCGTTTCCTTTGCTACTTTACATGGATTTCGGGTGTAGGATTAGCGATGGAATATAAAATATTCCAAAATCCTCCTCCCCCCCAGGTGGACAATGCCAACGCGTCGATGGGCCTTCGCCTGTCCTACCGGTCCACGTGCGTGGACGGTCGAACGCTGCAGGACACGAACACGTGTGACGGGGTCAAAGTGGGCGACACGGTTGCGTTTGAAGTGACGCTGGAGGCGCTGCACTGTGTGCCGCAAAGGGACTTCGTCCTGCACATTGGGCCCTCCGGGCTGGAGGAGGTGCTCACGCTGTACGTGCACGTCATCTGTGACTGCGACTGTGAGGACGAGGTGGAAGCACGCACTTTAATAACACCACATCATCCCATGGCATTTCAAAAAGTTGCTCATTGTCAGATTGTTTACAATGCGCCCGAATGCAACGGACATGGCAATTTGGTGTGCGGCATTTGCCAGTGTGCCGAAGGCTATGTGGGCACCCATTGCGAGTGCGAAAGTGGCGGCGAGTCGGCGGTGGCGTTGGAAGCGAAGTGCAAAAAGGACAACGACAGGTGGGTGTGCTGGTTTGGTTGACCGCCTGTGGTTGAATCAAACTGCTCGAACTTGATTGGGTTATCATTTTAGATGGGCCCTGGATTTAAGGCATTCTATGCCTAGTTTGAAATAACGCATGAAAACAAAAACATTTAAACATGAGTTAACAATGGATTAGTATCGTTACAATTCCATTCATTTCCCTCCCTCCCTCTCTTCAGTTTGGTGTGCTCGGGCCGTGGCATATGCAAATGCGGTGTCTGCGAATGCTTCCCAAGAGCGGTTTGTTTATTGTCGATCCGTTGTGGGGGGGGGGGGACGGCGTGTGCCGAAATTAAGCAAATTTTTGGGCCATTGTTCAACTCACATGTAATTCATAGTTGGGTGATCAACGGTATTATATATAATATATCCCATTTTTGCTACTGTGTCCTCTGTTTTGTCAGAATGCGGATGAACTTGTGTCCGGCCAATTCTGTGAGTGCGACAATTTCAACTGCCCTCGTCACGACCGACTCCTCTGCGGCGGGCATGGCGACTGCGTGTGCGGCACGTGCCAATGCGAACCGGGCAAGTCCAATGCAAACGAATGGGAAATGCGAAGAAGGGGGAAAATCTAATAAAAAATTACAAAAACGGGAATTTTCATTTTTCTCATTTTTGAATTGGATTTATATTAAATCTCAAAAGAACCCTGGCAGCTGCTTTTTGTTTTTTCGGGCGCAGTTCATTTTCCCTTCCTTTGAATTTTTAAAATTTTAAAATCTATTTTTATATTTTTCAAAAATTATTCATGAAAAATGATTAATTCTTCGAAAGGGAAGGCGACAAATGTTGTAAAAATCGCTCCGGTTTTAAATAATTTAGTCTAATTTTTCACTAATTTTTTGAATTTTGCCTTCCATTGGAATGTCTGTCCGATCGATCCATTCCAAAATGCCCAATCTTTTCTTCTAGGATATACGGGCCCGGCCTGTGAATGTCCGATCAGCCAGGAGACGTGCATCGCGCCGAATGGCAAAGTGTGCGGTGGGCACGGCGAGTGCATTTGTGGCAAATGCCACTGCTTCACCGACGAGGACGGGGCACGCTATTCGGGGCCGTACTGTGACATTTGCCCGGTGAATTTTTCAAAAAATTTATTTCATTTAAATAAATAATGTTTACATTGTTTTAGACTTGTCCAACAAAATGCGTGGAGTACAAACCATGTGTGATGTGCCAACAATGGGGTCAGTTAAACGGCAAAAGAAAACATTCGACGGATTTCATTGGTTGGCCAAACCTGTCGAGAAGATGGGATTAAAAATTGCGTATAAATGGGATTTTTTGGGGTCCCAAACTGATCGGCGGATGGGTTGATTGATCACAATATTTCATGAACATGGGATAAATAGTGCCGTCCCATTGTCGGAATGCATTTGCTTTGCTTTTCAGGCACCGGCCCATACAATGAGACGCGCTGTTCGGAGTGTCCGTTCACGGTCATTCCGGTGGATGAGCTGCCCGTGCTGAACATCAGCGAGTCGGACAGTTGGAATGAGTGCCAATTTGTGGACCCGGCCGACGACTGCACCTTCTACTTCCTCTACTACTACGACGGCTTGGACAATTTGACAGTTTGGGTCCGCGAACATAAAGGTGAGCGATGGGAAAATGAACATGCACCGAGGGGAGGTGGAACTTGTTTCAGACTTTTGTGGCCTGAATTCCATAATGTCTTTGGGTTGTTTTTTTAATTCCCGTTTCGTCTTTGTACGTACCCCTCCCCCAACCCATTAGGAAAATGCAATAAAATTCAAATGTGCCTATTTTTCCCGTTCCACCAATCCAATATGTCTATGGGACCTGTCTGTTCCTCCCCTGCTTCTCCATCTCCTTAATTCCTCCACATTTTTCGGTTTTCTTCGTCAACTACATTCCCTCCCCCCCCCCCCCCCTCAGATTGTCCCGCCCCTTTGCCCGTGTTGGTCATTGTGCTCATTGTGATCGCCGGCATTGTGCTGCTCGGTCTTCTGCTGCTGCTGTTGTGGAAACTGATGACCATCATCTACGACCGTCGGGAGTACGCGCGTTTTGAGAAGGAACGGCTGCAAGCAAGATGGGAAGCGGTCAGTCAGTTCAGCGAAACGAAGCAGAGAATGACTGACCGAATGAATGATGGGCCACAGAGGGGAGGAGGGCGGGGGTGGAGATTGGTCGAGATCTGATGGACCATGTTTTGCCCAGCAAGAGAATTCCGGGGAAATTTAAACAAAATAATGTTCATAACTATTCCAAAGCAACCCAATTTTTTTTATCTTTTCAATAGCCCGCAAATTTCAAGAATTTCGTTGGCTTTCAAAAATGCCAAAAAATCGAGACATTTATCTCGGGATTATTATTCTTCGTATCAGCAGGTGGTTCAGTTCAGTCTCTGTTCGGCGTGTCATTCCCTCTCCCACCACCAATTGTTTTGTTGCAATTTCCCCATTTTTTGCAGAATGAGAATCCGCTCTACAAGCAGGCAACAACCACCTTCAAAAACCCGGTGTATGCCGGCGATGCGAAGAACAAATGACCGCCGACTGACTAATGAACGAACGAATGATTGAATGGTTATTTGGAGGGACTTTCAAATCTTACGGAATGTCCACCGATTAGTCAACAAAAAATGCCAATCTTTCTCTGTCTGTCTGCCTTTTTTTTAATTTTTTGACAGCCACCTTCACACTTTCTCGTCCATCTCTCTTTCTCTACGCTCAAAAAGTGCCACTCCGATCGATCACTCTTTTTTTCTTTTACCCCTCCGATTCAAATCACTCATTCATCAGCTTTCATTTTTTATTTCATTTTTTGCTTTTTCTTGCTGTTCTTCTCGTTCATCTCCCAATGTGTTACTGCTCTTTCTCTCTCTCTTTCTCTGTTCATTTTGGCCATCCATCCATCCCAGACACTTCCCCATTTTTGCCTCTCCTCCCCACCTAATCCCAACAATAATATTAAAGATTTTCAACAATTTGTTGTAAACATTTCTCACTCACCATTTTTGCCTAATTTTCCTTTTTAATAAGCAATAATTAAACACTACCACAACTAATTGTTATTATTCTTAATTATGTCTGTTAATGAGTCAATTTGGGCGGATGGAATTGAAGGCTTTTTGAGGAAAGGAAATGGAGAGATAAACGCGGGAGGAGCAACAAACAATAATATTAGAGGATGGAAGAGAGGGCCTTGGGGAGGAAAGGCCGGGGATGTGCTGATGATGGCTTCGTCCCCACTGTTTATCCGCCCATTCTTTCCCCATTTGTAAATCGTTGAAATTTGGCCATTTTCACTCCCTCCCGTCCCCTGCAACGTGACACCATTCCCCAACAACAAATTCACATTTCGCACCACCAAAAAGTGTTCACCCGCTCCCTTTTAGGGAATGCCCCCCCCCGCCGTTCATTAGTGCCAAGTCGGCGGCGGCTCCTTTTTTCAACACCCAAATTTTGCAACAAAATTTCCACCAAAAAGGGGGGGGGGAATCGTACAAAATTCCTTGATTCCCGAAATGGCACTTTCCCTCTCAACTCGGCACTTTGAAACCGGAGAAGGCGGGGACTTCGGTCGCTGCGGAGCAGACAGAACGAATTTGACTCCGTGGGACACCACGGCACGGGCACAAAACGGACTGACTGATGCCTCGGGCGGAAGGAAGGGCGGGTGCCATGTCCAATTTGGGCGGGGTCAAAGGGGGCGGGAGATGGCGCGGCATTTTGGCACCCCATTTAAAACAAATTGCGTTTTGGCCGGCGAATTAGTTTTGGTGATTATTTTTGGGCCCGAGAAACAAAGCAGCAGAAGTGGGCTCAGCAAAAACACTTCAGAAGAAATGGGGCGGACGGAAGGCATCGCCGGGGGGGGGGGGGAATTACGAAGAGCGGCATAAAATGTGCATCCCATCATCAACTCATCATCATCATCATCGGCAAAAACATGCTTACAACACGGGCAAAAACAACATCGGCACGACGGGCCAAAAACATAATAATCTTTTCCCGAAAAAACAAAACCAATTTTGCACTTTTGAGGAGGTGCCCTTATTTCGTGTGCCTTTTCTCAGCATTATCTGCTCAAAATTTGTTGAGTAATTTGGGCATTTGACTTATGCAAAATTCGGCACAGCACGTTTATCACGGCTTTCATTTGAATGTTTTTTGACGCGGCGGCGCGAGATTTTGCGGGGTCCCAGTCCGAATCCCTCATTTTGAAATTGCGGAATTAATTCCGCGGGATCCCGTCCCGCAAAAAAATTTGAGTTCCACAAAATATGAATTTTCCGCCGGTCCCTTTTGATTGTTCAACAAATGCGATTTCTGGCAACGGTAACCGTAAAAACTGTAATTACCTGTTATCGGAAAACCCAGAAATTTACTGACCGATAAACAATGGACAGGCAAATTTATTATGTTTCGTTGCCGATTTTGAGCGGTCTGAAAATGGTAAATTTTTTATGTGCTTAAATGATTTTTTAGTTTGTTTTTTGAGGTTTTGTCGAACTTAAAAATGCGAAGGCTGTCTGTTTTTTCCTCCTTTTTCGCCTCTCTTTCCCCTTCCTTTTCTTCTTCCATTGGCCCAATTCAGCTTATTCCATTCCCTCATTCATTAGCATTAGTCATCGCCCATTAATTAGCTCATTTGCCGAGCCAACAAAAAGCCGACAATTGACCAAATGGGAGGAGGAAGAAGAAGAAAACAGCTGTGTGAATGGGGGGGGGGGAGGTGAGGCTGGTGGTTAATGGTGATTGATAAATGTGAACGGCGGGACAAACCATCCGCCGATCCGTCCGTCCGTCGTTCGTTCGTTCGTTTTGCCGGGCATTTATAATAAATATCAGTCGAAATTGGATCCCCCGACCCGACCGAATTTTTCTCACAGCTTTTCCCCCTGTTGCCCTTCCCCCCCCTCCGGGCCCAATTTGCCACATAAGTGCTTATCCCCTCAGTCCGTTTGGCGTTTATCGCCCGTCGTCCCCGGCGGGCATCTGCCGGGCCGCACGTCCTTTTCCCGCACAAATGCTCGTCAATCACTTTTATGAGCCGCCCCTCCCTAAATCAAGCGTCGTCGTCGTTATTTGTGTCCCCTCCCCCGGGAAGCGTGTGTTTGGGAAGGGGTTTAAGCCCGTGCTTCAATGAATGAGTTTTGAGGGGATGAAAATCCCCTCGGGGGGGGGGGGCTTTTCCTTCCGCCAACTCACCCCCCCCCCCCCCCCGAGGCAAAAAATAGTTTCCATTTGTTTTGTTGGTGCTCTGCCCCAACCGATCGGTGCCTGCGGCGGACGGACGACGGATCAATGGACGGGCGGCCAACGCCGCCGAGAGAAATGGCCGACGCCCGCCGCCGTTGGTCGGGGGCTCCGTGATTTGCGTCAACAAAAAAAAATTGGCTTCAAACAACGGCTCAAAAACCAAAACATAAATAAAAATGTGGCTCAAAGGCATGGAATTGGAATTGGCATTTCACTGGCAAAATATTCCGCCGGCAATTCGAAATTTATTTGCCCATTTCATTTTCAAATGCCGACATCTGCTTGCACTTCAAATTTCTGACTGTTTGGGGCATGGGTTTACTTTTCTTTTATGCATCTTTCTGACTTTTTAATCACAATTCTTCCATTTGCTGATGGATTTATTTGTTTGGCACTTATTTCAGTTTGGGATTAGTTAGGGCGCCAATCCCGGATTTTATTTTTTGGGAGCGGATGGAGAATCCCGGACCAGAGCTTTTGGCCAGTGTCCTGGCCCAAGATATTTGCCAAAACTTTTACTGATTTTGTGGAATTTGCTACCTTTGGCATTTAAATGGGACTTATAAAATCGATTTTTGATTAAGCTCATTAATTAATTTGTACAGAATAATAACACTGATTAGCAATCACTCCGTCTGATCACTGCCAAACTCAGCGCCGTCGTTCATCGTCAGATCGCCGCGTGTGAATCGCTGCTACACTGCCATCTGACTTTGTCCCGCCTCAACATTTTGGCAATTGGCACCCCCAATTAATCTCTTTGTGCCAACGGATGGTGCCGCCCCCTCCCCCCTTTTGGTGGTGCCATTCCGCCCTCCTTTTCCTCCTTCTGCTCCATTTTTCTTCATCGTTCACCAAAACGCATGGGAACAATGGCATTGTGCCAACAACAGAAGGCGATGATGGCATTGGCATTTTGGAGTTGCATCATTTGCTGGACATTGGCCAACCGTTGGGCATCGTTTTGGCCACTTGGCCAAATCAGTCGTTATCTCGCGCGCCGACTGACATTGGCATGCAGGCGGCGATGCGCAGCCTACGGCGCATGGAAAAGGAAACACTGCTGCTGATCAGTAGTGACATAGGCGGAATGGCACCGATCGGAAGCGGCAGAAGGCGGAGAAAGGTCAAAAGTGAGTAGGAGCGGGAGAGAAAGAGAGAGAGCGAGAGAGAGAGAAATAAAGAAATAGAGAGAGAGAGATGAGAGGAGGGAATGACCAGCAGAAAAATGAGAAAAGCATCAATGGCAAAGTAGTGTGTTATCAACGGAGCCAAGCAGACAATGAGAGAGTGTCCTTTTGTCAGAATTGAGGGCCGCCGCCCCCCAGGGGCGGCACATTATGGTGCTGGAGGCGACAAGCCCAAACGCCACCAACGGGGGCCGCTGCATCATCAGCGCGGACCAAGCGGTGCACTTCTGCGGATTTGAGGAGGAAGGTTGGGAACAGAGTGTTCTTTGCTCTTTGTTCGTGCCGTGATTTGCGCTTTTTAATTTTGTTGTGCCATCGACCAACAGATCACTGATCCTTTTGTTTTGGTGTCTTCGGTGTCATTATTGATCAGTAAGGCTTTTTCTTCCCGATGACTCACCAACGAAAATCTCGGGCAACAATTAGCGAAATTAATGAGAAATATATGATGGATTAAAGAATTAAGCAAATCAGCCATGATATTCGGGACATAAAATGAATTATTAATAAGTTTGACATTGCAATTTCTCCCTAATTTGGCCTTTCCATCGAGTGGTAATTAATTAGCAGTTAATTGTCCTTCAGACAATTCGTGATAATTTTCAATTTATGTTTGGATGTTTTTGCTGTGAATCTTAATCACATTGACATGAAACAGAAGCAGGATCAAATTGTGCCTAATTTCAGTTAATGAGCCGCCAATTCCGCCGCCTTTCGATGGAATTTGCATGCAAAGTGCGCGAAGCGGGCGAGTGATCTGTTACCCGAAATACGAAGTTGGTGGCCTTGATCAGACAAAATGATCAGTGTATTGCCTTGGGCATATCCTTTATCACTGATCTCATCTGACTCGGTCTAAAAATTTAATCAAATTTCGGGACTTGGACACCACTTGTACGGACGCAGCTTCGATCAACGAACGCTCGGGACTTGTGGCACCGCCGGTGATTGCGCATGCCAAGTGATCGGAAGAGAAATATTTTTTTGATCGCATTGATTATCACTTTCAGTGTTCGAACGATGGCCTTTGTGCCGCCCGATAATTTGCAGCGATTGATTCGACATTACTACCGAAGATACGGAAAAAAAGCGTACCCAAAAAACGAGACGGACAAAATCGCCATGTAATAATAATTAATTCAATTAATCGAGACTATTCAAAAAGCATTCTATTTTTGTCCTAACAAAATTTTGAGTAGTTGACTCAAAAATTAGAAATCTCCACAATTTACATTTTTATAATTTTTAAATTCTTTGAATTTTAAAGAAATGACTAAAACTCGCAAAACTTAGCATACTGTAAATGGGATACAGTAGAATTTGTCCACCAATTCACACTTAAAATTTCTGAACACATTCTACCGTAACCCATTTTCGGAAATTATCAACTTAATTAATCACTAGAAAATAATTTTGAATCGAATTTCTCGGTGAAGAACACGGCCCTTTCTGTTCGTGAAGTACGGCTGCGACGCGGGCTACGAAATGGTGGACGAGGCGGACACAATGTTTTGCCGCAAGGGCCAATGGGTGCAAACGGCGCCCATCTGCCGGGGCCAAGGCCTTTGCGAAATGGACAACGGCGGCTGCTCCCACTCGTGCATTTCATTCTCACACAATGCAACGGTCAGATCAAATGCTAATTTGGTCGGCATCAGATGAAGCCGGCAAAAACACGCCAATTTGTTGATTGATTTGCTTTGTCCAAAACCACGCGCAATTAAGCCACTAATTAATCATGCGAATGAAGCTTTAGTCAGCTAATTAGTTGAACCAATTAGGCTAATCTCCAATTATATTTCACCAAATACGGTCTGGACAATTATTTTATGGGCTAATTAGGCAGAAATAAAAGCCGAGTAAGCAACAGAAGAACCTTTTATAAGGGGTGTTTTAAGGTGGAGTGCCGTTGCCCCAAGGGCATGGTATTGGAGCCGGACCGGAAAACGTGCTTGAAGCCAGTGCCGAAGAATCTGTGCCGAAAAGTTTGTAATAATCAAAGGGATCAATGGCGATCAATTTAGCTATTAATTTGATTGGGAATTGGGACTGATCACACTGCCCCCCCCCCCATTGGTTCGGCATTTGTCCTCATCAATTTCAGCTCGCCGGTTGCACTTGCGCATCCATTGATGATCATCAATATTCTTGCGCGTGTCCCTCTCCGACTGATCGCTGTCTTTTGATGCGGGGCCCACCCAAAATTTACTTGTCCCCTCCGCCGGACTATCAGGTCAAAAACAAGTGCCATTCTACTGACATTGGTCCAAGAAATTTAAATAGCATAAAAAACCGAAAAACAGAAAATTAAATGGTCGAAATGGGGGGGGGGGGGAACGGCCCAACCGAAGATTGCGGCCTAATAATAGTCAATTAAAGTCACTAATTGGACTAGGTGGAGCCTGGCGGCAACTTGAACATCAGCTGTGCCGCGGTGGCCTTCCCATTTCCGCAAATCTTTTGGGAGAAGGGCGCCGACGCGCCGCAGACAAACGGCGCAAATGGCGGCGCCGGCGCCGGATTGGTCAAAAGTGAGCAGGTGCTGATCATCAAAGAGGTGAGCAACATTTCTGATCACCGATCAGGCAGAATGATCGGTCGTCACAGATTTACAAAAGCACGGAGTTCACGTGCCACGCGCGGAACAAATTGGGCGACATGAGCAGGACGGTACGCGTGGAAGTGACTGGGCCCGGGTCGGCGCCCGTGCTGCGCGAGCTGAACGCCGGAAGGTGAGCGCCATACAGTACAGCGCGAAAATGTTTGAAGCAGAATAGTCTTAAAACCCAAACTGATCAGTGTCAATTAATTCCGACTGATTGATCAATGGCAAATGCCAATTGATCGATCACCCATAAATTTTGAATTGGTCAATCAGTACAAATTGTTTCTGCTAATCACAAAATGTGATCATTTTCATCCCTGGGCTAGTGATTCCCCAATTGCCTGCCCATTTTAACACAAAAAATTTGATAACTCTCACAAATTCGACTGAGAAATACCCTAAAATTCCAACTCCAAATGAGCAGGTCGTCAATCGATCTTCACTGGGAACCTCCGCATGTGCTGAACCGTCCGATCACTGTCTATTCCATTTTCTACAGCACCGACCCAACCCAACCGATCAAAAGTGAGCCACCACAATGAAATTAGTTAATTGTGATGGATAAAAGATCAGGTGATACTGAACCGAGAAAGTCTCAAATTTTCAGGAGTAGGGACAGAATTTGGAATTTCGGGATTTTTCGTTTGACGATCAGAGGCGGAAAAAAGCCTAAAAACGATGGGAAATTGGGGACGAATTCAAGAAGTTTTATTTCAAAATGTACAAACTCAATGATCAGGCTGGCCCCACGAAAATGTCAGTGAGCCGCATCGGCTGCACACACTGCGCGGTCTGTCCCCCGACACAACTTACACCGTCCGAATCCGTGCCCACGACTCGATGGGTCCCGGCAAACTGTCCAACCCGGTGTCCGTCCATACGCTTCCGCCCGCCAAACGGCCGCTTCTCGCAATTCCGGAAGGCAATGAGTTGCGCGTGCCGCCAAAAGTGCCATTTGCCATCAACTGCAACCTGAGCAGGGGTGACCCAATTCCACAGGTGGGAATTTGTGGAGGCGAGGAGGGAAAGAAATAAGAGGCACATAGGACAAATGACAAAGTATCAAACTGAAAAAGACAAATGACTCAAATAATGTGTCACTTGTCCAGATGCATTGGGAGTCCAACGGACGGCCAATTCGACCTGCGCAAGACAGCAAACACATTGCATTACAACACATTGGGCTGTTGGTGAGTAGGGCAGGCCAATATGCAAAAGCGGACAATTGATCAAATAATGGACAATTGATCAACTAATGACAATTGGACGGAAATTAACTGACAAATTGACGATTCCCTTTTTAGTCATTTTGATTTTTTGTGTTTAGATGACAACAGAGTTTCAATGTGTGGCAGAGAATGAGGCGGGACGAACGGTGCAAAAAGTGTTGGTTACGGTCAGTGAGTTACTGTATTGTATTTGTGTACCATACGTAATATTTGCGTTTATTTGACCAATGAGTGCACAGAAAATGTGTCATTTTTGTGCAGGTGACAGGCCCATCCCAACCTGAACAAATTCGTTACCACGTGGACGGAATAACGGTCATTTTGCAATGGGACGAGCCAAAGTAAGAGCAGAAAAAAAAATCCCGAGGTTTGGGGTGGGGTCGAGACGACTCGAGACTCTAATTCTCGACCGATCTCGGGGAAAATTTTGTCGAAAACCGCAAGATTGCGAGCCATTAATAAAGGGCCTATTGTCGGGATTTTGACTATACTCGGGGCTTTAGAATCTACTATACTCGAAACTTCGAGCTAAGAGAGGTACAAATAAGCTGTTATCCTCCTAGTCCATAAGAAGTGGTGATCTGTTCAATCACTCTCGAGTGTTTTCTCCGCGTGATCTCGACCAACCCTTTTCCCACTCCGTGTGCTGATTAGCAGCTTTTCAGTATTTGCACTTAATGTTTTGTTAAGGATCACCAACGGTCCGATGGCCGACTACGAAGTGTTTTACACTGATCAGCTGCCGGCGACGACACCAATTGATCAATGGGCAGTGATACGCAGCGGCGGACCCCAGCAGCGGACGTTGACCATCCCGGCACTGCGCGAGACAACCGATTATGCCATCAAAATGCGCGGGGTGAACGTGAACGGGCCCGGCCTGTTCAGTCTGCCTTTCACGGTTTGTAATTGGATTTTATCTGTCATTTTGAACCAATCTGATCAGTTCTTTTGAAATCTATTAACGTTCCTCATTTCTTTGATTCATTTGAATATTTCTTGGCATTTTTTGGCACCTTTTTACCTTTCCTTTTGTTTCAATTTGATCACTTTGTCCATCCTTCTGATCAGTTTGCTCCTCATTTTCTCCGATCAGTTGATCATCTTCCCTTAGGTCCGCACTTGGCTCGCCCCGCGTGTGCCACAAGTGTCCATGTCGCCTGAGCAGCGCCTGGAGCGTCGGCCAAGCCCGGACGAAATGGAAGTGTTCTGTGACGCGGACGGCGTGCCACGGCCGCGCATTTTGTGGTGGTGGAACGGACGACCGGTGGCGGACGGACAGGACGAAATGCGGATCATCGACAGCACGGCGCTGGACGAGAAAGTGCGCACGCGTCAACGCCTGTTGTTCCAGTCCACCACGCGGTCCGGCACGCTGAAGTGCCAGGTGAGCAAAGAGAGTGCCAAAAAACAACGCACGGGACGACTCGTCCCTTGGTCTCGAGGAGTTTCTACTTGAAAAATGATTACTGTATATACTGTTGCTGTTCCGCCTGATCTACCGTATTGCCCCAACAGTAATTCCCTCACCGGTCCCATTCCACAGTAATTCCCTTTACCGTAATTCCCCCTGCCATAATTGCTTCATCGGTCAGAGATTTCAAATTCGTTTTCCTCTCTCTTTCTCTAGGCAATCAATGAGAAAGGCACTGCTGAAAAGGAGTTGGAAATGCGTATTTTGGGCCCCGGCTCGCCACCGTCCCAGATCAGTTCCAGCCCGGTCCAAGACGGGTTCAGGTTGGCCATTTGAGACCCAAAATAGCAATTTTCATCACCCCATTTTCCTGTCCCCGATCAGTGTTAATTGGCTGCCTCCGCTGGTCCCCAACGGCGATGTGATCAATTACGTGATCTACTGGAACAAAGATGCGGAAGCTGATTTGGCCGATTGGGTGGGACTGAATTGTCCGCTTGATTTTCTTTGAAAAAATTTACAATATTTCAGTCCCAAAAAACTGTGGGCGCCGAGTTGGACAATGTGCTGATCAGTGACCAGCAGGAGCAGACGCCTTACGTAAGTTTAAAGCCAACAATTTCCTTAGGGGTTAATCAATGATAGAATTAATGATCAAACAAATTTATCATTGGATAATCAGTGCGGAAATTATCGAAATTGGGTTAATTAGTTTATCACCAATAAGCCAAGGATTGCTCATTAGACTATCAGTGGCAATTTAAATCGGTTTGTCCAAAACTTTAAACTGATTGCGTGACAGTGATACTGATCACAGAAACCGATTAATCAATGCTCAAACTGATCAACAATGGGACTGATCACTCAATAATCCCTCCCCCTTTATCCGTACATTTGTCAAACCTTTCCCCTCCCCTCCCTCTGAAGGTGTTCCGTGTGCAAGCCATTGGCTCGGCCGGGCCCGGCATCATCTCGCCCAGCTACGAGGTGGTCACCGGCCTACGGCACATTCCGCTCGCGGTCACAATCCGCGTGCTTTCCCCGCCGCCCTCCGTTGCGCCGGAGGGCACACTGGTGGAGCCGGGCGGCCCCATTCGCTTCCAATGCGTGGCGGTCGGACGACCGAAGCCGCTGGTCTCCTTCTCCTGGGTGCCATTTGAGGCGGCCAGCGCTGAGCCGGGCGAAGGGCCGGTCCAACTAAGCACGGAGCCGGACTCGAATGGCGAAGCGCATCGCTATGTGAGCGCGGAGACGGAGACGCGGACGAACACAAAGCGGAGACTGTTGTGCGAAGCGCGCAACGACCAAGGCCAAGTCCAGGCGGAACAGCTGTTCCAGGCATGTTGTGCTTGGCCGACTGCGTCGTAATATGACACAAAAATGAATTTGACAGTGGGGGTAATTAGGGAGTGATGATAACCGCAGGGAATAATGGACAAAAAGACAAATCTTGAAAAATTGAGACTGTGACTTGGGCTCAAGGCTCGGCACTATGACTTGGCCTCCAATTTGGGATCTATGGCCACAAAAAAGTCTAGACTCTTATTTCGAACCAACGTTTGACTTTGTCCTCCCTTTTCCTCACCATTTCTTTGTAACTTTCATTCACTTTTGGAAAAATGCCATTCTTTTGCCAAATTGGCAAATGCCCTCGTTATTCTCTCTGATCATTTGCCAATTGTCCCGGTGCTCAGGTGCTGAAGCCGGGCGGTGCCCCGCGCGACGTGTCCGCTGAGGTGGATGTGGACAACCGCGTCACCGTCTCATGGGCGGCACCGACGTACACAAATGGCCCACTCTCGGGCTTCTCGCTGCTCCTCTCGCCTAACCCTTCCCTTCCGTTGGACCAATGGCGCCATTTCTCTGTGCCACCTGGCGACCGTGCGCATCACGTGTTCCAGAGGGGCGAGCTGGAGCCGGACACGCAATACTATGTGCGAGTGGCGGCCGAAAATGTGCACGGACGTGGCCAACCGTCGGAAGTAAAGCGACGGAAGGGGGGGGGGGGGGAAGTGATCGGCGATGGCATTGACGGTGGAAAGGGGAATAAAATGATCAGAGCTGATCATATGACTTAATGAAGAAGTCGGAATGGATTGTGGGGGGGGGGGGGGAGCTGATCAAAAACTGGGAATGGACAACGTATGAGAATTAGTGCTGTTGAGAGTCTCGGTCTCGACTCGAGAAAATCTCGGGTTTTTCGGTCTCGGTATCGATTTTCGAGATTTAGGAAATTTTTGTCTCGAACGGCATTAATGAGAATATAATTTAAAAGTCCGATGAACTGCTTAATAAATTGACCGAATCAAAAATTATTTCTGATCACAATTAAAGGTAACCCATTAAAATGCAATTTAAGAACTATTTTCTAATCAGACCCGATACAACTAAATGACTAACACAAAAAATGATCAGCAGCCGAAAGAAATTTCACAGAGTATTATGTCATCATTCCATATGTATTTAATTTTCTACTACCGTACTTTTCCCGCCCAAAGGTCGTCTCATTTGTTACTGTAAGCGGCGCCCCATTGGACGCGCCCACCGATTTGGTGGTGACAGTGGCGCCGGACAACACAGTCTCCGCCATTTGGGGCCCGCCAACACAGCCCAACGGTCCGCTGCACCATTACACGGTGTATTTCGCGCTGGACGATGAAGCAGGCCGATGACGACAGCTACAAGCGGTGGACTCGGCTCACAGTGCCATTGCGGGCGGACGGAGGCGGACAGGTGATCACGGGCGAGGAGAATGGCTGGGCATTTGCCTGACTCAGTCCTCGGGCGCTGAGTTGGCCCAATTCGACGAAACCTAATGGTTCCTGATAGAAATGGGATATCCAATCATTCGGATTAATCATTTACTAATTAGGCCAATTAAAGGGGCAACAGATTGGCACAAAATCGGATTTTTCAGTTGGTGTTGGACCGTGAGACGTACAACATTCTCGCGCAACGTGAATATCGGCTTCGTGTGACCGCAGCAAACGACATGAACGAGGGGCCGCCTTCCGCGGTGGCACGCTTTACCACCGGCACAGGCGAAACGCCACCGACAGTGGCCATTGTGCCGGCGGACAACCCGGCCGAAGTGCAACCATTAGATGACTATTCGGTGCGATTTTGAAGGAAAAGAAACAGTGATTGGCAGTCGATCGATTCAATTGGTTAGGGAACTGACACAAAAGTGATCAGTCGATGAATTAGGATTGATCGGAAGCCGGCCGGGTTTCAGAAAAAGGCGTTTAGGCACCATTGAAGTGATAAGTGATCATTATTAGGTCCATTGCGATGCCACCGGTGGCATTCCGCCGCCCACCCTTTGGTGGACTTTGGGCACCGACGAGGAACGGCAGCCGGGCGGCGCGCACCTTTTGTTGCGCAAATTGCGCAAAGATACAACGGTAATTAATTAATTTTATCAATTGCTAATTACAAAAAGCACCGCCCCTCATTAGGCGACGTGTCACGCGGAAAACAATGCGGGGAAAGCGCAGCTGGTGCTGGAGGTGAACAATAACAGCTTGGACTTTGTTGTTTATAGTAAAATAATAACAAAATCATGGAAATGATATTAGTATTTTAATTTTTTAATCTGATTTCGAGATTACAACATTCAGTTGCGCGTCCTCGGCCCCGGCACACCGCCCAACGAATTGGTGGTGCTGCCAATGCCCGACCAAGTGCTCAACGTCGAGTGGACAGCGCCGGACGAACCAAACGGAAAGGTGGGGGCAGACAAATTAGCAATGACGAGTGATGGTCGAGAGTCTTGGAAGCCAAAACCACCAATTTTCGACTAACGGGAGATTTCAGTCTCGATATTATTAAATGTTGAGTCCCGATCAAGCATTTGTGATTTGATTTGACCCATTCAGCTGGTCGGCTACATTATTCGTTATGCCGAACTGGCGGACGGACAATTGGAGCCGCCGTCGGACGCTTGGCAACAAATTCGCGTGGGCGCCGACGTGAACAGACACCGACTGACAGAATTGAGACCAAAAGTGGGTGCTGCTGTTGATCGGAAGAGACCTTTCTTTAATTATCCCACTCATTGAATGCCATTGTCTGTTCAGACCATTTATACCGTACGGCTTCAAGCGGTCTCCGACCGTGGCCCGGGTGTACTGTCTGATCCGGTGATGGCACGCACATTGCCATTGGCACCAAAGGCGCCCGAAGGTCGTTAATTATGCTTTCTCGAGAGTAAATTGCCCAATTGACTGGGAGGAGCAAATGATTTGTTGGCACTGTCTGTTCAGTGATGCCGGTGATGGTGCATGACAACAACACTGTGATGGTCCAATTTTTGCCGTCCGACGATCCGGAGGAGGTCGGCAAGAAGGTGCAGACGTACAGAATACACTACACCAAAGGCGACCCGTCGTTGGAGGATGCCCAATGGAATGAGGTGATCAGCAGAGAGGAATGATCGGGGGAGGGGGGAGGGAGAAGAGAAGTGGGGAAGAATGAAAAAAGGGACCAGAAAGGAGTGATCGGGGAAGAGAGGATATTTAGCTTAGAACCCATTAAAGCTAAATTTGATCAGTTTGGCCATCGCAATTAGGGGTGAATTGTTGACTCATTATAAGCCAAAGAGAAGAACATTGATTTTAAGAATTCTAATGAAAATTGACTGATGGCGAAAGAACTGATCAATTGGGAAAGCCAATTTATCACTGATAATTAATCAATCAAAGTTGATTTGAATTGATGATAAAATATTCGGCGGAGTTAAATTGAGTCCAAAAATCATAAATTGTGCCAAAATAGCTAAAAACGTTTTTTTAAATAGATGACTTGGTCAATTCCACCGGGCGCGGACACAACAAAAGAAATGAATGTGTTTTTGGACGGCGAGAATTTCGAGCCGGAGACCAAATACCACGTGCGAGTCATCCCAATTGGCGTGGTAAGCTCTCGGGGATTAATGGAACCATTCAAAGCCATCACTGCCCCAAGCTTGAAACCAAAACTCAGTCTTGGCTTTGAGACCAATCTATTCTCGGGATTAAATTATTGTAAATAAAAGAGAGTCTCGAAATTGTGACGAGAAAAAAAGCCAAAGGGGGGCTACCCAGAAAAAAAAAATTGAATTTTAAAAAACCAAATGGGAAGACACGAGAAAAGGAAGAAAAGAGAGTGACATAACATTTTACGCTCACAATAGAAAAGGGTTAGTCATAGAAGAATGGGACAATTCTCTCCCATTTTTTTTTCTGTTACGTAGGCAGACTCTCTAACACACGCTCTCTCTCTCTCAGCCTTTCCTCTCTCGTTTCTTTTCCTCGCGTTTCACACACTATTTTCCCTCCCTTCATGCGTATCTCTGCTCTCCATTGACCAGGAAAGTGGTCCCCATTTATTTCCTTTTTATTCCTTTTCCCTTTCACTCAGCATTTTGCTGTTCGGGCATCGCTTCTCGGCCTTTTGGCTAAGATCAAAGTGTAGTTACAGTTCTTTACGGCTTAATCTCCGTAACGACCCCCACCGGGGTCAAAGAGATTAACCAATTTTTGGAAAATGGTCGTTGTCGGGGGCTTGCTCCCGCTCGACCGAGCGTTGGCCCGTTATTGCACTTAACTACGGGAACGGCGCATCTCCCCCGCGGGGGAGAACAAAATGAGCTGGAATTTGCTTTCTCAGATTGTAATCGTTTTAGTATTTCGTTAAAATAAAAAAGATTTTATACCTTAATTGGATATACCAAAGCAGTGGTTGATAGCCAAATTTATCCATTGCAGATTGAAGGACCGCCGTCGCAACCCAAAGACTTTGACACAAAATTGGGCGTTGTGGCACCAGACAAACCGATGATCCACGTGGACGTGGAGGACAACATTCTCCGAGTGCCGGCCGGCACAGATTACACCGTGGCATGGCAAGCTCAAAAATGGCACAATGGGCAAAAATAATGCTTTTTAGCACTGCTAACGGATTTCCGGCACCGCAAATAAAATGGGTGGACAAGGAGGGCAATTTGGTGAGGATAATAAAAAGGGATTAAATTCCACTAGTTACACCGATCACTTTGATCATCCCGGCGGTTCTTTTTTGATTGTCAATCTGATCAGATCATCCATGATCAGCTGGTCATATCCGATCACTTTCTTAATTCCTTTGACAGATCAGTGAGGGTGGAATGCTTCGCGTGTCGGACATTCGCCAGTCAAAGGACTTTGTGTGTGTGGCGGAGAATGAGGGCGGACGCACGGAGAACGGATTCACAATTTTTGTGGCCGGCCCGGGCAGTGCGCCGGAGAACATCCGACTGGCGGCGACGAAGCCAAAAAGCATTTCAGTCACTTGGGACCCACCGCAAATTGCCAACGGAAACATCACGCGATACATGTGAGAGCAAAAACAATTAACTAATGGCTCAACAAGTTTGGCACAATTAGTGCCAAACGGCTAGGAAGAGATTCTGTTGCGTAGCAGTCGATCACAAAAATTATGATCAGTTGACCACAATGTTCCCCATTCAGCATTTACTACATTGCGCTTGATGACCAGAGCCGCGATTTGCTGGTCGGTCAAGTGCCGAGCAAACCGATCAGTGAATGGATGAGTAACCACGTGATGGGCAAGGACTTGGGAGTGGGCGAGAAGCAGGCACTGATCACTGACTTTGTGGAGGCGGACACGGTAAGAACACAAGAGGTGGGGAGAGAGAAAAGAGAGAGAGAGAGAGAGAGGGGAGAGAGTTAGAGAGAGAGAGAGAGAGGGGAGAGAGTTAGAGAGAGAGAGAGAGAGAGGGGAGAGAGTTAGAGAGAGAGAGAGAGTGAGAGAGAGGGGAGAGAGTTAGAGAGAGAGAGATAGATAGAGAGAGAGAGAGAGGAGAGAGTTAGAGAAATTGAAAGAAGTTATTGTCTGATTTCGGATGGCATTTTTTATTTGCTTTTTATAGGCATACGCTGTGGTGGTACAAGCAGCGAACCAAGACGGGCCTGGCCCCTACTCCAACCAGCACAAGTGAGTGCCGTTGACATTTATCTCGGCTTTTCCCATTTCGATACCGTTTTCTCTCATCCATGTACAGTAAGTATTCCGTCTATTTACAGTATCCGGACAATGTCTCGAGCGCGTGCCGCCCCGCCAACACAGCTGCAGGTGGAGCCGATCAATCAAACGTCGGTGGAAGTACATTGGAAACCGGCCGAAGTGCTGGAGGAGTCGCCGCTCAGTTACGAGGTGGAAAATTAATTTTAAAAACATTTAATCATTTTCCACTAAAATTTTATTTATTTTTTAGGGGCCCCAAAAATAAAAAATAAAAAATCTGATCAAATTAATTTCAAAACCAACGAAAACCTTCTAGATTTATTACGTGCCAGCCGAGAAGAAGATTGAAGAGGACGAGCTGCTGAGCTTGCCAAAGTGGTCGAAAGTTGAAGTGCCCAACCCGAGCAAAAACAGTCACATCATTTGGAACGCGTTGGAGCCGGACACGGAATACGTCTTCAAAATCCGGGCATTGTGAGTCTTTGTTTCTTCTTTTTGTCTAACTTATCCCACGTTTTACACTGACTTTTTTTGATCAGATATCCGAGTGGACCCGGCATTTTCTCGGAGCCGTGCATTGCCAAAACGTTGCCGGAGGGTGACGCGCCGTTCATTGTCGTGTCCTCCGGGAGCAGAGGCACTGCTGGCGAAAGCGTCATTCAGCTGCTGCCCGTAGGAAAACTGGGGAAAAGCAAAGCAAAAAGCAAGGGAAAAGTCAATCTTAAGCATTAAAACTCAAAAGTGAAAATAGGAGGGGTGGGCAAATCCCAATGATCTAAAAAAATACGTCCGGAAGTTTGGAGACGGCTTAAATAGGGATTAATTAATATCCGAAATCACCTCCTCCCGCCCACAGGGAAGTGATTACACTGTATTCTGCCGTGCCAGCGGAAGACCTCAGCCGGCGGTGCGATGGATCCGCGGTGGAGACATTCCGATTGATCCGTCCACAGTGAAGGAGGACCACACGGGCACCAAATGGTACAGACATGGCATTAGCTGATCATCCCGTTAGCTGAATATTTTTATCTTTGTTTCTCTCTCCCTTTCTTTCTCTCTCTCATTAATCTCTTCTTTTTCTCTCTCTCTTTCTTTCTCACTATTTCCTCTCTTCCTTTTTCTCTTTCCGATCACTTTTTTCTTTTTTTCTCTTTCTCCCTCTCTCCACCATCTCTATGCTTTTGTTTTTAAGGTCACTGTTCGTCTCCAACATCACTGAGCCGTCCACGTTCAACTGCGTGGCTCGCAATCCGCTGGGCGTCGCTAATTGGACCATTCGGCTGGAAATGATGTCTGATCTGTCCGCCGACTGGCGCGATCAGCTGGTCCGAGTGGAGAGCAGACGGGGCCAAATTTACCTGCACTTTGCCGACACTTTGCCCAATTCGTTGCGCCGTGCCAACCAATGGACACTTCGCTACACGGACGACCCGAACAAAGAGCGAATTCTGTGGAGTGTGTTGGAGAGCGAAGACCGAACATTGGAGGTGAACCGGGGGGGGGGGGGAGGGTAATTCCTGATCAGCCGAAGCATATCAACCCCAATTGATGGCATACTCTCGGGGGAAATGCCAAGTTTTGCTTAATCCGTCGGCCAACTCTCAAAATTGATGCCAAATTCGTTGCCCCATCGGTTCTATCCTCCGAACCTTTGGCATACCCTGGAAAAACCCAAATTTGTCAATTTATGACCAATTCCAAGGGATAGTCAATCCAAGATAAAATCTTTGGCATACCAAATTTTCAAAAATTAAATCATGCCATTCTTCGTTAAGGAGATCCCAATTCGCGCGCCGGCAGCGCCGATGGAGCCGGGCGTCACTTATTACCTCGTGGTGGAGAATGCCAACGAGGGAGTGCGCTCGCCCGTGTTCACCATTTTGGTGCCCAAGGCACCCGGCGATCTCCGCGTCGGGTCGAACATCAATGACGAAATGGTCGGTGTTTGTGCTGATGTTGGTCTCCCCAATTCTTTCATTTATGCCATACTATTTTTTGTGCCATTTTGGGGTCCATTTTCAAAAATATGGCAAAATGGGTGTCCGACGGTGCCGTTAGGCGCCTTTTAAATAGGAGTGTTTGATCCGGCACTTTGATCAGACAAATTTTTCTGCAATCGATGTGTAAGAGTTGGACTCCGTTCTAAATTGTTACTTGACCTTTTTATGGACAAACAACTCACTTTCTCAGGTGGTGGACTTCCGTCCGGCCATCAGCGGTCCCCAGCAGCCGGTGCGCGAGTATTCGGTACGCTATTGGCCCGCGGAAGCGGCCAAGGAGGACGAAGCGGCACCAGCGGCAGGGGACGAAGCGGCCGCCGCTGCTGCCACCGACGCAGCACAAATGAGCACAATCCGCGTGGAGGGCAACCGCACCGTCGGCATTCGCGTGCCCGATCTGCCCCGCGATGTCGAGTTCTATTTCCAAGCGGTGGCCGAGCTGAGCGATGGCCAAGAGTTGGCCGGGCCACCGGTGCGCATCCGAACGCCGGCCAAAGAAATTCGCTGCGACTGTTCGCACGCGTGCAAACTGTTGGAGACGGACTCTGTGCAGGTGAAAAGGGGGGGGGGGGAGGGAAGGATCGGAACTGAATTTGGCACTGGAAAATGAAATAAATAAAAAGGGAAACATATTATTAATAAAATAAAATAAAAAACCATAAATCGATTATATATTTATTTAATCAAAATCATTACAAAAACAATTATTTTAAAATTTAATTTAATATGAATATTTTAACGTACATAAATTAATTTTGATCAAAATACATAATTGATTTATGGTTTTTTTTCTAATAACGATTCCGCCCTTTTATCCACTAACTCTCTCACCTTTCCTCTCTCGTTTCTTTTCCTCGCATTTCACACACTATTTTCCCTCCCTTCATGCATATCTCTGCACACCATTGACCAGGAAAGTGGTCCCCATTTATTTCCTTTTTATTCCTTTTCCCTTTCACTCAGCATTTTGCTGTTCGGGCATCGCTTCTCGGCCTTTTGGCTAAGATCAAAGTGTAGTTACAGTTCTTTACGGCTTAATCTCCGTAACGACCCCCACCGGGGTCAAAGAGATTAACCAATTTTTGGAAAATGGTCGTTGTCGGGGGCTTGCTCCCGCTCGACCGAGCGTTGGCCCGTTATTGCACTTAACTACGGGAACGGCGCATCTCCCCCGCGGGGGAGAACAAGATCAGCGAATAATTAAATTTGCTAACATCTGTAAGTGCATAATTAAATCCCGCTTCAGGTGCGCGTGGAGTGTTACTGTCCGGACGGGTGGTTGTTGGACGAGGACGAGAAGACGTGCAGCCAAGTGGAGCCAACCGGCGGGGCCGGCACAGTGGTCGAGGTGAGAAACAATAGATCAATCGAAGTAACTAACTGATCAGCAGAAAAAAAGCAAAAATAACGCATGAAAACAATTAGAAATACATAAAAAGTGATAATTAATTCGCTGGAGACGCAAACTTTGATCAGAAAAATGATCAATAATTGATCAGGCTTCTTTCTGTCAGGTTCAGAAAACTTAAAACCTGATAATTAAAACAAACAAACATTTCATAATGCCCATTAAACAAAAAATGTGACAAATTGGAGACAGTTATAGCATAAGAGTTCATTATGCTGATCAAAGGCTCTCTAAAAACCAATCAATGAATGCATCGGCAACTAACCCGGCCCATTCAGGTGTCGCCAACATTCGAACTTGAGCAACAACGGCCCAAAGAGTTCGATCTGCTGAAGCCAAGGCCAACCGGCAGAGTGCCGCCGCCAACGCCGGCGGGCCCTGTCGAAGCGGAGCCGTATCCCTCACTGAGGCCGACCGATACGTTCAAAATTGAGGCCGGCGATGACCTGGGCTCAACAGTGCACGTGTTGCCAACGGACTCGTTGGGCCGAGAAATTCGGCCAGTGGTGATGTTCAACGGCACTCCGCTGCGGACGGACGGGCACGGCAATTATTACGACGCCATGGAACGGAAGGTGGAAAGGGACGAAGAGCAGCGGGCACTCGGGCCGGACGGGCAGGTGCTGAAGATGAACTCGGACGGAAATTGGGTGTACCCGCCGTTGGACAAGTGAGTAAGGCACGAAAAGGGGCGGAGAAAGCATAAAGAGAGAAAAAGGGAGGGGAAGAGAAAGAAACGGCGAGAGAATAGTGATTTGAGTACCGTACCCACTGATCAGATATGGACAGCCGATGCCCACTGGTGCCAACATGTACCCCATTTACTCGGTGGTGGACGACGACGGCGTTTCAATGAGACGGGACGAAGAGGTGCGGATTTGGGGATTCTCCAAAGAGCAGCACATTCTCATTTTTACGGCATACTTTTTCCGTTGCACATGCAAAATTAACTTTAATTCTGAGCGGCATAATTTAATGTTTATATCATTTCTTGTGGAATTAATTGATAATTTTTCTTTAATTGCCTAATATTTTACAATTACTCAGGGGAAAATTCTCGACCACGAGGGGAAACCGTTGCCGACCGACGCTTACGGCCAACCGATGGGGCCGGACAGTTCGCCATTGCCGACCAATTTCTATGGCCAATTTGTGCTTGGCCAACGGCTGGAGGAGGAGGACAAAGTGTTGCCCACTGACACAATGGGCTTCCCAATTTACCCAATCGTTTACCCGGACGGACAATTGCTGCCCACCGCCAGTTCCGGGCTTTTCCTGGACTCGGAACGAGGGGACGAAGTGCAACGGGACGAGCAGGGCATTCCGGTGGACATCGATGTAAAGCATTGGCAAAAAGGGACAAAATGAATGGCACGGGGGGGGGGGAAGGCAACAACATATTGTGAAGGAGATCAAGCCATGTAAATCAACGAACTCTTTTTTCTTCTTTTTCACAACATTTAAAGAGGGGGAGGGGACGGCGGTGCCGATAAACGCCGTCTGGGAACAAATTGGACTTTTTTAATTAAAATTTGTTTAGCTTAGACCAAAGGATTTGTAAAATTCAGGGTAAAACGCTGCCGAAGAATGCGGAAGGAATGTTCGTATTCCCCCGGCCGCCGTCAGAATTTGTGCCGGAGGCGGAAGGTGCCGCGGCCGCCCAAACGACTGCTCCGCCCATTTTGACGACCTCTTCCGAAGCGCCTCCACCCCCAACGTCAGTGCCGAAGGCGACGACAATGTCGACAGCGCGTCCAACTGTTGTGGAAGTGATTGGGCCGGACGGACTGCCGTTGTCGACAACGCGGGAAGGACTCGTGCTGGACCGGGCGGGCAGTCCACTACCAACGCGAGGGGACGGACTGCTGATCGGCGCGGACGGGCAACCGTTGCCAACTGACTCGCTGGGCCGCTTTGTGCACGTCACTGTGCCGCCGGGCGGCGCCGGTGACGGGGAGGAAGCGGTGCCGCAAACGCTGCCTACCGACGACTACGGTCACGACATTCATCCGGTGGTGGACCAGTTCGGCATCGCGTTGCCAACCGACGCGTCTGGACACTACGTGGACGCGGCTGGTGCGCAAATTGACACGGACGAGTTTGGTCGCCCAGTGGACTCGGCCGGCCACCTCTTGCCCCAGGGCGAGCAAGGACAATTCATTTACACGCGTCCGGAGGGTGCCGGTGGTGGCGTCGTTGGCGGCGACGGCACATTGGAACCGGCCGCGACCGCCCGGGGCCAAATTGTGGTGGTGGACAGTGCCGGGCAACCGCTGGACCGGGACGAGCAAGGCGGTTGGGTGCGCGTAGGAGGCGAGCGCAAACAGTTGGCGACAAGTGCGGACGGACTGCTGCTGGGCCCGGACGGCTCGCCGTTGCCCACCAACGCGGAGGGCCAATTCGTCTACGCATGGTCCGCTGAGCAGGAGCAGGAGCGGAAATTGGCACCGGTGACCGACTCGAGTGGACATCTGCTGATGCCGGTGGTTGACGCGGACGGGACGCCGTTGGCACGCGACCCGGCCAGCGGGCGTTACTTGGACCCCGCGGATGGCACACCAATTGCGGTTGATGATCAGGGACGACCGTTGGACCGTAGCGGCAACGTACTGTCCAAAAACATTTATGACGAGTACGTGTGGGTGGACGTCGGTCTTGTGAGTCCGGACGGCCTTCCGGCACGGACGGCGGGCGACCGAATCGGTGCCGAAGCGACCACTGCCACACTTCACGACGATCATGCCGTGGACGGGGCTGAACTCGTGCCGTCTGACGAAGGCGGTCCGGTGGCGGCACTTCCGGATGACCGCGTGCCGACGCGTGTAGAGAAGGGCGAGTGCCGCGTGCAGGAGGCGGTCATTGACCTGGTGGTGGCAGTCAACGACGAACTGCTCCAAGCGCATGGGGACCGCTTGCGCCAGGCGTTGGACGACCTGTTGGACCAGCATTTGGACCTGGCGGCGGATGCCACCCGCGTGGCACTACTCCAATACGGCAAAAGTGTGGCGGTGCCGGTCAGTCTGGGCGGTTACCACGAGCGTGACCAACTGCTCGACCAACTCGGCCAACTGCGCTCCACCGCCTCCAACTCGTTGGGACTGCCCGACCTGTCGGCCGCCTACGAAGCGAGCTTACAACAATTCGAAAGTTTCGGCCGGGGCGGAAATGTGCCAAAAGTGTTGCTGGTGATTTCCAGCGGGGAAGATATGTGAGTGTTTGGGACAAAAGGATTTTAGAGGGGGGGGGGGGGGCAAAGGTATAATTAGGGAGGATAGTCTCGGATAGGGCCGGGGGTCCATCCCTCTCCAAAATCAAATCCAATGTTTTTAAAGTGATATGTATGACCATGACTGTATTGGAAATTTCATTAAAACAATTGACTCTACTGCAGTTAACGCGTCCAATCGACTTTTGCGCGTCTAATCACATTTTACGCGTCCAATCAATTACCATATAACCCATAACTTTTTTCTTACTTGGTCAATACCCATATTCTTGGTATCAATCGAAAGCTTAAATTCGATAGACGTTTTTGTGTAACTATTATTGTGCTTGAGAGAGTAAACAAAAAAATTTCCCAAATATATTCGAAAAAACTGAATTTCTTATTTTCTCATTGTAATTCTTACTTAATGTCTTAATTTTCTCTTTTCTTGTATTTATAGATTCCCGAAATTCTAGGCTTTTATTTGATACCAAGAATGTATGATTTGACTAAGTTAGAAAAAAGTTGTGACCTAAGAAACTAAGGATGGTCACTGATTGAACGCGTAAACTTTTGATTGGACGCGTAAACTGCAGTAGAGCCAAACAATTTTGGTCTGCGCCTTTTGGCACGGTGCTGGAACTACCCTTCTGCTCAGAGTCGAGATTCTCGGACGAGATCAGAAGAAGTTGAACTGAAATTGAAACATTTTGAACAGAGTGCCGAACAGTCCTCGGTCGGCACTCACTGCGGCCGGCATTACCCCAGTGCTCGTCGGCCCGTCCAGCTATGAATCGGAAATTGCAGAAGAATCGGCACCTCGCGCATATCTGTTGGTTGAAAATGTAAGCCAGTGTCTGGCAGTTTGCCTGATTTGGTCGGATCGGTCATTTTATGGCCGTAAAAAATGTGATGGGAAAAAGGAGTAAAATGGCACCTCTGCCGATGAGTCATTCCACCACTGTTAGCGGTGTTGAGCAAAGTCACTTCTTTTTCATTTGGCCAATTATTCACTGCTTTCCAGCTTAAAAGGTCATTTAAAAATTGCCCTTTTAGTGGGCCCAATTGAGCGGTGCTCAGTTGGCCGACTTTTTGGAGTCCCAATGCCGCACCGGCACTTTGGCACTGCCCAAGTCGCGTGCCAAATTTGTCAGCGAAAAGCACATTGCGACAACCGCCAGACCGCCTCCATCCGTCCAACGCGGCACAACCGCTTTCTCAGGCACAACAAATATTTATCCTTCCAGTTTTGGCACATAACAATGCTTCCCACCTTCAGAAGTGTCGCCGAAGTCGGCACAAGACTGTGCCGAGTTGCAGCGCCGCACTCGCCTCGTTTTGCTGGTTGAGACTTCGGAAGCGACCGCGGAAAAACGCGAGGAATTGAGACAGTCCTTGGTCCATTTTGTGCGCGAATACGTGCAGCACAGCGACACCAAAATTGGCATCATTTTCTACGGCGACTCGGTGGAGGTGGGCGTCGATTTGGCCCACTACGGCAGCTGGCACGAGTTGGAAGAGACACTGCAAGTGAGGAGGGAGAGGGGGAGAACCAAGGAAAAGTAGGCATGAAAATGCCAACCAAATGCTAAAGGCATGGAAAATGCCGATCAAAAATATGATCAAAGGCTATTTACATAATTTTGGCATCGTTTATGGCTTTTATGAATATACATTGTGTGTACACAGAACATGCACTTTGTGGGCGGTGCTGCCAATGCCGTGATGGGTATGCGCAGTGCGCAGCAAATGCTCACCGAATCGGAGCCGACAGCAAACAAAATGGTGATGCTAATCCACCGGCACAAAATCGAGTGAGTTGGCAAAGTTTAAATGGGACAACAACGACAATGGCAATTGGTGCCAAAGAGCATCATTATTATGTATTAATTAGGATAGGACTTGCCAACATTTACCATCATCAATTCGATGATCACATTGTGTTATTGTTTTTAGCGTTGCGTCCCGCGCAGAGATTGAACAAATCGCACGTGTGGACAATTTGGCACTGCTTGAGCTGAGTTACTCCCGGTGGCCAGTGTTGGACAACCGCCAAGCGTATTGGAGTCGGCAGTTGTGCATGTTGGCGGCACTGATCGAGCGGCTGGAAAACACTGTACCGGCCGACATTGACGAAATATTCTTCGGCACTGATCGGGAGGAGGAGGAGGGGGAGGAGGGCACACGGCGCGTAAGGCAAGTGACGTGGTGATCGATGGTGGTGATGGTGATGGCTATTGATTCTGATCACTGATTAACCGCTGATTGATTTGTTGGTCGACGGACATACGGCGGACCGACAGATCGATCATTCAAACTGATCAGAATAACACACACACACATTTATAGGGTTGTCGGAAAATCACAATTGTACATTTTTGAACTAACATTTTTTGGCACTTTTGTTTGAAAAGCCGGCAATTCTGATCGGTCCTTCCTTGCTGATCACTCCCTGTCTCTCTCTGTGTCTCTGTCCCTGCTTTTTTTCTTTTCTGATCAGTTCATTTGTTCCCCCCTATTTTTTTTCTCTGTGCTCCCCGTAACTTTTTCTGATTTGAACCGATGATCACTGTTTTGTTTTTGTCTTTTGTTTTCTTGTGTTACCTTCTGTCCTTTCTTTTCTTTTCCCTTTTCTTTCCCTCTGTTTTTTCTTTTACAAATTAATTTCACAGATTGTTACATGTGCAACACATAAATAATAATATTGTAATAATATACAATAATTAATGATAATAATAATACTTAACAAAATGGTCATTTTTAAACAAATGCAAATTTCAAAAATGTTTTCGTTGGCCAATAAAAACTAACAAATTAAAAAAATCGAACACCCATAGGACCTGAAAATGGATCACAGGGCTTTGATCATGATCTTGGATAAAAGAAAAACAGAGCCATTGTCTCGAGAAATGGACGTGTCAAACTGTTGTCCTCTCCAATCTCGAGTGCCAATGCCAATGCGGCCGCGAAACAATCATTGTTCACGTGATGTGGCCAAGAAATTGTTCTGAGTTTAATTATTTGGCCAATTTTGCCAATCTTTCCCCCCCCCCCCTCAATTTAGCACATTTCTTTTCCAAATTAATTCTTCGTTTTAATTAATATATTTTTACATTTCCTCTAACAATCTCTGTTCATTTCCTCTTATGTCTCTGCTCCACTAACAGTTCCAATCGATAGGATTGTCGGTAATATTTTCCAAAATTATGATCATTTCAGCAGATCAAACAGACAAAAAAATGTTAGTTTTGTGTTCTTTTGGCTAACTGTGTCAACCGACAATCCTATAAATGGCACGAATAACTTTTTCCCTGCAATTGGCAAAAAAATAATAATTAGGATTGGCAATTAGTCGAAAAATTAAATAAGGTATTCTAAAGTGTTTAAACGGTTCAACTTTTGGCTAATGGCTTTTCTATGATCGATTTTCTGAGGGCTTTTCCCCTCGGTGCCGCCCTTCCCCTCCCCTTCTCCGCCGAAAAAATTGGCTTTTCGCATCCCTTCTCAACCCACCGTTTCTCCAGCACCGTAACTTCCTACAGTAACGGTACTCCGCTGCCCGGCACCAGCATCTCTTCCGGTACGGTCACTGTTTTGCCGGTGCGCGGCCAGGACGGCCAATTGGTGCCCATTAACGCGGGCGGTGCTCATTTCATCGTTGGCGTCAATAGCACGGAGACACCGTCAACGGAAACGGCGCCAACGGCGGAAGACCAACCGACGCGGGGGGACAAAATACGTGGCGACGATGCGCACCTGCAGCACATGATGACCGGGCCAGACCAAACATTGGCCACGCCGTCTCCTCAATTGACCTCACCGGACGGAAGTCCATTGCCAACCGACGCGGTGGGCCACCTGATGATGCAACAAGGCAAGAAAATGCCGAAAAAAGCAATGAATGAAAAGGAGGGAGAGGAGGGGGCAAGGTTGAAGAGAGAAAAAGAGACGGAAATAGTGTGTGGAAATAAGAGGAGACACAGTTAGAGAGCGACGAGAGATTGGCACGGTTTGGCTTGATTCTGCCAAACCATTGGAATAAATAGGCCAAAAGTTTGAATAATTTGTCGTTAGTATTGATCACTAATTAAAACAGACAACAGGTCCATTAGCTTTTCATTAAGATGTTGATGATCACGAAATTGGACGGGGAGAGATCGCCGTGTTGCCCACCGATCCAACCGGTAAATTCATTCATCCGTTGGTGGACGCCGACAGCGGACAACCGTTGAGCACCGATCAAATGGGAAGGTGATCGGGGAAATTTCATCAAGTATGAGTCCGGTTAGATAGTTTGGGCAATCTGATAAAAGCTAAATCCAATGGGGTATTTGTCTCGCCATTTTCCCAATCATTCCCAATTCATTCCGCCCCGATCATCTCTGATCAGAACCGTTAGCCCAAGGGTTATTTCGACATTTCTTTACCAATTTCCAGTCCGATTAATTCAAAAGAAATCCCAAATGGTGCCCTCGTTAATTCCAGGATTAATGACAATTATTAATAAGAGGACCCCCTTTCCACAATGGCATTTTCAGATACGTGGACCACCATGGTGAGTTAGTGCCAACCGACGATTTTGGCCGTCCGTTGGACCGACTCGGCAACGTTTTGCCCACCACTGCTTATGGCCAATTCCTTTATCATTTTGCGGACGCAGTCGCTGGCCAATTGTCTGTTGGCGAAATTGTCACCGAAAGCGGCGAGGCGTTGCCGCGCGACGCGGACGGCGAATACACAGACTTTGCCGGCCGACGGATACGCGTCAATGCGCGCGGGGAGCCAATCGGATGGGACGGCAAAGTGCTGGACAAAAACGGCAGAGGCCAATTTGTGTGGAAGTGAGTGAACGAAGAGATGGGCATTGATCAGAGTCATCGATCAATCAATTTAATAATATTGATCCAATGTAGCGAAAAGAAAACTATCAGCGATCAACAAGCAATAATTTGTCTGTTGGCCATTGATTAGACTTGATTCCCCTTTTCCCTCGCTTTTGTCCGCTCCCAATTTAAACCTGCTGATCATCTCCCCCATTGTTTGATCACTTTCTTGCCATTTATGCAGATCGCCAGTCGTTGTCGGCACTGACGGCGCTCCGCTGCCAACCGATGCCGCGGGACTCACCGTGGACCAAAATGGCAATCCTTTGCCGACAAATTCCGACGGTATACCGATCAGTGCTGACGGAATGCCATTGAGCACTGATGCCACTGGACGCTTTGTGTGGACTACGACCGTAACTGCTGCACCATCCGTCACCAAAGCATTGCCGACGGAAGAATCGGGCAAAATTCTCTTTCCGATCGTCGACCAATTCGGTACGGAAATTCCAATGGGATTAGTCAGTCCATAATCCGGCATGGAATACGGCAACTGCTCAATTCTCGCAGGGCGTCCATTGCCCACCGACGCTTCCGGTCACTTTATCGATCAGTCGGGCGAGCAAATTCCACTTGATCAGTTTGGCCAACCGCTTGGCCCTGACGGACTTCCGTTAATGACCAATTCGCGTGGCGAATACGTCGTGCACAGTTTGCCCGCCATTCCCTTGGCTTCAGTTGGGCCAACAACGGTGCCAATTGCGTTGCCATTTCCGGCACTTTCCGGGCCCGGACGGGAAGTAGAAGCGGAAAAAGGGGAGGAGGAGACGGAGGAAGGGATGCCACCCACGGACAGCACGGGAAGGCTGGTGTTGCCGGTGATCAGCGCGGACACGGGACAACTGATGCCACGCAACGAGGAGGGACAGTTCGTCAATGCGCACGGAGAGGTGAGACAAAACATAGGCACCAATAGAACTGATCAGACCCGCAGAGTTGAACCGGGAGAGAGGGCAACAAAGACTGATCAGACTGAGAAAATATTAAGACTGGTAGTAGTTGGTCAGACCGGGAATGAGAATGCTTTATTCACTGGGAGGGGATCAGACTGATTAGGCGGATGCCAGAAAAGGGTCATGAATTTGGGAACTAAGCTGAAATTTACAAGAACGGCTTAATTTCAGAAAAAGTTATTTGAAGGTCAAGACTGGTAAATTATTTATTTGCAACTAAAATGGTAATCTTTCCTGATCGGACACGAGACTTACCAAAAACGGTGCCTGTGTTCCCAGTTCCGTTGCTGATCCGACAAAGGTGACATTGGTTAGGAGAAGTTCCGCTTCTCTCGACTCTCGAGTCGTGAAATTTTTTGCGTCTCGTTCGGTCTAATCAGCCTTCTAATTTCCCCTGTTTCTTTAGGTGATTCCAACCGACGACTTTGGTCGTCCGTTTGATTGGCATGGCAAAGTGCTGCCGCGCAACGAGTTGGGCCAATTCGTGTTCCACGATGCTGTCCAATGGCCAGACGACCATCAAACGGCGCCATCGGAGGTCGGCGACGCGGCGTCCACGGCACTTCTGGCGCAGCGCGAGCAGCAACAAATGCTGCAGCGACGGCGCAACCAAACCGCGCATTGTTTTGTCGGTGGTTTTGTCGAACTGCTGAATGTGTTCGACACGAGTGCCAACGTGAAAATCCTTGACTACCGTATGATGAAGGAGGCGGTCAAGGTCAGCGGGGGAAATGGAGAAGCGGCGGACCAGCATGTGTAGAGAGAGAGAGAGAGCGGACAGAGTGACAGACAGTGAAGGAAATTCATTCCTTTTTGGTCTCTGATCAGTAATCCTGATCATTATGAGAGTGATCAATCAGAGAGAAAAGGGACGGATGCTCGGGCAAATGCCAATCCCCGACGCAAACTTCAGCTGATCAGCAGCAGAATTTTACGTGGATTACAATCTCACCAATGAGGGGGAGGGGAGCTCACACTTGGGATTCTCTGATCAGCAATTGCGATAAAAATGATAAAATCACGAGAATTTGTCCAGTCTCTAATCACAATTTTATTATTTTCGTTTGCTTTTTCTGCCCCTAATCATTTCATCTCTTCACACATTGATAGAGTTTCCTCATGGACCATTTTGACCTTCGTCCCCACCACGGTGTTCGGGTCGGACTTTTGAAATACGGCGACACGGTGGAAGTGCCGATCACGCTGGGCGACTACGACACGGAGGCGGAACTGCTGGTGCGCATGGGCGAGACGCGGCGGCTGAAGGGCGAGCCCAATTTGGAGGCGGCGCTGCGCGAGGCGGCCGGCGAATTTCACTTGTCCGGTGGGTATTAATGGCATTTTTCCAGATAGGATTTGTGCCGACTCCGATAAATTTTTTATCCCAAAGGTGCCGACGAAGCACCGCGGGTAGTGATTGTGTGGAAAAGTGGCACCTCCAGCTCGGCACCGGACAAACTTCGGCACACGGCCGATCTGTTGCGACAACAGTACGGCGCGTTGGTTTTGGTGGTAACCGCCGGTGGCCTTGTGACGGCGGAGGACCGCGCAATGACTGCGGGGCACAGCGACCCGCTCGTGTTCGACGGATGGGCCGAAGCGGACGCGGACGCACTCGGAGTGATCGCGGACACAATTTGCAGGGTACAAAAAGCATTTGTTGATCAGTGGCTAGGGGACAATTAGGGCAACAGCCGATTGAGTTCCGCCCCTTTCAGCCAATGAAAATCAACAACAAAAATGCCGTCATTCAGGTCATTCCTCAAGCTCGGGGTGAACAACGGGAGACGGCGATCAGTTGGCCAACCCGTGCCACCAGCGCGCCAAGCAGTGCGACAACGGTAGAAAAAAATATCCAGATTTAATTTGGCGTTTTGTAAATTGCGTTTAAATTACGCCATCTTTCAAAAGAGTGACGGAGCGTCGCGCGACTGCACGCGAATTGAACACGCGTTGGACTTGGTCCTTGTGGTGGACTCGTCCACCTTCAGCGCTGAACAGTTCGCAAAGGTTGTTGAAGGGCTGGCCACGTTGGTTGACGAGTCGTTCGACTTGGCCCCTGACGTTGTTCGAGTTGGACTCATCGTGTACAGGTCGAGTCGTCGATTTGCGAAGGAAAGTTTATTCGAAAATCGACATTTTTCAGTGAAATGGTCGCTGTGCCGGTGGCACTTGGCCATTACGAGGACAAAATTGAGCTGTTGTCCAAAATGGTGTCTGCCACACACAAAATTAATGGTCAGTGTGTGCTGTTCTGCCCGAGGGAATTCATTCACCTCATTAGGCCAATTAAGGCACAATGGCAATTGCCCTGCGCGGGTTGGAAGCAGCGCGTCAACAGTTTCAGTTGCACGGGCGGCAAGGTGTGCCAAGAGTGGTTCTGCTGCTGACCAACGGCAAACACAGGTGGGTGGACATTCGCATTGGCCCACGTGGTCTTGTTAATTATAACATTAATCTCTCGAATTCAAAACCATTTCCTAATTGGTAGAGGCAACGCGGCCCCTGTCGCCGCCGAACTTCGCGAACAGCTCGGCGTCCAAATTGTCGCCGTCGCTGTCGCCCCATCGTTGGACCAGCTGAACACGCTGACGCGAATTGTCGCCGACCCGACCAGCGTTGCAGCGGCGACGACGGTGCGCGAGCGATTGCTGCGCTTGGACAGCGTTGATCAGTTGGCCGACGCGGAGCGAATCGCACCGCTGCGACGCGCTCTGTGCACCGCGGCCGCAACCGCAAACAGAAGGGACGACTTTGGCAGCAGCACACGGCGACGGCACACAGTCGCAACAACCGCGAGCATTGGGCGTCGCCGCAGCGCAACAGTCGCAACGAGGGAAAAGCATCGTGCCAATGAAATGGCGGGCGAGAGCGGCGGCGGCGGCAGAGGGCGTGTGACGAGGGCGGCGGCGACATTCATCACCGGCACTGACCACGGCAATGGTCGCCCTGTGCCGCTATGCCCTGACGGACACCTGCGACCGTTGCTTATCACCGTGCTCATGGACATGACACTGTCCTCGTCAGCAACGGTAAACGATTTGATAAATGGTTGAGTAAATTACCCCCCCCCCCCCCCCCCGCATCGCCCCGCCCCCTCCATTTTAATAAATAGAGCGTTGTTTTCCGGGTTCTAGTCCCATCCGCGTGGTGTTTTACGGTGCCATTAGTTGTCCAGACATGGACAGGTTCATTCCTTGATATATTTTTAGCATATTGGCCAAAAATAGGTTATGGGATTTTAGCCGCTTTAACACCGTTTCTCTTAATTACACAGAGTCGTGCGGATTTTGACATTGTTTTGTCCCATTTGGCTGCCTTTTTGGAGCGCCATTTTTCTGTCGAATCGCAACGATTGCGACTGAATCTGATCGGAGTGGATGAAAATGGGCTGATCGCACCGGTGGAGGAGCTTATCCCCGTGGAACAGTTCAGCAACAAAACGAAGAAGCTGAAAGAGTGGCGAACATTCGGCGGAGAAAAGGGACAAAAGTCAGTGGGAGAAAATGATGGAACAGTTGGCCGAGATTTATCGGGTTAATGGAAGCCCTCGGGATTAGTTAGCCAACCAGATTATTAAAACAGGCTTTATCAGCTAGATTATGATTAGTCAGTCGTTATTTTTGGCACGTTTAGTTTGATCATTAGTCTCGGTAATTGCCAATTGAATTTTGGCTCCTTCAGGGTCGCCATTCTGATCATTTAGCGAGGGAAAGTGTGTGAAACAGAATTTTTGTAAAAACACTTTAGTCAAATGCTTTGATTAGATGAGTTTTATTTCCTCCCCAAAGGTTGAAGCCGTCAGCAGCTCCAAATCTGAGCAAAGGTTTACAAGCGAAGCGCCAAACTTTCACAGAATGCGATCGATGGCCAAGAGAGTGTGCTCATTCTGATCAGTCGAGAAGGCACAAGCAGGTGAAAAGAAAGGGACAACACCGGCGATCGGTGATTGGACCATAAGTACCGTATTTCACCGTTTGAACAATTGTTACCGTGTCCCCAAAAGACACCGTCATATTCCATTCGGGACCACTGAATGTGAGTCCTGGTACAGTATCACCTACCGTATTTGAGTCGTCTGTAACTGATCGGAAATAAATTCAACACTTTAAGCATTTCTGAGCTGGACGAAACGCAACAGCAGCAGCAGGTGGTGGCCATTTCGGTGGACTATCCGTTGTCAAATTTGCTGAAGAAAATGGCGGGGAACAGCGCGAACAGGTGAAAACCATTGGAAAGAATAATTTCGAATTTACCAAATTAAAATTAAATTAAAATGGCCCTCAACGTTTAATGAACAATTAATTAGGAAATTGGAATTTTTAATTAATTTTCCCATTTTAATCGGAAGAATGCCTCCCCCTCCCTTAAAGGGTCATTCATTTCCCCGATTGGACTGGTGACAATGTGCCGAAACAGTTCAGTCGTTGGCTGAACACTTGCAATTTGCTCCGCCATAAATGCCTCGACAATGGCACGGCGGAAGGTGACGCCGTCTCCGTCGGCACAAAATAACCCCAAACTCATTCAAAACACAACACAAATGCCGAAATGGTTACAGCTTCAACGGCAGAATGGTGCGTATTCTCCGGCTTATTTCTTCATCGGCACATTTTGTTTGTGCCAAATTTCTTTCTTTTGACAGCACTTTCGAGTGCCGTCTCTGATTTGGCGGTGCCTCGGCACGTGCTCATCCGTCCGGTGGGCTCTGATTCGCTGCTGATCAGTTGGTCGCCCTGCTGCGAGCCGCATCGTCCACCTGTAATAGCGGTTTCATAGCCATCCATTACCAAGCTCAATCTCTCGAGTAACCAGCTGCTTTTCAAAAAAATTCCCGATTAAAAAAGCACTCCCTCGATTTTTCCTCCTTTTTCTTGGGTTGGCCAATTTTCACAGACTTTTGCCATGATTCGGGCAGAAACTTGACCAATGGGTCCTGGTTCCGTCCCGGCTTAAAGTCTCGGAATTACGGTCTCAATTTTTCCGGTCGTCGAAATTCCCAAGTCTTCGCTTTTGCTTTGCTCAGCTCTTTGTCTTCCCATTTTGCCCCCGCCCCCTTATGCTCCCGCATTTTCGACCACCTAATCATCATCCTCCTCTTTTACGGCACAGTTCAATCTCTCCCTGCTGTACTCTTCCGACCCTTTGTTGCGCTTCCCCTCCCTTTGGTCCCATCGTTTCGTCTCTTGCGCGGAAAATTCCGCCGTTCGGCTCGACCATTTGCCGTCCGGCCACGATTACACTGTGTGCGTTTTGAACTCACGCCAAATGGTCAAAGCGGTGGCACTAAGCGAAGTGCAAAGCAATGGACAATGTGACAGCATTTGGCTGGGCAAAGGTGTGCCATTGGCAGAATTTGTAGGGGCACCCAACGAAACTTCGCATTGGACTTTCGGCATTTTTAAATTTTGCACTAAAACGAAGATTTCTTTGGCCTTATCGACTTTCGAGATCAATAAACTTCTTATTCTCGACTCTTGTGCCTATTTCATACCCATTTCTTAACATTGGTGCCAATTCCGTCGTGGTGTTCGGCTTACAATTAGTGGCACCAATCTTCTTGGCATTGACCTCTTCTATTTTTGGACTTTTCTTAAGGCACAATCTTTGCCATTGCGCCGGCAAAGTCCAATTGTGCCGGGTGCCCTTGTGGTGGGAACGGACAACAAACAAAGACAGTGCCGCCATGTGCACACAATCAGCAGCAGAAGGAATGTGCATGTGCAAAGTCGGCAAAAGCTGCGGGAGAATGCCCGGCGGGGTTTACAACGAATGGCCGCAACATTTGCGAAGGTTGGCTGGACAGACAGAAAACGTGCTAATTGAGGGACACGCTGGGCAATTACCGACTCATTATTACTGTCAATAATACTGGGTAATTATTATTTGAGTCATTATTTTAACCCAAGGGATTTCCAAAAGCGATCAGTCCCATCTTAAGCAGCTTAACTCAAAAATTTATGCAATATTTTATTACCCATTTTTTGCACAGATATTAATGAATGCATGTCACAACGCAACGGCGGCTGTTCCCACGGATGCGTTAACACGGAAGGTCAGACAACACCGAACACAAACAATTGTGGCTGTATTAACCAACAGGAAAATGTTTTTTGGTGACGCTTAAATCGGCTAATCATTTGGGAGTTCAAAAAAGGGGGGGGGGATTTGAGTTAATGGTGATCCTTGTCATTAACAGGAACGGAAAAAGGATTTTTGGCTTGAAGGAGGCTAATTGGGTGGGCGGGGGGGGGGGGGGGGGGTTGGGTGGGGCGATAGGGAGGTCCTACCGTATGTGGCTCAATAAATTGGCATTTTTTTAGTTTTCCCCCTAGGGTAGGGGAGGGTGAAGCCCGCAGTTTTGCTTTTTCCATAAAATCTTTCTCTCCTCTTGAAGGCTCTTTTTACTGCGCTTGTCCCCCGGGAATGGTCGTTGATCCGGCACATCCGCGCCAATGCCTTCCCATTGAAGGCGGACTGAAAAGGGCAGCCGACCTTTTTTCGTACTGGGCAAAAATGGCAAAAAAGCCGGAAAGGAGGCGATGATGAATGTATCGATTGATCAGACGTATATTGACCAAAAAGAAAAATTGATCAGAGTGATCAGCCGGCCCCATTTTATGTGTTTGCAAATCATTAATTTACAACATTTACGCAAAAATAAAATTTACAGCTGTTTTCGAAAATTTAAAAACATTGACATTCGTTGTAATAATTGTGTAAAATAATGTAAAGAAACCCCCAAAAAAGAAAAATAATTAATTAATAGTGAAGAGGAGAGAGATTTGATTGACTAATTTGAGGAAAACAAACACCCGTAATGACCGTGTAAAATTGATCAATTAGCCACCGATCAGATCGTCTGCCACGCCACAGCTACACACGTCGAGCTCAACAATTGCATTCGCTTCTGACCGGATCAGAGAAAGCCGGCGTTTTATAGGGGATTCGTCGATCGATCAATTAATCAATCGGCGTGTGCCGAACTGATCAAAAGATAATCCCATCAGACTTCCTCCCCTCCCTGCTGTTGATCAACCAATAGCTGGGCCACTCTTGCTGCTGATGACTGATCAGTCCGTTCACTTCGGCTGTCAGTGGCCAAGTGAATACTTTTTGGCCCCCGATGACCACTGCCGCTCCATTTGTTGCTGCTCGTCCTGCGATTGTCCTCTTCGTCCTTCTCCCAGTGCTTCGCCGTTGCTCAGTCGCCTCCACACATTGATCGGAATGCCCAAAGTGTCGTCGTCGTCCGTTTGTCCATTTTTGGACGCATTGTCCTCCCCCTTCCGTTCGTCGTCCGTCACCCGTTTTGTCACTTTCTCCTCCAAATTTTGGTCCCGCAAATATTCCAAGCCTCCCGAGGTCAGCGGCAGTCCCTGCTCCTGCAGAATATGGTCAAGCTTCATCCAACAGCGGCGATTGTGCAACAAAGCCCTTAAGGGGAGGGGGAAAGTGATCAGATGATCAGACAAGATGGGATTGGCACTCACTGATGTGTCGGCACCAAATCGGGAAGGAGTTTCGCAAGCAGTCTAAACGAAGAGGGAGATAAGGGAAAGGGGCGGGAACGGAGATCCATCCAAATCCCGGATTGGCAAGCTATTTCGAGAAAGTCGACAAGACCAAGTCATAATACCTAAACACTGGCAGCGCAACGGTGTCCATGAATTCGATTTGAATTTTCGGCACACATGCCTAAAACGGGAGAATGGTGGGATTGGCATTGTGTCGTTTTTTGGCACTTTCTCTCCGATCGATCAACTCACCCTTTCCCGGTCCATCATCTCAATTGGCCGATTGCCCATTTCCTTCTCCAGGTCGCCTTGTGAGAAGAACTCCTTGTAAATGTTCTCCGCTATGGCTTTTGAGTGCCGGAAATCTTTGCTCTGATCACTCAGATCAGAGGCAGTCATCAGCAGACAGGTGAATAAGTACCGATGCTCGTCTGATCGCGAGTCGAAGCCAACTGCAAAAGGACAGGGGAAAATGGTGATCAGAAGCAAAGGGGTAAGGTGATCAGTCGAGGAGAGAATAGACTGATCATTAAATTGAGTGACTGATGAACAATTTGGATGAGAGTGAACATGATAAAGATCACTGATCCGAGAGAATTGTGAGAAGAAGTGATCAGCGGATGCAAAGCAAGGAAAGGACTGATCAAACCCTTGATTAGTGGAAGGGATTTGATTTGGGAGAGTATGAAAAATGATCAGCAGCTGTTTAAAAAAACACCTTTGGCCATTTCAGCGATTCGTTCAACTTTGCGCAGATGGGCCGCAATGTCTGTGGCCAGAATCACTTCCCGAATGCAGTCCATGATCTGAAGTTGAGTAATCCAAATATTTAGGGTGGGAACTGATCAGAGTATGGTTGGAAATTGGGCAGATCACCCGAAAAATTCAATGCAAAGCACAGAGGATTGAAATCAGTCTCAATAATCAAAATAAAGCGGTACTGTATGTACCTGCTGGTACTGTTTCTGGTTCAGCTGGTCAAAAATGTTGCACTCGTCCATGCCGAGAATGCTCACTGTCTAAACATGGCACAATAAATAATTTGTTGATGGTTTGTTTAGCTTTGATCGGCTAAACGACGGCTAATCAACGCACCTGCGCAAAGTGATGCCTTTCCAGCACGGACCCTTCAGAGCTGTACAGTTGGGCAAGCGGAGTTTTCTGAACGAAGGGACAGGGGAACCAATTAGTTAATGATCAGTTTGATCAAAACAATTAACCGATTGGAGCTGAAAGGCATTGGTGGTGCCACGATGGTCTAAAAAAGTGTCAAATATGAAACAAGAAAGATTTGAATTTTGATTGGAACTCCTTTTGATCAGACTAAAATCAGCCGAAAATTACATGCCCATATTCCCACCAATGTCATGGCAAAGACAGGCGACCAGCAGGGCGAACCGCTCCAACTCCTGCAAAGATGACTTCACCGAAGGCATTCGGAGCAACAAAAAGCAAAAATGAGCAACGGCAAAGGCATGACTCCAATTGTGGTAGGGAACATCTGAACAGATTGGGAAAGGGGGAGAGTACTGCTTGAACTAGTGGGATGGAAGGAAAGGCAAAACCATAATTAAGCGGACAAAGATATAATTTATTTTCGGGGCTGCTTCAACAAGATTATTTCGATTTTTAATTTCTCTCCCTTTTTTTCTTGAATGTTCCCCCACTTTTGCTTCCCCCCCCCCCTTCTCACCTCTGTAACCCTTTTGCACCATCAACAAAAAGCGCGCCAATGTCCGTCTTCTGATCCGATATCGGTCAATGAAGCCCAGGCTTTTGAACATGGACAAGGATGCCTCCACGTAAATGTCGGCACCTCCGATGGAACGGGGCACAAAATGGAATTGGTTGAACTCGGAGTGGAACGAATCGGGCGAAGGAATGTCGCGGACGGTCAGCCGAAGAATGTCCTCGGGAGCAATCTGTGGCAAGGAAAAAATAAGGAAAAAGTGATCGGTACAGAGCTAATGGCCAAAAGAGATGGGATAATCATCACAAAAGGATCTGATCACAAATTAAAATCGGGAATTAGAAGAATGCCCTCGGGGGCTGGAAAAGATCGCGGATTTAAAACGGATTTTGAAAATTCAAGAAATAGACCCGTCCTTGGCTTGTAAGTTTGTCCAAATTTGAATTTTATTCTCCGGGCATTGGCTGTGCCATTGCAAAACTCACCGAAAGAGTGGAACTTTGGACCAGCAATTCGGCCGTTATGTGCGAACGACGGTGGGCCTCCTGCAGCTTACGGTAGAGAAGGCACTGTAAAAGGGGGAGGAAACGGTAATTGGATGAGGAGAACAATGACACAAAAAGGACAACATACGTGAGAAATGCTGATGGCACAATAGACGGCAAACTGTAAAAAAGTTTAATCGGTTACTCTAATTTTTCATTTGCCCCAAGGGCCCTTTTTGAATACTGTAATTTACAACATACCGTCGCCGCAATTTGTTCGTCGTGCCGCGTAAAAGCGTCACGCCCAATTTTGTTGCAAAGTTCCGCAACACCGACCAAAGTGCCTGACAATGAGGGGGCGGGACTGCGATGTTAACTACTGTAGCAACAGTAAATTAGGTGAGTTTTGATGATACTGTATGATTTTTTAATAATATTTTCGCCGTGAAAAAGAAGGCTAATTCAGTACCTGAGGAGTCCTTAATTGGGAAGCACAAAATGTTGCGAGTGATGAAGCCGGTCCGTTCGTCCACTTTTGGGTAGAAATTGGGATGGCTAAATGATAAGGAATCCAAAGAGATACATAAATATGTAATTAATCTCGGGGATGTTGTCAATCAATGCTCAATTCACTTGTGTATGGTTTGATCAGTGATCAGAAATACCTACACTGATCATTGATCAATTTCAAATGAAGTCTGATTATAAATGCCTGGAAACAACTGTTTCGATCAACCCAATTAATTATCTGGTGGTCCTCCACTAATTTCCCTAATAATACATTAATTACCTGTACACATCGCGCACATTCATCATCTGTCCTGTGGTTGCCACATGGCCAACAATGCCCTGGTTCAACGGCATCCGAATCTCCGTCAAATATTCATCGCTTGTGCCGTTCTTTTCAAACACTTCGGCCACCTTTAAAAAGCATTTGCAAATTAAATAATTAATCAATCAACTGACCAACTCGGAGTGTTCTTTGTCCAACAAAAAAAGTGAACAACTAAAAGATGAGTTTAAGGATCAATCAGACAGAATGATTCGTATGGACAAAATTTTGAAGGAAAAGCAAAAGGAAAAACAATGATTGGAAGCATTGGAATTATACCAATATTATGTATTAATACAATATTATAATTGTAAGATTTTGGGAAATTTTCATCAAAAGAGAATCATAAATTACCGACTGCCATTTTTCCATCATTTATTCCCCCCGCGGCATTTCCCCATTCCCCCCTCCCCCCCCCCCCCTCACATTTCGGCATGGACCAATGCTTTGGCCTCTTTGGTGATGTTGCGCACCAATTGATTCATGTCCTCTAAATAATAGTAATTGGATTATTTATTTTACAAATTCGTAAATTTGGGGGCCACTTTTATTGCCGACCTTCCGATAGGAAAAAATGATCAAAAAAGACGACGGAATAAATAATTTGAGTGATCAGAGTGCAAGAACAAAGAACGTGATCAAAGAGAGAGAGAATGTGATCACTAATGAATTTCACGGAAAATGGAGGAAGAGAGAGAAAGAGAAACGGAGAAAGATAGTATAAGATTGAAGGAAAAGAGAGAGAGAAAACGGAGAAAGAGAGAGAGGCAAAAAAAATTGAAAAAGGCGCTAATTTAATGCCAGCCCAAGAAAAGCTTTCAAAATTGGCCTTTGTCCTCCATTGCCGCCCTTATGTCCCGAGACTTACGAAGACTGGAGAACACATTCTGAGTCATGCAAAGGAACAGTTGCATTTGGTGAGCAAGCCGTCGCTGCTCCTCAATGTTGTGCTGAAAAATCGCTTTTAAGCATCCCAAACGGATTTGGATGAAAAAGACAAGGATGATCGGATCTGATCAGATCATTTACCCCCGCCCCCTCCCCCAAAATTTAAAAAACTGACAAAAATGCTCAAAAGGTTGGCCAACATGTCCAGGTGTGGCCTCATCAGCTGCAGTTCCTCCTCTCTGCTGGCCTCCGTTTGGTGTACGGCCAAAAGAATGGCGGTGAAGCCGCAATTTGCTTTGATGCCGACCAGCGAAATTGGGGCAGCAGAAGTGCCATTGGCGGAGGCGAAGGTGCGGCACAGCCGTGCCAAGATGGGCTGAAGCGGTCGCACGAGATTCTGAAGAAATGGTTGAAGAATTGGCAACGCATTGAAAGGATGGAAACTGCGACTAATGGTAATATATAGAATTACTGTAGTTGGCTTATTTATCATTTTTTTGGGAAATTCTGCCTTAATGGATGCGGGAAAAAGCATTAAACTCTAGAGATACAAAAGGAACGGATAAATAGCATTAGGCTGTTCTATGAGTAAGCACATTTTATTAATTGTTCCTTGATGTAAATGTACATTTAAAGCTGAGAATACGGTAACGAAAACGGTCGGTAATTAACAAAATCAATTAAATTTTATTTTGCTGCTGAATTTTTCTGCGAGTCAGTTGTAATCACTCCACGATCCCTTTTCATGGCAAAGCTGTACACTTATATTGTAACAGTACAGTATGTCAGGGACGGGGGAGGAGAACTGTACGGGCAATGGAAATCTCTGAGGGACAGAAATGGGCAAATATTGCGGGTCGATGCGCAGTTGGCACTCTCTCTCTCTCTGCGCGCTGTGCCATGACCACTCTTCCGTCCCAATGCCATCCCATAAAGACACTTTCTTCTTCTGCTGATGTCCCCATCATTCCCACCCCCCCCCCCCCATAATTACGTAATTTCCCTTCTGTGTGCCTTCCCTCCCATGGCCCTTTGATCTTTGCCGCTCTCAGCGAAAAGTGCCCCGGCACAAATAGCGGAAAGGAACGGCACAGCACAAAATGTGCCGAAAATGGCTGCTGCTGAAGGGGAGGAGGGATTTGTGGCGATGGCAAAATGGGGACACTGCGGGGGGGGGGGGGGGGAGGGACAAAAGACACCGCCCCTCCCCACTTGGACACACTCATCAAAAGCACCCAATCCCCGCCGGAGACGACGACGACATCATCATCATCATCATCATCATCACGGCATTGGCATTGCCGGTGAGGTGAGGACGCGAAGACGGCACAGAAGAGAGTCCATCCATTGAGGAGGAGGGGGAGGAGAGATTGTTGCAAAAGTAATGAGACCACCGACGAGCGGCCCCCAAAAAGTGACCGTTGTAAAAGTCACCACCATTTTCGCATCGCCACCACTTTTGTTCCCTCAGGCAATTTTCCCAACTCAGTGAGAAAATGGATAAAAATGATAATTAATTGTAATTAGCGATAAAAACATTCTGTAATTTGCTTATCCCAAATGAACGTTTATGTTATTGCTTTTATAATTTTAAAAAGTGTCAGCAAAAATTACAAAATGCCGAACGGAATTCCATCCGTAAAAAGTTTATATTTTCAATAAATTTTTAAATGAAATTTATTCTTCCAAATAATTGTTTTTTTAATTTTTAATCTTTCTAAATATGCCATGCTTTTTAGCTCAAAAAGGCAAATGTTGTTGATGTGCCGTTCAGCCATTTCTTTGTCCAATTGCCAAAACGATTTGTCCGCCAAATTTGCCTGAGGGAACTAATTGCCTATCCACCGGCGTTTTGTTCATTGATCAGTTCGTTTTTTGGCCACAAATTGCGAGCTAATCCGATTCCCCTCCCCACCCAATCCGTGCCAAATGCTGGCCAATGCCAATGGGCCCTCCTTCGGCGGATGGCTGCCCGATCAGTACTCCTCGCTGCTCTATTCGCCCGTCTCCGATCAGTCGGGCATTTTCGAATCGGTGGTGGGCCAAAAGAACCAGCAACAACAACAACACCAGCAGCAGCAACAACAACATCAACAACAACAGTTGCAGCAGTTGGTCGTCCAACATACAAAGAACGATGTAAAAAGGGGGAGGGGAGAGGAAAAAGTGATAGGCAATTAAGCCAAATTGGCACCGGTTTTTCAACAAAATGGCAAATTAATTAATGGACGCGACGAAAGTTTGTACCGAGGGATAGGAGTGACAAGTGTACATTAATTAATAGCCCAATTTGCCTGTTCAGTGCTCAAATTTGGCCCTGTCGCCCTCCTTCATCGGCGGTAGTGCCAATGTCGGCATTGGCCCGTGCCCTTCCCATGCTCAGCCTTCGCTTGTGCCCTCCCACCCGTCCTTCCACTCGGCACCTGCTTCTTCCTCTCCCTCATCATCGTCCTCTTCATATCCAACAACAATCGCTGCCGCCTATCAAACACAATGCCAAAATCAATTGGCCAATTTTGTACAAAGTGCGTTTGGCATTCAAACGGCGGCAGCGGCGGCGGGCGTTGGGCCCACAATGGCGGCAATGGGCGGTGCCGCGGCACAGCAGACGGGCGACAGACCGCGCGTGTCGATAAAGAAAAAGCCGAGGCCAGTGCCGGAGGAGAAGAAGGACCACGTAAGGAAAAGGAGAAACAAATCCCACTAAAGATCGGATGCAGTAGGGGAAATAGTTGACCAATCCAAAAAAATTGATCAGTGATCGAGCTAATTAGGTAGTTAGTGGGTCGTGACCTGATCTGTCCCAAAGAATAACGCGCAGGAATTTCTGCTGGTGGTAAAAATGAAGGGGCGGTGCTTTCTTGGCAAAGCAAAGCAATTAATTAGCATTAATTAGCGGGTGCCGTTTAAGGCCTATCGAGAACGACGAAAGAAGAACAATGACTCGGCACGAAAGAGTCGGGAGCAGCGACGCCGGAAGGAGGAGGAGACGCAGCTGCGGAACATGGAATTGGAGAAGGAAAATGCGCAACTACGACGCGAACTGCAATACGCACTGTTTGAGCTGAACCAACTGCGACTGTTTGTGGAAGTGTCCAAACAGAAGCAAATCGCATGAGAAGAAAAACGGGACAGGAAGGAACATCCGCGAGGATTTTGTGCATTTTGGCAAAATGCTAAATAAGCGATGGTCGAGAGTCTCGTCCTTGAGAAAATTTTTCGGGGCTTTTGATTTTTGGTTTCAGTCTTGGGATAAGGGAACAAGCTTTGCGCCTCAGGCAATTGCTCTGTCGACCATCGCTGTCTTTGTTCTCCGATCTCTTCACTGGGCAAGGGAATACCCAAAAATTTATGGTACTACGGCACCGAACCGATACAGTAAGACTAGAAAAAGATTCCATCAAGGCAATGGGTAGGGAAGAGAGACAGAGAGAGAAAAACATACATATACCGTATGCTTACTGTATTGCCAAACAAACATTCAATGCTTAATTATGCTCATTTGTTATTCCCTTGCTCAATTAGCGCCAGCCCAGCAGGGAAAATGTTCTCGCAATTAACAGTTCTCGCTCAATTAATGGTTTTATTTTATTTTTCTCTCATTTGTTTGTTTCTTTTTTACCGCTGTCCGTCCGCTAATTCCCCAAAGTGCCAACACTTTGAATTTTAGATTTTTTTTCTCGAAGTTTCCATCATATTTTGTTCGTTCTCACGGATTTCATTTTTTGTCTGTTCGAATAAATTTTGTGTCCTTACCTCTGTCAATTCGTCCAATTTTGCCACCACCGACGACGACGGAGTGCACACTGTGCCGTCCTCGTCCGGCTTCATCCCTTTTTGACTTTCCCCGGAACAGCCGGCCACCGCTGCACACCCGTCAAACAAATTGTCCAGAAATTCGGCATCGCCCTGTTCAAAGAAAAGACAAAATCACAATTTGTTTTATTTTTAATACAGTATTCCCGTAAATTATAGTTTTTTCGAGTCTTAATAAAACATTTTCCTAATTATTCAATTGGCACTGGTACGGCACGGGGTGGGACCGTAAGCCTCAAATTGCCGGAATGCGGTGCCACCCTTGGGACGGTGCGTCCCTGCCTTCCCCCCTCCCTTGTGCCACTTACACATTGTATTGGCCCCTCTTCGTTGGCCAATTCGGTGCCGCACACTTGGCACAGTGTCATGTTCAGCTCGGCCGAGTTCAGCAGAAATGCCGACGTGCGCAGCTTACACTGGCGTTGAAACTGTTCAAATAAATGGCCATTAATTAACTGATTTAAAATTTGGGCGTTCCCAACAAACCCAATTGTTGAGCACCAATTGGAACTGCACCAAGTCGGGGTTGGACACGGCCATGTCTGAAGGTGGGGGGGGGGATTAATTAACAATTAATATCAATTAATTATAGATAAGTGCCCCCCCCCCAATTAGGACAGACAAAAAATGGAAAGATTGGACAAAATGTACGGAAATTTAAGCTTAGGGTGTCAAAATAACCAAATAATGCCGTCAGCAAAATAACAATTTGGAATAAAATCAGTCACATTTGACATCAAAAGGTAATTAATTAATTCCCCTGGGGATGGCCAATTAATTAACCAGGATAGAATTGGCCCGGCTCCGGCCTCCGGAATGGCACCAGCCGCGTTGGGTAATTGCCGCAATAACTGTCGCTGCGGTCCCGTTCAAATTGAAGCGGAAATGGGAGGGGCGCGGGCAGAACAACGCCTGGCATGTCCGGCAGCTGAGGCGGTGCGGCTGGTAAAGCGGCGAGAGTATTTTGGAGATGTTCTATTTTTGCCGCTTGCGCGGATGCCGGCGGTGTGAAAGCGGACAAAAAACATGGCAATGAAGGGAATTTTGGCGCCACTGGCGACAACGGCACCACCGCTTCGTCAGTGCCGGCACCGCTAGTTCCTCCACCCGCGGAAATGCCACCACTGCTGCTGCCCTCCAACGCGGTCGCAGGCTGTGTGACGACGCGGCGACGCATTTTGACGATTGGAATGCCCGAGGGCACGGAACTGTCGCGGATCTCATGCGGCAGCAGGGCCTGATCAGGGTCCAAGCCTTGGCGCAGCTGTTGCATGGATATCGGCATTGTGCCGGCGGCGGAGGCAACGCCGACAGCGCCGGGGCCGCTTCCATTTCCAAAGCCAGGCAAACAGAAACGCGAGGCAAAGTCGTCGCCGAACAGTGCGGCGACGCTTTCCGGGTCGCGGTGGCCCATGCGGAAGTCGTTGCGCAAGTCCTCCTCCGTGACCGGCGGCATCAGCGACGCCTTGCGGCGATACTGCGGCGACTGTGAGTTCGGAGAGGACGACGCCTTCAACTGCTGCGATTGGGGGTTAGCAATTGCATTGGCAGCGACGCTGAAGGAGGACGGCACTTCATTTGTCTCGTCCGCTTCTTCTTCTTCTTCCTCCTCTTCTTCATCCGCTGTGGATGGAATGATAATGTTCACCACCGCGAGCGGACCGGCGATGCTCTGCCGCGAGTCTTGCAACGGTCGCCTGGTGTTGTGCGACTCGCCACCCCCTCCGGCGCCGCTAGCGACGCCGACGGGCAGCGACGGCGGGGAGGGCAGCGACAGCGACACCGACCGTCTGGCGGACAGCAGCATGAGAGCTGGCTTTTTCTGCTGCTTTTCCTCCATTTATGAACAGAACACCTTTGTTGGCAGCTTGTTCTGTCGTTCGCTAATATTGTTGCCGTAGTCTATTTTTTATTTAAGCATATTTTGTCAAAGGCAAAAAATGAAATTTTGATGAGAGGTAAAGCTCTGTAAAATTAAGCTGAAGAAAATGGGAGATTTAAGAAGGGAAGAGGTATTATATATGCGAAGAAAAGCCATGTGACACTAAGATGGAAAAATGGGCGAGGGGAAGGGGGGAAAGAGTCGTGGGAACGGCGAAGGAAAGGGCCAAAATCTGGTGAGTTGGATGATTGGGATAGTAATGGGGAGCGGAAATGAAGTCGGCCCTGGACATTGAGGAAGGAAGAAGAAGCAAGTATAAGCAATTGGGGAGGGGAAAAGCCACGAGCAAAGGGAAGGGGAAGTGGCACGGAGGAAAAGCATAAGGGAAAAGCATAGGGGGGACCCGAGGGGAAGGGGGGAGGGGGGAGGGCTTCTCGATTCTCGAGACAAAAGGGCGCGAGAAGGAAGTCGAGAAAGGTTGGCGAAGATGGATGATGAAGGAAGTGGGGAGTGAGGGGGGGGGGGGGGATGGGGTTGTGTTTGGATGCGCGTTGCCCTTGCTTATGGTCCTCCAATGAATGGGCCGGGCTAAGGGACGGCAGACGGAGGGAAAAGCGGTCGGATTTGTTTAATTTTCAAGTTCATATTTTTGGGTAAACAAATAAAGAATAAAGAGAGGGGAAAAGCTTTTCTGTTTCTCTGAATTTGCTCTCTTTCTCTTCCCTATGGAAGGAATTTATTGAAAAGAAAAAAGGAAAGGAAATTCTAAAGAGAAAAAGAGAGAGAGAGAGAGAGAGAGAAAAAGAGAGAGAGAGAGAGAGAAAGAGAGAGTGAGTGAAAGAAGGGAGAGAAAAAGCCAATGATAATAATGATAATGAATGAGTCGGTCCCATTCTTTGATCAAAGAACGTTCAACAAAAAAAGGACCGACATTGGGAAAACGGCCAATGGATTGAAGGAACGAACTCTTTCCCCGGCGGGAGAATTGGACGAATTGGCCCTCCGTCCTCTCAAGAAGAGATGAAGCGAATAATGCCTTACCCAAAAGCAACCCTCGGGGAATTGGGTTAATAATTCCCCGAGAGAGGGGGTTGAGGGGAGGAGAAGGAATGCTTCTCAATTTCGGCACAATGAAAAGAATGACTGACCCTATGACCCCATTTTCTATGAGAAATATGCTAATTAATGGACATTCGCCGCCGGAAGGCATTGAAAGAAAAAAAAATCACTTTTTTATGCCCGCGGGGCATATGACTTATAAAAAAACAAACCAACCGAATATTGTACGTATATATGAACCCCGTTTCTCTTCGGACAAAAAGTTTTTGCGAAAAAAGTGCTCCGATGGAATGAAAGGGTTGAGAAGAATGGGGACAAAAAATGGGGGAAAATGGGAAAAACGGAACGATGGACGGCACTTGGGGGTAAACATAATAATAAAGCACGTGTGTAATAAAAAAAAAATAGTTTTGCCATCTTTTGCTTGACAATGGCCCGCGATGCGTTTGAGGGGGGCGGCGGCGACAATTTCGGCAGGGACAGCGGCGGGGCGGCAGCTGTCCCATCATTTGGCCACCGCCGCACATCAAAAGGTTCACCCGCCGCCGCCCCCCCCCCCCCTCCTTTTTTCAATGTTCGGCCAATTTTCCCCTCCCCCACCAAAAAGCCCCTTCTGAAAAGTCGATAATTTGGGGGGGGGGGAAGTGAGGGGACCAATCTCATTATTCTCTTCTCTTTATTCACCACACTACATATTACTTCTCGACTTCCTCTTCTCCCTCTTCCTTCTCTTCTTCCCTTTCTTCCCGTCTCTTTCTTTTTCTCCCCCTCTTCCCTCTTCTTCTTTCTCTTCACCTTTTCCCACTCTTCCTCTTCCTTCTTGCTCTTCTTACTTCTCTCCTTCTCCTCCCTCTTCTTCCCATATTCTTATTTTTTTCTTCTTCTCTTCCTCTTCCTTTTCCCCTCCTCCTTCTTCTCTTTTCCTTTTGTCTTTCCTCCTTTTTATCTCTCCTTCCAGTTATTTTTCTTCTTTTTTACCCCTTTTCCCTTCCCTTTTCCCCTCTTTTTCTTCCTTTTTTCTCGTCCGCTCGATGAAACGAAATAATTGTTTGTTGTGTGAGTAATTTTTGTTAGAAAGTACGTCATTTTGTTGGATGTTTTCGTGTGAAAATTGGCCGGCCCAGACAAATTTAATTGGGAAAAATATTTTTTAATTTTTTGTCAATAAATTTGATTTTATGGCCAATTAAGCTGGGCCTTTTCTGTTTGTGGGCTGAAATTTGGGTGAGTGTTTTAGGCCAAATAAATGGGGTCGGACGGACGGACGGACGGACGGATGAATGAGAAATGAATAGGGGGGGGGGGGGGGGGACCCCGGCGGAAAATGGGGGGGGGGGGGAATCGATGAAGCTCGTAAAATGGGGACGACGGAATTTTCAGGAATGGTAAAAGCGGCGGAGGGTTAAAAAATAGAAATCAAATTTTTTAAAAAATCAAAATGCCTCAAATTTATCAAGCAGTAGCTTAGTTAGCGGAAGGTGTATTGTTTTATGGAAATTCTTTACTCTTTTAACAAATTAGCCCAACAATAAATTCGAAAAAATTTTCAGTTTATATAAAAATTTTGTCCATTTTAAAGAATTGGGAAGGAAAAGTGCCAAAGAAATAAAACGATATTCAATGGAAAAACAAAAACATTTTCAATATTTCAACTCCATTTTAAAGCAACAAAACAAAACAACCATTGGAATGTTGAAAAAGTGGAGGAGAGAAAGGGGAGAAGTGATAATAATGTGATAGTTGCGGAGGGGGGGGGGGAGGGAAATGTGATCGGAATCGGAAGGAATGGAGGGAGGGGAAGGGAAGGCGTGATCAGCAGCAGCAGCACACCCACCCCGTCCGGATGATGATCATTTTTTTTATGGCATAATATGCAATATGAATGAATGTGCTGTGGTGGTTGTGATGGCACTGCGCCCAATGCCGTCACCGACGCCCTGCTGAGCGTCATGATACCACCATTAATTAGTCCGATCATTCATTAATCATAATCAATCAGCTGGGAGAGTTGGGAGAGTAGGAGGAAGCGGGTGACATGGCGATGGTGACCCCGCCCCTTCCGTGTCATCCTTTTAAAATTGAATTAAAGATGGGGGGGGGACTGTTTGGCTTTGCTTTGTGTTCCTTTTTATTTGTGCCGCTGCCGCGGCTGATCAAAAGGAAAACGCAAAAAGGGGTGATGATGATTTGAAGATAACTAATGATTGTAACTGTGTGGTAATGGGGGCGACAGAGATAAAAAAAATTAGAGAGCTACCACATATTTTGTGCTGCTTTCTCGCCGAGAGTTTTTTGTTGGGACGAAAAAGGGGAGGGGCAAATGAGGGAAAGGGTAAAACGGCGGGAGGGAGGGGAGGAGGGGAGGGGAGGAGAAGAGGGAAGGGGAAAAACAGGGAGGGGAGGGGAAAAGGGAGGGGATTGATTGGGAGGGTCGGGGGTCAGCAGTCAGGGGAACGATGGGAAGAGTGGGTGCATCGGCGGATGGGCGGATCATCGATCGGTCGGAGATGACAGAATGAATGGGTGGGTCGTGAGAAGAGCGGCGAGGAGGAACAAAAGCTCAAGAAAAAGTGATCAGAAAATTGTTAAGAAAAAAACACTGTCTGCTCCTAATAAAAATGATCAGAGTTTGATCAGAAAACGCAGGGATGACCACGAATTGTTTTTGAAAGGTGTGTCATTTATAACTGGATCAGAGAATGTGATCAGCATTTTACAATGATTGATCATTAGTATTAATTTTAAAATGAATGATTTTGGTTTCTGATCACCGGATTCCCAAAAAGGTGATCAGTAAGTTTTTTGAAAAATTTCGAGTTTATAAATCCAATCACATTTCACCGACTAAAAATTAACCATAAACTGTGTACTGAAAAGTGATTTGAGGTGAGCTGATTAATCAATGTTAACCGGAACCGCTTCATTAACTTGATCATATATTAAAATACTAAACTGAATTGACGCGCCAATCTCTCAGACCGGTTAATTGGAGTTGAAAAAATCGGAAATATTCAAGGACATTATTGAAAAAAACTGTTGGAAGTCACCGCAAATGATTCAGAAAAAAAGAAAACGGTGATCAGTAACAGTTAAAATGATAGGGAGGTGATTTTATGGCGATCAGAGGTCATTGGAACCCCAAAGATTGGATTATTCTGTGGTAACACAGGTGGAAAAATAAATGCATAAAATAAATATGTGCTATTATTCCATGCTTTAGGGCTCGAGACTGAGTCTCAATGCAAAGATTCGGCTGGTTTCGATTAAGGAAATCCACCACTTTGTTGGCTTTTTGTCGCAAGATAAAGTTTATTTCTACTCGATTCGGAATCTTGGTGCCGACTCGCTTTTGGTCAGAATCCTATGGTCAATTCTCGGTTCAATTCCAAGTCCCGGAGTGATTCTTGATTTAAGGCACGATAATTTAAATCTCTCGGGCGGTTGGCATGAATGTGTCACGCTCAACCCCCCCCCCCCCCTCGCCGGTCAACCAACACTGATCAGAGTGCCCAATCACTCACTCCCCGCTCACTGAGTATTTCGTTGAATTCGGACTGCCACCGCGGCGGTCCGCCGGCATCTTCGGGAATTGGCGAAATGCGGGAAGGCGGCTGCTCCGGCGAAAGATCGCGCAGCAGAAGCAGCTGTTGTTGCCGAACGGACAGTTGGGAGGAGGGACGGCCGGACAACGGCAGAGATCTGCCGAAGAAAACAAAAACGGAATGAATTTTTAGGTGTTTAGTAAAGAAAAAGATGCTAAAAATGTCAAAAGATTACTAAAAACCCAAAAATGCCAAAATGGGTGCGAAAATTTAACTAAAAATGCCGAAAGTTGTCCAAAATACATGTTTTCTTTTAAAGCTAAATTCTAATGCTTCTAATCCAGTAAATTTAGGTTTTTTATGTTGTAAAACAATTTTTTAATGTGAATTTTCTCATTAAGTTTTGTGTTATTTATTCTTAACAAATTTTATTTGTTGACAAGCAAAAATTTTAGGTGCTAATAAGTCGAATTCCAATTAAAAAATGGTTCCCTAATTAACGGACCAGGCCGTTTTCGCGCCGGCACAGTTTTCGAACTATAACTTTTTTTTCATTGTCATCCAAATCCAACTTTCTTGCTATCATTAGATAGCCCTATATGTTCTCTATTAGCCTGCAAAATTGCGAAAAACCTTGTTGAGGTTCAAAGAAGTTATGACCAGAAATGTTTAGAAAAAGTTTTTTGAAGTTTTCTGGCCATAACTTTTTTTAACCTTAACGAAATTTTTCACAATTTTACAGGCTTAATAGAGGATATTTAGGGCTATCGAATTATAGCAAGAAAGTTGGATTTGGATGACAATGAAAAAAGTTATATTTCAAAAACTGCGCTGGCGCGAAAACGGCCGGCGCGAAAACGACCCCGACCCCCTAATTAATATTCCCTAATTGGCCACTCACTTTTCCGCTCGCTCTGTCGCACTTTCCAACGATCGCCACTTCCGTTGGCCGTCGCCCAACAAATGTCTGCGACTTTTGCGTCGCGTCACCGCCGACATTCCCGCCGAACAAAGACAGTCGTGCGCAAATTTGTGCAGCACTTCCATCGCTCCCAAACTCCGTTTGCTTACCGAACTGTGAATGAATGATAGGGATAATAATGGGGTAATTAGGCAAATATGAGAAATTGACCGGGTGTAATTAGCCAAAAAAAAATCACCGAAAGGGTGAGCTTAATCAGAGCTGATCAAAATGAGACGAAACAACTACAACCTTTGACCGACACTAATGTTGGCGGTATTTTGTAATATTTTGGATATCAAAGCGACTTCTCGAAAAACCGTAAATTTGAGTCTGACCAGTAACAATCTTTTCTAATCAGTTTAAGCATAGTTTTCTGACGATGGTTTCACTGCCGCTGTTTTCCCTTTGTTTTTCTCTTACCTTTGATTAGCCGCTGCTCCGCCGACAATGGCACCGACTGATGATGCCATTGACGGGGTGGAGAAGTTGCGCATCGGCGTGTCGCTGCTGCTTTTCTCCGCTGTGCTCAGTTCGGCACGTGCCGAGGGCGGCGGCGCTGGCGGGGGAATCGCCGCAACAATTATCGTCGGCGACACTTTGCGCCGCGCCAACGAACTGACACCCGGCGAATGCTTTCGGCACTGATTGTTGACATCCGAAGAAAAGCTGGCGGTACCGGTAGCTAAAAGATTCCTCAATGGCCCTTTGTGAATTCTGATTGGAATTTTAAAATCATACGGTAATACAAATTTTTGGAGGAGAGGTACGATACTCCTATTACGGAACACACAAAGAATCCCATCAGTGGATGCCTACCATTGCTGCTGATGTTGCTGTCCTGTTTGAACTTGACGGGGCTGTGCTGCTGTGCCTGTACCGCTCCGTCCTTACTTCTCCTCCTCCTCCCACTCCTTCTGCTGCTGCTGTGCTCCTTCTCCCGTGCCGAGTTGGCCATTTCGTAGTCGGCACGGTCAGCGGACCTCCGCCGTCTCCGTCCCCACCATGTGCCGTCGTTGTTGTGCTGCTGCTCATGCTCGTCTTCCGCCCCAACTGTTGTTGCTCCATCCCCACCACAGCACCGTGAACAGCAGCACAACCATGCGCACAACGAACGCACTGCGGTTGAGACTGAATTTGCCGAGCTGGAGGAGGAGGAGGCGCACAGCGAGGGGCACGGGGACGAGCCGGCGGCGCACTTGTGGCTGCTGGGAACGGTACTTGGAGAAGCCGTGGTTGTGTTGCTGATACTGCTAAATGGGGCGGAAAGGGATAAAAAATGATTTATCACTAATTGACTAAAATGAGGGTGAAAATTGCAAGTCAAAAACAATACGAGAATAGTCAAAATAGCAGCAAATTGAGGCGATTTGACATTTTATGGATTTACGACGACAACAACATGGCCTATTATTGTGTAAATCGAGTATTATTGAGTGTGTTTCTAAATTAAGCAATTTTATTTGGGTGCCTAATTGCTGAGACTCTTTTTTGGCCCTCGGATTAACCAAAAAGGAATGATCCAAAATAGTCGAGAACAATAACGAATGAGTGAACAATGAATTGTTTTTATGATTTGAGCGCGTGGATACATAATGGATGTTCTAAAAGGATCTCCCGGCAGGCACAATTATGGGCAAAAGAGGGGGGGGGGGGGGAATACACTCGCGCACGCACTAATTAGTGCCAGCAACAAAAATGGCAAAGGATTGCCGAGATGGTGGCACAAATGGGCAGGTTGGCACTGATAGGCACACGACATTGGCACAACAGCCGACACAGGGCATCATTACTCTCATTCTTTTGTTCGCCGCTTCTTTTTTATTATATGGGCAAAATTATGAGGGGAGGGGAGGTAAAGCATTGGGAGATAAAGCACAAAGACGCCGAGAAATGGAAAGGGGGGGGGGGGATAAAAACGCGGGTTGAATTAGGAGGATAAATTATGGGGAGGGGAAGGGATGAGAGGAAAAGCCCCACAAAATGACGACGGAGGGATCGATTGGGTTGATTTAATTTATTGTTCAGCTGCTGTTAGCGGATGGGTAATGAATGAATGAATCGACGAGAAGCGATGGGAGTGAAGGAAGAAGCGGAACAATAATTAAGCGAGGAGGGACAACAAAAAGTGATCGGCGAGAGTGATCCCGAAACGGAATCCCGACATGCGAGCGACTCACTCTCGACTCCATCGACCACCCAGCGAAGTGATCAGAGGAAAGGAAGTGATCGGAGATGGGGAAATAAGGAAATAATGGAATGAATGATCCAAGAAAAGCTTACTGCAAATTTGTAAGGAAGTGATCGGATGGGAAGTTCAAGGTAAAAGAGCAAAAACAAGCAGCAAAGTTGGAGTGGGCCGGAAAAACATACGGATTAAATATTATAATCTTTTAATAAATTGTCAACACATATTCACAAATCTGTTTTTATTCTTTTACTACAGCGCAATTATTTAATTTCCCAATCTTTTCCTAAAAAATAAAATTTAATTGCTCTAAAAATCTTTAAATTGCAATCTTACAGGTGAAATGCGTGGCTAAATTAATAATGGTTTCAACACAAAAATACGAGGCATTTTTCAATATAAAAATAAAAATTCTTTATTTATTTTTTTTGCACTTTTTTATATCGATTGGCGCGTGTGGAGATGAAGCGGTGGCGAAGACAATTGAGGCAACAGAGGGGAGGGAGGGGGGGGGGGGGGTGCTTTTACATTAGGCGACAACAGCGGCACGGCACGGCACCGCAGCAATTGGGAATTGGCAATTTATTGACACACAATGAAAATGAATGAAGCGGGGAAAGGGCGGAAGCGGGGATGGCACACACCAGCAGAAGCAGGAGCTTATTATTCGTCACATTGCTTATCATCGGTAGCTTGCGGAACAATGAAAGATGAGGTGGAAGGCGGGCGGGGGGGGGGGGGGGGGGGGGGGGGGGGGGGGGGAAGGGCATCCCCCGGGGAGGCGAGTGGCGCCAGCCGGACCGGGGGGAAAAGCGGAAACGAGAAAAGGGCTGGCCGGGGAAAGAGGGGAGGAGGGGATGCCGGAATGGATTGTGCCCTTGGGGAAGGACCCGGGGAGGAGGCGGCAAATGGGCAACGAATGACGACGGCGGCGGAGGCAACACAGAAGAGAAGCCGATGGGAAATAAGAGGATGGGCGGCGGACAGACTGCGGCTGGCACTAGCCAAAGAAAAGGGTGAAAAATCGGAAAAGGCGGCGGAAGGGTAAATGCAATGGAAAAGTCGCGGAAGAGCAGGCCGAAGGGCACACCCTTCAGTGCTTCTGCTTATGGATGGACGAATAATTGGGCGACAATTCGGGGAGGCGGGGATTGGGAGAAAGCGGGGATGGCACTGGCATTCTTCCTTTCCTCTTAAAGGAAATGGAACTTGCGATACAGCAAAAAGGTGTGCATATGTGTTTATCTCGTTAAATGCGTAGTGTTTGTGCCATTGGAAAAATAACAAGCAAAATTGTAATGCCTTCCCCTCGGGGGTTGCTTGGGGCGATGGCCGACTCGGTAAGTGGTCCCCCCCCCCTCCCCCCTCCCCCGCCCCTCCCTTCCCCCGGGGTGAAATTGACTCTTTAGGCATGTGTAAGCCGCCTTTTGGCCGGTTAATAATGGGGTGGTAAACAAAGAAGGGGAAGTGAATGCCTGATAATAAGGCGGCAGAGCCAACAGGCACGGCGAAGACGAAGGGCGTGCGCAATGGGCGAGAGAGAATGGATGGCATGGCACAATTGACGGACGACAAAACGGACGAAAACGGCACGGCACGCAATGGCGAAATAAAGGCAAAAAAAAATGCTTTAAATTTGGTAAGCCAATGATAAGGTGGGAAACTGGCAAACTATACTCAATAAAATAGAAAAGTTGTTTTTGCGCTAATGCCTTTAAACAGAATGAAAACGGCGCGAACTTTTTAATTGGCATTTAATGGAAAAGACGAAGAGAGAGACAGCGGAGAAAAGGGAGAGTGGTCATACAAACAGAGAAAGCCAAACGAACGGAGCAACAGAATTGAAGCCCGGACAGCAGAACAATTCGGTTCAGTCGTTCATAGGCTATTAACTAGAGACCGGAAATTTCAAATTTGCGGGTCCCGCTGCGGGATTGGAACTCAAAATTCTTTGCGGGACGGGATCCCGCGGGATTAATCCCGCAATCCCGCATTTAAAATTTGCGGGATCCCTCGCGGGATTGCGGGATTTTGGAAAATTCGAAAAAATTTAATTAAATTTCAAAAAAATTTCCAAAAATCAAAAAATACACAAAATTTCGAAAAAATCAATTTTTAGGGGCTGGCGGGATGCATTAAAAGGGGCTGATGGGTCGACTAAGATTTTTCGAATGGATCGATTGTAAAAATTTGATCGGGAATCAAATTATTAATGGTCCATAAATTTGACTATTTTGTTGCTTTTCAAAACCGTTTGTTTGCGGCGCAATTTTCCAAAAAACTAGGAACAGGGGGGTCCGGCGGTGCCGATAGGCGCCGCCGGAGAAAACAACACAAATTTTGAATGAATGCAATGAAAAATGAGTTAATTTTAATTAAATTTATTATTTAATTTATTAAAAATATTTGGCATCTGTCTTAAAAATTTTTCAAAAAATCAATAAAATCCCGCATAATCCCGCACAAAAAATCAAATTTGCGGATCCCGCTGCGGGACTGGAACTCAAAATTCTTTGCGGGACGGGATCCCGCGGGATTAATCCCGCAAATCCCGCATTTTCCAAAAAATGCGGGATTGCGGACTGGGATCCCGCAAAATCCCGCGCGGGATCCCGTCCCGCGCCGGTCTCTACTATTAACCAAGGAGCAAAGGCAGTAATTACGGTATTCCAAAATTAAAAATTTTAGGAGAAAATTAAGTGAATTTTTGAAAATTGGGCAATTTTAAAAACAATGCTTCTCGGAATTTGCTACCTAAAATAAAAAAGCAGTCCTGATTAGTCCATTTAACGAGTCTTGAACAAATCCTCGGCACTTGTGCACTTTTTCCAAAATGACCGATCATTTCAATTCCGCGCGTGACTAATGCCTCTTCAGTGATGGCCTCCTCATTCATTACTCATCATCTTGTAGTAATGAGTAACTATTTGCGGCTTCGTCTTTCATCTTTTCTCACCTACATATCTCCCGCCTATCTTTCCCTTGCTAGTTTTCCTAATTTCCCCCCCCCCCTTTGGCACCCTTTCCTCATTCCTCCATATCCTTCATCAAATACGCTTCCCCACCCATCGGCTTCATCCCCCGCCTTGGCACCCTTTCCTCATTGCTCCCCTTCCCCCCCCCTGCCTTCCTCAAATACGCTTTTTCTCCCCCTCCCCCCAACGGCTTCACCCCCCCCCCTTTTTTGGGCCCCCTCCGTTCTCCCCGCATTTCGCTGCCATTTGTTTTGATTGGAATCCCCTCACAATGTTTACACTTTATCTCCCCCCCCCACCATGTGCTCTCTCTTTCTCTCTTTGTTAAGTGTTTGCTGTTGCTTTGGCTTTTGGTCCCTTTGCCCTTTTGTTTTCCCCGATAAAAATATTTTTAAAAATATTTTCGAATTTTCCCCCCCCCCATTTTCTGTTTATATTTTATCTCCACTCATTTGTACCATTCACTGCCGCCACAATAATAAGATAATAACTCCGCTCCACCACATCAAATTTCATTTATCAGCGATTTTTAAAATTTTCCCTGCCCAAAAATAGAAAAAAAAAGGGGAAAATTTAAACCCGGGGGGGGGGAGGGGGAGGGGGGGGGGGGGGGGGGACATGTCGCGGACAGAGGGACGAAAAGGGACAAAAGGGGTACCATTTGAGGGAGAGAATTACCAATTCACAATAAAAATTGTTTTTACATTTTAATATGAAAAGATAACAACGAGTTCAATTAATTGCTCTCACGAAGCGCGGCGGAACTATAAAAGGCAATAAATTGTCCGTCTTTGTGTGCTGTTTCGACCATTTGTCGCTTCTGCGCCATTTCGTCGAAATTCCTCCGCGGCGTTCTTTCGTTCGGTCGCAGCTCTCTCCCTTTTCTTCATCTCTCTCTCTCTCTCTTCCTTCGTCTCTTTCTCTCTCTTGTCTCTCTCCCTCCGTTCTCTCCCTTTTCTTCTCTCTATCTCTTTTGTTTCTTTCTCTGTCTCCGTCCCACTTTTTCACATGTTTATCACGTGACTAATCACATGTTAAACATGCTAAGTAAACTTATGGGCAAACTGATCAGATCATGACAATAATAACATCAACAGCTGCTGCTGCTGGTGGTGTTTGCGGTGTCCGGTGGGACGGCTCAATTCCCCCGCTGCTGCCATGTAAATTGTAAACAAATGTTTTCGTAATTATGATTAACACGCTTAATCCCAACCAAACAGACAAATAAATTTTTCGAAAACTGAATTTAAAAAAATTCTCCCGCGTCGACCCCCGACGGGAAATGCGAGAAAACTTTTTAATTCCTTTGAACACCAAAGTTAGGCCATGGCACATTCTTTAGCCTTCGCAACTGTTTCAATTCCGTTTTTACTTCTTCGGCAGAACTTTGACCCCTCCCTTTTCCCCCGGTCGTTTTTTCATGGGTTTTTCCTGTGGGAGGAAAAGCAACTGTTTAAAGCCGACGGGGGTAATTAAGCGGAAGGGGTGGGGGCACTTAGGCAATTGGAGTGAGTGAATTTAGAAGGCAATTTTTCAAAGTCCCATGACTGAGAAACGGCACAATCAAACGGAGGCGGAGAGTCCGTCCTTCTCATGACTTTTTCCGTTGAAAAACACGTGCCAAAAAACGGAATCACAGCAAATATGCCAATCTATATGCAAATGCTAATCAAAGCAGAAACGAAGCCGAAGAAGATTCCGATAAGTCTTTGGGCCACCAATTCTCGAATTTAACAGGTCGAGAACGGACTATATGATTCTCTCTCTCTCTGGAATTCAGTTGCTACCCCAATTAGCTGCGGTACGACCCCCACCACTCGTCCCCCCCCCCCATCATCCAACAACATTCCTTCCCCAATTCTCCCCTCCCCCCTTTTCTCCGTCCTTTTCCGATACTTTCGCCACCCATCGACATTAATCATCACTGTACACACAGAAAATAAAATTATTACGAATAAGCAAATGTGGTGAAATGTGTGTGGTATAAAGAACGAATTGAGGGGGGTGGGGGGGGGCGTCTCACTTTTCTGGACTCATTCCACTGCAAGCATAAAGTGGTGGTGCCCTTCCCCTGCTGTCTCTCATCGCTCTCATTTCCCCTGGGGGTGTGTTTCCAAAAATGGCTTTTCGTGCCCTCTCCTTCTCATGCCTGGGTTCTTCCTCTCACTCTTGGCCTTGGTCTTCCTTTCCCTTCCCATTCCGTTGGGCACTCCCTTTTCTCGCACCCTCTCTTTCTTCTGCTTTCGTCCATTGTTCAAAAAGTGGCTTTTCGCTTCATCTCTCTTCCCTAAATCAGTCGCTAATTAGCCCCCCCCCCCTTCCTCGTCGTTGTCTCTCCCTCGCCGCCCGCTTTGTCATTGTCGGCCAATTGGCCTCCCTGCCATCGGAGGCCCATTCCCATCTTTTCTGCTAGGTAGTGTCCATTTGGCTCTTTTTCTTTCCCTTTCTGTCTTTTTTTCTCTGACTGCTTCTAGAAGGTTCTTCTCTCTGCTGAATATCCCTTTTTTCCATCATTCATCCTTTCGAGAACCTTCTCTCCCCTCTCTCTGAGCCCCCTCGCCACCTCTCCTCCCGCGCCGTCGTCCATCAGTCACTCTTTTGGCAGAGGAGGGGGCGGGGGGAGATAGAACAGGGGCTAAGATAAAGAGGGGGAGAAAGAGAGGGGAGAGAGAGATGGAGAGGCGGGAAAGATGGATGATGAATGCTTCTTCGCCACCCCCCCCCCCCCCTCCCTTCCCCCTCCCTTCCCTTGCTTTTCCGACGGGGAGGGGGATTCAGAACCGCCCATTTCTCCTCCCCACCGCCCCTATAAAAACGGTTAACGAGTGGCTTAATTCGAATCAGTCTCCACCCCTTCCCCCTCGCTAGGGAATGACCCCCCCTTCCGCTGCGCCCTTCCTCCCCCCCCCCCCCGCAACTGATACGAAGTCCCCCAAAGGCTAATGATGTCTTAATTCGGATCATTAGTCTGTTTCTTCCCGCTTTCTCCATTCTCATCAACATTGCTCTCACTAACAAATGGCTATTCCTTCTCGGGTATACCCAGTTCTGGGATTGTTCCCCAATTTTTAAGCTTGTCCACATCCCTCCGTAAAAAGCCAATTAAACTAATTAGGTGATCATTAGTCCCTCCCTCTATGATTAAAGTGTCCCTTATCACATTCATTTCCACTCACCCCGGGAAAAACAGATGATTTAAATGCTATTTGGCATGCTTTTTCCATTCTTCGATCATTATAAAGTCTTCGGCCCCCCTACAACCAATTAAGACCAACAAACTAATTGCTTTTTCATTACGTTTCCCCAATTTTGGCTTTATCACCCGACTGTTGGACCACCCCTTTGGCCTTGGTCCTTTCCTTTATTTTTCTTTGTTTTTTTGAACTTTTTGCACAAATAATAAATGTGTTCGTCACTTGGTCAGTCAGTCCCAATTAATTAACTAATTAATTAGGGCCATCAATCAGCAATTATTATTCTTTCGTTGTCACTTTGTCTTTTTCTTGCCACCATTCATTTATTCATTCGTTCATTCTCGTGTTTTTTTAGCAAAAGAGTTCGCCATTTGAAAACTGACAAAATTTTTGTTTAAATCCTTAGAGACATTCCATTTTTTTGCGGTTTGGTGTTAATTACCAAGGCTTTTCCTCCCCTCCCCCTTACACTAATGACCCTTTCATTATTTTCTTAGATCATTGCCCTTTTGCTGATCATTCTTTCCCATCAAAATGGTATTCATTAACTCATTGCCGTCTCTGTTGTGTGCCGAAAAGACTGTGAACTGTGAGTATCCGCTCGACTCGGGCTCCATGTTGGCCTACGTGGCACCGCAACGGTACAGCACCGTGTTGGCCGCTGTCACCAAGGGGGACCAACTTTGCTCGCTGATTCCGCCCGCACATCCGCGCCGCAAACTGAGCATTGCAAACGGCGGTGGTGGTCAGTTATTTGATCACTTTTAAGTGCCAATGCCAAGTCAGTGTTTGCACCGATCGGGCGGCACGAGAAATAGTGGATTCTGATAACGGATCAGTCGCTTTATGATATCAAATATATGGCTAATTTTTGATCATTTTTGGATTTTATCAGTTAAAGTGAGTAATTGTGTAAACACTGATTGGTTTTCTTCGCTAAAATGACCCCTTTGATCATTCCTCTCCCTTCAGGCATTGACGACATGGACCGTTGGGAGGGCGTTTTGGATTTTTGCGATGCTTTGGACTGTGCCGTAGAGGTGGACAACGAGACTGAGCTGTTCGAGAGCAAACGCGTCTTGGAGGTGAGTCGTCGTCAACAATGGTCGAGAATCCCGAGAAAAAAGGACCCAATTAAAATGACTCTTTGGTGGCTAAACTATTAGTTTTGGTTGATCTATAAAAATTGTTTTTTTTGTCACGGGCATTGATCATCCCCCTTCCCTCGTACTGTAGGTTGGCTTTTGTACCGGACTTCCTTCCGCTTTTGCCTACCGTTGTGGAGCCAAGTCGTTGTGTCTATACAGTTGGGACGAGGCCAAGTTGGACTCGGTGGTGAAGCCGACACTCCGCCGCAACAACGTGCCGCACAGCTTTTGCAAATTTCTTGGCGGCGATTTTGAAACATTCAAACGGACAATGCGAGGCCAAAAGTAGGCTAAGAGTTGAAGCATTCTCAGCCCAGTCCAACACAAATGTTAATTGCTTTTCATTCAATTCTCAGATTCGATGTGGTCATTGCCCCCGAACTGATCAGCATGGACGAAGTCGAATTTGAAGGACTGCATGAACTGCTCGATGACGTGTTGAGCGAAGAGGGGATCATGTGAGTGACAAACGAACAATCTGTGGATGATATAGCCGAACTTGTATGGACCCTTTTGGTTCAGGCCTGGGTTTTACCTGGGTCAGGTTCATAACAGTCACTTAAAATTTCATGGCTTTTTTCCGAAAATAGAGGGCACAAAGTCAGCATGAAATCCGAGTCAAAATATTAGCTTTAGTGGACAAATACGTTTAATTCTTTGGCATTCTGTCAATGTTTATTTGGGTTCCACCGATTTTGCCATTTTTCCATTTTCCATGGCTCTGTTCCATCACTCTCCGTCCTTCCCGTTCAGTTTGTTCTCGTCCCGTTCCCATTACACGGCGTGCGATTGCACCGGCAATTTGCCCACGTGGTTGGACCTGCTGAAGACCAAGGGCACCTTCGACGCGCACATCCGTTGGGTGTCGCCCAAATCGGACATCGCCCCCAGAAAACTTGTGCAGATGACGCGTTCCATCCGATGACAATCATTCCCCCGCGGGGCATTTTACGTCATAGAAATTGTGGCTGGGATTTTTAAGAATTATCTGATTTCACCCCTGAATTTCAGTGTCAAAAATCCTGGGAATCTTTTTTTTCGTATCCGATTTGTCCCAATTTGGCATTTCCAAAGATTTATCAACAAAAATGCAAGGATTTGCTAATTTTTAGCTGTTTAAGACACCTCGTCCTTTATTTTGGTCCTGTAAATCCCAGCAGTCCCTTCAGATTAATCCCAACGGTTTCATCCCTCACAAAACATTCACAAAATTCACATATTTTTACATAACCTCTTTTTGTCCAATTTCATCGCATTTCCTTGTTGAAATGCCATTTTTCTTTTTATCTTTTTTTTGTTGGGATGATTTCACTCCATCAAAAAAAAAGATTTAATAATATAAATTATTCTGTCAATTTTTGTCCAAGTCATTGAATAAAGAACATCGAAAAAATGACTTAATCGATGATTGTAAACAGAAAAGTTACCCGCGCGAATTCGAAAAACCGAAAACCCAAGGGAAATTGGATAGTTGAGACAGGAAAAAAATAAGCATGAAAAGGCGGAGAATTCTGGCTCCGGCGGTTCGACATTGACGGGGTTTTGAGGAGGTTCATCGCCAACTACACACCGTGCCATGTCAGCATCGGTGGATTCTGCTTACATCTAACGAACGAAAGCAAGGAATGGTGGGCAGAAAAAGCGACAAATGCCAGCAGATTTTGAATTGGAGAGACGAATGACCGGCCATTAAATGTGATTCGCGATCATCGACCTACTTTTTCTTTCTCCCTTCTGCTATTTAAACAACTTTTTCTTCACTTACCTATCACTTTTTTCCTACTCATTTTTTTTTACTCATCTTCCTTTTGTTTACCTGACTCTACTGCATGCAGTTTTATACACCCATCGACTTTTGCGCTTCCAAACAGTTTTAGGTTTACGAGTACAGTCAATGACCATCCTCAGTTTCTTAGGCCATAATCTTTTGTTACTATTTGATTGGATGCGTAAACTGCAGTTGAGCCTTTTATCTTTCTAACACATTTAGAGCATATATTATTTACCTATTCTAAATTTTAATGACCAACGAAGCAGGAAATTGGTGTTTGATTGAAAGTGACCCTGGCCTTTTCACAGAATTGGTATTTCAGTTGGCACCATAAAATTATGACTTTTTGGATTTATTTGGTCAATATGTGGGGAGTATTTTTGAAATAATGAAAAATCAAAGTGAGGACCCTAAGTTTCGAACAAAAGTCGAAATTCAAATTTTTCGATTTATGTAGCACCAATTTTTCCATTTGCCCCTTTTAGATCAGTGGGTTGGGTGTCAAAGGAACACAAGTTGAGGAGCTGTACACCATTGACGATGAACAACATCTGTCCAACTTAAGGCCAGTCTCCCTCCTTTTTTCCCACGATTTTTTCTTTCATTTTGCGTCTTTAGGCCCATTTACGGTCTGGTCTTCCTCTTCAAATGGCGTTCCGGCGAAGAATCAGAAGGAACTCCGATGCCCGACGCGCCCGTGTACTTTGCGCAACAGGTGGGCGCATCCTCAGAGCTTTTTTCCTCAATTTAATACAAATATTTAAAATTTTGTTGAAACCAAATTCACATAATAATAATTTCCTTTTTCCCCAAATCCCATCGCATTGTTCTTCAGGTGATCACAAATGCGTGCGCCTCCCAAGCACTGATCAACCTTTTGCTGAACATTTCGTCGCCCGATGTTCAGCTGGGCACCATCCTCGACCACTTCAAAAGTTTCACCGCCGGCTTTGACCCCGTCACGCGTGGGCTCACGCTGAGCAACAGCGAGGAGATCCGAAAGTTGCACAATTCGTTCACTCGGGAAAACTTTGTGGAGTTGGACATTGTCTGTATTGTGCCCTCCATTATGATAATAATAATTTGTGTGCATCAAAATTCAGCCAAAGGCCAACGCGAAGGACGTTTTCCACTTCATCAGTTACGTGCCGGTGGACGGAAAGATTTACGAATTGGACGGATTGCGCGAGACGCCCATTTGCTTGGCAGACATTGGACCGGGAAAGGAGAAGGAAAATTGGGTGGACACGCTGCGACCGTTCATCCAACGGCGCATTCAAAAGTTGGCCAATTCAAAATATCAAAAATAGACAAAAATAAAATTTTGGTTATAGTTTATAGGTACACGGAGGGCGAAATTCACTTCAATCTGATGGCGCTCGTGCCGAATCTTAAGGCCAAATACGAGCAGCGGGTTGCCGAGCTGAATTCGGTATGCTGACAATGAATCCTTTTTGAAAATTTGTGTCGATGTTTAATTTTATAAAAATTTAAACTTCCCATGCGCATTGGCATGGCCCGGCCCACTCATTTGGGTTGACGCGCAAATATTCAAAAATGCACATTTTTGCATCAAAACACAAGCTGTTTTTTTCATGCCTAGCATTTAATTAAAAAATAACCGCATTATACGCAAAAAAGTTTTCAATTCCTCATTTTTTTATACGATTCACTCGTGTTTTTAGGCGCAAAATAGAAAAAAACTGACAATATTAATTAATTTTTCAGGCCGGGATGGACTCGGAAGAAGTGACAAAAGAACTGAATGAACTGCACATGTTGATCAGTGGCGAGGAGGAAAAGTTCAGGAACTACAAAATTGAGGTGGACATGAAAAAGGATGGGAAAACTTATACATAATTTTCGTTAAAAACGTTAAAACCAAGACATCTCTCTTTCCATTTTCTCCGATGGCACCAAGGGCGTATCTAGGGGGGGGGGGGGGGGGGAATTCCCCCCCCCCCCCCGAAATGAAAATTTTTTAAAATTTTCCAGCAAATAATGGAAACATTTTTCGAATTCCCCCCCCCCAAACGAAAATTTAAAAATTTTATAGGCAATTTTCGTAACAAATAGCACTCAAATTTTGAAAATTTTTCCCGGCGGCGCCTATCGGCACCGCCGGACCTCCATTTTCCACTATTTTTACAAGTTTTTTGCCATAAAAGCGGCCAAAAATTGGATCATTTCTAGTGAAAAAGTGCAGTTTTTACCCAGCAGCGGGGAAAATTTTTTTTTATTGGGTAAATAGCAAAAAAAAAAAGGTCTTCCGGTCGGGTCCCTCCCCCCCCGAAAATTTTTTCTAGATACGCCCCTGGATGGCACCTTCAGATCACAAAATATTTGACCCGATCTTCTGATTCTCCTCCCCCCCTCCCCCTAATATGATGCCAATTTTATTGATCATTTCCGTTTTCCCTTTTCATCAGGTCAATCGGCGCCGGCACAATTACATGCCATTCCTTGTCAAGCTGTTGAAATGCCTGGCCCGTGAAGGCAAACTTGTGCCACTTGTTACCGAAGCAGTGCAAAAGAAGAAAATTGAGGAGTCGAAGAAGAAGGATTCTGCCGAGTCGACATAAACAACGCATTTTTTGATGGTGTAAAATGTTAATGTGTGATAAATATTTGGATGCTTTAATGTGTAATAAATGTTTAGATGCCTTTCAAAATTTGCTGTTCTTCCCACATAAAATAGATTTGTATAAAATTTAAGAATTTCATTTTTTGCTTAAATCATTCAAATAAGAATCAGGTATATTGCAATGTTTAATTGGTAATAGTTAAGATGGTTGCCCCTATTTTTTGGTGAAAATTTTTAACACATAAAGTCATTCAAAACAAGTTTCTAGGGGTTTCCGGGGTCGCTGATCACGATTCTGGCATCCATTTCGCTCAATTTCAAACCTTGAACCCGAATTCGAACAAAAAGTCGAAACTTCAAATTTTCATATTTCGCTTTTTTCGTCTAAAAACGATTTAAATTATCTTTTATTGCGATATTCATGGTTTTCAGAATGTTTTCATATTTTTAAACATTTTTAGACGAAAAAAGCGAAATATGAAAATTTGAAGTTTCGACTTTTTGTTCGAATTCGGGTTCAAGGTTCGAAATTGAGCGAAATGGATGCCAGAATCGTGCTCAGCGACCCCGGAAACCCTAGAAACTTGTTTTGAATGACTTTATGTGTTAAAAATTTTCACCAAAAAATAGGGGCAACAATCTTAACTATTACCGTTTAATTATTTAATGGAGGATCTTAGCTGATTTTGATCGGTAACAGACGGTCTCATAATAAAGTTCAAAAATTGCATAGAAAAAGAAAAGAGTATTTTACTGACGAGTATTATGTATATATACATACAGAGTACATATAAAGAACATACATTCCATTGTACAAATACATACGCATAACCGAACAATGGGATACAAATATGATCACAACAATGACATCGTATGGCGATCACAACACGTGGCATCTTACAGCGGTTGGTTACGCTCACCGCGCGGAATGGTGCGGGCGAAGTTGTAGCGGCACACGGGGCAATTGGTGTGGTAGCGGATCCAGCGGTACAAGCAGCGACGATGGAACGGATGGGTGCAGCCGAGCGTCGTCCGCGTGATGGCGCTCACGTTGGTCATGCAGATGGCACATCGCTCGCCCCGCTGCGCTTTTCTTGTCTGAAATTTGGGAAATTTCATTGTTTTTTGGGTTGGGGGTTTGTTCAACTTACGTATCCTGCGCGTCCAACTGCCGCCCTCCTCCGCTTGGCATCGCGCAGCTTCGCCTTGGCACTCCGCGCCCTCGCCGCGTTTGCTGGAGTGGTCATGCTGAAAAAATAGAAATTAAAACAAATAAGAAAAACAAATGACTAAAATCTACCGGGTTATGATGTGTGTGACGTTATGGGACGACGCTTTTGAGAATGGAACAGTCGGAGAAGTTTAGAAATTGAAACTCAACAATGAAAATTGAGTATAAATATTGCGATTCTTCCCTTTTGTTTTTCATTCCTCATCACTAGGGCTGCTAATTTTATGTAAATACATATTTTTTTCCTGGATTCTCCATAGCCTAATTAGTGGGAAAAACACTTTATTTTTTGTGTTTGCGAACAAAAGTTGGGACTTTTATTTACATATTTTTACATATTTTGGGATTTTTCTACATATTACATATGTACATATTTTTATACATATTTTGGACTTTTTCGTACATATTTCGCAATTTTTCGTACATATTTTCATTTTTTTTAACATATTTTGAGGATTTTGGAGAATTTATAGAAATTTTTTGTGAAAAATTAAAAAAAAATTTTGAAAATGTATCCCTAAAAATCGAATTTTTTTTCAAAAAATTATATATCAAAAAATTTTTGAAATATTAAAATGTAATTCTAAGACTATTTTTGTCATTTTTATGACATTTGGTGCCTATTTCATTATGCAAATAAATCGCGAAATATGCACAAATATGCAAAATATGCATATGGAAATACAGCCTAGAAGCTTCAAAAGGAGCTAAAAACATGTTTTTCGTGCGTTTCAGGCCTCCCACAGTCCAGGAAAAAAATATGCATGTGCATATAATTACCAGCCCTACTCATCACACTCATCAAATACAAATTATTTAATTCCCTGCAATGCTCGCCGACTTCCTCTTCTCCGCGTCCCTTTCACTTCAACTGCTGCCCCTGCTGATGTCCATCGTTGCCGCTTCTGTGCTGGTAATCGTCACGCAATGCTGCGGCTGCGGGAAGGTGAGACCGGCATTTTTGATGTTTAAAATTTGAGTCTAATGAATTTTGCACATTTCAGAAAGATGCCGCCGCCGAACAAGAGGTGGCGCCGACTGGGGACCAAATGCAGCAGGGAAGCGTGGCAAAGCAGGGCTCACAAATGGGACAGAGTGCGGCACAAGGCGGCGCCTCCAAGATAAGACAGAGTGCGGCACAGGGCGAGCTTACCGACTATTCTACCAACGGAGGTGGGTGAGGAGGAGGAGGGCTTTTTTTTCTGAAAATCCCGAACTCGTACATTTTTTAGTGTTTTCGGGGTTGCTGATCACGAATCTGACATTTATTTTGACCAATTTCGAATACCGGACCCGAACTCGAACAAAAAATCGAAAATTCAAAATTCACTTATCAAGACTGTGCATCTTTCAAAGAGACTAAAATTTAACCTAAAATATTTACACTTTTACTAATTTGTTTAGCTACTCTATCAAAGTGTAAAGCGTATTCAAAATGGGTGCTATGACGAAGCTAAAAAAGTATGAGTGTGGGCGAAGCTAAAAAAGTATGAGTGTGGGCGAAGCTAAAAAAGTATGAGTGATGGGTGATCGGAAGGGGCGGGTCATTTCAGTACCGAATAAATGATTTTAATTAATTAATAATATAATTATTTAAATTTATAATTGAATAATAAGCTAATAATAAAATTATATTTGGCTATATTTAAGTTTACACGACCACGAAAAACGACACGACCATAGAATAATTTGACAAATTTAAGGCACCGTAAGTTTTTCAAGAAGCAACCTAATTAAACATTCTTGATATCATTTGATAGCTCTAAGTGTCCTTTATTTGCCTTTAAAATTTCAAAAAATTTCGTTGTGTCTCAAAGAAGTTGTGGTCAAAAAGGTTTACCAAATCAATTTTTGTAATTTACAAGCCACAACTTTTTTTAAACACAACCAAATTTTTTGAAATTTTACAGTTGAATAGAGGACACTTAGGACTATCAAAATATACCAAGATTGTTTAATTTGGATGCTTCTACAAAAAGTTTAGCACTGATCAAAAATTGATCATTTTTATGCTGATCAAATATTCAACCAAGTATATCTTTTTATGTAAAAGTCGTAGCCCGATTATTCAAAAGGCAAATCAGTAGAGAATTTTGTGCTCTTGCTAAGAAGCTTATCCATTTTCTCTAGAAAAGATTTCCCAGCTCCCTAGGGATTTCGAAAATTTCCCCGATTTTCAGTGTATTTTGGGTGTCCCGGTCACTAGGAAGGAGTAATCTGATCAAGTCGGTGTAAGAGACTTTTTTGATCAGCACCAAAAGTTATGCAAAATATAAGATAGTTTTTCAGGTTTGAGTCATGACTTTTTGTGGGCACTGTATTTCTCTCACAAAAATGTAATTTGTTTGGGAAATATTAAATAATAAATCTAAATTATAATTAAGGTCAGCAAATCTAATTATATGATTAAAATAATTATATTATTAATTAATTAAAATCATTTATTCGGTACTGAAATGACCCGCCCCTTCCGATCACCCATCACTCATACTTTTTTAGCTTCGCCCACACTCATACTTTTTTAGCTTCGCCCACACTCATACTTTTTTAGCTTCGCCACATGCATACTTTTTTAGCTTCGGCTCACCACGTTCAAAATGCTTATGCCACAAGCTGATCGGAAGAAAATTTACGAGCATTTGTTTGAGGATGGAGTTTGCATCGCGAAGAAGGACTACTGCTTGAAGTCGCATCCCGAAATTAAGGGAGTGAAGAACCTTTACGTCATCAAGGCATTGAAGCTTTTTTGTGCACAAATTATCTAATTAATTCACTGTTGTGTGGAAGTTTTGAATTTCGACTTTTGTTCGAGTCCGGGTCAGGGACGTGATCAGCGACCCTAAAAACCCCATAAAACTTGTTTTCAAGACTTTTTAGAACCGAAAAAAAAATTTCCAAAAAAAGGGGGGGGCACTATCGGCAGTCACAATTGCCGTGTTTTTTTCTTCTTTATTTCACCAAAATTATCATTTCAGGCGTTGCACAAATGCTGGCCGAAATGGAGATGAATCGCTGAGAAGTGATCGATCGGACGATGTGCTCTGCGAAGTACAACATATTTGCTGTGTTTGTTTGTGATCTAATCCCATCTCTGATCAACTGTCTATTTGCTCTGTTTGTTTGTGATCTAATCCCTTCTTGTATTTGATGTTGTAACGCATATAAAGTATGAACGTGAGGATGCGATTGAAACATAATCAAAACATCTAATTTAGATTTTCTATAATTTAGAGATCTTTGCCAAGGTTATCCCAAATTTTGCCCCAGTCATTCGCGCCTATGTTGGGTTCAACAAGTTTTTTCAATCCCTGATAGCCTAAAACGATTGGGGGTCTGATAATTTGATAGTTAATATATTTTTGAAAAAGTCATCACTAGAGACCGACTTTTGAGGCATATGCCTTTTTTTTGGTACTTTTTCACTTTACGCCACATAAAAAAATTTTTCGAACTTATTAACCACAGTAATACCAGTGAAAATGCCATTGCTTTTCTTCGAGAGAAGGGAACGCTTCGATCAGTTCCACCAGTTTGTCCCTTAATTGCCTGCCGGATGGAAATGAGCGAAGTTTGTAAGGGAAGAAAAAGGCTTAGTGGAGGAAATGACAAAATGTGGCAGTGTCCAAGTCAAAAAATAAGACAATGACACTTCGGAAGGGTAAATAAGCATGCAGAAAGTGTTTGAAATATAAATAATCTAGGATCATTTCTGAAAAACAGCAATTTGGCACCAAATAAATTTGTTCTTTTCACTTATTTATGGGCTCATGGTGTTTCATCAGCATGCCAGCAATCACTATGTGACATTTCCAAGCAAAGTGCAGTTGATTGGAACAATTTCCTGCGCGACATATGTAGCCGATGGCTTATTGCCAACCCAATAATTTTGGGAGGACCAAACAGAATCGTCCAGATCGGTACGTTTCTATCTCCCAAGTCAAAAATGTGACTATCCGAAGGGGAGGGGTTTTCTTTAGACGAATCCCTGATGTGCAAACGCAAGTATCATGTCGGGAGAATTGTCAATGAAAAATGGGTGTTCGGTATGTTTGATACCGAAATTCACTCCGATTCGGCGGCAATGTATGTCAACGTTCATCGACAGAAGAGCCATTGTCAATATCCCGACCATTCCAATGTCACCATATCGTCATGTTTGTGTCAACCACCGAGCCAATTTTATTGATCCCCTCACTGGTGCTTGTACGAATTTGGTTGAGGGATTTTGGAAGAATGCCAAACAAAAAACAAAGCAATGAGCGGTACCAGCGAAGAACTTCTCCCTTCTTACCTGGACGAGTTTCAATGGCGGCAGCTTTATGGAAAGAAAACAGTGGAGGCCTTCGATAACATACTGGCCCAAATTGCCCATTTTTATCCTGTGGATAATTGATCAATCTTTTTATTGCCATGCAAAAACGAGTTATGATTCATAACCAATTTTTTTTTTGAATGAGCTATTGAGTGCTTGGACTTTTTCGTATATGATTTTTTTAAATTTAATTATTGATCGTATGAGGCGGGGATCTGAGGTTCGAATCCGCTTGGCTGCGGATTATTTTTTATGACATTGATGAAAAATCATAGACTAAATGAAGGTTCATGCATAATCTGAACTCAGATTCGTGATCAGTGCATTTTTTAACCCCAAATTCAATGTAAATTTATTTTTAAAAAATAATTAAAAAAATCGAAAAAAATCAAGTAGTTGACAAAAAATCTTAGATAAAAATCAATGATTTTCAAAATCTGAGCTCAGATTCGTGATCAGCGCATTTTTTAAGCCCAGAAAAAATATACAAAAAATTTTAAAATTTTTTTTCGTCGGGACACCAATTCTTAATGATTGCCATTTTTCATCAATGTCATAAAAAATAATCCGCAGCCAAGCGGATTCGAACCTCAGATCCCCGCCTCATACTCATATTGTTGACACTCAAACAATAGTCATAACAAATGGTGTTGAAATCATAATAGGTCAGTGATCACTATGCAAAACAACAACACATAATATCAATAGATCACACTAACTCCCATTTTATTTTGTGTAACTAGAATAAAGCATTCTACCAATGCTTTTTACTGGGTTATTTCGTGTTATACCGTATCCTTAAGTTGCTATTCATTTATAGCCAAAATGAATTTTTTTTTTTTGTTTTTCTAGGGTTTTCGGGGGGCGCTGATCACGAAGATGACATTCGTTTCCACCCATTTCAAATCCCGGACCCGAATTCGAACAAAAGGCAAAAATTAATTTTTCACCAAAATTCACATTTTTATTGACCAAAACTGATTCAAATAGACGGGAATATGATAAAAAATCGAGATTCACGGACATTAAGTGTATTTGAATCGTTTTTGGATAATACATGTGAATTTTGGTGAAAAATTAATTTTCGACTTTTGTTCGAATTCGGGTCCGGGCTTCTGAATAGGTGGAAATGAATGTCATATTCGTGATAAGCGCCCCCGAAAACCCCAGAAAATACAAAAAAAAAAAAAAAATTTTTTTATGTGGCGTAAAGTGAAAAGTACCTTTTTTTCTGCGCACTAGTTTCGATATATTGAGAATAAAAAACGCAGTTTCCACTTGGTTTGAGGCTTCTACGTTGACTTTTATTATGCCTTTTGGCAATGGTAAAGTTTTGTGGTTTCTTCGAAAATTAAATTTAAAAATTTATATTGCACATTTTCTGGGCTGAAAAAATGCGCTGATCACGAATCCGAGCTCGGATTTTACAAACTCATTGATTTTATCTATGATTTTTTTTATCAAGAACAATTTTTTTCCAAATTTTTAAGAAATTAGTGGGGCGTAAAAAACACACACCGATGTTGTAGAGCTCAAAAAGAGCTTTCGAATGAGCTATTGAATGTCTGAAGAAGTCATGTTTTTAGTTATTTACGATTTTTTGAAATTTAATTACTAGAACTTAAGGGTCATAGAAGACGGGGGTCTGGGGTTCGAGCCCGCTTGGCTGCAGCTTATTTTTTTGTGATATTTGATAAAAAATCGTAGACAAAACCATTGATTTTGTAAAATCCTAGTTCAGATTTGTTATAAGCACATTTTTTAACCCAAAATTCACCGGAAATAAAATTTTGAAATTAAATATTTTTTTGAAAAAGTCAAGTACTTGATAAAAAAAATCATAGATAATCAATGATTTTGCAAAATGCGAGCTCAGATTCGTGATCAGTGCATTTTTTCAGCCTAGAAAATGTGCTTCTTAAATTTTTAAATTTATTTTTCGAAGAAACCACGAAACTTTACCATTGCCTGCCTTTTTTTTGCCTTTTTCGGGATTTTCGTGCCTTAAATGCCTTTTTTGGCATTTTGCCGTTTTGGTGCCTTTTTTAGCGTTTTTCCCGAAAATTCCATAAAAAATGCAATAAAATCGGGAAAATACACCCCCTAAAAATGACTTGAAAAATTTTCCAGAAATTACACCCCTAAGAATTGAATTTTTTTTTAGAAAATACACCCCTAATTAAAAAATTCTTTCAAAAATTGATCGTCAAAAATTCATTTTTTTTCTTGATAAAAAATTTTAGGTTTAAAAATTTTTTTGTCAAAAAACATTATAAAACATTTATTAGTCATTTAAAAAGCAAAATTAAGTTTTTTGGTTAAGTTTTACGTGTTTTGCTCACTAAAAATACGCAATAAAAAAAATTTAAATGCCTTTTTTCATGCCTTTTTCGGGATTTTCGTGCCGTTTCATGCCTTTTTTTCAATTTTTTTGTGCCTTTTATAGTGCCTTTTTCGCAATTTTTGGTGCCTTTTTAGTCGGTCTCTAGTCATCACATCAATTATTCAACTATTCGAAAATCTGACGTACTTAAGTTACCGAAAACCCATCTGGAAAGTGATTTTGAGTCCAGAATAAAAAAAAAAGTAAAGCAGTACTTAAAGTTAGTGCAAATAAGGGTAATTGTTCACATCAATGGTCCCATATGGCAAAAAAATGCAGTTTTTTGCAATTCTTATTAGTACTCTCTTAACATAAAGGATGTTTGAAAATAATTGAGGGCAAAGTATTGAATTGTTTTCTCAAAAAATCGCACATTGTTCGCAGCCTTAGATTTGTGTACACATAAGCAATTTCAAATGATCAACATATCGCACCAAAAATTTCATGTCAACTGATCAACACTTTATAACCAAAAAATCAACAAAAAATCTCCAGAAATCAAAGATCATGCATTCCCAAAGTTCTTATTGAGGAGCAGGGGCTCCGCCTCCACGTCCGAAGCCCTGACGATGACTAATCGGAGCAGCACCAGGCCCGGCCTCCGCTTGTTTGTCTGCGGCAGCGCGATAACCTCCACGATCGGTGTCGGCGCGAATCGGACCTAATAAAAGGCCAGAGAATTAAAAAAAACATTCAAATTTGTGTCTAGAAAAACATTGATTCAATTAAATACCGAAGATTCAATATACTAGGTCGTTGCATAAAAAAGGGCGCTTTGTAATTTTGAGTGAAAAAACTCGAAAGGTTGGTGTGGGAAAAATCTGCTTTTTTGCTATTTGATAGCCCTATCTGTCCGCTACAAAATCGCATTAAAAGGGTTTGATCAGCTTTTCAAACTGGCGAGAAAAAAATTCATGAACCAGTTTGGGTCGAAATTGCCCAAAACGGTTTTTCGGGTTTTAGACCCATTTACAGACCAGAAATTCCGGGGTTTAGACCCCCGTCTAATTGCCCTGTATATTCCGTATCGAATACAAAAAACCGCATCCGGATTCATCAACTCTTTGATTTTTTATGATTTTTTGAATGTTAATTTTTTGCCGATTTTTAATCAATTTTACAGCAGAAAAATGATCAAAATTTCCAAAATTACTGAAGAAAAAAGACAACATATTTCTCGTTGTTTTCAAGCCAAAGTTCACACGGCGATTCAATTTTGGGCTCCCAGTGCAAATAAGTTTATTATTTATTTAGTAATCAGAACGCCAAAACTTTGCAAAACTTAAAATTTTTTGGGGATTTTCCCTTGTAAAAATAGAAGAGCCGATCTCGAGTTAAAAACTTAACTTTCACAAAATAAACTTAGAATCGATAGAGGAGGTCAAAATATGGGCCTATGCAAAATTTCAAGAAAATTTGACAACAGGAAAAAATTTTTTTCAAGGACAACAAATTCAATGTTTTCTATCATTTTTCAGCTAATAAGCTATTTTCTTAAAGCATGATGTTAACTTATGCAGATTCTTCAGAATTTTCCCTTCAAAATGAGCATAAAATGGTTTTATTTGATCTATTATTGACAAAGTTATAAGCTAAAAAAATTACATAAAATTGTCGATGCTGTACGTAACCAACGCTTTTTGAATATGATTTTTTATTGACACGAAAACTTTATTAATAAAAAATAATTCTTCCTTCTTCTTTAAAAGCAGAAATTGGAATTAACACACAACATAAGGAGGATTTGAACCTGAGACCCCCCTTTTGATGACTAACTCACAGACCACTAAGACGAAAAAAACCAACTTAATTGTACTTGGAGCCCAAAATTGAATCGCCGTGTTCAAAAAATCATAAAAAATCAAAGAGTTGATGAATCCGGATGCGGTTTTTTGTATTCGATACGGAATATACAGGGCAATTAGACGGGGGTCTAAACCCCGGAATTTCTGGTCTGTAAATGGGTCTAAAACCCGAAAAACCGTTTTGGGCAATTTCGACCCAAACTGGTTCATGAATTTTTTTCTCGCCAGTTTGAAAAGCTGATCAAACCCTTTTAATGCGATTTTGTAGCGGACAGATAGGGCTATCAAATAGCAAAAAAGCAGATTTTTCCCACACCAACCTTTCGAGTTTTTTCACTCAAAATTACAAAGCGCCCTTTTTTATGCAACGACCTAGTAGTTTAATATTCAAAACTCTATTTCGCAAAATAAATAAGACATTGCGCTTAATTTTTTAAAATTGCTTATAACCTCGGCCTCCTTTGTCTGCAAAAGCCTTTTGAATTGCGTCGGTCCTTTGCTTGTGCGTGTTCGGCAACACATCATCAGGAAGTCCAAGATAAGCACGCAAATGGACAATCCCTTCGGGTTGAAGGTAGAAATAATAGTGGTGCCAGGCATACTGCTCTTTGACAAGTCCGCGAGAAGCAAGACTCTTAACCAATAAACAGTGAAATTAATTAGATAATTTATGCACAAAAAACCTTCAATGCCTTGATGACGTAAAGGTTCTTCACTCCCTTAATTTCGGGATGCGACTTCAAGCAGTAGTCCTTCTTCGCGATGCAAACTCCATCCTCAAACAAATGCTCGTAAATTTTCTTCCGATCAGCTTGTGGCATAAGCATTTTGAATACGCTTTACACTTTGATAGAGTAGCTAAACAAATTAGTAAAAGTTAAAGGTTTTTAGGTTAAATTTTAGTCTCTTTGAAAGATCCATCAGTCTTGATATAATTATATAATTAATAATGTTTAGTAACGGTAACGGATAAAGGCTAAGGAACGTGCCGTACTTTGTAAAAATTTAGGCACATGAATAAGTAGAGACCGGACGGGACCGGGATCCCGCCGGGATTTTGCCGGGACTCCCGGTCCCGGTCCCGGGTTTTTTGGACAAACCACCGGGACCGGGAGTCCCGTTTAAAACGGGAGTCCCGGTCCCGGGTCCCGTCCCGGTCCATTTTCCAAGTCCCGGTCCCGGTCCCGGCCATTTGGGCCGGGACTAACGGGACTAAATTTCATCAGTGAAACTGCACCAAATTTGAAAAAAATTATAATTTTTTTGGCGAAATGTCTTTTATTTTAAATTTTGAAGATGGAATTTGGGATTTTTTACGATTTAAACTATTAAAAAAATCATAAAATCTATCTAAAATATTCATAATTAGATCTAACATAGCAATTTTTGGGGAAAATTGCTTAATATGAATGTAAAAATCTATAAAAAAATTTCCCACCGGCCCATAAAAATCCTTGTCCTAAAAATTGAGTCAAAATAGCAAAATTTTGTCATTTTTTTGGTGTAAATCTGTTAACAATCACACACAAATTTTCAAAATTTCCCCGTCGGTGCCTATCGGCACCGCCGGACCCCCCTTGTACCCCAAATTTTTTTGAAAAAATGCACCTTAAAAGGGTTTTGAAAAGCAAAAATGGCAGATTTACAGGCATAATATAATTATAAGCTAAAAATTAAAACTTTAAAAAAAATTTCGAATTTTTAATCAAAATTTCAAAAATTTTGAAAAAGTCCCGGTCCCGGCGGGATCCCGGCCCAAAAATTGGGACCGGGACCGGGAGTCCCGGAAAAACGGGAGTCCCGGTCCCGGGATCCCGTCCCGGTCGATTTTCCAAGTCCCGGTCCCGGTCCCGGCCATTTCAAAATTCCGGTCTCTATGAATAAGTAATTCCCGTTTATCCCACTGCTTTTTTTTATTTTTTATATAAAAATTATTTGGCGTAATGTTTTCTTAAAAATTAAAAAAGCAGATAGAAAACAAGAAATAAAATCTGAAAAATGAAAAACAAACACACGATTTATTTAGGTAACTTCTTCATTGTTCTTTGTCCTACTTGAAATCTTTTTAATATTTTTCCGAAAAACAAAACGTCAATTTTTAATTTTACAAATATTTGTTTTCAGGATCGTTCTTTTGCCATTGAATTCGACTTTTTGTTGCTTAAAGGCTATGTCTTTCTTCCACTTCTGCAATTGTCTTGTATTGGCTTATTCTCCCCATTTCATCGTTTTCCGGTATTCATCTCTTTCCGAATATACCAATATTTGGAAGTGCGGCCAAGCAGCGATCGGTAAAATTCTTTTCCAATTTTATCCTAATTATCCTACTTAAGTCTATCTAATTACTCAATTCGTCAAAATGGTGATTTTTTCCAGTTTTCAAATAAAATACTCGTCTTTTTCAGTTGACATTAGCAACATTTTTCCCAATTGCTGAAAATGGCGAGTACAGTTTCACTTATGTAAGTGCATGACATTTTTACTGAAATTTCGTTATTTTAAAGTATTGCAATTAAGGAGATGATGAAGAGTGCGGTTGACATAATTGATGTGATGGGATTGCATTTCGCCATCGCTTATTTTCTGTCCGGCAAAGGCGAAGTTCGAATGCTAACCGCCGGCTTGGGCTGGACAGCGGCCCATTCTTTGCTCACTTATTTTGTTGTGTTTTTCGTCGGTGCACGCGCCACGGGGTTCAGTTGGCGATTCATTCAGACGGCATTCAAAGCGAACCTTGACTTGGTGTGAAAATTAGAGCGGAGAAAACTGCCGAACACAAAAAAATAGTAGCAGAGACAATTTTCGGGGAAATTGGGTTGGGCCATTTTAAAGAATTTAAGAAACTTTTCGCCTATGAACTGTTTACAAATTTTCGCTGTCCCTTTAATTCCTATTTTCTCAGATTTTCCATCTTTCGCTGGCGTCACTCGTTTGGATTTTCAACCGAATTGAACAAGCGGCACATTCAAAGCATTTGGCCTGCTTTTTGCTGCTCTTTTGCATTTTCCATTCTGCCATTTACCAGTACTTACTTTCATCATTTCCCTCTTTTTTTTTATAACATTTTCCCTTTTTCAGGACAATATTCAACTGTTTGTCCATTAATTCATGGCAAATGCTCGGCATTGAAGCACTGCTCACCGTTGGGTTGGCCCTCACCACATTGGTCGCTTATTCCGGCGTTGGCTCTGCCGTTTCGGATTCGTAGCGATTGGTCACAAACCCCAAAATCCCTTCGAATTTATCTTCAAAAATGATTCTCGTAATTGTTATTTTTGTATTTGTTTTGTTGGACAACAAAAACCGATTAGATAACAAAAGCACATCAATTAATAGGTTTTAATAAATATGAATATCTAAAAATTGTTTTCTTAAATCGGGTTTTGTACCGTTTGACCGTTGAAAATTAATTAAATATTTATATTAAAGTAATAATGAAAGAATTCAATTTTTCTCATCGATTTTGATTTAAAACGTTCATTCAATTTTTATCTGTCCATTTTATCTTTTCGTTTTGCAAGCTTTAAACTGACATTGGCGGAATTTTCAGTGAGAAAAACTTTGTGTAAAATGCTTTCGCATTCTGCGCCTCCATTCACACGGCGGAAGCGCTTCCCCGTCCAACCATTTTTTCATTTTCTTCGGTAATTGGCAAAATGCTTTCCACCTATGCAATCTTTTTCCCGACCATCATCTGCTACATTTTCTGCTTCCGCATTTGGGTTGCTACTGCTTCGGCAGGTGGGTGCTCATTTGGTCTCCAATTCGTTTTCCTTCCAATTATCAAATTTACGGGTGTGGTTTTGAGAATTTTCGAATCTTGCCTGGCTTTCTATGGGTTGAAAATTCTGCTTTATTCGAATTCAAAAGCATTTTTTGTTTCTATTAGCGTTCTACGGTACGGCGGCACCGACGACGAAAGTGCCGGACAAAAACGAATGGGTGAAGCGATGTGCGGCGGAATACGAGCGAAAGTACCGCGTTGATTGTGAGACGGACAACAAACAGAAACAACAGACGAAGAAATACGATGAGGAGAAGAAACACCCGCAAGACGAGTCGCCGGAGGAGTATTATCCGATCAATTACGAGGTGGGCACTGGCAAAGACGGACGCGACAAGTCGGATTGAATTGTCAAAAACAAAAAGTTGAAAATTCGATTTTTCGGTCTTTTTCACTAAAAATTATTAAATTAAACGTTTTTTTTAAAACCGTTTTTAATGCCATAGTCAGCCATTTTATGGTAAGTATTGGGAAATGTCAAAACGATTCATGCCATAGTTCTACCGGGACCACGACTTTCATTTTACTACTTTCATTTCTTGTTGATTTATTTCATTCCTTTAGCCCGCCTTCAACTATGACAAATTGCATGTGTCCGACGTAATCATTCCGTAAGTCTTTTGCATTTTAAAGCGCATTCGAAATACTAACAATTAGACAATTAAATTTCATATTTTTAGACTCGAAATTCATCATTATCAAGCCCAAAATGGGCACACTAAATACCAACCGACGGCGGAAGGACAGCACGTGACGAGTTCAGCAACAACCGCAGGTGTTCAATTCAATATCATAACAGTTTCAAAACTTTTTTGGGTCGCTATTCTCTTAATCTTTGCTTTAATGAAATTGTGTTGGGATTGATTACTTTTAAACTGTCAAAATTAATTTTGGAAATCCCAACAGCAGGAAAGTACTCAAGTTCAAGTGGACTTGCGAGTTCGTCTGAAAATGAGGGAGACCGCTGGGAGGAGCCAAGAAAGCGGTCTCGAAACCGGGAAAGAGACGAGCGGAACGGACGCCACGGGGAAAGTGAAGACAACGCAGCGAAACGGCGGTACGGAAGCGAAAGCGACGAGTCGGAGGAAGAGAGTGAAGAGAAAAGAGATGAGAAAGGGAGAAAAAGGAGCAGCAGAGAGGTGAAAAAGGGGAAAACAAACAAACAGAGTAACGGGTTGACAATTTATGACCCAACCAATTTGGGAAAACCGAGGCGCAGGCAGAAACAGTCCCAAAAAACATCTACCACTTCTTTTTTTTGACCCCCCCCCCCCTTCGTTTTTCAACAATTTTTATCTCTGCAAAATTGGTAAGTTTTCCATACTTAACTTATGAGTTTCACATTCTCTACTTTTACGTCGTTGTTGTTCCATTTCGTTTTACCCGTTCCTTTAGGGTTCCTATTCGAGGGACAGAAGTCGGTCGACTGACAATGAACAGAGGGCCGACCATCATTATGAGTCGAATGAAAGAGAGGAATCGGACGAACGTTTGGGGAGACATTTCGTAAGGGGTACGGACGACTTTATTATTAGCATGGCATATTCCATACTCGCTATAGCGGCTGTGCTCATTACAGTTTTTTTTGTTGTAAAAAAAGCGCATTATGTCTAATTATAGGGCACCACCATCGAGCGCATTACCGCCGGCCAAGCAACGCGCCGTATCCGCCGCAATCGATGGTGACAAGGCACCGTTACCATCCGTTCCACCGGTCCCGGCATTATCCGGTAACATTTTCACATGTCTTTTCCATAGCCTTTATCTAACTGCCGTTTTTTGTTCAGCCGTTGTTTCCACCGTCGATGGTTTTCCGGCCACGCCTTCCCCTACCATCACAACTCGGTCATCATCACCAACATCAACAGCCCGGGTCATCACCACCAACTGAAACACAGCATCAACAGTCTGCCGAAGAGCAGCAAAAGGCAGTCGAAGAGAAGAAGGAACAGACACGGCCAGCAGAAGCTAAGAATGTTCTCCCCGACCAACAAAAGGAACAGAAAAAGCAGGCAATTCCCAAGCAGGAACAACAGCAGCAGCAGAAGGGCACGGACAATGAACAGCAACACCAAATAACATCTTCACCACCAACACCACCTCACCTTCAACTGAGGTGCCCAAACAACAGTGGTCATCGTCGTCGTCGCCACCTTCTTCCATCCACTCAGTCGACGGACAATGGCGCAGCGCAACGACACCGTCGTCCGTCCCGCTGTGTGCGCAAAGCGGTGGAGAAGTGCAGTTCGTTCTCCAGGTGCGCGGACGGAACAGGCCGTGTGCAACACTGTTGGCACAAAGGGAACGACATGGTGTTTGACGAACCGACGCAGGAGTGCCGAAGCTTCATGACATTGCCGGACTGTCAGAGAGGCAATTTGCATATTTTTTTTTTCAATTTTTTTTTTGTTTTTCAGAATCGTATTGTGTCGATCGTCCGTTTGGTCCAACTCCGTTGGGCGGTGTTTGCTCAAAGGTGCCTAAAGCAATAGATGACGACTTTTGAGTACTGGAATGCTTTTCC